>CM065906.1:66807272-67444236 GCA_033439115.1 Firmiana major
CTCATTGTTTCAGCAATTCTTCCTCCTCTTCTTTGCTTCATTTTTTTTGGTTTTATATTGATGTTCTTTGCTTCAAATAATATTAAATAATTTTTTCAGGTCTTTGAAAGAATTTTTTTTTAGTTGGGCATTTAATAATTGTGGATTTATTGCAATTAAGGATGAAAATATGAAGATACTTCTCTTTCTTTAATTTTTCATTTATTAAATTATGTATTTTTTAAATTTGTTTATGCACACGTTTTATGAGGGGAAAAAAGGCCTTTTTGCATAATTGCATTTTCAAATTAACATTGTTTTAACATGTTGATTCTACAACAATACATGGGTTTTCAATCTAGTATGTATAAAAGCGAGTAGGGATCCACACAAGTGAAAATCTAAATTAGTTTTAAACCATTTCAAATAATTTTGTACGGTTTATTCATGTTTTGTTAATATAATTGTTAAGTATTTTACTTTATTCAAGTAAATTATGTATAAAGAATTTCAAATTTATATCAAGTTTATAAAAATATTAATCTTACTAAAATTATAAATATTGTGTAAAACAAATTGTTTTTTCTTGTAACTTGATTCTTACTCATAAATTTTTTTAAATAATTTAATCATATATTTATTTTACAAATTTGAGTACATTTAAATTAAAGAATACAATTTATTTTCTATAAATTTGACAATAATTTCTACCTAAAATGTGATCTACATCTATATATTATACTACGTTTCAAAAATCATGGTTTATATAACCTAACAAAAGACTATGCCAAAATACATGGTTAGAAAAACATACATATTATTATTATTATTATTATTATTATTATTATTATTATTATTTTTGTCTTAGATTATACGTTTTAAACCTAGTCCAAAAACTTTTTCTAGTATTGTTAATTTTTATATATCATGCCCCTTTAATTAGTTTGGTAATAAAAGATTGATCAAGCAAAGAGCACAGAGAATTTGATGAAGGATATTTTTTTTCTTATAATTAGTAATAGTCATAAATTGTTATTCCAAAGTACTTGAATCATTTTCATGTGACCTGATTTGATCTGGTCTAAGTAGAAATTAGGTTTGAAACTTCCTGCACTAGACTAATGCATAACATCTGACTGACTTCTTGTCAGCAAAACCATAAAGTCAAGTCACCTATGGCTCGGGGTGTCCCCTGGGCTGTACAACTGTTTTACATTTGGAATGCCAAGTTGTGTAGTTTTCAGAGAGAGAGAGAGAGAGAGAGAGAGAGAGAGAGAGAGAGAGAGAGAGAGAGATATATATATATATATATATATATATATATATATATATTAAAATCCCTATAAATTAATACTTTTGAAACTCATCATTGAATATTAATTTAAATAGTTTCACTTTATGAAGTGATATTATCTTAAAAATACGTATATGTTTAATTATCTTTTTTTTTTGTGTAAATCAAAATATGTTTTCATACCACATGAGATATGAAATTAATTTTTTTAATATTTTAATAACTTTTAATTTCATAAAAATTTTCTTAAAAATATATTTTTAAATATATTTTATACTTTTTTAAATCTTGAAATAAAAAATCTTAAATATGATCACCTTTTACAAATTAAGATTTTGTAGTGCATATTATATAATATATTTTATACTATGTTTTAAAATAAAATTATTAAGTATTACGAAGGAGAGTTCATTAAATTTTTCATTGGTTCGAATCATTTTTTTTAATTAATTTAGAAAGGTTATTAATTTTGGAGTGAATTAATTTATAGGGTTTCCTCTACTCATATTTTGAGCAAATCAATTTCTTGTTGATCGGAGGCTTTCTTTTTTTCACTTAATATTCGCATAATCCGCGCCCAGTAATGAAGCTATTCCTGGTCTATCTCCTACAATTCCTTCATGAATTTCCTTTTAAATTCAACGTTGTGTCTGACCTCTGAAGCTATTACTGGCTCGTCAACCATTAATCGATGACTTGACTTAAAATATAGTCATCAACGACTCAAATCTGAGGTGAGATTCAAATCCAAACTTAATCCCTGATTGTAAGATTAATTAACAAAGTATAGTAGCAGATCGAAATCCGAATCCAAATCTACATACCTTTGCTCATGACTCGTAAATTTGTCAAGAGAAGAAAATAGATTGAGGCTGATAGCTAGGCAAGAAAACAATAAGAATTAATGGAATATGTGTATATATATATATATATATATATATATATATATATATATATACACACATACATACACATATTATACTTTGAGAATTACAGTAAAGAATGAGATTTCGATGGATCTTTTTTCTTGGGAAGGCACCAAACACCCTCTAATGTCATTTTAACCGAATTCCAATGTGGCAAAGAAAGAAGCTAGGAAACTTCAAGATGTATGATTTGGCTGACTTTGTTGGCAGCATAATCAACTAGTCATGACCATAGCTGTGCCTATATAATGGGTAATTCTCCTACAACAATTGCATGAATTGCCTGATCATTCCATATTTGTTTACCAAATTGTCTAGCCTTTTTTATATTGTCAGGTCATTAAGAAATGGACGCCGGTTCTAATTGGCTGCTAATTTTCACGTTGGTCATGGTCGTCTTAGTTTCACACAATAGTCACATCGTCGAGGGCACTGAAACTATTTCTGATTATTCGTCCCACGAAATTCCCCTCCATGGTTTTCCATATAAGTTGAAATTCGTATCCAAGAAGGTAACCTCACCACCTCCGCCGCCTTCGCCAAATCTATTGCATCAGATGAAAGCACCACCCTTGCCAATGCGCAAGACTCCACCTCGCTCTCCACCGTCCCCATGATCCATTGCCGGTTTGACACCACCACCATCATCGTTTGCTACCTTCTATTCACGCTATCAATGGATATATTCATTTGCTTGCTTAGGTTTCTGCAGTTAATCTTTTCTTTAAAGAGGAGAATTCAAGTTTGAAACTTAACAAATATATATATATATATATATATATATATATATATATATATATGTATATGTATGTATTTATCATTGAAACAAATATAAAAAGCGTTTAGTACTGTAGTTGTTATATAAAGGATTATCTTCTTGACTTTAAATATAGTTCTTCAATCCCTTTATACTATTAAAGGTATTTATGGATCGAATGACTTAGGTCCGGTCAGCTTTATAAAGTCCTATCTAAGCTCAATTTGATGGGTTTAAGATGCTTTAATTTTAAAAATATAATACCTTATGAAAATATTAATTTTAAATATAATTTTGAATTATAATTAAAATTTTAATTTAATATTTCAAATTAGATTGAGTCGTACCTAAATTAGACAAATTCTATAGGAGTTGATCGAGTGATCTGAGCCGTGAAATGATTTACCTCATCTAACTAATAATATTGAAAATGTCTAAGTAATATACTATTGAAAATGAAACCCACTTTATGCGAAAAGTAAATTACTCATTAAAACTTTAGAAAGATTGCTACTGGTTTAATTTCACACTACTTTAAAACCAGGTTTGAGCAGAGAAAACCAATATACAAGTCAAGTCAAATAAATAGACTAACACAAAAGAAGGGTTTGATTTAATCAGAGGCGTAATTAAAACTAGATTATATGATCAAGAAGCTTATCATTATTATTTTGATAGGCTAACTTCTAAATTTCATAATGGTGAAACTCACATGACTTACTCAACCGTTTGAATTGTCTAGTAAATTAGTCTCTAACCTAGTTCTTTCGTCACAAATACTTGTACCATTTCATCCGGTGGATCTAATCTAACCAAATATATGTTAATTTGACTGATTACTTTTATTGGCATCGTAACCAATGAGTTACCGATGGCGTTTCCCATATAATGGATAGTTTCCATATCGTATTGGAGAACTGTACGTATTGTTTAGTCATTAAGAAATGAATCCCAATTCTTGGCTACTAAGTCTCATGTTGATCGTTGGCATCCTTTTTTCACATGATAATCGCATGATTGTGGCTACTAAAGGTGTTTCAGCATCTTCTTTAGATGGAATTCCTTCCCATGACTTTCCAGCTTATAAGTTCAATTTTGTGTCCAAACAAAGGCGAAGACCTAGTCGATCACCGCCTCCGCCGCCTAGACATGCTCCTACTATTCAGCCAAGAAAAGGGTCCCCTCCACCACCAGTGTCACCAATTTCAACTTAGGTTGTAACCTTTTGCCGATACGCACCAATAAGGAAAATGCAATTGTTTGCTAGACGTATATGGTAATGTTGTGAAACTTCTATTTTGAGTTTAATTTGGACAGATGAAAACTTAATTATGCTGTAACTGGGGAACGATAAGTAATGTCAATTTCTGTTATTCTTGTTGCTCTATTATTTCGTTGCTGTACTACTATGTAAAGCAATGTTTAATTTCCCCCTTAATTTGGAAATGAGTTAATGTTACAGATTTACCATTTATCCAAAAAAAAAAATTAATGTTGTGGATAATATTTGAATTATACAACAAAAATTCAAAATTATCTAAATTTTTATGTCGTCACATTTTTTTTTAAATATTTGAAAATTTTCAAAAATAGTGATTTTATTAAAGGGCACATATCGCCTGCCAGATGCGACAAGAAGCATTAACAATGGCTCTCATTTCATAATTCCTCAGTTATGGGCTGTTACTATCCGATGCTCGTTTCGTGGTGGAAGCCATTTCTGGGTTCAATTTTAAGTATGCAATGCTTGCAAAACAAGCTAAAACCGCCACCTTCCCCTACTATCAATGATTTTGTTTAGCAATTTGCGATGCCACCACCACCAGCGCCAACATCGCCATCGTTGGCGCCATTGCCATCGCCAGTGGCAGCATCATCTCCCTAGCATGCTATAACAAATGTTTGATTTGGTTTGTCCTCTTTGTACTCATAGTTTTGGTTTTCCTTCAACCATATCCATATTTGCTGACAGCCAATATAAATCTACAATCCCAATTTTAGTAGTGCAATTTGGACATCTCTCTTAATTTAGAAATCTTCGTTCTTCCCGTTGACTTTAACATGCTGACAAAAGAGACCTCACTGAGGGAAGAAAAAATTGGATAAAATGATTTATATATTTGGATAATATTCCTCTTGTCTTCTTCACTTAAGTTTCGTTTCATCCACTGACCTTGAAGAGAGACAAACCTAGCAGGCTAGCACCAGCTGGAACACATGTTATTATATATTTGTTCACAGATCTTCAGTCTCAACTTCATTAACTGCTCTTACCTCTGTAAAGAGTAAATACCATAACCAAAAGCTAGTTTTAGCCCTCTAGCTAGGCAGTGCAGCCACCATGGATGCAATTTCATGCTCGCTTATTTTCTTCATCTTTTTTGGACTACTAATTTCACATTCTAGCGCCGTGGTCAAGGAGACTGAAGCTGATCCTACTTCCTCTTTGGATGACTTCTCTTCCCCTTATTTTTCATACAAGATTCATGTTGTGTCAGCGAGGGTGTTGGGTCCTCGGAGGGTACCACCTCCACCACCTATAGGCAATTTTCTTATTCATCAAAGCCCCCCTCCTCCCAACCCACGCCCAGCCGCACCCCATCCACCTCCTCCACCACCGCCGCCCCGCCACTACCTTCGCTTCCCTGTTCATGATCCAAAGTTTCCACCACCATAATCAGTGAGTTTGATCTCTTGAAAATGCCAAAAGCTATGCTTAAAAAGCAACATCTAATAGCAGTTTAATTTCTCTCTTTCTTTCTTTTCTTATGAATCCTTTGTATAAGACTGTTGATTATAATGTACTCTACACTACTGTGAAATTGTTGTTTTTTATTTGCACTTGTACAATATTACTTACTCTGATGAAGGTAAACTTTAATTGGGCTTGGCCTAGATGTAATGCTAAAGTACATTGATCTCTACTGGCCTACAAATTTAAATGGTATGATATATAGATGAAATGTTTTGTTGTAAACAGATAGAAATGGGAAATTGACTTTAAATTTAATTGAAGGGTAAACTTTAATATGGCTGCCATTGCTTGTTTGTGAATTTTGTCAGGACTAAGGATTTCTACTCCTGAAGGAAGGGCTACAGGATCATTGAATCCAAAGCTTTTTCTGTTCTTTTCTTGGGTTTAAGTACTTTCAATTTATTTCCTTGAATCACAAACAAAGAAATCTTCTTCTGAGAGATGAGATTTGCAAGACGAATTATTGAGATGTGAAGAACTTGCACAAAGGAATTATAGGCTTCAATTATACAAAATTGAAAGGCAATAAACTTTTTAAGTCAATTAAATATTTATTTTTATATTTTGGATCAATTTAATCATATTTTAACGGTAAACTGATTGAACTGTTAAATAAATCATATTATCCGTAGCTTCAAATGTCATGTTACCCGCCGTATCATCACATAGATTTTAATGCTACATTAGTCTCAATACAGATATCATGTCATCACTGCATAATTTTTTATGTCATATTATTATCCCATATTTTTGGTGACATGATGAGTGATATGATGATCTGACGTGATAAATTTGATGTTTTCATTGCATGGGTAGTTAAATTGATTTGAAATTAAAAAAAATAAAGATCGTCATGATTTAAATAAAAGATAGAGGATTAATATAATCTGTTTGATATAATTTGTAAGGATACAAAAATCATTATGCCAAAATATAATCGAACACACACGATAATATCAAATTTCACGCAATGGAGACAATTAATCATTCAAATCTACTAAGGAAACATGTTCGAAATTGTCTAGCCTTGCACGTGTCTTGTACTATGACTTATCATTTCATGTGTGAAAACTACTTTTCATGGTCAGGAATAACTATGCCTTCTTTTGCATAAAAATGGAAAAACAGAAATGCTTTTCTGATATTTACGTAGTATAGCCTTGTCATGCATGGCTATGAGTTAAAGAGAGGTGATTATGAAAGTCTAGTCTATATTATTGCTGTGACTGCCTGGATAATTTCCTACACATTTTCCATTTTCGTTAGCCTTTACGACATAAAGCTCAGTCTGGCAGCCTCGAATTTCAACCATTTATGCATTGCGTCAAAGAAATGCAATTTCGATAGCAAACTATTCAACCAAGATCTTATTATCAGTTCACAACTGCAAGTCAACAAAAACTTAGGTTATATAAGACAATGTTAGGTTATAAATTTAAAGCAAAGGAGTTCTGAAGAAATAAGCTCGCTTTCATGGGTATTTCTTCTTCTTGCTTACTGTTCCTCGTTCTTATCCATGGCTTGGTGTTACAAACTTCTCACGCTAGTCGAAAGCTTCCCGTAATGGTTCAAGATCTGGATGCAGTGGAAGCTGAGTCAACCAAAATTACCAAACTCTCTGTCCAAATGAAGGTAGAAATTGGAAGAAGACTTGGGAAAGAATTCCGAAACAAAAATCCTTCCCCACTGCCGAACAGACCTTCTCAGATGTCTGCTCCTCTTGCACCGCCGCAAACAGCACTTATGCGGCTGCTTCCACCACCATCACCACCACCGCCAAAAGCACCTTATAATTCGTGAATGATTAAAATATTTCCCCTTTTTTTCCTCCCCTTGATGAATAATTTTGTGTGATTTTTAAATCTTTGTTTTTTTTATCTTTTAGCTTTTCCTGATAATATCTGTTAATTGGGCTCATAATAAAATGTTTTCAGCAGTGTGTATGATTGGCTGATTCCTGTTGATCAAAGAAGAATCCATTCAGTTGCAGTACTTCTATAATTAACTAACTTCTTCAATGTGCAATTTAAGCATTGAAAACCCAAAGTAGCAGAGAAAGTAAAGTCGTAATTTATCCCCGGAATCCAACCAATTAAGGTATGGCAATTTGGCTAATGGGTTTTCAAACAATGGGCAATCGGAGAACTTAGGACAGGAAAGGAGAAAAATAAGATATAAACTAATTAACACAACAATATGTCTTAAAAAAAGCATGACATGTATTATTTACAAATGTTATACCGATAATACCAGATATTTAAATTGCAGTTGCGATGACGTTTTTGGCTGCGTTGTATTTATCGCGGTTTCGGATATAACGGAGATTATTGCGGTCATAACGATCATCGCAGTCGTGAATTTTTTTAATATCGCACAATTTTTTTAACGAACGATAGCGGCAATAACAGTCGATAGCGGCAATAACGATCGATAGCAGTAATAACGGATCAATTACGGTTATTACAGATGTGAATTTTATCACCCCCGTTATTTTACACATAGCGGTAGCGACAGTGCTTGCTACCGCTATATTGCGGCTGCTATCTCGAATAGCGGTCATAATACCCTATGTATAAGGGATAGACTTTGCAAATCATGTTTTTACTTTCTTTTATGATTAAGAAAAAAAAAAAAGAAAAAGATACTAAAATGGAAATGTAAAGAATAACTAAAATTGAGTTATTGTTGATTTGGAACGATAATAAATATCTTAAAATTAATATTTTATATTATCCTATTCGATTAAGCAAGATTTGAGTATTTTATAATATAGTGTCCAAGAAGGTCATTGGCACATTATTAATTATGGTTTTTCTCACTTGATTCCTCCTCCTTTGGCTTATTCTCCACCATGAGATAACTTAAATCGAAGATCAGGAATTATGTTAATAAGTTAATATATTCACTAGTCAATTTGATTGAATCTGTAAAATTGATTTTTATATATCATGCTTGTTTATTTAGTTTGGTAATAAAAGATTATGCAAGGAGTATAGAAACTTTAATGAAGGATTTTTCCTGTTAATTACTAATACTCATTAGCTGTTCTTTCCCACACAATTCGGTTGCAAAGTACTTACATCATTTTCATGACCCCATTTGATGTAATCTAAGAGGAAATCTGGTTAGAAACTTCCTCCGATTAGACCAATGCATGTAATTTGACTGACTTTGTTGGCAGCAAAACCATAAAGTCTAGTCACCTGTGGCTCGTGTTGTCCCTATACAATGTGTTGTTTGACTTTGCGAATTACATTAAAGAAAATGAGAACGAGAATTCGATGACCTTTTTTTCTTGGGAAGGCACCAAACACCCTCTTGTATCATTTTCACTGGATTCTAATATGGAAAAAAAGAAGCTAGGAAACAAATTCTTGATGTGTGATCTAGCTGACTTTAGCTTAATCAACAAGCCATGACTATGGCTGTGCGTATATATTGGGTACTACAAGTCAAGATTATGGCTGTACGCAGGGTTTCAAATAGCGGTTTGCGGTAGCGGCCGCCACCGCTACTGAAGAAATAACGGGTGTGAAAAATTTTCGCACCCGTAACAGCACCATAATACACTGTTTGTATAAAAAACATCAGAGTATCAACCAATTCACACCAAACAGAGAGCATACGAGAGTCAAACCATCAACAATCAACATTTGATCGGCAGTAGTAACATACAACCACACACAACACAGAGAAACAAACAATAACAGAAACAGAGAGGCAAACGGCAGCAACCATGTGAGGTAAAGCTAAATCTCAGATTTTTGATGTTTGATTGTAAAATTGATAGATAGGAGGGATGGGTGGGGAAGAGGGTGACCAAAGAGATGGGTGGGGAGGGGACAGAATGGTTGGAGCTTGGAAAGACATATGCTTTCTTGGAGCAAATCTGAAATGGGCATTGAATGACAGAGCAGAAGGATGAGAAGTGATAGAAAAGAGGGTAGGAATTAGGAAGAAAATCACAGAAGCCAGAAAGATGAAGGGGGCGAATTAGGAAGAAAATCGTAGAAGTCAGCAAAAATGAAGGGGGCAAATTAGGAAGAAAATCGCAGAAGGCCTCTTGCCTGGGTGGGGGTTAGGGACAGTGGGTGGGTGGGTGGGTGGGAGGTGGCTGGGTCAACGTGGGTTGGTTGGGTAATAGGTAAAAGGGTTTTAATTAAATTAATATAATTTTTGTAATTAGTTTAATTTTTAGTAATTATTTTTTTAATTAGTATAATTAATACAATTTTTTAAGAAGTTGGTATTAATTAATAATTCTGTAAGTAAATATTTAATAATTGTATAAAAAATGATTACTAATTAGTTTAAATATTTAGTATTTATCTCAAATAGGGTAAATTAATATTGTTAATATAAATTTTTCAGTAGAATTTTTAATTGTTAAATTTATCTTATTAATGTTTAAAAATATAGCACTAAATATTATTATAATTTAAGAGAAAAATAATATTGATATTGATTTTTGATAGTGACCAATTATGATTATAATTGTAAATATTACATTTTTAGTTAATTTGTACGAATTAAAAAAAATCACGACCGCGATAGCCGTAATGACCGCGATGGTCTCCGTTATATCCGCAACCGTAACAAACACAACGTAACCGAAAACAAAACCGCGATCGCAATTTAAATCCTTGGCTGTACATATATAATGGGAAATTCTCATGCAATAATTGCATGTATTGCCTTGCCCGTTTATTTTTGGTTACCAAATTGTCTAGCTTTATATCTATAGAACTATATATTAAAGATAACTATAAAAAAATATAAACAAATTATTGTTTTTCCTTTATTTGACAAGCTATCGGATATTATTATTGGTTAGATTGTAATTCTGATAGCAATTTTGACCAATTTTAAAGTCTTTACAAGTCTAATTCTTTATACTATTAAAAAAAACTTATATTTTTGCAAGACATGTGTGCACTTTGCTCTATTGAAAAAATTTGATTGCTTGAGAGGTGTAATCAATCCTTTACTCATTGTTTCAGCAATTCTTCCTCCTCTTCTTTGCTTCTTTTTTTTTTTTTTTTTTATATTGATGTTCTTTGCTTAAGATATTATTAATAATTTTTTTAGGTTTTTGAAAGAAATATTTTTTTTCTTTAGTTGGGTATGAAACAATTGTGGATTTATTGCAATTAAGGATGAAAATATGAAGATACTTCTCTTTCTTTAATTTTTCATTTATTAAATTAGGTATTTTTTTAATTTATTTATGCACACGTTTTGTGAGAAGAAAAAAAAAGGCCTTTTGGCACAATTGCATTTTCAAAATAACATTATTTTAACATGTTGATTCTACAATAATACATCAGTTTTCAATCTAGTATATATAAAGAGAGTAGGGATCCACACAAGTGAAAATCTAAATTAGTTTTATACCATTTAATATACGATTTATTTATGTTTTGTTGATATGACCATTGAGTATTTTATTTTATTCAAATAAATTATGTATACAGAATTTTAAATTAATATTAAGTTTGTAAAAATATTAATTTTACTGAAGTTATAAATATTCTGTAAAAACAAGTTTTTTTTTTTTTTTTAACTTGATTCTTCCTTTATATATATATATATATATATATAAATATACATTGTTAAGTCATTGAGAAATTTCGATAACCTATTAACATTTCAATAACTTAATTAACAATCCAAAAATCTAAATCTCAAAGTTAAAGACAAATTATAAGGTTCAATTACACAAATTGTAACATTTAATTAAAAATTTCAAGATCTAATAGATTCAATTAAAAAGAACATTGTTCGAACTCAAATAACAAAGTTTGAGTTCCCGTTAATGAATTCCCAAATTTCAAGCTTTAAATCAAATTTAATTTTGAACCGAATTAAATTCAATAAAAATATTAATCCAGTAATCCAACTTAAATTATTTTAAAAGATTCAATATAAAACAAAATGTCTACTAATTACCTCAAACCCAATATAAATTTATTATGCGTCAGGAGCTTAAGGTTCCAAGACCAAGAGTCCCAACTCCCAAGTTTTCCCCAGAACCGGCTTAATTTCTTTCCTAGCTAGCAGTTTTACAAGCCCCATCATAGATTCAAAATTCTTGTATCATGATTTTAGTACTGAATCATGGCCTCTTACTCAGGAAAACAGAAGATATTTCAGACACAATCATCCAAATCCTTTGGTTGAAAATTAAATTTGATAATTTGAAACACGAGATAATCATATAATACAAATAAATATCATAAAATTATAAATAAATAATAAATTTGATAAAAATTAAAAAATATATTATGTTGAACGTTTTAATATAAATTTTAATAATTACGAAATCAAATGTAAGTGCAAACGACGTAATTGATGGCTGGGTTCCAATGGAAAGTAAACGCCATTGTTGCCTTCGGTACTACGCAAACCAATTGTCACTAAAATAAAAAAGAAAGTTGGAAACTTCCTCGTAGACTTACTCCGGCTCCACTAGCTTGACTTAAAAGTCGCTGCGTAACCTAACAAATGGGCCAGCAATGGCACCATTCCTATATTATGCGCGGTTCACATACAGGGAGCACAGACTAAAGTTGTTGCCCAAGCACCATATTGTATAGTCATCAAGAAATTATGGATGCCCGATCTTGCCTACTGATTTTCATGTCGATCCTCGTCGTCCTTTCGCATAGCAGTCACCTAATCAATGCCACTCAGGCTGTTTCGGGTCCTTCGTCTGCTCACGGTGACACATATAATCCTTCTTTCTTTTTTCCATATAACAAGTCCAGAAAGCTTAGAGGTGGCGGATTTGTCTCAAGACCTTCGCCCACAGCTAACCCTTCCATTCACCACAATCCATTTCGGAGTCCCCACAGTCCGTAATTCATGAATTCCACGTATTTCCCTTTTCTTTTCCTCTCCCTGATGAATAATTTTGTGTAATTGTTAAATCTTTGCTTTTGTTTTTCCATGTTTTCCTGGTAATATCTGTTATCCGGACTGTGTAATAAAATGTTTTCAGCAATGTGATAATACAGAGACTTTAATGAAGGATTTTTTTTCCCCTGTTAAATAGTAATACTCATTAGCTGTTGTTCCCCACACAATTCAGTTTGCAAAGACTTGTATCATTTTCGTGACCAGATTTGACGTAATCTAAGAAGAAATTTGGTCAGAAACTTCTTCCGATTAGACCAATGCATGTGATCTGACTGACTTTGTTGGCAACAAAACCATCAAGTCTAGTCAACTATGGCTCCAGTTGTCCCTGTATAATGTGCTGTTTTACATATTATATTATTCTCTGCGAATTACATTAAAGAAATGAGATTTCGATGGGCCTTTTTTTGGGAAGGCACCAAACCCTCTTGTATCATTTTCACACGATTCTACTATGGAAAAGAGGGAAGCTAGGAAACTTCAAGATGTATGATCTGGCTGACTTTGTTGGCAGCATAATCAAGACTGTGGCTATGCCTACATAATGGGTAATTCTCATACAGTAATTGCATTTGTTGCCTTTGATTAATGAAAATCTTTCCTTTTGGCTGAAGGAATAAAAAAAAGAATTGCCTTATCATTTCCTATTTGGTTACTAAATTTTCTAGCCTTACATATATATTGTCAAGTCATTAAGAAATCCTGGAACTCAATTAGCATTCGAAAACTTAATTAACAATTCAAAAATCTAAATCTTGAAGGCAGTAGACAAATCTTGAGGTTCCATTAGAAATTTCAAGATCTAATTAGAAAATCTCAAGATTCAATTAAAAGATAAATTTTGAAATCAAAAAACAAATTCAAGTATGAATAAATGAATTCTTATAAATTTCAAAATCCAACTTTAAATCTAATTTAATTTTGAACTGAATTAAAATAAAACCCAATTAAATTCAATAAAAAAAATTAATCTAAATAATTCAACTCAAATTCAACCCAATATATATTTATTTCCCGTCTCGGCCTTAAGGGTCCAAGACCAAGAGTGACCCCTAAATTTAGACTTGGCATTTTGTTTACATAACTAATATTCGTATTGTTTAAAATATGAAAATTATGTTAACTCAAACACAATTTTTTTTTATCGTATTTATATATAAATTTTATCATATTTTAACCAATATTATCTTTGTGTCATCTATTTCTATCACTTTCACACCATATCATATCTATAATTATCAGATCTATCAAAATCCCAACTCCCAAGTCTTTCTCAGAGCTCTCTTAATTTCCTTCTTAGCTAGCAGTTTTAAAAGCCCGATCATGGATTCAAAATTCTTGCTCCTGATTTTAGTATTGATACATCGCCACCTACTCCGGCAAGGTGAAAATAATTCGAACTCAAAAATGCAGATCCCCTGACTGCAAACCACCGAATTGATGGTTTAGGCCATGCGAAGTAAACGCATTCGATTGCTTTCTTTACTGTGCAAACCAATTGTCTCTCAATAAAGAAAGAAACTGGAATCTTCCAAGCTTGACTTAAGCGTCGCTGCCTAACCTAACCAATGGGCCAGCAATGGCATCGGTCCTATATTATGTGCGGGTCACAGACTAAAGTTGTATCCTGAGCACCATAGAAATTATGGATGCCCGATCTTGCCTACTAATTTTCTTGTCGATCCTTGTCGTCCTTCATGCACATAGCAGCCACCTAATCGACGCCGCTCAGGTTGTTTCGGGTCCTTCGTCTGCTCACACATATAATCCTTCCTTCGATTTTCCAAATAAGTTCGAGGCCGTGTCCAGAAGGCCGAAATCTGGCAGATTACAACCACCTCCTCCGCCCATTCGCAACCCTAGTATTCACCCAAAACCGCCCTACAGGCGCAAGAGTCCACCTCCATCTCCTCCACGGAAATTCTCGCCGCCTCCACCACCGCCACCGCAACCACCAACGTCAGCTTAGCTTGCTTCTCTAAGTAAATAAAATTTCAATAAAAACTATATATATATCTCGAACTTTCATGTACCGAATCGCTGTACCTCCGCTCTTACTATTTCTCGGATGAAGAACAGAGATGATGGAAGACCTCGGCAACAGAATTCTACTCAAATAACATTGGGCAGTTGCATCAAGGATTTAAACTCTTACTTGTTTCTCGCATGTCTTTGGAGAAGTGAATTTCTTTGCGAACTCCTAGGAGAAAATGGGTGCCACTAGAGCCGACGACTTGATTGCCTGGCTTGTTTAGTCCACTATTCCAGATATAACATTTTTCAGTTTTCTATTTCTGCTCTGCTTTTATTATGTATCAATTCTGTGATTTTACTTTCAGAATTTGTCACTCTCTTTCAATTTTAGATAAAAAAGAATCAAATTAAAATATATTGCGAAATATTTTATTAATAAAAATAATAAAAATAAAATATTTTATTAACGATCTATCCTAACTTTTACTATTTACGAAAATTTTTGTATAGATTTTTTTTAATATTTTCTAGAAAATATTAAATTTTATCATAATCAAATTGCGTTGAATTTTAGTATATTTTTGAATTCATTCAATTTTTTTCTGCACAAGATTGTCTTCCACAAATAATAAAAGTCAAGATTTGCTAACATTTTAGTTTATATCACTTTAACTCACTAATTTTTAATTTTTACAATCAGACCAAAAAAGATCATTTGTTAGACATCCAAACAAAAACCAATTAATAATAAGTGAATAGATTCAATTTGAATATCAGACCACGACGAGTAGAGTATTTATCATTGTGCTCATTGTGGAAAAAAAATCCTACTCATATATATTTTGTGTTGAAGTTTGGAAAATAACGCATTGACCTGATACGTTGTACGAATATTTTTTTAGTAGTTATTTTATTATATTTTGTGTAATGATAATAAGATACCATGACTTAGTTTATCAGCAAAAACATAAAACAGTCTATTAATTTTATTTTCAAATAAATCAAAATTTTTAAATAATTTAATCATGAATTTATTTTTCAAATTAAACTATATTTAAATTTTAAAAAATATAGTTTATTTTCTATAAGATCAACTATGATTTCTACCTAAATTGTGACCTATATTTATATATGGATAATTATTCAATATAGAGTCAGTAGAGCCTAAAAACTTTATAAGCGAAATTAAAATGATGACACATAACTTATTTTATTTATTTTTTTAATATTTTTCAAAAGGATATGTCATTATCTTAATTTCACTTGTGAAAATTTTAAACTCTATTGACAATATATTAATTAAATAATTATCCTTTCTCTCTCTCTCTCTCTCTCTATATATATATATATATATATATATATATATATATATATATATATATATATATTTTAGATTGCGATTCAAAAATCATAGATTATATAACCTAACAAAAGACTATGAAAAATTATAGGGTTCGAAAAACAATTTTTTTTCTTTTGTTTTAGACTATATTTTTTAAATGTAGTCCTTAAACTTTCTCTGGTAGTGTTAATTTTTATTTATCATGCCCGTTTAATTAGTTTGGTAATAAAAGATTGATCATGCAAAGAGCACAGAAAATTAGTAATAGTCATTAACTGTTCTTTCCAAAGTACTTGCATCATATTCGCGTAACCCGATTTGATCTAGTTTAAGAAGAAATTAGGTTCGAAACTTCCTCCACTAGACTAATGCATGACATCTGACTGACTTCTTGTCAGCAAAACCATAAAGGCTTACTGGCACGTCAAATTCCTCCTTTTAAATTCAACGTTGTGTCTGAAGCTATTACTGGCTCGTCAACCATTAATTGATGACTTGACTTATAATATAGCCATCGACGACTCAAATCTGAGTCGAGATCCAAATCCACTGTTAATCCCAAATTGTAAGATTTACGTAGCAGATCGAAATCAAAATCAAAATCTACATACCATTGCTCACGACTCGTAAAATTCTCAAGAGAAGTAAACAGATTGAGGCTGATAGCTAGGCAAGAAAATAATAAGAATTAATGGACTATATATATTATTGGGTAAATTTCATCTAAGTATTTAAGGTTTAATCCTAATCTAATTTTAATTCTTTAGTTGTAAAAATAGATACTCCGTCTCAAATTTTTTTCTTTTGCAAGAAAAATTAATCCTTTTATTAGTCAATTGTTAAAAATTTAATATTAAAATTATTTTATCCCTTAAATAATTTGAAGCGAATTAAATATTTAAGCCAATCAATAATGAATAAGAAAATATTTAGAGGTACCATGTTTTAAAAGGTTAGTTTTCTTTTTTATTTGTGTTGTTGTCAATATCAACAATGATGTATTATTGACGTATCCACCTCGATATTCATGCCACATACTTTAGAATATTCTGCAAAAAAAAGAAATGATCAGAGGAACGCAGGGGATGTTTCCTGCGTTTGCATTCCGATACTTAAGTCAGAGAAATATCTTGACAGAGTTTCAGTAGGCAATTGTATTCTGATTTAAAGAATCATACCTGACCCTTATTTATAGAGCGTTTCTTTGTTTCTTAATTACGCGTTTGTCCTTTTATAAAAATGTCTCGATATATAAGATCATATCCTCAGATATGCCACGTGACCCAGTATGATTGGCTGAAATATCATCGGAATAATTATTCATAATAATTTTTAATTTATTTTTTGTTTATTTATTTACTTAATATATATTATTTTTTATTTTATTTTTATTATGTACGGTACTAAATAACACATTATTATTATTTTTATATCCTGTTTTAGTTGCTAAATTTCTTTTGATTGCCTTAGAAATTGTTCAAGAGTATGGATGGGCATAATATTCCTTAATTTGAAGATTAGGAATCATATTAATAACTTAATATATTCACTTGTCAATTTAATTGAATCTGTAAACTCGATTTTTTTTTTTATATCATGCCTGTTTAATTAGTTTGGTAATAAAATATAGTGCAAAGAGTACACATACTTGAATGAAGGATTTTTTTTTTTTTTTCTGTTAATTAGTAATACCCACTAGCTGTTCTTTCCCACACAGTTCAGTTTGCAAAGTACTAGTATCATTTCCATGGCCCGATTTGATATAATCTAAGAAGAAATTTGGTTAGAAACTTCCTCCGACCAATGCTTGTATCTGACTGACTTTATTGGCAGCAAAACCATCAAGTCTAGTCAACTATGGCTCGCGTTGTCCCTATACAATTTGTTGTTTTACTCTGCGAATTACATTAAACAAAATGAGATTGAGAAATGATCTTTTTTCTTGGGAAGGCACCAAACACCCTCTTATATCATTTTCACCGGATTCTAATATGGAAAAGAAAGAAGCTAGGAAATAAATTCTTGATGTATAATCTGGCTGACTTTAGCTAGCATACCAAGTCATGACTATGGCTTTGCGTATACGAATTGCCTTGCCATTTCATATTCGACCAAATTGTCTAGGCTTATATATATTGTCAAGTAATTAAGATTAGATATGTTTAAGGGTCGAAGTATACTCTAAAATCATATATTTTTTGAACCGGGTTTAAGAAAAATATTAAGCTCATCAAAAGGGCATGAACTTAAAAATCGAGCTCCGCTAAAAATGGAATGAAATTGGGTTCACAATTTCAAGTCTAAGCTTGGTCCATTTTGCTAACTATAAAATTTTTACTATTTTTTATACTAATGTATTTTTTTAATTATTTTTTATTTTTATGCAATTTAATTTGAGTTTATTTTTTTAGACTTTAATTTGAATTTTCATATTTCTTATGATATTTTTGTAAGAATTTATTAACATTTATTCTGCTATACTTATTAACTATTATATGTTTTAATATTTTTTATATTTTATTTTAATTTATTGAGAAAAAATGAGAGTATCTGGGAGGGCTTGGATAGACTTGAGTTTATTCATTTATCTGAAAAAGTTTGGGCAAAAAATCAGGCCTAAAAATCCTGTCGAGCCGAGCTTTGTTTTAAATTCAATTCTTTAATACCTTATTTAAGCTGAGTCTGACATATGAGTAGGTCTAATTAAGAAATCCCGAAACCAATTAGCATTCTAAAGACAATTAACAATTCAAAAATCTAAATCTTGAAGGCAAAAGACAAATCTTGATATTCAATTGAAAATTTTGAGATCTAATTAATTAGAAAATCTCAAGATTCAATTTAAACTAATAAATAGAGTTTTAGGAATCCATTTTAATTTGGTTCTAATTCTGAACCAAATTAAATTCAATAAAAAATTAGTCTAATAATTCAACTCAAATCAATTTAAAAGATTTTGAACAAAATACAATGTTTACTCATTACCTTAAACCCAATATACATTTTTTCGATTATTTTCGCCGTTAATTATTGATAGGTAATCTGTAAGTTGAAAAAAATTTGCAAGTAAAAGTCCAATAATATTGTAAATCTCAATAATAAATTGATGGTTACTTTGTCGAGATGAGGTTACCTCCTCCACAACTTATTGTAACTGAAAAAAAAAAAAAAATCCCTTCACTGCAGATCACGGAATTGATGGTTCGGGATTTCTTGGAAACTATAGGATTGTACCGATATGGTGAGGGCCTCCAGGAAGGAATCATAAAACTTGATATCTTTTCCATTGAGTTTAAGGCCTGGAATATTAGCAATATCATCGAAACCAGTAACTAAACCTTTATGTGGAAATGATGATTCAAGTATTGTTTGAGTAATTTCACAAGAAGATATTTGAATAATGACGGGATTGCTAATGAAATTGTAGAGAAATTAAACATTCGATTGCTTTCAGTACCATGCAAATTAATTGTCCCTCAAGGAAGAAAGAAAGCTGGAAACTTCGTCGTAGACTTAATCCGGCTCCACAAGCTTGACTTAAACGTCGCTGCGTAACCTAATCAATGGGTCAGCTATGGCATCGGTCCTATATTATGTGCGGTTCACGAACGAGGAGAGCACAGACTAAAGTTGGACTACATACATGCAAGTTTGGAAATTTAATTTCCTGAGGTAGACCGATGTTAATTTGACTGACAACTTTGTTGGTTGAGTTACCAACCGCGTTTCCTATATAATGGATAGTTTCCTCAGAATGAAAGCATACATAATTAGTTTTCATTTCATATTGAAAGAACCGTGTTGTCTGGCCACTAAGAAATGAATTCCAATTCTTGGCTACTAATTTTCATGTTGTTCGTTGGCATCCTCTTTTCACATGAAAATCGCGTGATAGTGGCTACTAAAGGTGTTTCTGCTTCTTCTTTTGATGGAATTCCTTCCCACGACTTTCCACCATATAAGTTCAATGTTGTGTCCAGAAGGGTGCCAGGCACTAGGCAACCAAAGCCTCCGTCGCCTAGGCCTGCTACTCATCGAGCTCCAAGAAAACGAAAAGTATGGTCACCACCACCACCAATTTCAACTTAGGCTGTAACCTTTTGTCGATGCCCACGAATAAGGAACATGTTGTGAAACTTCTATTTTGAGGTTTAATTTGGGCAGATGAAAACTTAATTATGCTGTAACTTGGAAAGTTAAGTAATCTCAGTTTCATTTGATCGTGTTGCTCTATTGTTTCTTTGTTGTACATATATATAGCAATGTTTAATTTCTGCCCTTACTGAAAATTTATTTGCTGTGTTTCTGTAAAAAATAATACTTCCGGGGACTTTTAACAGTAAGACACACACAAAAAAAAAAAAAAAAGTAAAAGCTTCTACTTGAGATGGAAAGCATTATAGTTGAAATAATGTTCATTAGTCATTTAGTTGTAATTTGTAATTTGAAAACTTGTCAATTAGATAGTAAATAAAAAAAATTAAACTTCAACCCGCATTCATGACTAGGGTTGTAGAATTGCTTCTTGTTTTTGCGTTGCGATTTGCATCTGCTGCTTCGTTTCTCAATCATCGACTTGTAATAAAATCATCAATGACTAAAATTTCAGTTTAGATCCGAATCCAAACTTGGACCCAGATTGTAAGATTTAACAAAAGTTTATGGTAACAGATCAAAATCAAAATCCAAATCTACGTAACGGATTGATGATTAGTACATTATCATTACACTAGAAAAAAATCATTTTGACCGACACTTATAAGTACCAGTAAAAGATGATAGAACTGTCGATATTGACATTACTAGTACTTTTTTTACCCCTGGTTGACTGCATTGCAGAAAATAAAATTTTTAACTGTACTTTTAATTTATCACCCAACTACATAAAACAGTCTATTGAATTTATTTTTAAATAAATCAAAATTTTTAAATAATTTAATCATGTATTTAGTTTACAAATTTGACTATATTTAAATTAAAAATATAGTTTATTTTTAATAAGTTTGACAATGATTTCTACTTGAAATTTGATCTTATTTATATATTGTACCACGTTTCGAGAATTATAGTTTATATAACCTAACAAAAGACTATGCCAAAATTTACGATTAGAAAAACATATATATTATTTTTTTTGTCTTACACTATACTTTTTAAACCTAGTTCATAAACTTTTTCTAGTATTGTTAATTTTTATATATCATGCCCGTTTAATTAGTTTGGTAATAAAAGATTGATCAGGCAAAGAGCACAAAGACTTTGATGAAGGATATTTTTTTTCTTCTTATAATTAGTAATAGTCATAAACTGTTCTTTCCAAAGTACTTGAATCATTTTCGCGTGACCTGATTTGATCTGGTCTAAGAAGAAATTAGGTTTGAAACTTCCTCCGCGAGACTAATGCATGAAATCTGACTGCTTGTCAGCAAAACCATAAAGTCAAGTCATCTATGGCTCGGGGTATCCCCTAGGCTATATAACTGTTTTACATTTGGAATTCCAAGTTGTGTAGTTTTCAGATTTATATATTAATATTAAAATCCTTTTAAATTAATATTTTTAAAATTGGTTTCACATTGTGAATTGATATTATCCTAAAATTACGTATATGTTTAATTATCTTTTTTTTTTGTGTAAATCAAAAGATATTCTCATACCATATTAGGTATGATATTAATCCCTTTTAATATTTTTATAACCTTTAATTTCATAAAAATTTTCTTGAAAATATATTTTTAAATATTGTTGTTGCCAAACAGAATGATGATGTATTGCTGACATCCTCGTTTCGATTTTTGTACCACGTGCTACTGAAAACTCTGTAAGAAAAAGAATAATTAGAGAGACACAGAGATTCTTCTCTGCATAAGCACTCCGATACTTAAGTCAGAAAAGAATTTAACAGAATTTTTGTAAGTAAAATAGAGATTTAGGTATTTGAGTCATACCTGATCCTTATTTATAGGGATTTATTATGTGTGTAATTAGATATTTAATGGGTAGAAACGTCTCTCCTGTCTGCTCTCTTCGTGCGCCACATGATGCACTTTTGTTTTTTATTTTTATTATTCTTTTTATCATGCACAACAAATATATTTTATACTTTTTTAAATCTTGAAATAAAAAATCTTAAATATAATAGTATTTTACAAATTAACATCTTGTAGTGCTTATTATGATATTTTACACTAAGTTTTAAAATAAAATTTATTAATTATTAGGATAGAAGAGTTTATTAAATTTTTCATTGGCCTGAATCATGATTTTTTATTAATTTAGAGGGATTATTAATTTAGAGCGGATTAATTTATAGGGGTTCCTGTATTCATATTTTGAGTAAATCAATATCTTGTTGATCGGACGCTTCCTTCTTTAATATTCACATAATCCGCGCCCAGTAATGAAGCTATTCCTGGTTTATCTCGGACAATTCCTTCATGAATTTCCTTTTAAATTCAACGTTGTGTCTGAACTCTGAACTGAAGCTATTACTGGCTCGTCAACCATTAATTGATGACTTGACTTAAAATATAATCATCAACGAATTGCCTTATCATTTCATATTTGGTTACCAAATTGTCTAGCCTTATATATGTTGTCAAGTCATTAAGAAATGGACGCCCAAATTGTCTAGCCTTATATATGTTGCCAATTTTCACGTTTGTCATGGGCGTCTTAGTTTTCAAATAATAGTCACATCGTCGAGGCCACTGAAACTATTTCTGATTATTCGTCCGACGAAATTCCCCTCCATGGTTTTCCATATAAGTTGAAATTCGTATCCAAGAAGGTAACATCACCACCTCTGCCGCCTTCGCCAAATTTATGGCTTCACATGAAAGCACCACCCTTGCCAATGCACAAGACTCCACCTCGCTCTCCTCCACTCTCCCCATGATCCATTGCCGGTTTGACACCACCGCCATCGTCGTTGCGTGCCTTTGTCTAGTGCTTTGCTACCTTCTATCCACGCTATCAATGGATGTGTTTATTTGCTTGCTTGGGTTTCTGCAGTTAATCTTTTCTTTAAAGAGGAGAATTCAAGTTTGAAACTTAGCAAATATATATATATATATATATATATATATATATATATATATATGTATGTATGTATTTATCATTGAAACAAATATAAAAGCGTTTAGTATTGTAGTTTAACTTTTATTCTGAGTTTGAAATTTTGTTTCTATTTTCATGCACTTCTATTTTGTTTTTAAATTGTAATTTTTAATATCAACATTATCATTAATTTTAATAATTTTCTTAGTAAAACAATTTATTATTAGTTGTTATATATAGTATTACTTCTTGACTTTAAATATAGTTCTTCAATCCCTTTATACTTTTAAAGGTGTTTATGGATCGAATGAGTTAGGGCCGGTCAGCTTTATAAAGTCCTACCTAAGCTCAAATTGAAGGATTTAAGATGCTTAAATTCTAAAAATATAATAAATGATGAAAATATTAATTTTAAATATAATTTTGAATTATAATTAAAATTTTAATTTAATATTTCAAATTAGATTGAGTCGTACCTAAATTAGACAAATTCTATAGGAGTTGATCGAGTGATCTGAGCCGTGAAATGATTTACCTCATCTAACTAATAATATTGAAAATGTCTAAGTAATATACTATTGAAAAAGAAACCCACTTTATGCGAAAAGTAAATTACTCATTAAAACTTTAGAAAGATTCCTACTGGTTTAATTTCACACTACTTTAAAACCAGGTTTGAGCAGAGAAAACCAATATACAAGTCAAGTCAAATAAATAGACTAACACAAAAGAAGGGTTTGATTTAATCAGAGGCGTAATTAAAACTAGATTATATGATCAAGAAGCTTATCATTATTATTTTGATTGGCTAACTTCTAAATTTCATAATGGTGAAACTCACATGACTTACTCAACCGTTTGAATTGTCTAGTAAATTAGTCTCTAACCTAGTTCTTTCGTCACAAATACTTGTACCATTTCATCCGGTGGATCTAATCTAACCAAATATATGTTAATTTGACTGATTACTTTTATTGGCATCGTAACCAATGAGTTACCGATGGCGTTTCCCATATAATGGATAGTTTCCATATCGTATTGGAGAACTGTACGTATTGTTTAGTCATTAAGAAATGAATCCCAATTCTTGGCTACTAAGTCTCATGTTGATCGTTGGCATCCTTTTTTCACATGATAATCGCATGATTGTGGCTACTAAAGGTGTTTCAGCATCTTCTTTAGATGGAATTCCTTCCCATGACTTTCCAGCTTATAAGTTCAATTTTGTGTCCAAACAAAGGCGAAGACCTAGTCGATCACCGCCTCCGCCGCCTAGACATGCTCCTACTATTCAGCCAAGAAAAGGGTCCCCTCCACCACCAGTGTCACCAATTTCAACTTAGGTTGTAACCTTTTGCCGATACGCACCAATAAGGAAAATGCAATTGTTTGCTAGACGTATATGGTAATGTTGTGAAACTTCTATTTTGAGTTTAATTTGGACAGATGAAAACTTAATTATGCTGTAACTGGGGAACGATAAGTAATGTCAATTTCTGTTATTCTTGTTGCTCTATTATTTCGTTGCTGTACTACTATGTAAAGCAATGTTTAATTTCCCCCTTAATTTGGAAATGAGTTAATGTTACAGATTTACCATTTATCCAAAAAAAAAAATTAATGTTGTGGATAATATTTGAATTATACAACAAAAATTCAAAATTATCTAAATTTTTATGTCGTCACATTTTTTTTTAAATATTTGAAAATTTTCAAAAATAGTGATTTTATTAAAGGGCACATATCGCCTGCCAGATGCTACAAGAAGCATTAACAATGGCTCTCATTTCATAATTCCTCAGTTATGGGCTGTTACTATCCGATGCTCGTTTCGTGGTGGAAGCCATTTCTGGGTTCAATTTTAAGTATGCAATGCTTGCAAAACAAGCTAAAACCGCCACCTTCCCCTACTATCAATGATTTTGTTTAGCAATTTGCGATGCCACCACCACCAGCGCCAACATCGCCATCGTTGGCGCCATTGCCATCGCCAGTGGCAGCATCATCTCCCTAGCATGCTATAACAAATGTTTGATTTGGTTTGTCCTCTTTGTACTCATAGTTTTGGTTTTCCTTCAACCATATCCATATTTGCTGACAGCCAATATAAATCTACAATCCCAATTTTAGTAGTGCAATTTGGACATCTCTCTTAATTTAGAAATCTTCGTTCTTCCCGTTGACTTTAACATGCTGACAAAAGAGACCTCACTGAGGGAAGAAAAAATTGGATAAAATGATTTATATATTTGGATAATATTCCTCTTGTCTTCTTCACTTAAGTTTCGTTTCATCCACTGACCTTGAAGAGAGACAAACCTAGCAGGCTAGCACCAGCTGGAACACATGTTATTATAAATTTGTTCACAGATCTTCAGTCTCAACTTCATTAACTGCTCTTACCTCTGTAAAGAGTAAATACCATAACCAAAAGCTAGTTTTAGCCCTCTAGCTAGGCAGTGCAGCCACCATGGATGCAATTTCATGCTCGCTTATTTTCTTCATCTTTTTTGGACTACTAATTTCACATTCTAGCGCCGTGGTCAAGGAGACTGAAGCTGATCCTACTTCCTCTTTGGATGACTTCTCTTCCCCTTATTTTTCATACAAGATTCATGTTGTGTCAGCGAGGGTGTTGGGTCCTCGGAGGGTACCACCTCCACCACCTATAGGCAATTTTCTTATTCATCAAAGCCCCCCTCCTCCCAACCCACGCCCAGCCGCACCCCATCCACCTCCTCCACCACCGCCGCCCCGCCACTACCTTCGCTTCCCTGTTCATGATCCAAAGTTTCCACCACCATAATCAGTGAGTTTGATCTCTTGAAAATGCCAAAAGCTATGCTTAAAAAGCAACATCTAATTGCAGTTTAATTTCTTTCTTTCTTTTCTTATGAATCCTTTGCATAAGACTGTTGATTATTATGTACTCTACACTACTGTAAAATTGTTGTTTTTTATTTGCACTTGTATGCTATTATTTACTCTGATGAAGGTAAACTTTAATTGGGCTTGGCCTAGATGTAATGCTCAAGTACATTGATCTCTACAGGCCTACAAATTTAAATGGTATGGTATATAGATGAACTGTTTTGTTGTAAACAGATAGAAATGGGAAATTGGCTTTAAATTTAATTGAAGGGTAAACTTTAATGTGGCTGCCATTGCTTGTTTGTGAACTTTGTCAGGACTCAGGATTTCTACCCCTGAAGGAAGGGCTACAGGATCATTGAATCCAAAGCTTTTTCTGTTCTTTTCTTGGGTTTAAGTACTTTCAATTTATTTCCTTGAATCACAAACAAAGAAATCTTCTTCTGAGAGATGAGATTTGCAAGACGAATTATTGAGATGTGAAGAACTTGCACAAAGGAATTATAGGCTTCAATTATACAAAATTGAAAGGCAATAAACTTTTTAAGTCAATTAAATATTTATTTTTATATTTTGAATCAATTTAATTATATTTTAACAACAAAGTGATTGAACTGTTAAATAAATTATATCATCCTTCACTTCAAATGTCAACACCGCATAATATTTTATGTCATATTATTATGACATAGATTTTTGATGACATAATAAGTAATATGACATTCTCGCATGATAAAGTTGATGTTTTCATTGCATTGGTAGTTAAATTGATCTGAAATAAAAAAAATAAAGATCGTCATGATTTAAATAAAAGATAAACGATTAATATAATCTGTTTGATATAATTTGTAAGGATAAAAAAATCATTATGCCAAAATATAATCGAACACACACGATAATATCAAATTTCACGCAATGGAGACAATTAATCATTCAAATCTACTAAGGAAACATGTTCGAAATTGTCTAGCCTTGCACGTGTCTTGTACTATGACTTATCATTTCATGTGTGAAAACTACTTTTCATAGTCAGGAATAACTATGCCTTCTTTTGCATAAAAATGGAAAAACAGAAATGCTTTTCTGATATTTACGTAGTATAGCCTTGTCATGCATGGCTATGAGTTAAAGAGAGGTGATTATGAAAGTCTAGTCTATATTATTGCTGTGACTGCCTGGATAATTTCCTACACATTTTCCATTTTCGTTAGCCTTTACGACATAAAGCTCAGTCTGGCAGCCTCGGATTTCAACCATTTATGCATTGCGTCAAAGAAATGCAATTTCGGTAGCAAACTATTCAACCAAGATCTTATTATCAGTTCACAACTGCATGTCAACAAAAACTTAGGTTATATAAGACAATGTTAGGTTATAAATTTAAAGCAAAAGGAGTTCTGAAGAAATAAGCTGGCTTCCATGGGTATTTCTTCTTCTTGCTTACTGTTCCTCGTTCTTATCCATGGCTTGGTGTTACAAACTTCTCACGCTAGTCGAAAGCTTCCCGTAATGGTTCAAGATCTGGATGCAGTGGAAGCTGAGTCAACCAAAATTACCAAACTCTCTGTCCAAATGAAGGTAGAAATTGGAAGAAAAATTGGGAAAGAATTCCGAAACAAAAATCCTTCCCCACAGCCGAACAGACCTTCTCAGATGTCTGCTCCTCTTGCACCGCCGCTAAGAGCACTTATGCGGCTGCTTCCACCACCATCACCACCACCGCCAAAAGCACCTTATAATTCGTGAATGATTAAAATATTTCCCTTTTTTTCCTCTCCTTGATGAATAATTTTGTGTGATTTTTAAATCTTTGTTTTTTTTATCTTTTAGCTTTTCCTGATAATATCTGTTAATTGGGCTCATAATAAAATGTTTTCAGCAGTGTGTATGATTGGCTGATTCCTGTTGATCAAAGAAGAATCCATTCAGTTGCAGTACTTCTATAATTAACTAACTTCTTCAATGTGCAATTTAAGCATTGAAAACCCAAAGTAGCAGAGAAAGTAAAGTCGTAATTAATCCTTGGAATCCAACCAATTAAGGTTTGGCAATTTGGCTAATGGGTTTTCAAACAATGGGCAATCGGAGAACTTAGGACAGGAAAGGAGAAAAGTAAGATATAAACTAATTAACACAACAATATGTCTTAAAAAAAGCATGACATGTATTATTTACAGGTGTTAAACTGATAATATCATAGATTTAAATTGCGGTTGCGATCACGTTTTCAGTTGCGTTGCATTTATCGCAGTTTCGGATATAACGGAGATTATTGTGGTCATAACGATCATCACAGTTGTGAATTTTTTTAATATCGCACAACTTTTTTAATGGACGATAGCGACAATAACAATCGATAACGGCAATAACGGTCGATAGCGATCATAACAGATCAATTACAGTTATTGCAGATGTGAATTTTTTCACACTCGTTATTTTACATATAGCGGTAGCGAAAGTGGCCGTTACCGCTATATTGTGGCCGCTATCTCGAATAGTGGTCATAATACCCTATGTATAAGGGGTAGACTTTGCAAATCATGTTTTTACTTTCTTTTATAATTAAGAAAAAAAGGTAAAAAAAAGAAAAATACTAAAATGAAAATGTAAAAAATAACTAAAATTGAGTTATTGTTGATTCGGAACGATAATAAATATCTTAAAATTAATATTTTATATTATCCTATTCGATTAAGCAAGATTTGAATATTTTATAATACAGTGTCCAAGAGGGTCATTGGCACATTATTAATTATGGTTTTTCTCACTTGATTCCTCCTCCTTTGGCTTCTTCTCCACCCTGAGATAACTTAAATTGAAGATCAGGAATTATGTTAATCAGTTAATATATTCACTAGTCAATTTGATTGAATCTGTAAAATTGATTTTTATATATCATGCTTGTTTATTTAGTTTGGTAATAAAATATTATGCAAGGAGTATAGAAACTTTAATGAAGGATTTTTTTTTCTGTTCATTACTAATACTCATTAGCTGTTCTTTTCCCACACAATTCGGTTGCAAAGTACTTACATCATTTTCATGACCCCATTTGATGTAATCTAAGAGGAAATCTGGTTAGAAACTTCCTCCGATTAGACCAATGCATGTAATTTGACTGACTTTGTTGGCAGCAAAACCATAAAGTCTAGTCACCTGTGGCTCGTGTTGTCCCTATACAATGTGTTGTTTGACTTTGCGAATTACATTAAAGAAAATGAGAATGAGAATTCCATGACCTTTTTTTCTTGGGAAGGCACCAAACACCCTCTTGTATCATTTTCACAGGATTCTAATATGGAAAAAAAGAAGCTAGGAAACAAATTCTTGATGTGTGATCTAGCTGACTTTGGCTTAATCAACAAGCCATGACTATGGCTGTGCGTATATATTGGGTAATACAAGTCAAGATTATGGCTGTACGTATATAATGGGAAATTCTCATGCAATAATTGCATGAATTGCCTTGCCGTTTATTTTTGGTTACCAAATTGTCTAGCTTTATATCTATAGAACTATATATTAAAGATAACTATAAAAAATATAAATAAATTACTGTTTTTCCTTTATTTGACAAGTTATCGGATATTGTTATTGGTTAGGTTGTAATTTTGATAGCAATTTTGACCAATTTTGATTTTATAGGTCTTATTCTTTACACTATTGAAATGAACTTTTATTTTTGCAAGACATGTGTGCACTTTGCTCTTTTGAAAAAATTTGATTGCTTGAGAGGTGTAATTAATCCTTTACTCATTGTTTCAGCAATTCTTCCTCCTCTTCTTTGCTTCATTTTTTTTTTTTTTGTTTTATATTGATGTTCTTTGCTTCAAATAATATTAAATAATTTTTTCAGGTCTTTGAAAGAATTTTTTTTTTTTTAGTTGGGCATTTAATAATTTTGGATTTATTGCAATTAAGGATGAAAATATGAAGATACTTCTCTTTCTTTAATTTTTAATTTATTAAATTATGTATTTTTTAAATTTGTTTATGCACACGTTTTATGAGGGGAAAAAAAGGCCTTTTTTGCATAATTGCATTTTCAAATTAACATTGTTTTAACATGTTGATTCTACAACAATACATGGGTTTTCAATCTAGTATGTATAAAAGCGAGTAGGGATCCACAGAAGTGAAAATCTAAATTAGTTTTAAACCATTTCAAATAATTTTGTACGATTTATTCATGTTTTGTTAATATAATTGTTGAGTATTTTACTTTATTCAAGTAAATTATGTATAAAGAATTTCAAATTTATATCAAGTTTATAAAAATGTTAATCTTACTAAAATTATAAATATTGTGTAAAACAAATTGTTTTTTCTTGTAACTCGATTCTTACTCATAAATTTTTTTAAATAATTTAATCATATATTTATTTTACAAATTAGAGTACATTTAAATTAAAGAATATAATTTATTTTCTATAAATTTGACAATAATTTCTACCTAAAATGTGATCTACATCTATATATTATACTACGTTTCAAAAATCATGGTTTATATAACCTAACAAAAGACTATGCCAAAATACATGGTTAGAAAAACATACATATTATTATTATTATTTTTGTCTTAGATTATACGTTTTAAACCTAGTCCAAAAACTTTTTCTAGTATTGTTAATTTTTATATATCATGCCCCTTTAATTAGTTTGGTAATAAAAGATTGATCAAGCAAAGAGCACAGAGATTTTGATGATGGATATTTTTTTTCTTATAATTAGTAATAGTCATAAATTGTTATTCCAAAGTACTTGAATCATTTTCATGTGACCTGATTTGATCTGGTCTAAGTAGAAATTAGGTTTGAAACTTCCTGCACTAGACTAATGCATAACATCTGACTGACTTCTTGTCAGCAAAACCATAAAGTCAAGTCACCTATGGTTCGGGGTGTCCCCTGGGCTGTATAACTGTTTTACATTTGGAATTCCAAGTTGTGTAGTTTTCAGAGAGATATATATATATATATATATATATATATATATATATATATATATATATATATATATATATATATTAAAATCCTTATAAATTAATGCTTTTGAAACTCATCATTGAGTATTAATTTAAATAGTTTCACTTTATGAAGTGATATTATCTTAAAAATACGTATATGTTTAATTATCATTTTTTTCTGTGTAAATCAAAATATGTTTTCATACCACATGAGATATGAAATTAATTTTTTTAATATCTTAATAACTTTTAATTTCATAAAAATTTTCTTAAAAATATATTTTTAAATATATTTTATACTTTTTTAAATCTTGAAATAAAAAATCTTAAATATGATCACCTTTTACAAATTAAGATTTTGTAGTGCATATTATATAATATATTTTATACTATGTTTTAAAATAAAATTATTAAGTATTACGAAGGAGAGTTCATTAAATTTTTCATTGGTTCGAATCATTTTTTTTAATTAATTTAGAAAGGTTATTAATTTTGGAGTGAATTAATTTATAGGGTTTCCTCTACTCATATTTTGAGCAAATCAATTTCTTGTTGATCGGAGGCTTTCTTTTTTTCACTTAATATTCGCATAATCCGCGCCCAGTAATGAAGCTATTCCTGGTCTATCTCCTACAATTCCTTCATGAATTTCCTTTTAAATTCAACGTTGTGTCTGACCTCTGAAGCTATTACTGGCTCGTCAACCATTAATCGATGACTTGACTTAAAATATAGTCATCAACGACTCAAATCTGAGGTGAGATTCAAATCCAAACTTAATCCCTGATTGTAAGATTAATTAACAAAGTATAGTAGCAGATCGAAATCCGAATCCAAATCTACATACCTTTGCTCATGACTCGTAAATTTGTCAAGAGAAGAAAATAGATTGAGGCTGATAGCTAGGCAAGAAAACAATAAGAATTAATGGAATATGTGTATATATATATATATATATATATATATATATATATATATATATATATACACACATACATACACATATTATACTTTGAGAATTACAGTAAAGAATGAGATTTCGATGGATCTTTTTTCTTGGGAAGGCACCAAACACCCTCTAATGTCATTTTAACCGAATTCCAATGTGGCAAAGAAAGAAGCTAGGAAACTTCAAGATGTATGATTTGGCTGACTTTGTTGGCAGCATAATCAACTAGTCATGACTATAGCTGTGCCTATATAATGGGTAATTCTCCTACAACAATTGCATGAATTGCCTGATCATTCCATATTTGTTTACCAAATTGTCTAGCCTTTTTTATATTGTCAGGTCATTAAGAAATGGACGCCGGTTCTAATTGGCTGCTAATTTTCACGTTGGTCATGGTCGTCTTAGTTTCACACAATAGTCACATCGTCGAGGCCACTGAAACTATTTCTGATTATTCGTCCCACGAAATTCCCCTCCATGGTTTTCCATATAAGTTGAAATTCGTATCCAAGAAGGGAATCTCACCACCTCCGCCGCCTAGACGTTCTCCTCCTATTCAGCCAAGGAAAAGGTCCCCTCCACCACCAGTGTTACCAATTTCAAGTTAGGTTGTAACCTTTTGCCGATACGCACCAATAAGGAAAATGCAATTGTTTGCCAGACGTATATGGTAATGTTGTGAAACTTCTATTTTGAGTTTAATTTGGACAGATGAAAACTTAATTATGCTGTAACTGGGGAACGTTAAGTAATGTCAATTTCTGTTATTCTTGTTGCTCTATTATTTCGTTGCTGTACTACTATGTATAGCAATGTTTAATTTCCCCCTTAATTTGGAAATGAGTTAATGTTACAGATTTACCATTTATCCAAAAAAAAAAAGTTAATGTTGTGGATAATATTTGAATTATACAACAAAAATTCAAAATTCTCTAAATTTTTATGTCGTCACATTTTTTTTAAATATTTGAAAATTTTCAAAAATAGTGATTTTATTTTTATAAAATTAATAAAGAGAAAAACTCAATAAAAAAAGAAGAAAAATGGAGTGAGGGAAATGGGGAGAGAGGGGGAGGAGGGAAGATGAAGGGGAAATGGGAAGAGAGGGGGAGATGGATGAGGGTGATCAGCCAATCAGTCGATCTTAAAGCAATTCAATCCCGATTCGACTCATGGTTGTCTGCACCTTGGTCAATTGGTCTTAAGCAGATCAACCTCAAGCCACCTTAAGCCAGCTGGTGGTGCCACCAACCCCCTCCCCTCCTTATTCTCTCTTTCGATTCTCTCTCTTTTTTTCTTTCTTATTCCGATTCTCTCTCTTTTCTTCTTTAATTTTATTTTAAATTTAAAAAATATATATTTTATTTTTTTAATCATGGTGATGTTGGGATTACAAATGATGTGATATTTTTATATGTAATGATTTTATTAAATATTCATGCTAACGACTTTTTAATTTAGTGGTTACAAAAAAATTATAATATATTATAAAATTTATATTTAAATTTAAATAATTTCACTCTTCGATCATATTTTCAATTATTAAATATTTCATTTACCGAATCAAGAGAATGGAAAGGAAAATCTGAAGAGTATCCAAAAATCTCAATTCTGATAAGTCGAAATATTAATAATTTATTTTTTTCCAAGCATACCCTTTGATTTATGTTCAAATTTCAACTCAAATCCACTCTGCTTTTTCAATAACTTTCTCCCCATTTCTGTATTAATTATTTTTCCTCTCACACATCTTTGCTTTTGCTTTAACATTTTCAGCCCAAAGAATAAATCATCCTAGACAGCAACACCGATAAGAAGTAAAGGATGAAGAATTCTACTTCAAATAATAATAATAATAATAATAATAATAATAATAATAATAAATAAATGGATGAAGAAATTGAAGCAACTTTTACGTTTGTATCTAAGAAGAAAGACAATGCAATCGTCGTAAGGGGAACAGAAGCTGATTTTAAGTGATGGATGGTTTCAGTGAACAGTTTTGGACGGTTAATTGACTCGTTAAAGAGAATTTGCATAGAGAAATAAAAATATGACAAAAATATTAAGAATAAAATTTTAAAAATTAATAAATATTTATTTATTAATTATATAATAATTTTTTTTTTGTTTTTGAATCTATCTCATTTGTTCAAAAACAAAAGCAAATTTCAATCTAAATTCACCGAAATTATCCACACAAAAATTTAAATTAATTAGTTATATTTAGGGAAACTTCTATAGTAAGGTTTCACTCTTCACACTTGTATTTGAATCTTATTTCATTTAGGCTGTGAGTATACGTAGGAAAAGGTAAGCGAACTCCAATGACTTGCTTAATTGACCATATATACGTTAATTTGTAAGTCAATGTCTCGATCCAAGCCATGAAATAATCCAAATCCAAATTTGAACCTGGACTATTATCTTCAACCAATTAAATAACGTGTGGTTGAACTTGTGGCTGGAGAGGTGGGAACAGATGAAACAATTCCAATGACTTACTCAATCTTTTGAATTGTCTAACAAGGATTAGTTTAGATTGATAGTAAAATTGATACCGGTGAGATTAAAAATGATGAAAAAAATTATTAATAATATATTTTTTTCAATAAAATATATAATAAAAATTTTAAAGCAAAAGCAAGAGGGTAATTCCACCTTCCGGCAATTTTATCCGATAGTGTCCCGTCAGATTGCACTGATTATCATTGTCCATCCAAACTACACTTAAATTAATTATCCCAACGTGAAATTTGTGGTTTGACATAGAAATAGAAGTAGAATTTTTTTTTCTCTCACCGAGGTTCTTTCGTCGCAAACACTTATATCATTTTCATCCGGAGGACTAGTCTAACCAAAGAACTATGTTGGAAACTTAATTTAAGGTACAACAAAGTCAATTTGACTGACTACTTATCAATGGCGTTTTCTATATAATGGATGGTTTCCTTAAAATGAGAGCAGACATTTTTAGTTTTATTGAAGAAGCGTGTTGTGTAGCCATTAAGAAATGAATCCCAATTCATGGCTTATATCGTTCATGTTGATCTTTGGCATCCTTTTTTCACATCATAATAGCATGATAGTGGCTTCTAAAGGTGTTTCTGCTTCTTCTTTTGATGGAATTCCCTCCCATGACATTCTACCATATAAGTTCCATGTTGTGTCCAAACAAGGAGGAAAACCACTCCGGCCGCCTCCATCGCCTAGACCTGGTCCTATTATTCATCCAAGACAGTGGTCTCCTCCACCACCAATTTCAACTTAGGCTGTAAACTTTTGTCCATGCCCACAAATAAGGAAGATGCAATTGATCACTAGACGTATATGATCGTGTTGTGAAACTTCCATTTTGAGTTCAATTTGGGGAGATGAAAACTTGGGAAAGTTATTAAGTAATGTCAGTTTCAGTTGATTTTGTTGCTTTATTGTTTATTCTTTGTTGTACTTCTATGTATAGCAAGGTTTAATTTCCTGTTTCTTTGGATATAGAATAAAGTTCTAGTTCTTATTATTAAAAAAATAAATGTAATGATGCAATCTGAATTATAAAATTTTGTCCTTAATTTTGATATAAATTAAAATTGTATAATAAAAAATTGCATATAAATTTAACAAAAATTAAAAAAAAATTGTGCTTGACATGTCGATATAAATTTTAATAAGATAATATTTATATTTTTACATAATAAAAACACAATTTCACATAAAATAAATACAAATTATACATATGAATTATTAGATTTGTCGCCAACCACCAAAATGATGGCTCGAGACCATGAGAAGTAAACGCGTTCTATTATTTTCAGTACTATTCAAACCAGTTGTCACTTAATTAATCCGGCTCCACATGCAAGTTTGGACATTTAATTTTTTGAAGTAGACCAATGTTAATTTGACTGACTACTTTTTCTTACAAATTGTAACCTATGAGTTATCAATGGCGTTTCCTATATAATGGATAGTCTCCTTACAAAGAAAGCTTACATTATCAGTTTCCATATCATATTGATGAACAGTACGTGTTGTCTAGCCATTAAGAAATGAATCCCAATTCTTGGCTCCTAATTTTCATGTTGATCGTTGGGATCCTCTTTCCACATGATAATCGTATGATTGTGGGTACTAAAGGTGTTTCTGCTGCTTTTGATGGAATTCCTTCCCACGACTTTCCACCAGATAAGTTCAATGTTGTGCCCAGAAGGGAGCTAAGACCTGGCCGACCACCGCCCCCAGCGCCTATAGTTGGTCGTATTCGTGGTTATTATATAGTACCGTCTCCTGCACCATCCCCATCATCATGACCATTGCCACCGCATATTTCAATCTAGGTTGTAAGCTTCTGTCAATGCCCATCAATAACAAACATGATGACTTCTATTTTGAGGTTTCTTTTGGGCTGATGAAATCTTAATTATGCTGTAACTTGGGAAAGTTAAGTAATCTCAGATTCAGTTGATTTTGTTGCTCTGTTGTTCCTTTGATTTGTTGTATTTCTATAGTAATGTTTAATTTCTTTTGGGGTTCAATTTTTTCTTTAAAAAAATTGAGAATATTCTTTTAATTACTCTGAACAATTTCGAATTTCAATTTCTGGATTTATTTCAAGCATATTTTGAGCATTCATGTTATCGGATTGACGGTAAATCCAACTACCCCAGGGGCCACCTCAGCCCCAGCACCGGAAGTTGTTGTGGGAGCTGAATTCGGCCCCATCCTTTGATTGATTGGTCTCTGGCTCTGGCTGACGGATACATTAGGTAGACGAGACTATAATTACAAAGAAAAAAAAAAAGGAAAAGGAAAAGGAAAAAGGTCAAATATTTTTTAAAAGTAAACTATATAACATTTAATTATTTATATTATATATAGTATATTTAAAAAATAATTGATTAATTCAACTAGTTTGATTTATAATTTTAAATTCTAATTTAATCGAATAAATCAACGTATAAAATTGACTAAAATTCGAAATTGATTTAATTGTATCGAATTAATTGAATTTTAATCTCTTAAATTGATTTTTTACTCACATATAGTATTTTATTTTAAATAAAGACTTATTTAAATACAAATTAAAATTTAAGAGCTTTTTTGAATGTAATAAAAGTATAAGAGTTTATTTAAATAAAGTGATGATATTCAAAAGGTTTTTTTTTTTAATATTTTAACCAAAAAGGATTCATTTATATGGAAAATAATATATTTTTTCCAATAGATGTTATAATATCAACAGTTGATATTGTAGTTATATATTTTTAATTAATTTGAAATTTAATAGATAATTTACGTAAATAGAGTATATATAAGAACTCAATAGTGAAATTAAAAATATATAAGTAATATAAAAAGTGGAAGTGTGTAAACTATAAACAATTGTTATCACCATAGGGAAAATTCTCGGAAGATGGTTCCTAGCTTTTAAGGGTCGGTAGGTTTCACTTTCAATGCAAGCATACACCTTAGAAAGAGAACGAGCATCCCAAAGGCTGTACATTATCTACAGGCAAGGGCTCATTAATGTTGCTAAGCTTTGAATGGCCAGATTTGCAACAGACCCGCATATCACCCTTCATGCAGCAAAAGAGGCCAACCAGACAGCTGCATCCTGCTTCCTCTCCAGTGTAGCCCCAGCCACGCCGTCAGCAAAAACTTTTTGAAAGGCACAGTATCTACAGCTATTTGAAAAGCAAAATGGATTATTGATAAAGTCAATACCTCACCATGCAGAAGAGGTACATTATACTTGAGCAAGGCTTGGCTTGGAAGCACAACAATGACTAATACTTTTAAGGCAGAGGCACAACCGCATAAAGGCCAACTTCTTGATCATATACAGCCCCAAGCAAGCCAACTAAAAAGCCTATTCACCAATGCACCAAACAGACGATTCACCAAGATATCGCGTTTTTTAAAGAGTCTCAATTCACCAAACTCATGGAACTAAGACAGAGCATGTGGCAATGAGTGAGGCAATCCATCAAACAATTCAAAGACCAAACATATCCCCGTAAAACTCGACTTTAAGAGCAAGCGTCATCAACTCATTTTCGAAGGACACCCGCCCGGCCCCAAAACCCAAAAAAAAAAAAACAAAAACACAGCAATTAGACATCATGAAGAACCACAAACATCCAGTAATGCCACAACCAAGAGACCATCATGACAAAAACAAAGCACCAGCCACCCTTACAAGTCGCACTTTTCACGAATGCAATCCTAATTAATAAAAAATCCGAACACTGTGCTAATAAAAAGAAATCCAGGAATGTGGCCAAACACGGAAAATTTTGTCACTACATTATCTGCAAAATACATGCATACCAAATATTGCAATATTATTTTTTTTACAATTTAAATAGAATTTTATAAAAAATTATAATGTTATATTTTTCAGTAATCACTTTACATCAAAATCATTTTATCTGTAACGCACCAAACGCAACCTCAAGAAAATGAGATTGAGAATTCGATGACCTCTTTTCTTGGGAAGGCGCCAAACACCCTCTTAGATCATTTTCACCGGATTCTAATGTGGAAAAGAAAGAAGCTAGGAAATAAATTCTTGATGTATGATCTGGCTGACTTTAGCATAATGAACAAATCATGACTATGGCCGTGCGTATATAATGGGTAATCCACATACAATAATTGCATAATTTGCCTTGACATTTCATTTTTAGTTACCAAATTGACAAATCTATTTACACCATCTCACCAAAAAAAAAAAAAAAAAAATCTATTTACACCAGTGTAAAAGTAAATTAATTTTATATCATATCTTTTTATACTATTTATATTTTTTTAATTTGATCGTTGAGTATTATGTCCTAGCCAGCAGTTTTACGAGACTGATCATGGATTCAAAATTCTTGCATGCTGATTTTAGTATTGATTCACGCCTCTTGCTCAGGCAAAGTGAAGATATTTCGAAACACAGTAATCTAAATCCTCTTTTTGCAAATTATATTTGATAATATTAAATACAACACGATCATATAATATGAATAAATGACATAAAACTAATACATATTAAACTTGTAAAAAAATTTGATAAATATTAAAAAGATGTTTTGTGTTTGACATATCTAGAGATGTAAAGTCAAGCTATTCATGCGTTATTCGAACTCAACTCGATGATTAATCGAATTCGATTTGCTTATTTTCATAACAAGCTTGAACTCGAGCTATTTTAGTAATGAGTCGAGCAGTTTGAGTTTTTAAATATTCAGTTCGAGTAGCTTACAAGTCTAATCGAGTTTTTTTAATATATCGAGTTTAACGAGTCGAGTTTGAGCCTATCGAGTTGAGATCGAGCAGATCGAGTATTTTATCGAACCGAACTCCAGTTTTAAAAGCAAAATTCGATCAAACTCGAGTTAAATTTTGAGTTTTGAGTTTTCGAATCGAATCAATTTTGAACTTGATACTTAATCATCTTAACTCGATTCAATTACACTTGTAGACGTATCAATATAAATTTTAATACAATAGATTTTATGTTTTACATTATATGAATTCAAACTGCAAACTACGGAATTGATGGCTAGGAATCGTGGGAAATGAACGCGTTTGGTTGCTTTCAGTAGTATGCAATCCAATTGTCACTCAATGAAGAAAGAAAGCTGGAAACTTCCTCGTAGACTTAATCCGGCTCCACAAGCTTGACTTAAACGTCGCTGCGTAACCTAACCAATGGGTCAGCAATGGCACCGGTCCTATATTATGTGCGGTTCGCGTACAAGTGGCACAGGCTAAAATTGTTGCCTGAGTACCATATTGCCTAATGCCCGTTTTTGCCTACTGATTTTCATGTCTATCCTCGGCGTCCTTTCACATAGCAATCACCTAATCGACGCTATTCATGATATTGCTTTTTTCAGTTTTCTATTTCTGCTCTGCTTATATTTTGTGCTAATTCTATGATTGTACCTTCAGATTTTGTCACTTTCTTTCAATTTTATTAGATTTTAGATAAAAATAATAAAATTTAAAGTATATTACAAAATACTTTATTAATGAAAATGATAGAATTAAAATATCTTATTAACGAATTATTTTAAAAAAAATTAAATAATTTTAAAAAAGTATTGAATTTATTGTAATCAAATTGTGATGCTTCAATACATTCTTATTCCCGAAGTCAATTAAAATTTTTTCTATACAAAATCAACTCACGCGTTAACATATTAATTGGTTTGCAACAATTTAATTCACTAGTTCTTAATTTTTACAAACTAATCAGATAAAAATTCATTAAATAATAATGTTATATTTATAAAACGAATTAGATGCACATAGATAATATCATATACAAATACCTCGCTTAGTGAAATGCATTCATTGAGAGGTTTGTTCATTAATTTGATAACTTATTCCTTTGAGTAAAGTAACAGATGAAGATGCTGCAAGGTAGGCTGTTGACAGAAGTTGGTCTCAATTATTTGTTGAAAGAGAAGGTACAATAAGGAACTAGCTAGAAAGAAGCTAGGAAACTTCAAGATGTATGATGCGGATGACTTTGTTGGCAGATTAATCAACAAGCATGAATTGCCTTGCAATTTCATATTTGCATGGTTACCAAATTGTCTAGCCTTATATCAAAGTGTTTAGTACTGTAGTTAGATGACGTTTGGTTGAAAGGAAAGTTCTTTCTTTTACTGTTTGATTCTAGAAGAGGCTACCGTTCCCAAGTTTGGTTCATCTTCACGGGTAGAATACAGCTTCTACAGAATCAATTTCAACTCAAATCCACAGGTTGTTTCAATAACTTTCTTCCCTTTTCTGTTTTATTTTTCCTCTCACACATCTTTGCTTTTGCTTTAACATTTTCAGTCCAAAGAATAAATCATCCGAGACTGCAACACCGATAAGAAAGTAAAGTATGAAGAATTCCACTTCCAAAAAAAATAAAAATTTAATGGATGAAGAAATTGAAGGAACTTCTTTTACCTTTGTATCTAAGAAGAAAGGCAATGCAATCGTTGTGAGTGGAAGCAAACCTGACTTTAAGTGATGGATGGTTTCAGTGAACAGTTTTGGAGGGTTAGTGGGATTGGGCTCTTTAGAGAGAATTTGCATAGAGAAATAAAAATATGACAGAAATATTCAGAATAAAATTTTTAAAATTAATAAATATTTATATATTTAATTATATAATATTTTTTTGTTTTTTAATCTATCTCATATGTTCAAATACAAAAGCAAACTTTCAATCTAAATTAGCTGAAATTATACCCACAATAGTTTAAATTAATTAAAGTTATCATTTGTGAGCAAAGATTCAAATAGCGATAGCTATTTATCAGTAGCGGCAGTTGCAGTTACTGGTACTCCTCGAATAGCGGATTGTGAAAGATATTCACACTCGTAATGATCGTAATTGATTCGTTATAGGTGTTATTGACCATTATTTTCGTTATAAACTGTTATTATCGTTATCATCTGTTAAAAAAATTGTGCGAAATTAAAAAATTTAACGATCGCGATGACTGTAATGATCGCAATAATTTTCGTTATGTCTGAAACTGCGATAAACGTAATGTAACTAAAATTGTAACTACAATCATAATTTAAATCTCAGTTTGTGAGAACTTTTGAGGTAAGGTTTTCACTCTTGCGTAACTGCAATGGCTTGCTTAATTGACCATATTTACGTTGATTTGTAAGTCAATGTCTCGACCCAATCCATGGAATAATCCAAATCCAGATTTGAACCTGGACGACTATCTTCAACAAAATATTAAGTGGTAGATTCCAACCCAAATCTGAACAAATCGATTAAATAGCGTGTGGTTGAACTTGTGACTAGAGAGGTAGGAACAGATGAAGCTACTCACATGACTTAACCTTTTGAATTGTCTAGTAAATTAATTATCCAAATCTGAAACAGAGTAAATAGAAGTAGCATATTCTTTTTTCTTACCTTGTTCTTTCGTCTCAAATACTTGCATCATTTTCAGCCGGTGGATTTAGTCTGACACTTAATTTCCTCGGGTAGACTAATGTTAATTTGACTGACTATTTATCCATGGCGTTTCCTATATATAATGGATAGTTTCTGTAATAAGAAACCATATATTATTAGTTTTATTGGAGAACCGTGTTGTCAGTCTAGCCGTTAAGAAATGAATCCCAATTCTTGGCTATTAATTTTCGTGTTGATCGTTGGCATCCTCTTTTTACATGATAAAGGTGTTTCTGCTTCTTCTTTTGATGGAATTCCTTCCCATGACTTTCCACAAGATAAGTTCAATGTTGTGCCCAGAAGGGAGCTAAGACCTGGCCGACCACCGCCCCCAGCGCCTAGAGTTGGTCGTACTCGTGGTTATTATAATCGACCGTCTCCTCCACCATCCCCAACGTCATGACCATTGCCACCGCATATTTCAATCTAGGTTGTAAGCTTCTGTCAATGCCCATCAATAACAAACATGATGACTTCTATTTTGAGGTTTCTTTTGGGCTGATGAAATCCTAATTATGCAGTAACTTGGGAAAGTTGAGTAATCTCAGTTTCAATTGATCTTGTTGCTTTATTGTTTCTTTAATTTGTTGTACTTCTATAGCAATGCTTAATTTGTTGTACTTCTATAGCAATGTTTGATTTCATTTGGGGTTCAATTTTTTTTTTTAATCGAGAGTATTCACTTTATACTCTGGACAATTTCGAACTTATGGATTTATTTCAAGCATATTTTGAACATTCACGTCATCGGATTGACCGTAGAAGAGGCTAAATCTGACCTCTCACGCCAGAGCCAACCACCCCATGGGCCACCTCAGCTCCAGCACCGGAAGTCGTCGTGGGGGGCGGAATTTGGCCCTTCCCCTTGGTTGGTTGACCTTTGGCTGACGGGAACATTAGAAGAAGAGAAATTAAAGAGAAACAAAAAAAACGAAGGAAAAGGAAAAAGTAAAATATATTTTTAATTAAATTAATATTAATTATAAAGAAAGATATCCCTTTATATTTATATAAAATAAATTGTTTTGGATAATGTTCATAATCTTATGTAAGATTAATAGTTTTGTAAAGCAACTGTTATAATTAACAATATATTTTTTGTCATGCATACAAAATTTCAAATCGGTATTCATATCATTTAGATTAAAAATAATATTTTTTTAATTATATTAATGATTAAAATTTTATTATTATCGAAATAATAGTTTAATATTTTTGATTACCTTAAAATTCGATATACATAATCTAAGTATGTAAATTAGGAGTTTTCACAAGTCAAGACAGGTTGAGTGTGGATCAAGCTTAGTTAAGGTATTAAGGGATTGTAGTTGAAACCAAACTCGGTTCTGTTCGATTTTTCGGATCTAATATTTTGCTTAAGTCCATTTTTATATAAAGCCAATAAATTTAAGCTCGTCCAAGCTCATCCAAATACTACTAAAATTTTAAAATAAATTTAAAATAAAGTATAAGAGTAGCACACATAATAATTAATCATTATAATACAATAAGTTGAAATAAATTCCTACAAAAGAAAAGAAAAACTTGAAAATCTAAAATAAAGTCTAAAAAACAACACAAGGTCGAGTTAAATTGTGAAAAAAAATCTCCAAGAAATTAAAAATATATTAGCATATTTTTCAACAATATCCTAAGTTAATAAATTTTCATTTTTTTAAATCTACAAAATATAATAACATATTTTAATCAAATACCAAATTAATTAAGTTAAAAAAATTATAATTATTAGTTGAGTCAGGTTTGGACTTTAAACGGTGAGTTCAAACTCGGCCCATTTTTTTTTTGGTTGAGTTTCAATTTTGAAGCCAAACTCATATGATGGGCTTAATAATTTTGTCTAAATCCATCTAAAAATCTGGTCGGGTTTCAAACTTAGATTGGCCGCTCAATTTATGAACAGATCTATGTACAACAAATTTAGTTTTTAACTATTGTAAGTTGATCTTTTCTTGAATTATAATATTTGAAGTGTTATTTAATTTTTTATTTATATATTATTCAATTGATTTTATACTTTTTTACAAATTATTTAAGTTTAATAAAAATTAATTTATATTATTATGTATTTTTATTTATATATAATTCATTTATCATTTTTATAATCAAATTAATTTAGGTTTGAATCATTTTGGTTATGGATTAAACGTGTTTGGATTATAGCCTTTTTTTTTTATATCATATTGTTGGATTGGCTTCCGGCTCAGTCAAGTCTATAGATTTGGTGCAATTAGGATTTTAAAATATATATATAAATATATATATATATATATTTACAAAAATCGAATTTTTATTCACAAAGAAATAATTTTTTTTCTTTACCAATCGGATTAAAATTAAGTTTGTATTTCCCTTTATCTAGAAAAGAAAACAAGTTAATTGGCAAAGCTGTTTAATGTGGACAATTTACTTGAGCATATGATTCATGTTGTAAGAAAGGAAAAGGACTTTTATATATATATACACACACATATGTATAGGTAAGTATGTATATTTAGTTTTCTTGTCATTCTAACATAATGACGAATTTTTTTAAAAATATTTTCTTTTCTTTCAATTTTTAATCAACCAAACAAACACAGCCTTAGGCAAATTGATTTATTTTATTTCCAGCTTGTGCTTCAATTTCTAACTTCTTATCGAGAACAGTGAGAACAATAAGCATAATTCTTTAGGTCGTGGGGTTGGTATTATAAGGTTTTCGGATGGTGGTGTAAATATGTAAGTGAACATGTACGAGACAATTTCTAATTTAAAAACTAATCAATTGGGTTCATATATTATTTTTTTATAGTTTTGAAAAGTCATGACTCGAGAATGAGTAATGTAATTTACTTTATTTGATGATTGTGTGAATCCGAATCTAAATTTTATAATATGTCATAATTCTGTTTTGATCATTCAATCAAAAGATTCGAACTAAAAAACCTTTTTTAGAGCTCGCTTTTCTTCCTAACTAGCAAAATTCTTGCCTCCTTGTCTTATAGGCAGATTGGCACCATGGTTAACCACAAGTTATATTAGATAGCTAAAAAAAAAAATAGGGCAGAGATAAAATTACAATCCCTCCTTTAGTTTTAATGACCTCCTACTTTGGCAAAGTGAATATATTTATTTGGAAATTAAAAAAAGAAAAGAATCCAGATCCCCTTGCTGCAAGCCACCGAATTAATGGCTGGGGGCCATGGGAAGTAAAGGCGTTCGATTGCTTAAGCACAATGCAAACCAATCGTCACTCAATAAAGAAAGAAAGCTGGAAACTTCCTCATCCTAGACTTAATCTGGCTCCACATGCAAGCTTGACTTAAACTTGGCTGCCTAACCAATAGGTCAGCAATGGCGCTGCTGCCTATATAATGTGCTGTTCATGTACAAAGAGCACAGACTGAAATTGTCTAGTCATAAAGAAACTATGGATACCCGTTCTTGCCTACTAATTTTCTTGTCGATCCTCGGCGTTCTTCTTTCACATAGCAGTCACCTAATCGACGCCACTCATGAGGCTGTTTCTGGTCCTTCGTCTGCTCACACATATAGTCCTTCCTTCAATTTTCCATATAAGTTGGAGGCCGTGTCCAGAAGGCTGAAATTTGGCAGATTAAATCCACCTCCGCCCATTGCTAACCGTTATGTTCACACCGTAGCACCACCTATGCACTACAAATACAAGAGTCCACCCCCTCCATCTCCTCCAAGGCCATTCTCGCCACCACCACCTCCGCAACCACCGATGTTAATTTAATTAGCTTGCTTCTGTAATTAGTGAATAAAATATTTATAAAAGCTATATATATATATATATATATATATATATATATATCTCCAACTTTCACGTACTAAAAAGTATTTCTGCGGGAGAAGTTTAATATATTCGTAAATCTCAATAATAATTTAGAAATATATTTTACCATTAAAGATGAAGTAACATACTTTACTCCTAAACTTTTTGTAGAAAAAAAAATGTTGGCAATTTGATGAAGATGAAGAGAAACAAATCACAAGCCTCAAGTTCAACAATTAGAGATGAAAGCGAAAAGAAACAAAGGAGAAAAAAGAAAGAATTGAGAGGTCTCTTGTAATTTCGATTGATTGCTTATCTTCAATTTACAACTTGTATTTATAATAATTGATCATAGCTATCATTTTCTCCCTCTTCTCTGACAAGATTTTGATTACAACAAATATTTTTCAAAAACAACTTTAATTTGGCCTAGTGGTTTTAATACTTTCTCATGCCTGTTTTTTTCATATATCACCTTAAATTTGCCTAGTGCGCATGGGCCTTGAGTTTGCTTTACGGGTCTTTCTCTTTTTCACATGTGCCTTTGAAAAATAAGTTCAGCTTGACTATTATTGCTGAACAAATACTCTATCTAGCAGACGTGAAAATTCGACCATGAATTTTTTTTTTTCTTTTAAACATGTATGAGGTATTGATAATTTACTACATTTATCTTTTTTTTTTAATTATAATGGAAGTTTCTGATCAAAATTAAGTCTAAATTCTATATTTCAATGAAAAATCTAAGTTAGAATTGAAGAAAAACAAAAATGACTTCATTTCAAACTCTGAATCACCGATTTGAATCAAATTGGATTCATGCCAATCCTTTCAAATAACATATATATATATATATATATATATATATATATATATATATATATATATATATATATATATATATATTACATGATTCATATATGGATTGTAAAAATAAAAGACCTGCATAAATTAGGTCGGATAAAAATATTAAAAATCCAGTATCACCTAACAACAAGAGCAAGTTGTTAGCCAAAGACAACAGGAAAAAAAGAACACAAGGCAAAATTCATTTATGATAATATAGGTTTTTTATCAAGAAATTTAAGTGCTTTATATTTGATTTTTTTTCCTTTTTCCTTTTTTTTTGGTGTTAAAAGATAATTTTTACCAAATAATTTATCTCTTTTCAAGCAATTCGAGTAATTTTTTTTACTAGTAACCTGCTTAACAATTTACCTTTCTTAATAGAATGAGATTTCACATGTGAATCTTAATTTTGTTAGACTTTTTCGAATGCATTAAAAAAGAAAAAATAAACCCAGAGATGCATGAGCATCATTTTGCCATACTCTAATTTCATATTGTTGGTTTGTTATTGAGATAAATGAAATTGATACTGAATATGATATATTTTCTAGTTCATGTAATTTTTCTAGCACAATTAATTTATATAATTTTTTAAAAATTTTTAATAAATTTGAATTTCAAATCTTAACGCCTCTAGCTCCAACATTGCAACTTTTTTATATATATAAAAAATTAACAATAATATATAATTAATATGTGGTGTTCCATGGCTATACTCAAAGCTATCCAGACAAATCAAATCAATTTACAAATACATCAAATGTGGTCACCATTTTTAATTACAATGAACCAATAACCGAGACAGGTTTGTCAACATCAAGTTCCATCTGAATGGAACATGAAAATGAAGCTAGAAAATAGATGTCCCATAAAAAACTTTAATCCGCTGTCATATTCAACATTTACAAATGACAATATCAAGAGGAAAAAGTTTCTTCCTCAATATCTAAACAGTAATTAAGAAGAAGAAAGGGGAAAAAAAGAAAAAGAGAAAGAGAAAAAGCAAAAGAATTGATGGAAGTAATCTCAAGTAATTCACCAAAGAGTAGAACTCTCGGATATGCTAAGAAGTTCCTCCAAGTAATCAGTTCCTAAATCCTCCAACACTACCACAGTTTCCACTTTCATGGTTTCCTTCTCTTTCTTGACCTTCTTCATCGTCTTCCTTTTGCTCTTCAAGGAGTGCCTATTTTTCATTGTTAAAACAGGTGAACACCCTGCTTCAAATCTATAGTTCATTTCTTGAAGTGATTCGTTGACTTTGTCGATTGGAAAATTGAGTATAGCCATGGAACCTCTCATTGCCAATGAAGCTTGATCATATGCCAAAGCCGCAGCCTCAGCTGTATCAAAGGTTCCAAGCCAAACTCTCACACCATTCCTTGTGGAATCCCTTATCTCAGCTGCATACTTTCCCCAAGGCCTTCTCCTAACTCCTCTGTAAGAAATCTTCCTGGTAGACTCCTCTTCATTAGTTTTTGAGCTTACTTCATGATCATCTCTTGAATTATTAGCCGATCTGGTGTCAAAGGAGCTTTCCGGAGCTTGGTTTAGGACTCCTAACAGAAGCATCTCCTGAGAGTCATTTTCATTGAAGGGAAGTGACAAATTTTCTCGAGAAACGCAAGAAGAAGAAGATTCAGGAGAGAATTGAGAATATGGGTATTGGAAATACGAAGAACCCATGTATGGAAATTGAGTAAAATTCAGACTTTAGTACGAAATTCTTGATATTCTTCTCTTTGAATATGGTATTTGAAGGTGATATATATAAGCATAGGATCGGAAATACATAAAACATAAAATGAATATCAACCGAGATGACAAGGATCCAAAAGTGGTATGAATGTAAGGGGAATGGAGGGGCTTCAAACAACATTATTGGGTCGTTAATTGGAACGACGTATTCGCAACGTAAGCCGAAGGAGCAGATGGGGCCATGGCGGCGAGGTTTGTCTGATATGAAAATTTCAATATATCTTGCGTCAGCCTGATGAGCTAAGGGCTTTGACCACTTGGCACTAGCAGCTAATAAAGGCTCACCGGTTGATGCCTACAGTCCAGTGTTAAAGTAGTGCCTTTTAACACTTAGAAGATACAGACGATGATTCTGAATGTAGAACATCTAAATAATGTCAAATCATATTCATAATTATGAGAAATTAAGTTTGGGTTTTTCTTTTTTTTTTTTAATAACCTCACAATTATATTATTCAGGTTAAATTTTCTGCAGATCTTACTTCCCTTTTGCACCCACATTGATAACCATGGATCTTCATTAACATATGACTTTACCTTAATCTACACTTCAATCTATCATAATTTTGTTTATAGAATTTTGTAAATTAAGTCCTTTTTCAATGGAATTAAGCTTCCTTAACTTAGATTGAGCCACAGCTTGGAGGATTTGCTTGATCTTAATTAGTGGTTTTTACAGCCTGATTTTACGACTAAACAGTGCATGTTTATCCATGGGCATGGGAGATTTACCTTTTTTAATAATACCCATGATTGAGAAGCTGGAACATATTCGAATATTCCTTTCTTCCAAAAGCAAGTCATTTTATAAGGGTTTTTTTTTTTTTTTTTTTAATCTTTTGCACCCATATATCGTGATTTCGACCGCCATACAAAACTAAAAAGAAAGTGGTCGTTCAAAAAAATTGTTCTTCGGTCAAATTCATTTCCTTTCAACATTTTGCAAGCTTTTGACATGATATGAGGTTATCATTTTCTCCATTTTCTTTGGGAACAAAACTTGAAGAGGTAATTGATGGAAATAATTTGCATTATCTGATCATCTCCTCACCGATTTTGATTAAGCATTCTTTTCTAGACCAAGCTCTTAGTATCTTAATCAATTTCTTCCTTTCAAACTCTTTTTTTTTTAAGCATATTGGTAAAACTTTCTAACCATATGACAAAAGGAGTCCATATTCATCTTCTTAGTTAAAACAAGAAGTAGGCATGAAATTCTGACTTGTAAAATACGTCTAAATTTAAGTCATTACCAAAATTTTCTTTATTACCTATGAAATTTTAGCAACAGAATATTTCCACAAGTAATTATCAATGAATTTATGGCCAAAGAATTATCTTTGTTATTATCTACTGAATAACGTACAAAACAAGAAAAAAGACAATGCAAAAGGAAGGAAAATTTTGAATTTGGTACTTAATTCAATTGAATCATACAAATCTTTTTAAAATGACTTCCATCGACTTCAAATACATCTACAATTTTTTTTCAATTTTCAGATAATGACTTTTTTTGTTGTAAAATTAAAAAAAAATACATGTTCAATTGAATAGAATGGCCCACCTTTTTAAATCTTTGGGAATGTGCATGAACCTCCAATTTTAAAATTGAAATTTGAGAAGAGTTTTAAGCTTGTTGTCAAAAATCGACCCTTCTATTTTAGCCAAATTTTCATACAAATTGATTTAATACCAAAACTGACGGATTGTTACTTGACAATCTACTAGCAAGTTGGCCTTTGTTGTGACATGCATTTCCTAGGCGGCTTGCTCAAAGATGCTGTTCTTGTTTATTTCTCAGTTGATTTGGACGTAAAAATAATTGTTTTTAATTCTAATTTTTCATTGCACAAAGAGACCAAAGGTTTTCATTCATGAAAATTTCTTATTCAACATAAAAAGATCAATTTATTATGGTTAATATTTAAGGATTTTATTTTTCAAAAATTTTTATATTTTATAATCGTTTAATCATTTGGTCAATTAAAATTTTGAAGTTACTAATTATTTACATTCTAATTTTTCAATAAAAAAAATTAAATTGCAACTTTTGATCAAAAACAATTTTTTCAAGCTTTTTATAAATTCTTGTTAGTGTAATATATAATCTACGCAAAATTTAATCCACAACAAGAGATGCTTAAAAATGTGCTAAGAAAGTCGAAAATGTCAGGCCGTCAAAATACTATATATTATATGATTCATTATTCGTCATTGAAGATCAACAATTACAAATAAAGTCTTTTTGGAGAAAGAAAAAGAAACAAAATAAAGTATTATCAATTCAATTATATTTAATTAGAGATAATTCAAGCATGTAGAATTTAGACTATAGAATAAAGATTAACACTCAAAATTTAATATTATCTTAAATTATTATCAATCTAATTTCTAAATATTCCATGAACTAAGTTAAGGAGGTTGAAAAGAGAATAAAAACTAAAAGATAAAGGGTTTAGTGAACAAATTTTACTCACAATTTTCATCTTGAAATCTCAATCCCGGCACTTCATTGACTGAGGCCATTATTTATCTTTTGATAAATTAGATTGAATCCTTCCATCCATACCTTCAGCAAATCACTCTCCATCAATCTGAACAGACATAAACATATTTAATGTTCCAATTAAAGCCATGTAGTTTCAATTTTCAATTATCAAATTAGGATTTGAACTATGAAATTTCTCTGTGATACGGTTACCAAACATGCTAATGACAATTCGCTTGGAGTAATAAACAAGTGTGAGCGAATGCTTAGTTCATGTTTCCAGAAGCTGGTCAAGAAATAAATTTTATAATGTTGAGCCATTAAAGTGTGGGATGTTTTATACGAATAAAATAATAGAATGATGTGATGGTGCTGTCCCCTTGAAGTGGTCAATTAACCACTCTGGCGATTTTAGTGAAACATCCCCAAATAATTCAAAAGTCTTTGCAAGTTTGAAAGGGAATTCGAAGTTTTAAAGAAAAAAAGTTGAATTTGACAATTTGAATAATATACCTATATATATATATATATCATATAAGTGTATTTGTAATATTAAAGGGAGAAAGAAAAAATAGGTTTCATTTAATTGTAATTATTTAATTTGCTATTATTACTTTCAATAGTATAGTTGCATATTTTGTCAAAAATTGTTAAAAGTAAAAAAAAAAAAAAAAATCATAGCAAATATATTTATATATGATTAATAAAAATATAAAGTGGATTAAAAAATTACTTATTTATGTATTTAAACATGTTTTTTAGTAAAAAAAATAAAAAATATACAAAAATGATGATAAAAAGTATCAATCAAACAAAATTGATTTATTTTAATAAAAAATTTATTATAAGCATGGCGTTAAAGTGAAATCATTAATTTTCCTTACCTTTCCTGATGGGCACTGTGGATAAGCCGATAAGGCATTTATCTTTTGCATTCGGTAGAGACAATCATTACTGCTTTGGCCGTCTTCCTTGACTGAATTTCCAACTTTCCTGGGCGTCATGTCTTCAGCACCGAGTGATTTAACTGAAGACTGCTTCAACTGCGAAGGGTTAATAAGGAGTGAGATTAATTTTGATAAAATTAAAAATAATAAAAAATATTATTAAATTTAAAATTGATTTTCGAAATGCACATACTCAACCATACAGTCAATTGAAGAAACTAGAACATATAGAATCAATATGAAGCACTGTTTTTAATAGGTTGGATGGAAAAATGAAATTTGCAGAAAGAAAATATTATATTATCTATATATTGTTGGCAATTAATCCAATCGAATTTTATAAATACCAAAATGCTATACATAATAAATTAGAACTTGGAAAACATGAATTAATTCAAGTGACACCATTAATTGCCAGCATAACGAAGCTACATTTTTTAACAAGCTTTCCACAACTCAAAAATTAAGATGAAAAACAACGGACATTGACTCAATTAATAACGCTTTTTTGATTGTTTCAAATTTAAATTCGTTAAAAGATCGTCACGAATTTATTAAATCAAATATAAATAAACCTTCCGAAAGAAGGATTATGTTAGAAGCTAATTTTTATGAAGCAAATTTGGGTAAATTTTTTGATGGATCAAAGTATTAATTAGCAAGATTTTTCTTGCTCAAGAACCGAGTAATTGGACTATACCATACTCATTCTTCGTACCTTGTTCTAGAGAATTAACTTATGTTAAAGTATAATAATTAACAATTAGGCAAGTGTTGTTGACAATTGAAGAAAAACTTATCATTGTCAAGTGTTTAGGAGCAAAATTCATAATGCAACTATGTTTATCACAGAAAAGAGTCAAAGTCGAAATTTTTCTGCTTTGAGTAAATCTATGTTAAACTCGAAGTATATATAGTATCATAAATTATTAGAAACATACGGGAAATTAGAATTAGTGGCTAGCGAAATCAAAATCCAGTTATGGTTATTGAAATCACGATAAACACGTTATGCAAAGAAAAACCAGAGAATATTTGCTCAAATTAATGTCGTTTTCCTTTAGGACAAGCTATCTTAGACAAATATATGTCTTAGACAAATAATAATCATCCAATATATATTCAGCATTGGCAGCACCGACCGTCCTATTAAAGACATTAAGCAGCAAAAGTTAGAAAATCAAATAGAGCTGCATCAAATTTAGGATAGATGCCAAATTGCCTTGGCAATGTCATATACCGCTTAAGGAAAAGCTGGTTAATATTCTTCTTTCATTGGAAAGAAAATAAGATGCTCGTTAGAAAAGAAAATAGAATATTGTTTTATTGGTTAATATAATCCTTTTTTAAAAAAAAATTGAAAAATAATTTATTAATATAAAAGACAATTTTCAAACAAGTCTCAAAATTTGACAAGGGAATAAGCAAGAAATTGATTTCTCTAAAAACATGAATAAAAGAGATCAATTCTGAACTCAAATAAAGATTATAAAACTTATTAATAAAATTATTGTACTTTCATAAACTGTCTTAAATCTTGTTAAGCTACGGTACGACCGCTTTAGAATCACTCTCACTGATAACACAAGACATAGAAGGGAGATTAGCTTTAATGATAATAGAGAGAGCTTCAACAACAGCCAAAACCTCAGCTAAATTCGAATATGCTATGCCAATATTTTTCGAGAACAACATCAAGCTATGCCCCTGATAATTGCGCAAGACACCTCCAATTCCTACTGATCCTGACTTGCCTTTTCAAGAATCATCGACATTAAACTTCCGACTGCCAATCGGTGGTGGACTCCAAGTTTAATTAAATTTAAAGTTCAATGCCTGCAATATTTTTCTTTATCTTCGCTATAAATTCGAGACATTACTTCTTTCTATACAGGGAAAAGAAAAGGTGAAAAAGTAGAAGAGAAATGAAAGAAAATATAGGTGTTTGCAGTTTGCACTGAACTATTCATCAACAGAAGTTGTTGCACTCTCAGATATACTTAGCAGCTCCTCCAGATAATCAGCTCCTAAATCCTCAAACACCAGAACATTTTCCATCCCCATTTCCTTCTCTTTTTTTATCTTCTTTTTCCTTGAGCTTTTGCACTTCATGGAGTACCTTTTCTTCATTGTCAAAACAGGTGAACAACCCTCTTCAAATTCATAGTTCATTTCTCGAAGCGACTCATACACTTTATCCATTTGGAAATTGAGTATCGCCATGGGACCTCGCATTGCCAATGCAGCTTGGTCATAGGCTAAAGCTGCAGCCTCAGCGGTATCAAATGTTCCAAGCCAAACTCTCACACCATTCCGTGTGGAATCCCTTATCTCAGCTGCATATTTTCCCCATGGCCTCTTCCTAACCCCTCTATACGACATCTCCTTTCCTGTCTCCTCTTCATTCGCTTTCGAGTTCACCATACCATTTTCCGGAGCTTCATTTAGGATTCCCCCAAGAAGCTTTTCATGGGAGCCATTTTCATTGAATGGAAGAGCTTGGTTATGGAGATAACTGAATGACTCTGGTGACAAGTTTTCTCGAGAAATAAAGGAAGAAGATGATTCAGGAGAGAATTGGAGATTTGGGTTTTGAAATAATGAAGAATCCATGCATAAAAAAATGAAGTAATTCCTGTCATGGAAATGATTCTTCGAACTTTGGTCATAGGAATGAAATTTGAAGCTTAATGCTATATATAGTAATTACAAGCTAGGGAGAGAAAGGTTACGTTGTTCAAACATTTATTTTAACAAAAGAGGAAAAAAAATGAAGAAATTAAAGAAAGGATGGTAAAATTACATGAACAAATTGGTGCGAAACATCATTTGGTCGTTATTAGAACCTACACGTGAGTCAAAGGGAATACTCGCTGAGCATGGCGGCCGGGTCAGATAAAGTTTATCTCACGTCAACCATGACGACTTCACGCTTATGTCCTGCCTATGCCCTATATTTTTAGCTAATTAAAATTGTGTAAATCACAATGCTCAACTACATATTTAATTACCTTAGGTTGATAATCATGAAATTGATTATATATAATTGGATTATAGTTTTTTTTTTAATTTCATTTATACAACGAAAACAATGAAACCATTGTTTTATATTAATATATATATATGTATATATTTTATGTTACTAACAAAAGTTTATTTTTATTTTTTGGCATCAATAATTTTTGAACGATGATGAAATAAAAGAGTATTTAACAACCACATATAATGTGAAAGAAATTTTTTTTAAAAATTTTATTTTATATGATTTTAATTAAATATAAAAATATATTGCATCAACGCCAATCAAGCAACGTGAATGAAATTTCATATTTTTTGTTTGACATGCTATGCTTCCAACAAAAACCCAAATTAAAAAAATTCAACTGTTGTATATGATAAAAAGAATAATAAAAATAAAAAATAAAAATGCGTCATGTGGTGCAAGAAAAATACGCTACGTGGCGTACGAAGAAAACAGATGAGAGACCGGGTTTACCGCCTTGAAAACAGTATTATGGGAGACATAAATTATGCAGTTTGAACAATTTTGTCCTTAAATATTTTTTATTCTGTAGGACCCGTAAAACTGAAAAAAATACTTAATTAGTGGATAATTACGTAATTAAAGATGAAATTAATTCCTATAAATAGAGGTTAGATATGATTTATGAAACTAGGTTTCTATTTTCTTTACAGAAATTCTGTCAAATTTCCTTATAACTTAAGCATCAGAGTACTTAAGCAGAAAACAATCCATATGTCCCTCTAATCATTCTCTTTCTTGCAGATGTTCTGATAACACGTGACACAAAAATCGAAATAAGGATATCAGCAATACGTCATCGTTGTAACTGAGTAACAACACCAACCTAAAGCCTAACCTACAAATGACCTAACTCAACTCATAATATAATTTAAAAAATCCTATTGTCAGTTGTCATGTTAAAAATGTATCTTACTTACCGCATGTTCCAATTCCAAAATTTTAAATCTCGTAAATAATCTAAATGATTTATACAATTTCTTAAGGAATAATTTTTTATAAATTTGAGCTTTAAATTTTAATACATGCATCCCCTTTAGACTGTAATCTCTTTTATACATTAAAAAAAATTGAAACATGTTTGTAACTTTTATTAGTCAAAAGGAAGATATAAAAAAAAATATCTTTTAATTTGATCATCAAATTGCACGAGTGGGTGTCTTGGATTTTAGACAATATTCAATAAGCCCCTTGCAAGAAGATTTTCGTCCAGTTAATGCAATTTCAGTATGTTCATACTATTTATTTATTCATTTAGTATTTATTATTAGTGGCCTCATCTTGAGTGATATTATAAAATAAAATAAAAAAACCTTAGCTTAAAAGGGTGATTTTTTTTCTTGATAATGAATTCAAATTTATTGGAAAAATAAAATAAAATTCTTCGCTAAATTATAAAAATATCACTGCTCTTTAAATGTATAAACCATCAAAAGCAAGAGGCAACTTTAGGTTATATGCTTAATTAACTATATAGAAATATAAGAATAAGAACTTGTTAATTTGTACTAGTGTTTAGAGTGTGGTTTAGGGTTAGGGTAGAGGCCAAAATAACCTTGTCATTTAGTCACAACCCACCAGCGAATTGAGACATATATAGTTATGCAGCCTCTCCCTTTTTTGACTAAAAAATCTAAACTTTTTCAAATAATCATATTTTAATCTAAAACAACATGTGGAAAATATGTAATTTAAGAATATTAATTGTACGAACATATCCATTGTAACTATATCATTAGGAACAAATTAAATTTAATAGTATTGGATATAGGGCCATATGCATGTCTTTTGAAACTTTTTGAAATTTGCATGAATCTAAATTTTGCAAATACAAAAAGAAAGTTAAGGCTTCTTTTTCTTGGAACAGCCTTCAATATATAATAATAATAATAATAACTTAAATTTTTTCACGTTGATTTCATTCATGTAATTTGTGGATTTTTGCTTTGTAGATATCCTGCAGGTTGGCAAGCTTTGACGTCGTGAAATAGTGAAAAACTGATTAGGCAGATGGAACCCAAAAATTTATATTGGTATTCAACAAGATAAAGATGTATGATTAGAAGGATAGAGTTCAATTTTGATTCATCCCCCCTCTCCATGCATAAGCAATCAGAGAAAATTAATGGGGATTTTGAAATTTAGCTACAACATTGGATTCAAGCTATACCTCTAGCTTGCAATGTGGTGCATTTTGCAATGTGGCTGCAAATTTCATAGGTAAGGATCCTGAAGCTACATATACACGAGTCTTTAACATTTGGGTATATATATATATATATATATAGTAGGAGATAATTTTGGCTAGATTAAAGCATAAAACAATGTTATTATCAAAACAAACCCTTTCCTCAACAATTTTTTATTTTTTGCCTATCGATCTGTTCGAGTTTCCAGAAACTGAAGTCATTATTTTTGACGAGAAACAACCCTTAATTTGGCAGGGCGTTTTCATCACGCTGAAATAGTAAAATGATACTAAATCTTTAAAGTTTCAGTGACAAAGCAATAGCTTCGATGCCATGAAAATTACTCTCACGACTATCCAAATAAACTCTTAAGTGGTGTGGTGTATGTTTACTATTTTCTACATTTGATATTGAAAAATATAACAGAGCATTCAATTATCCTTGTCATACAACAACTTGTCAATTATCCTTGTATTCATTTCATTTCAAGTGATTCAAGAAACCCCTCAATTATCCTTGTATTCATTTCATTTTCCTTTTATTTTTTTAATAAAAAATTTTCACAAACCAAACACTATTTCATCTAATTTCAATAAATTATATAACTTGAAATGGCTTTTATTCTTCCAAAAGCAAATACATGGATCAAGTGAAAAACACAAAAATCTAGTCACTTTACCAAAGACACTGAAATGAGTTTCCAAATGTATCATTTAAAAGATCTTCAATCAGATACAAAGTCTTCTAAAACTTCTAGAAACACAAAAGAAAGAGAGAAGCAATACCCTTAAAGCATAATTATACATACCGGACCTTTACATCAAATTACATACCAATAGTAGCCCAAAACACATATAGCTTATCACCAATATGCTCCAGTTTCTTATAGTAAGCAAACCTCCAAGACTTGATGAAATACAAGGGAGCCACCACTCCCCAAAATCCCATCACAAAGCCAAGTACTATGCTCACGTGAAGCCAATTCACCTTAGACCTGTTCCTTCCTTCACTGCTACCTCCATTTGTAACATCGAGTGTTTGGCCACTTGTGTTGCAACTTTTAGTGACTGGAGGTCCGCAAAGATGATTGCCAATGTAGGAAAAATTATCAAAGCTTTGGAGCTGGGTGCCTGATGGGATTTGTCCTGTCAAGTTGTTGTATGACAAATTCAAGTGATTCAAGAAACTCAAATTGGAGAGACTTGAAGGGATTTCACCATGGAGTCGGTTCATCGACAAGTCAAGAGATTCCAACCACTCCATGTTGCCAATCTTCTCTGGTATCTTTCCTGTTAAGAGATTTCTTGACAAATTCAATGACAGTAACCGTGTGAGATCACCAAGTTCTTCGGAAATCTCTCCTGTGAGATTGTTAGCTGAAAGATCTATGCTGGTAACCAATCCTAGTGTTGTACTGTATTCATCCTCTCTTCCTTTCATCACCAATAATATGCTAAAATAAAATCCCAAACTAAAGGATGAACTACTCGAGCTAGAATAATTATGGTACGAGCCCCTGTATTTTGTGGCCATCGCACTTAAGTTACCAGAACATTTTGGAATAGCTCCTGAAAGGTTGTTATGACCAAGGTCCAAATTCTGAAGAGAATTAAGAGCACAAATTTTATCAGGAATATGGCCATGAAAGTTATTAGAACGGAGGCTTAGAACCATAAGTTGTGAGAGCTTGTCACCAATCCATGCTGGCATACTTCCACTGAATTCATTGTCGCTAAGCTCAAGAATAATCAAACCTGTACAATTTTGCAATGTGGACGGCAGTTCTCCAAACAGGCTATTGTTTCGAAGGCTTAGCACTCCAAGATTTGTGTATTCCAAAGAATGGGGAATTCTCCCTGACAAATTGTTGTTTGCCAAATTTAAGACGCACAACACTATCCAATGTTTCCAACAGTCTGGAATTTCTCCGGAAAGAAGATTATTGTCTATTTGAAGGATCACTATCTGATCACTCGATGAATTACAAACGAATTGAGAAAGGGATCCTGAAAATAAATTTTGAGATAAAAATAACAATCCTAAGGTTGACACTCGTGGCAATGGACCTGTGAATTGGTTCCAGCTCAAGTCAATTGCAAATCCTTTGGGCAAATATGAAATCCCCCCAGTAAGTTGGTTATGGGAAAGATTTAAGTATTGAAATTGAGTGGAAAGGTTCCAAAACCAAGAGGGAATGACACCTGAAAGTCTAGCTTGAGAGATATCTAATTCATACAAGTTGTTTTGGAATTTCAACCATTCGGGAAACTGCGGACCAAGATCCCAATTACGCAATTCAATACTTTCACAGTAAAAAGGAGGAACCCAACTTGAGTTTGGTTTAAATCTCAAGAAGTTTTTCGATACATTCAAAACTTTCAATTTCTTGAGATTGGAAAAGTGCATTTCTGATACAACTCCTTCCAATAAATTATGCCCTAAACTTAGAGTTTCTAAATTTGACAATTGTCCAATACTTGGAGGAAGAGTACCATTTAATTTATTTTCTGAGACATCAAATAACTTCAAAGATGATAACTCCCCTACCGAGAAGGGAATAGGACCAGAAAGTTGGGTGTTTGCCATATTCAATGACTCTAACCGGTCCAAACTACAACCAGACAGACTCCGTAGGATTTCTGATAGCTCTTGGTCAATTTTGTTATATGACAAATCAATCTCCTTCAAATTGCATAGATGTTCCAAAGAGGTTGATACTCTTCCTTCCAGCATATTATATGAAAGATCAAGGTGAATAACAGAGCTCAAGTTTCCAAAGGAACTCGATATTTTACCCTGAAATTCATTTGATCCTAGACAAAGGAACTGAAGATGGTTTAGACTATATAAGGAATTGGGTATCGATGAATTGAGCCAGTTTTCTCCAAGATTAAGAACTTCAAGAAACGAGATGTTCCGAAAGTAATCGGGAATAGGGCCTTTCATATAGGTATCTGTAAGATCAATGGACACAAGACCATGAAGACTAAAGATCCAGGGAGGTACTGAGTGTAAGTTGTTCGCAGAAAGATCAAGAACAGCTAATCTGTTTGTAGAATTAACACTTATCACAGATGGATCATTTTCTAAACAACAACTTGACAAGTGCAACTCTGACAAAAAAGGGAGTTTGCTTGTTACCTGTAGCCAATCAGTTGCTTTTGTAAGATTCGCATAACTCAAGTCAAGGTACTGCAAAGAAGAAAGGCCAGAAACCCATAGAAGATTTTTAGCTTCATTCCAATTATCTCCAAGATCAAGATAACGCAACCTTGAGAGATTTCCAAGCTCATGAGGAATTGCTCCTCCGAATTGTGCATGAGAGAGATTAAGATATGTTAAACTCCCCAGCGCACCGATAAATTTGGGAATCGGTATGCTGCCAAAATAGTTATTGCTCAAGTCTAGGAAACTGAGATGCTTCAAATCGATCAAAGAAGGATTTATTTTCCCTCCTAGCTGTGATCGATAGTAAGCTTCCCATTCATCAGGAGGTGCATCATAATCAGGAATTGAAAGAGCAGCCAAGTGCAGTTCGTTGACGTGGCCAGTTAAGTTATGGCAGAAGACACCAATCCATTTGCAACAATCCCCACCTTCAGCCCAAGAAGATAGCCTGTTTGAAGTATCACTGAGGTCTTGCTTCAACTTTAAAAGGGCTTGTCTCTCACTTTCAATGCAAAGCACATTGGAATTCCCATAACAAAAGCTAATACTGGTGGCTGCGATGACAAAAAGAAATTTGAAGAAGGAAATTGTAACGGCTCTCATGGTTGCATACTGATCATTGCTACCAACACCCAATATATAAAGTTAAAGAAAATATTTTCTACAAAATCAGACGCTAGGAACTTTGTTCCAAGACTCCAATTTCCAACTTGTATTTTCCACGAAAAAGTGAGTGCAGGAAGTCCCACAATCTGCCAATTTAGTCTTCTTAGATCTTAGAAAAGAAAAAAAATTAAATAAATAGATTTAAAAATTTAAAACAGTTAAGAATGTTTTTTGCTTATTGTTTTTCGTTTTTTTTTTCTAAATCAAATTTTGCTATATATGATTGTCAAAACCATAGATTCAAATAGCGGCCACTATGCCGCTACCGTTATGTGTAAAAGCGGGTGTGAAAAAATTTACACTTGTAATGATCGTAATTGATCTGTTATGACCATTATCGATAATCATTATTATTACTATCGATCGTTATTACTGCTATCGACCGTTATTACTTCTATCGTCCGTTAAAAAAATTGTGCGATATTAAAAAAAAAATTACGATCGCGATAACCATTATGATCGTAATAATTTTCGTTATATCCGAAACCGCGATAAACGCAACGCAGCTGAAAACGTAACTGCAACCGCAATTTAAATCCCTAGTCAAAACTTAATCAAATTGTTGAAAATAGTATTAATCCAAATATAATATAACTCTCTCATCAAATATATATATATATATATATAATTTAACCCGAGGTATATTTGCCACGTTTAATTTTTGCAAATTTTCAATTTGTTTTTTGTTTTTTTAAGTATTACATTTTTATTAAAAGTTATAATTATAAAACAATCAATTCTTTTGGCTGTTTCAAAGGAGTTTGTTTTAGCCTTTTCTTTGATTAGGGAAGCCTGTTCTAGCTACTTGCGAGTGTATGAAATAAAAGGGGAAAATAAAATTATCATATGTAAGTTTTATTTAATTTATGTTAAATTTATTCAATTATATGTTGATTCGTGGATTGATTTTTTATTTATTTAGTTTTATTCATTGATTTTTTATATGAGGTTTAATGCTTTATCCTTAAAAAATAAAATAAAATTTTATATAATATAAGAACGTTACAAAACTATAATCAAATCATTAAATTAGAATTTCGATAAACTCCTAACTTAACAAGGAGTGGGCAAATAATCAACTTCCCTTTAAACACGAAAAAAAATAAAATTTTTAATAATAACATAGAAATTAAATAACTTGTTGAAATTCTCATTGTATTTCCATGATGTGTCAATAACTATGTTTAGCCAAAAGATTATCACTTTGGAATTACTGTTAATTATAACCTTTGATAAAATATTTAATTTGGCTTCAATTGCAATTAAGAAAAGTTAAAAAACAGCAGTCAATAGTTTGGTTAAATTAGAACCTTCCGATGTTCTTACATCTTAGAGAAGACAAACAAAACACAACCTTCACAATCTCGAATGATTCTCTCATTACCAAATTTTCTAAGAACAGAACCAATCACATTTATTTTCCACATCCTTTGACTTTTTCGACAATCTCTTTTTCAAAGAACATCAAGTATTGAAATAGAAATACCATCTCTCATTGCTTTCCCACAAAAAAAAAAAAAAAAAGGAACTTTCGGTGGAGCAATTCGTTTCTAAAAAGTAATAGTTTATTTTATTATGATTTTTTTCGTCACTATAAAGCTTTAAAGTTCAAGAAGATGCGTAGAAAACACAACAAAAGAAAGCGAGAAAGCAAGTCAAGTGAAGTCAATTCGAAAATTTAACAATTCAATTATTACTGTTCAGTGTATATTTGAGAAAAAAATACATAAATTCAGAGAAATTAAGACTGATTTTTTTTGCTTATTATTTTTGTTATTTTTCTTTTTCTTAAAAATTAAAATTTTTCTGTATACATTTGGTTAAAATTAAGCAAATTGTTTGCAATAATATTAATACATTAATGTATTAGTTTCAGGAGTAAGCAAATAATTACCTTAATAAACCAATTATTGAACCAAGGAATTCTGAAAATCTCATGTACCTAAAATTAATACTGCTTAGATCTACATAATTTAATTTGGCTGTCTCAAAGGAGGAACTTGTTCTTGCGTCCCACCTTCAAGATGTCTACCTATTAGCCTTACATGAATCAAAATTTAGCCTTTTTGATGACTAGGGTGGCCTATTCTAGCTAGTTGGAATTGTAAGAAATCGAAGCGAAAAATAAAACCAATTGATATATGTATACCACAAGAATTTTGACGAATTAATTAGAATTAATAAATATTAAAAATATTTTTAGCGACAAAATTTTATATTATTTTTACAGATTATTGTTAGGACTTTTGAAAGTTCATTACTAAAGATAATTTTTCTTGATTTATGGATTTTAAAGACAAAAAATATAATTGTTAAAATCATTTTTTTTTTGTAGTGATGTATACATACATTTATTTTATTGAGAAACATTTTGTATCAATGGTCTTTTAAACGGAGGATACATCATACTTAAATTCAACAGTGTTCATATATAATTTTTATTCGAAAACTTGAAAAAATAATATCCCATTATCTAAATATTTTTTTTGATAATAAAAGTTAATAATTATTAGTGAATAAAAGAGAAAAAAATTCATGTAGAAGGACTAATCAATTTCTTTAATTTTTTTTTTCTTAGCGTTGTTTGGCTCATCGATATAGTGCAATGAGTCATAATCCATTGAATTTATTTCACTAAAAAAATAAAAAAATTTCTCTAATAAAGTATTTTTTTATTAAAAAACATTTATAATTTTTTTTATAATTTTCAATATCACTGTCCAACGAAACTAATCCATAATCTCATAAAAATATAGTAATATCAAATTCGGCTCCTCTCAAATATTTTTTATTCATTAATTTTAATCATAATTTATTAGTATTAATACGATTTTCACAATTCATGAATAAATCTTAAACACATAACGCAAATGATAGTTGTTGACTCCCTTTCTATCTACCTCCACAAAGAAGAAACATTGCGACCAACGCCTCCCACCTTTCCATATTTCCAGCATGAAAATATTAATTGACAAATACAATAACGTGTGGAAAGTTGAACCAAAAGTTGATTCGTTAGAATACTGCATCAATGGATATATGTTATAGTTTCGAATAAAAAATTATTCATTAAAATGAATGCGAAGAAATAAATGTTTATATTTAATAATTTTAAATACGATATAAAAATATTAAGTAAAAATTTGATATGGATTAGATTTCGATAAAATTATATATAAATTTGATAAAAATAAAAAAAAATATTTTTTATTTAACGTAGAATATAAACATAAATTTTAACACATTTTTTTTATACTAAAAACATGGTTTAGTAAAGTATGAATAAAATGTACTTTAATGTGCTTAATTGGTCTTCTATTTCCTATTTGTTTATCATCACAATTCACAAGATTCAAAAAAGAAAAAGATCAAAGAAAGAAGAGAAACAAAAGTGAAGTCCACCCACCAAGTGAATGAGTAAGTCCAACATAATCGAAGCAGGATTTCAATGTTTGAATTTTTTATTGTACTTGCATGATTTTTAGATCTGTTCAAATATCGGATTATTTGAAAATTTATCTATTTTTTGAACAAGATTGAACAAGAATATTAAGTTTATTAAATGAGATTGCATACAACAATCAAGATTCGATAAAAAAATCTGATCGAGTTTGATTTCATTATTTTATGTCCAAACTCGAATTCAATCTAACCGGATAATTAAAATTTTATTATTATTTTTTATACAAATGCATTTTTTCATTACTTTTATTTTTTTGTGAAATTTAATATGAGATTATATTTTTTTACACTTAAATATAATTTTCATGTTTCTTGTGACTTTTTTGTAAAAATTTATTTGAGTATATTGTCTTATACTTATTAACTATTATGCGTTTTAATATATTTATATATTATTATAATTTTTTTAATAAATGTAATAATATTTAGATGATATTGAATAAATTTAAATTTTTCCATACCCCATCACCTAACTTCCCTCTTTTCTCCAACAAGCAAAAGGGCATTCCAAATCTTAAGATGCCTAAACAACCCATAGTTATATCCCATGGGCCAGTCTCCCTCGCAACACTTTTCTATGAACTGCTTCTTTCTCAAACAAAGCCCAAAAAAAATCCCCTTGCTCCTTAGAAGTATTAAACTAATTAAACTTCAAGTATTAATTTAAATAATTATATTTTTAATTCAAAAATATATCTAAATTTAATTCAAAAACTTGAGAAAATAAAATTCTGTAGGGAATTTTATCTAAATATTTTATCCAATAATAATAGTTAATGGATTTTAGTGAATAAAAGCGAAATGAACAAAAAAGAAAAAGGACAAAAATAGTTGCTAGGCTCCCATTCTATCTACCCCGTGAGGAAGAAAGCTTGCGACCAATGCTTTCCACCTTTTCATAGTAAGCTAACCCCCAAGATTTGATGAAATACAAAGGAGCTACGACACCCCAAAACCCCACAACAAACCCAATCGCCACACTTGCATAAATCCCATACTTTTCAATCCATCCCTCACCTTCTCCATCATTACTACCTTCATTTGTAATGAAATCATGTGGTGTTACAACATTTGTGCCACAGTTTTGAGTGATTGGAGGTCCACAAAGTTGATTGCCGATGTAAGAGAGCTTGTCAAAACTTTGGAGTTGGGTACTGAATGGGATTCTTCCTGTCAAATTGTTGTAAGACAAGTTCAAGTGACTCAGGAAATTCAAGTTGGAGAAGCTTGCAGGGATTAAACCAAGCAAATGGTTCCTGGAAAAATCAAGAGATTCTAGTAACCTCATGTTGCCAATGTGGTCAGGTATCTTTCCTGTCAAGGAATTTCCTGATAAATTTAACGATTGCAACCCTGCAAGACTGGCTAGTTCTTTGGGGATCTCTCTAATGAGATTGTTGTTTGACAGGTCCATGGTGGTAACAAGTGATAGTGTGGTGCTGTATTCGTCCACTCTTCCTTTCATCACCAATAATTCGCTCCTTATGAATTCCCCATCAACGAAGTAGTCAATGACAGCATCAGTGTCATTTGGTTTTGTGGCCATGGCACTCAACTTCTCAAAGCATTTTGGTATTGCTCCTGAGATTCTGTTATCCCCAAGGTCTAAGATTTGAAGAGACCCGAGCTGACAAAGTTCCTCAGGAATATGGCCATCGAAAGAGTTTGAACGCAGACTTAGAATCACAAGATTAGGGAGGCTGTCACCAATCCACTTTGGGATGCTTCCGCTGAATTGGTTGTCACCAATATCAAGCATAAACAAGTCTGTATTGTTTTGCAGGGTCAATGGTAGCTCTCCAGACAGCTTATTGTTTCGAAGATTTAGAAACATAAAACCCAAGTATCCCAAAGAGTCTGGTATCTTCCCGGTCAGATTATTGTTTCCCATATTTAGGACCCGAATGCCTTGCCATTTCAGCCAACAATCTGGAATTTCTCCTGACAGAAGATTTGTTTCAAGTTGAAGAAGAAACAACTTTGGTTCACCTAATTCGTAGTCACATAAAAAATGTGAAAGAGAACCTGAGAAAGAATTGTTTGAGAAAAACAATGTTGCCACATCAGGGAGCACCCTTGGCAATGGACCTGTGAACCTGTTGGATCTCAAATCAACCAGTTTATGCACTGGAAGAAATGGAATCTCCCCTTCAAGTTGATTATGAGAAATATTCAAAGACACCAGTTTAGAAGTGAAGTTCCAAAACCAAGATGGAACAACATCTGAAATTCTTGCACTGGATATGTCTAAAGTGGACAAGTTCTTCTGGAATTGAAGCCATGTTGGAAATTTTGGGCCAAGAAACCAATAACTCAATTCAATAGTTTGACATTGAAAAGGAGGAACCCAGTTTGAGTTTGCTCCAATTTTCAACTTGTTTTGAGATGCCTTTAAAACTCTCAGTCTAGTTAGATTAGAAAAGAACCCTTCTGATACAGAACCTTCCAAAAGATTATAAGCAATGTTTATATATTCCAGACTCATGGGTTGTGCAAGACTTTGAGGAAGATTACCTTCTAACTGATTGTCTGAAACATCAAAATATTTTAAAGATGATAGGTTTCCTAAGGAGATTGGAATGAGACCAGAAATGGAGTTTTGAGAAAGAGACAGATAAGATAGACTTTTAAATTGTCCAAGTTGATCAGTTAAATGGCCTGAAAGATTGTTATTTGCCATATTCACTGACTTCAATTCATCTGAACAGCATCTAGACAAGCTGTGCAAAATTTCTGATATCTCCTGATCAATTTTATTGCTTGACAGATCAAGTTGCCTCAAATTGAAAAGATTTTCCAAAGAAGATGGTAGTGCTCCTTCAAGCTGATTTCCTGAAAAATCAAGGCTAACGATGGAACTCAAGTTTCCAATGGCACTCAGGATTTTGCCTTGCAGAAGGTTACCTCTAAAACTGAGAAATTCAAGCCGGTTCAAACTGTACAACCAAGCAGGTATTGATGAATTGAACAAGTTTATGGAAAGATCAAGAAATTTGAGAGATGACATGTTTACAAAACCATTTGGAATAAGACCTTCAAAAGCATCTCCACTCAGATCAAGGGAAACAAGACTATGAAGACTGAAAATCCACTTGGGTACTGAAGGGGATAAGTAATTGTTAGAAAGATCAAGTATTGAAAGAGAAGTATAATTAACACTGACTGGTGAAGGATCATTATCAAGAAAGCAAGCTGACAAATGTAACTCTATCAAAGAAGGAAGTTTGTTGGTTACCTGCAGCCAGTCAGTTGCTTTGCTAAGGTCCACTCCACTCAAATCAAGATATTTCAAGGAAGAAAGACTAGAAAGCCATTGAAGATTTCCAGCTTCAACCAACTGGTTACTGTTATCTCCAAGGTTAAGATACTGCAGCTTCGAGAGATTCCCAAGTTGTTGAGGAAGGGCTCCTCCAAATTTTGCTCCAGAGAGGTCAAGGTATGTTAAACTCTCCATGGAACCAAGGAATTCGGGAATCTGGATGCCACCAAAGTTGTTGTAACTAAGGTCTAAGTGACTTAGATGCTTCAATAAGAGCAAAGAAGGATTTATTTTTCCTCTCAGCATTGAGCGCCAATAAACTCCAATTTCAGCATCTGATGCATAATCGGGTCTTGCAGGAGGCCTCAAGTCCAACTTGAAGACATGACCTGTTAAGTTGTTGCAGGAAACTCCAATCCAATCACAACAATCCCCACCATCAGCACAAGAAAATAGCCTGTTTGAACGATCAATGATATCTTGTTTGAACTTCAAAAGGGCTTGTCTCTCACTCCCAATGCAAAGCACACCGGAATTTCCTTCACAGTAGGTGATGCCAGTAGCTGAAATAACAACAAACCCGATGAGAAATATTGTAATAGCTTCCATTTTCTCTTTCATACTACTTAAACTGCATATCGGTATTGGCCAATTTATACTGCTTAAACTACCATTGTTTATCAAAAGTAAGCACTAGGAACTCTAGAAAACTATGATTTCCAGCTCTGAGATATGGTCAACAAATAACGCGTAGAAATTGAACAGATGAGATTCTAAAATTATTCATTGAAAACAATGTCAAAGAAATAAATATTAAGGGTACTTCAATCTGCTTCATTGGTCATTTCCCACTGTGTACTGTATCATCACAAGATTCAAAGAAAGCGGAAAAGTAAGCAGTGGAACCAGAGTGAAGTCGACTGAACAAAGTCAACGAGACAATGAGTAAGTCCAACGTAATCGACAATTAAGTGTCACAAGTCCACTGCAAGATTTCGATGTCTGATTTGATTGTACTCGTATGATTCCATATAATATCACCGAACTTTTTTTTTTTTTTCTTTCATCCAAGAAGCAATGGGGTATTCGAATCTTAACAGGCTTAAACAACCCATAGTTTTATCCTCTGGGCAAATCTCAATCGCAACACTTTTCCTGAACTGCTTGTTTCTCAAACGAAGCCCAAAGAAAAATCCATACACTTCATTCTTCGGATAATGTAACATCCTACAGAGCTCTCCTTGAGCTGTCTCCTGCCTTCCTGCAATATTCTTTCTACTACTACTACTTTTCCTCACCATGCTCTCATCAACCTCTCTCAAACCCATCACTAATCCCAAAAAATCCTTTGTTTTCTTCATTTTTGAACCAAACCCATCTCTTTTTTCCTTTCACCTTCCTTTCCCAACTTCTAAAACCCTCGTAAAACCCATCTCAGCTACCCTTATCCCCCGTAACCCCCAACCTCAACAGCAGCAACTTTACCAACCTTTTAGGCCTCCCCCGTCTCCACTCCCGTCCCAATTCCGTTCCCTTGACCCTCAAGCTCTCTTAGAAGTCTTAGCCAACCGCCTTGGCCTTTGGTTTGAATATGCCCCACTTATCTCTTCCCTTTACCAGGAGGGTTTTTCACCTCCTTCTGTAGAACAATTAACTGGGATCTCTGGAGTTGAACAAAATAGACTAATAGTTGCTTCCCAAGTAAGAGAATCACTTATTCAATCAAAAACTGATGAAAATCTTGTATCCTTTTTTGATACTGGTGGTGCTGAATTGCTTTATGAAAGAAGGCTTTTAAGTGTTACACAAAGAGCTGAAGCTGCTCGTTTTGTAGTAGAAAATAGGTTGGATGCTAAGGGTGCACAAGATTTGGCTACAGCTATGAAGGATTTCCCAAGAAGGAAAACTGATAAAGGTTGAAAAGTTTTGAGTATAAGCTTCCAGGGGATTGTTTGTCATTTATGTATTATAGGCAACGTAGGGAACATAGGAATCCTTCTGAACAAAGAAATGCTGCTTTAAGGCAAGCATTGGAAGTGGCTGAATCTGAGAGAGCTAAAAAAGGAGTGTTGGAAGAGTTGGAAGATGGGGATGATGAAAAAGAAGAGAAGGAGATGAATTAGAATATGGGGTTCGGGTTCCAGTTGTTAGGATGATATTTGGTGAAGTTGCTGAGGCTAGTAGTGTGGTGGTTTTGCCGGTTTGTAAGGCCGATGAGCAGGATAGAGAAATTTTGGAAGCTCCTTTGGAATATAAACTTGAAGGGGATTTTGGTGTAGGGGAGGCTGAGAAAGGGTGGAAGAGGTGGGTGGTTTTGCCAGGTTGGAAACCGGTTGCAGAGTTAAGGAATGGGGGAGTTGTAGTAGCATTTGGGGATGCAAGAGTTTTACTGTGGAAGGTAAATAGGTGGTATAAGGAAGAAGCTATTTTGGTGGTTGCTGGTAGGCATAAGAAGGAGGTGGAATCAGATGATGGGTTTTACTTGGTGACAGTTGATGATGGTGGGTTGAAGGTTGATAGAGGATCAGCATTGAAAGAAATGGGCGTGAAGGAGAGTCTAGGAACCGTGGTATTGGTGGTTAGACCACCAAAAGAAGAAACTGATGATCAATTGAGTGATGAAGATTGGGAGTGAAAAAATTGGAATGGAGTGATGGTGTATTAATCTTGATTGCCAATGGGGATTGTTGCAGGCCATCTAGAACTTTAGTAATGGTGCTTGAAAGCAGTCATATGGGCTTCAATTCAATGCCCTGTAGCTAGATTTGTGCATTTTATTCTGTTGCCAAATGATGGCTTCTTATTTGGGCTAATACAATATGCTATTGAACTCATTGTGATACTCTGCTCCATTGTTAGCAAGAGGAAGTTCACTTTTTGCTTTACTTGTAGCATGTAATACATAAAATGATTCAACTACAGATATCATCCCTTCAAGTATCAGTAACTGATATGCTACAAAATATTTAAATTTGTTATAAAGGTGCCCAAAATTTAATGTATATTAACTGCATTATCTTCCTCTTGAACTTATGGAGTATTATACTTTGGAATTAGAATACACATTTTGGGAGTAGGAGGAACATTTCAAGCAATGCTAAGTTTCCTTATATGGTGCTTTATCTCATAATTTGTCTGACTGTATGAATCTATGCCGGCAGATTCATAGTATTAAGCAAGGTTATTGCATGACCGACTGATCCACTGTGACTGTGTATGGTAAAAGGGTTCTTGGTTGTTTTATCGTGACTTATATATTTCAAATGAAAGCAAATTTTAAATGCACACTTGAGGAATTTATATTTCAGTAGTTGCCATCAAGTATTTAGAAAAAGGATCCAATATATAGTTGTAAAATTGTATAATACTTACTCAAATCTCTACGAGAGCTTTGACGCACTAGAGCAAAGGATTTCCATATTGGTATTTTGTGTCATTTAATTGATCATGTCCTCTATTAACAGAAAAGTGCGCAGGAGCCAAAAATTTTCTCCGGTAGCTGCGGGAGTTTGAATGTTTCTCTTCAGTATTTCCTTTGATAAACACTTAGAAACACAGGAGGCATTGATTGTTGTAATGTTGTTGTTGTTGTTGTCGTCTGCGTGCACTGTATGTTGCAATTCCAAGACACAGTTGTTCAAAAGCAGGTTAAACTACGATGGCGTTCTCTTTATCCTTGGTGAACTTGAAGGAACTTGCAGCCACTTGAGCACAGAAGGTTCCATTTGGCCTGAATGGTAACTGGTGAGTTCTCGTGGTTTATGCACAGTACTTTTGTCAGACTTATTTTAGCATTTAGCAGTTTGGTTACTTCATGTACAAATATCCTCCTTTATATTCTTTTTGTTTTTGGTTAACAGTACTCAGAATATGAAATTCCCTTGTACACTCCCAGTTACAGAAAAAAGCATGTTAGAGGAATAACTACAATTTCATAAAAATCAGATTAGCTTCATTATATGAAGATTTGAATCATCATTAATATTCAAACAAAATCTCTCCTTGTGGATTTATTTATGGAAAACTTGTTACATAGCATACATTGGGGAGGGAATGTGGGATAATCATTGCCTTTTACTGAATCCTAACTCCAAGCTAGTTGCTCAGTCCACCAGTGCTCTTATAATATGTCACAACTTTTTCTTAATCACTCAATTAAGAAGCTGTTATCACTGCGTGAGTAAATATATTGCTCTACAGTACATTGAGACTTGTACAATAACCGGGCTAAGCATTAGAGATGAGATTTAACATTTTCTTCTGTCCAGTTAGGGAGTAGGATTTAACATTTCAAACCTAAGTTGTGAAATTGATTAAACTGACAATAACTAGTTAAAAGTGGAATCGAATTTCCTGAGAGATCTCAGATTAACTCAGCACCTGCCCTGGAAGTACGAAGGAAATGTAACCATTACTGGAAGGGAATTCTACAATCTGTGTTTATTTTTTTTCTTCTAATCTGTAGTACAATATGAAGGATGCATTATTTTCATCATTTTAATCTCAAAAAATCAAGTGCAGAATCATTGTCAAGTCCCATGGAGGAGAAGGAGTTGAGATAATCCTTTATCAAGGTTTCCTTGTACAAAGGTGGATTATCTGCTGATAACAATTCCTTTATGGGGCCATAAAACTTCTTGAATGGTTGAAAATGGGTTGTGAAAAAGCATGCCACTGATATTCTTGGACCTTCACATTTAGCCAAAACTCTGTGCTCAACACTTCTGAACCTGTCATTGGAGATAAGCTGCATTGAAACAGTAACCAAAATTATATCCTCCTGTGTTCAAGATTTTTCTCTAAGTTTTACACTATTTTTCGAAGCCGCCTTTGATATTCATGAAAAAAGTGGGAAATATGACAGTTGTTGGTAAAATAACTTGGTTAGACAAGCCTTGTTCTTAGTCTGCAGGAAAGTAGAAGCAAATCAGAAAGGACTAGGACAGTTCATAAATGCCAGATCTTTGTATTTCTGTACTTGTGTACATATACCTGTAAGAGATCGCCAATATTAACTATGAGAGCTCCTTCCAGTGGAGGGATATCAATCCAGTGGTCTTCATGAAGAACTTGGAGGCCTCCAATCTGATCTTGTAAAAGGATTGTGAGGAAGTCAGGGTCAAAGTGTCTGCCGTGTCCTATAGTCCGGTCAGGTTCAAGGCAAGCTGGGTAGTAGTGACAAACAAAGCCATGCCCTTCCATGCACCTCATATCTCTGAGGTGAGAAGGATCGAGACCAAGGGCCTCAGACAGCAATCCAAAAAGAATTTGCCCTAAGCTCTGAACATGCTCTGAGTACTCTATCAGTATTTCTCTGCATTTCAATGTCACATATCAATAGTATTCTAGCAAAAACACGTGTAACTATGGTTGGTGGGATCTTAGAGTGTGTCTACCCGCAGGCATCTGGATACTCTTGGGAAGGTGGAGGATTTGGAGCCATGACGCAAAACAAAGTGTCCCTCCAGTTTGCAGCTTTTGACTTGTACAGATCAAAGTTGCTGTTAAATCTCACTTTCTTCTCATTCTCACGCGAGTAGAATTCCATCTTCACCTCTTTCTGTTGCTCATGGAATCTACGAACACCTGCAATGACCTTGTTCAGGACATCTTGTGTGATGCCATGGTTTATAACCTGGAAGAATCCCCATTTCTCTGATGCATATCTGATCTTTCCAACAATTTCTTTGTTTGCAGCAGGATCTAAGTTGATATCTCTTAGATCAATGATGGGAACCTGAAAGCTATCAACATGATCATCCAACTTAGCAGAGCGTAGATCTTCAGGCGGCATGAAAAAGATTCCAGGAATTGTAACTACACCAGCATCAACAAGTCCCTTAACACCAGCTTTTGTGTCATCAAAGGCCTTCAGCTCTTTTGCTCTATCATAATCATGTTCTTCTGTAGGTAAAACTTTCTGCAGATCAGAGTCCATTTCCATTTCTGGCAATGGCATTTGCAAAACTTCTTCCTGGAGCAAAAGAAGTCTTGGTCAACCAAAAACAAAGGTTTGGCTTACAAATATATGTATGCAAAGGAGCATCCATAGAACAAAGCAAGGGGGGTAAGAAAGAGGCTGTTTATTGGTCTTAACGTTGCTTACAAAGATCTGAAAACAGGATAAGATTTTTCACCAGCTGGAACAGCTCATTCTAATTATAAACAACTATATTTAATAATATTTTATTTTCCACATGCTTATTCAATATAATATATTATCTAATCAAGATGGAACATTGATTTGTTATCTTTCAAATATCAATTATTTGGGATGGCTCCTCCCACAATGTGAAACTTGCGTTTTAAAAGGCTTTGAAGAAAAAGCAGGATTAAACTTCTGTGAGAAGTCTAAATTCTGAGCATCCCAGATGCATAATGCTACTTACCAACAAAGAAAACGATATCATCTCCATTATGCTAAATTTAAAAAAAAAAAAATTATACAAAAAGTATAGAAAACAAACTGAACTTACTTACAGATAAAGACAATTATTATAGCCTCTTTGCCATCTACTCCAAACAAATGTCAGATTTAAGAAAAACCAGTTGAGATCTCAACTACATTTTAAGTGCAAGTTATGTTTTTCCATTAACAATATAATCATTCTAGAGCAGTAGTTAATGAAAACCACAGTACTTCATTCCAGCTTCTCCATCAGTTTTCTTTTAGCTGACCGCAGTCTTCAATCACAACTGGCTGCAAAGTCCTCCCACTTTCTGTGCCAGCTTTTTCCATTTCCTTGACAACACTATATCCATCCACTACTTTACCAAAGACAACATGCTTTCCATCAAGCCATGTTGTCTTCTCAGTGCATATAAAGAATTGAGAACCATTGGTGTTTGGTCCAGCATTTGCCATTGACAAACAACCAGGTCCAGTGTGTTTGAGTTTGAAGTTCTCATCTGCAAATTTCATGCCATAGATTGATTCTCCACCAGTGCCATTCCCCCTTGTGAAATCTCCACCTTGACACATGAAGTTCGGGATGATTCGGTGAAATGCTGAGCCTTTATAATGCAATGACTTTCCGGACAATCCAATACCTTTCTCCCCGGTGCAGAGGACGCGGAAATTTTCAGCAGTTTTTGGTACAACATCAGCAAATAGCTCCATTACAACTCGGCCAGCTTTCGCCTTTCCAATCAAAATATCAAAGAAAACTTTGGGGTTTGACATTCTGTTACCCTAGTTAGAAACCTGCAGACAAAAATCAAAATCAAAATCAAAAAGTTGAGTGTTCTCTAATTCAAACATCTTGTACAAACAAAAGGAACTAGCAGAAGCAATAAAATCCTCCTATATTACATTCAAAACACATTTTATTCTATAATCAACAAACATTTACTTAGTGATAGCAGTCAAACAAAGTACAACTACATAATCAAATTGAAAAACCTAATCAAACAAATCATTTGCATCAAATTGAAAAGCCCATTACTTTGAAACTTGAAAAGTACATCCACGCAACAAAAGCTTAAACCTTTGCACCTCTAGTAACAAAAGAAATTCATAGGTCATCCTATAACTACAGATTAGCAAATGGGTATTAAGAAAATGTAATCATCCACCATTAAAACCTCAAGAAAAACAATGGGCATATATCAAAAGGCCAAATTTTTCGAAGGGATGATACTTGTGATATTGCACAGCTTTTGAGCTCACAGGCTTTTCAATAAAAATCATCTGCAAGCCTTCGATATGTGCTATCTAAGAATAAAAATCAAGCAAAGAGACTAAGATAGAATAGAGAAATGGTGTACCTTTCGATGAGATGTGAGGGTTGGAGACGCTAGACAATGAAGATGTAAGAAATGGGGGTTTAGGCGAAGTTATATAAGAGGAAGAGGGTGGCAGAGTTTTAGGGTTTTAGCAGAGATTTTAGATTTTTGCGTTTTTACCCCTTTTTAAATGTATTTCTTTTTCTCCCCATCATACTTGTTAAAATTGTAATTTTATCCAGGACAGAAGGGTTGTGCAGTGTACATGAAACCCAATTTTTCATAGCCAATACCAATAGTCTCAAAATAGGCAATTTCTCATACACCATTTCAGTTTGCATATTGAAGTGAGCTAGGCCTAGAATCAATTTCATAATCTTAAATATGAAATGACGATATAATATTAATATAAAATGATGATATAATAACAAAATAAAACGAAAAAATATATAAATATGATACAAATTAAATTTTTATAAATTGTATGTAAAATTGATAGAAATTAAAATGTATTTTTTTGTATTTTTATATTAATATAAATTTTAAAATAAAATTTTTATATTTTATACAATATTAACTCGATTTAATGTGTCATAATCATGAATTATATATAGATTTTGCCAAATTTATCTAGAATTATAAACAAATGCAATGACCTAATTTTGGGCCAAGGGGAGGACCTCAAAGCCTGTTATAGGTTGTAGCTGCTTCTCATGGGTTGAGAACCAAGTCCAAAATTCTGTGGACAAATATGGGCTTGGCTCAGACAAATCTTAATGCTTTGGAGTCTAAACAGAAACAAACGGCAAACAGACAAAATGTCAGAGAACTGAAGTTTCATTACAAAACAGATATTTTGTGAAGATAACGGTGTTGCCTTAGTTTTAGATGAACTGAGCTATTCACTTTAAACTCCCAAAGGATGTAATGAAAGTTCAAACACCATGGACTTAACAATAGCTGCAACAACAAAGCAGCCTACACTCTCTCCTTCCCTCTTGGCTTCCACAATCAAATTCATCCCAAATCCAAAAAGTGAAACGCTTCGATGCCAACAGCAAATCCCATTTCACATCCTCCCTGGACAATCCACCCTTGAAGAAACCAGGCAAATCCATGCTCTCATGGTCAAATCCCACTTCAACCAAACCAAGTTTAGCCCTTCAGCACAATTCAATTTCCTTATTACATCTTACACTAAAAACAACCAACCCCATAATGCACTTGACATCTATGCTTATTTGAGAAGAGTAGACTATGAAGTTGATAACTTCATGATCCCTGCAGTCCTAAAAGCTTGCAGTTTTGTTTCAATGGCTCAGTTGGGCAAAGAAATACATGGCTTTGCAGTGAAGAATGGATTGATTGAAGATGTTTTTGTAAGTAATGCTTTGATCCAAATGTATAGTGAATGTGAGAGTGTGGTGTCAGCCAGATTATTATTTGATAATATGGATGAAAGAGATGTTGTTTCTTGGAGTACAATGATTAGAAGCTATGTTAGAAGCAAATTGTATGGGGAAGCATTGGAGATTATAAGAAAGATGCAAATTTTACGAGTAACACCTAGTGAGGTAGCCATGATTAGCATGGTTAATTTATTCGCAGAGCTCAAGCATACTGAAATGGGAAAAACAATGCATGCTTATGTTACAAGGAATCTTGAGAAAATGGGTGTTCATCTAACTACTGCTTTCATTGATATGTATGCCAAAAGTGGTAATTTAGCTTATGCAAGACAGCTTTTCAATGGATTGAACCAGAAAAGTATTGTTTCATGGACTGCTATGATAGCTGGATACATTCATTGCAATAAATTAGAAGAGGGAGTGAAGCTTTTTGCTAGAATGATTGAAGAAAGAATAAAGCCAAATGAGATTACTTTGCTGAGCTTAGTTATAGAGTGTGGTTTTATAGGTGCTCTAGAACTGGGAAAACAACTACATGCTTATATTTTGAGAAATAGGATTTGTATGTCTTTGGCTCTCGCTACTGCTTTGGTTGATATGTACGGGAAATGTGGGGAGATAACGAATGCTAAGGCAGTTTTTGACACCATCAAGAACAAAGATGTTATGACTTGGACTGCTATGATTGCCTCTTATGCACAAGCTCATTACATTGATCAGGCTTTGGATCTTTTTTTCAAGATGAGGGACAATGGAGTGAGACCTAACCAGGTAACAATGGCTACCATGCTTTCACTTTGTGCAGAGGCTGGACCGCTTGACATGGGCAAATGGCTTCATACTTGCCTAGACAGACAAGTAATTGAAACGGATATGATATTAAAAACCGCACTACTGGAAATGTATGCCAAGTGTGGAGACATTGATGGGGCTTGGAGACTGTTCAAGGACTCTAAAGATAAAGACATGGGCATGTGGAATACAATGATGGCAGGATTTGGAATGCATGGTTTTGGTAAGCAGGCATTGGAGCTATTCTCAGAAATGGAAAGAGTGGGTGCAAGGCCTAATGGTATCACATTTATCGGTCTTCTTCATGCTTGTAGCCATGCAGGATTGGTGGAAGAAGGAAAGTTATATTTTGAGAAAATGGTTCATGATTTTGGCTTGGTTCCAAAGATTGAACACTATGGGTGTATGGTGGATCTTCTTGGTCGAGCAGGACAGCTTGACGAGGCCAATGAGATTATCAAAAGTATGCCAATAAGAGCGAACAACATAATATGGAGTGCTCTTCTTGCTGCATGCAAGCTTCATAAGAATACTGTATTAGGCGAAATGGCTGCAAGGAAACTTGTTTTCCTGGAACCTCAAAACTGCGGTTATAATGTTTCAATGTCAAATATGTATGCAATGGCAAATAGGTGGAATGACGTTGCAGGGGTAAGAGAAGCAATGAAGAAAAGGGGGATGAAGAAAGAACCAGGGCTCAGCTCTGTCGAAGTAAATGGATATGTTCATGAGTTCACAATGGGAGATAAAACACACCCACAAATTGAAAAGATAAATGATATGGTATCTGAGATGATTGAGAGATTGAAGGAGGAAGGGTACATGGCAGACACCTCTGCTGTCCTACCAAATATTGATGAGGAAGAGAAAGAAACTGCCCTCAACTATCACAGTGAGAAATTGGCAATGGCTTTTGGCCTCCTTAGTACAGCTCCAGGCACTCCAATTCGGATAGTGAAAAATCTCCGAGTTTGCAAGGACTGTCACTCTGCAACTAAGCTGCTGTCTAAAATCTATCAGAGATTAATAGTAGTGCGGGATCGGAAGCGCTTTCACCATTTCAGCGATGGAACCTGTTCCTGTGGAGATTACTGGTAGAGCCCCAGTTGAATCTGTATGTTCAAAGAATACAGGGAAAAGAACTACAATTAAAAGAAATAAAAAGATATCACATTTCCCTCTAGATCTCTACATTTTTACCTGTTACTTAAATCAGTAATCCTTGGGTCTGCGGTTGATTACCCTTCCTTCAAGACCATTTTTTTATCTTCCTGAGATTACTCTTAAAAATTATCAATCAGCTAGAAAGTAAAGGTGATTCGTTTTGCCACATCCAGGGAAGAGAAAAATATGAAATATTTCAACCTTTACAGAGCATTTTCAGTATAGTCGGCTATTTGGAAGCATAACCAAATGACTACGATCTTAAACTCAATGTGGTTCATAATTCATAGAATCTCCAGTATTGCTATAGTTTGAAGAATGAAACCAAATGACAAGAACATGTAGAGAAGAAACCAAGTATTATACATTGTATCAATTCCAGATGATTGACACTTTAAGCATATTACACTTAGAAAAACAGAAGATCAATCCACAATTTCAATTTGTTTTTCTGGGAGTAAAGATCAATAATGCTTCTGAACAACACTAAAGAAAAAGTGTTAACCAAGCCACTGTTGACAACGACGGTCACCACTAGCTCCAACAGAATGCCGAATGCTGATTTTCTCGGTAGAATACTTTTGCTGAAGCCATTCAAAAGCATTCACATCAAGTTTGCCAGTTACTGATTTCCCTTGCTTCCTAAGTATTTTCTGCTCTCGAACAGAAGCCCATAGTTTTTCAATGGCATCCCTTTGTAGAGATGTAAACCTTGTTACATTGTCAAATGCATGCTTTACCAATATGTCTATAACCGTCTGGCACCTAAGAAGAATAAAACATGCAATTAATCAGCCATATAACAGCAGAGTTCCCTTTTCTTTCAATTAGCAGCAGAAAACAATGAACACTTACCATGGGGTTTTATAGCGTCGTGCAGCAATCTCTAAACAAGTAATCAAGGCTTCTCTCTGTGACTTGAGAAATTTCCTACTCTCTTTGTCATCCTCCTTCCTGGTCTTGGCTGCCACGTCTTTCTTTCCCTTTGTTTTATCATCTTTTTTCCCAGATCTGGGAATCAGAGCATCAAGTCCAAAAGGATCAGACTCATCCTTTTTATTTTCTTCAGCTGGATCACCTATAGCTCTTTTCTTGTCATCGACATCATTGCCGATTTCAGTCTCATCTTTCAGGGCAGCAGCTTCATCTATGTCATCATCCTCATTTGCAATTGGAAGACTAGATATTGCATCTTTTAATTTATTAGCAGTTTTAGAAAACTATGAGAAGGTTCAGAAAACAACATATAAACACACCGTCAGTATCAAATTTTGCATGATTAAGAAAAGCGAATCAGTTGAAAACTGAACATTTTAGTTAACCAAACAACCTTTCGCTAAGGAAAATTCAGCCACATTTACAAGAACATCTATGGTTCAATGTAATGCTTAAACATAACAACACCACTTAAACTATTCTAAATCCCCACTTTTGCATATTTCTACAAAAATAAAATAAAATAAAATAAAATGCATACACTAGCATCAGACAGCATGTAATTTTCTCTAGATTGCTTCTCACAAGGAGCATTCATGTGAAGGAGTTTCCAAGAAGAACATATCATGGATGAAGGAATAATTAAAACAGTCATGCCAGCTACGAATGAACTAAAATTTTCTTGAGAGACACACAAATGGAATTTCTAGAATTATTGCGAATGAATAATAAAAACTTTTTTCATTTCCCTACACATTTTTGTTATGATGATTTAAAAAGAAAATCGAATAGCTGACGACAACAAACCACACTAAAAGTAAAGCACATACCACAAAGCTGTCATCAGTTAATAAATCATTTGCCATCACTGCCCTAAATGTCCACACAGTAAGTTGGTTCTTCTGTTTCTTGTTTAGGCACTGCAAGGAAACAGCATATAAGGTGATGCTCAAGGGAGAAAAAACAATATATACTTGTAAAACAAACTAAAATCATACTTCAGCTGCATCTTGTGGTGCTGAGAACAGCGAATGATAATCGCCTCGCACTGAAGGATCAGTACAAGAAGTTGTTGATGACATTGCAGCCTCTAGTATAGCAAAAAAGTAATCACTAGTTCCTGCCTTCACACTTCCAGCCTGTATCAACTGTATGGCAAGCTTTGAAGCCTTAGCAAACTTGGAGGGGTTCTTAATATGTGATGCAATCTTCTGCATTGCCTCAATAACTTGTGTCTCTGAGGCATCTGTTGTTGTCTTAAATCTCAAGCGCTTTTCTGATACCGCAGCTGGGAAGTACAATGCATAACCAATCAGCTACTTTCAGAAAGATGTTACCCTAGATAGTATAATTAAAATAAATATCATACAAGTACTTTCTCTCTAAGAGTTCTATTATGCCAAGTCGTATGAATTTTCCATTTCCAAGGTCTCATATAATTAAAATATTGTAAACACCCCCCCCCCCCCCCGGGCCCCTCATTCTCTTACGCTTGATTCCCTCTCCCCCGAATGAAAATAAAACTATCTAAAACACTATTTATCATTCAGTTGGAGAGAGAAGGGATTAGCTAAAAAGACCAGATTATTCATGCAAATACCCCATACATAAGACCTCATATATCCAAGTTGTACTAATTATTATCATTATTACTTGAATTAAATATAACTAGAATCTTAAGACATTAAACCTAGTTGAATCAATCTGCCAACTTCAAATTCTTCATCCATTTCATGTTCAATTTTCCCAAACACCTAAAGACTTACTCAAAATTCCACCTTGTTTCCACCTAGTCTCACTCATAAACCAAAGAAAAAAAATTCTCAGGTAAGTGAATGTTCATAGAACCCCAAGGCCATAATTATCATTCTCTAAGCACTTTCTTCCAAAATGCCAAACATATTAACGTCATTCATCAAAACAAAATTACTTTCAGAATTCAAGCCCCAATAATCCCTAACACAAAATTAAATTTACCCACCAAAAAAAGAAAGAAACTTTGAACCGAATTCTGCATCAAAATCCCAAAATTACCATCTAAAAACACATTCTTAGCATCCAAAAAGCAAAACCCAGTTCAATTTCCACTTCATAATAGCAAATAAAATTGCAACGACTAGCATTCAAAATCAAAACATGAATTTACCAACCCACAAAAAAGAAAAGCAGAATTAAGAATTGTACAAGTTGTGGGGCTTACCTTCAGGGTTGGTTTCTGCAGGCTTAGGTCTCTTAAGAGCACTTTTTAGAACTGGGTTAGGAGAAGCTTCCCTGTTATTGTTGCCACTACCGGTCTTCAAAGACAAAAAGCTTTGATCTTTTCCTTGTTTGCCTTCTTCTTCTTCTTCTTCTTCTTCTTCTTCTTTTTCTTCTGCTTCTTTTTCTTCTTGTTGCTGTTGATGAGAAGGAGGTGGCAATCCTTCAAATAGATTGTCAACCATTTTTTTCCTTTTTCTGTTGTTTTTTTGGGTATGGTTTATTAAACTGAGAATTTGCAAGATTTCTCTTCTGAATTCTTTTGAAAGTACGCAGCGGAAAGTTCTCTTTTCTTCTATGACCTACGTTTTCAAAAATATAAAAAAAAAAAAAAAAAAAAAAAAAAAAAAACTGATAATTGAAAAAAAGACCTGCAACATACAAACAATTAAAATTAAATTTAATATTTAGTATAATAATATAATACAAGCAAAATATTGTGTTATAATTTATATTAACGCTGAAACATTAATTTGTATTATTTACGTGATTTTTTATATCTATTTTACATCATATAATTAATGATATTTAAAAAATTTATATATAATAATTGGGTTTATATTTGAAAAAGAATAAAATATATTTTTTTAATTTTTTATTTTGTAGTAGTGGGTATTTATATAATTGTTAAATAATAAAAAATATTCCTTTTTTTATAATGAAAAATAAAAATAGAAATCTGATTCAATAATATATAGAGTTTTTGGGTTTATGGGTTTTGAGTTGTGATACTACACTCTTAACCCATTTATATTTTGGGCTTTATTTTTTTTCATTGAGAGGCATTCAAACATTAAATTAATCCATTCATTTATTAATAATCTTGAATGACTCTTGGCCTCAAACTTATCGACCTTTATTTTGTAAGATTTTCTTTTTTTATGTGGAAAAGAATTTTCAAATTTAGTTCTTTTTTTTAAATCGAATTAAACAAATTTATTTTTGCCGAATTTAATCAATTTATAAAAAACTATTTTCATATATTCATATGGGAAATAGTCAAAAAAAAAAAATGAACAAACTCTCTTACCATTAAATTTACATTAAGTTCTTAGAGAATCAGTTTGAAAGTAATTAATCCTACAAGAGCCGGTTTCCGAGGGCAAGCAATGCATTCCCCATCACTCCTAAACCTAAAACGGCACTACATTTCCTTAGGAGACCTTAGTATTATGATATAATCAAATCAAGTCGAGATTTTATTAAATATCAAATTCAAACTCTGCTCAATTTAAAAATTTAATATTTAAAACTCGATTCAAACTCAATTTAGTTTTGTTTTTAAAACTTAAACTCGATTCAATGGAATTTTCAAATCATTTGAATTTGATTCAATAAGTTCAAACTCGATTTAATTTTCAACTATATATTATAAAATTAAAATAATAAATTAATAATAAAATATTAAAAAATTTAATTAATCTCACAAACCACTCGAATCGCAGATATTAAAATAAGTGAACTTGACTCGATTTGTTACTTGAGTAACTTATGCTCGATTCAAAAATAAATAAAAATTAAACTTGAATAATTATTAAATCGAAATCAAATAACTTGGTCGTTAAATCTCACCTCAATATCTGACCTCCCGAACAGTGCTAAGTAAGAGAAGAGAAACTAGAGTACATTATTTCTTCTAATTGATAGCATTGTCTAAAGAAAATGGAGTTTTCCCTTTTCTCCTGCCACATACTGTGGCTTACTATAAATCTTCGCAGATTATAAATTTCTACCATAGCAAGAATATCAGGTGTGTGCATGATTTCATACGACCTGAACACAAAAAGACAGAACCCTACCAGTAAACAAATCCAATTATTTAAGTTTATCAATTTAATTACATAATAATTCCTTGCAAAGATTCAACTGCTCAGCCTGTTTAAACTGACTTGTGGCTTAATTTGTGATGTAAACACTGTATTATAAATCAAAATTCAATTATTTTTTAAGGAATAATTATCTAATATATTATCAGTAGAGTTTTTAGACTCTTAACTTAATTATTCAAAGTGAGATTAATATAATGGCATATATTTCATTTTATTTATTATTCATTTTTTAATGATTTTTAAAAGGATATGTATCACAATTTAAATCTCACTTGTAGAGTCTAAAAACTCCATTGACTATGTGTTGAATAATTATCCACTACAAAATAGTTGAATTTTGATTTATAAATATAGGGTTTACATCACAAGTTAAACCACAAGTCATACTATCTTTTAAGAATAATCGTATGAATTATTTAAATTGAACTTCAAGTTTCCTTGCTAATAAATTTTCTTTGTGAATACATCTTAGTTGTCAAATTTTGATTTAAATAATAAAACATAGTCGTTTCCTTCAATAAATTTTATCTTATTCATCTTAAAATTTGATAATGAAACTCTTAAAATGGAAAATGCCCTCTTAATTAAGGACATAATTAGATTAATGTAACTCCATTAGATTACTCCTCCATGCACATGCCTGTTATTTATAGGCTAAATCTTTTATAAAATATCATTTTATAAATCCCATTTCTTTAATTGGTACAAAATAATCAAAATTTTGGAATGGCATAGATGTATTTTACTATTGATTTTTTAAAATCTAATTTAAATTGAAGAATACGGCCGGTACATATGGATTATTCAAGGCTTTATCTAGTTATAAATTAAAAGGTTGTATCTGTTGTTTTTTTGCATCAAGTTCATTGTCGAGAATAGTCAAAGCATGCGGTTACAATTATGGATCAGTTCGGGGAGGTTTGTACTGGGGTCGGGCCGAAACCTAGGAATCCTTTGCTGCTCATGTTGTAATTAATAATTAATAGTCCACGTTTTAGGTTTAAGTTTTAATATTCGTGAGTTAGAGTTTAATTATTTATTAATTTAATTAATTGAATTAAATAATTTTTGTATGATTACAAGTATTATGAATTACTATAATTATGAATGTAATACTCTATTATCATTATAATTTCTCATACAATATACAGATTAAAAAAATAAGAGAAAATATCAAATTTGCATTAGTGTAACGTAAATCATTTTACATAATTTTTTAACTTCTTGTAGGATTTATTTATACAAATTTACCGTTAGATTTAACAGTTTACTTTTATTTGTTAATCATATGAAGTTTTGAGTTGGTCTTTCATAATATATATTGACGATTTGAAATATTATTTTTATCGAATAAATAGTTATATAAAATTTGAAATATATAATTTATGTAAATAAATCATAAATTGAAGTCAATTATTGAATTAAAAAATATAAAAAATATGAAAATATGTAAATTAAATTTGTTTTACATTAACCTAAATTGAATTTCTCCTCATTAATTAAAGGACTAATTCCTAGCCGAAGTTCAACTACTCAGCCTGTTCTCTCTTTTTAAATGAGAATTCGATCAAGCTATTTCAATTATTTATGAGAAATAGGAGGTTATTTCAATTGTTATAAAGAAAAAAGTTATGTGATTTTTTTTTTTCTCCAAAAGGAGAATAAGATATCATAAAAACCCTTCACAATTCACATTGAACAAATCTTTACTTGATAGGAATATGAGTTTCCATGCCATTTAAATAATTCGCTTCAACTGCCACATCAATCTCTATGGTCTAAAAAGTGGAATAACTAAATTGTTAGATATAGAGCAAATAATTAATATAATTAAGGTATAGCATGGAATTGCACAGCAATTTTCTAATTAATCATATAGAACCTTTAGTCATTAAAAAATAAACAATTTGAAGAAGTCTTATTACTTAAAATTCTGTTTAACATGATTGAAAAGGAAATGTAGCATGTACTTTGGTACTTATTTGCTATCTAGCAAAATAACTATTGCCAACCCCCTTTGCATGACCATCCTTTTTACCAGCCCATTCCAAGGTTACTCTTCTCAACACGAATAACATTTTCGAAAAGAGATGTAAATGTTAAAATTTGAGTTTTTTTTTTTTTTAACGGAATTAATTCATTTAAAGTTTATGTTAAGTAACTTTCTTTTAAAAGGATTTTTTATTAAAATAATGAAAATGCTATACAATATTAATAAACTGCAAACTCAATGATATTAAAGTCAATTTTAAAATTAAAAATCTCGAATTTAAGTTATAATCGTAGTCTAAAAAAGTGCTAAAGTGTAATATATATATATATATATATATATATATATATATATATGCACATATTTTTGCAATTTAAAAGTTGATTAAGTTGGTAAGTATTATCCATTTGACTAATAAAATTTAATTTTGATTTTTTTGCCAATAATTTTCGTTGACGATTGATCTGTTGATCTATACGCTCATTGAAAATTACAGTATACCCTGACGTTAGACCGAATAAACCTTTCCTTACCTTATATATATATATATATATATATATATATATATATATATATATATATATATATATATATATATATATATATACACACACGGAGACACATATGTATGGTATAATTTCCGACATGCAAATGCGAAGCCACATATCTTGACATTGAAATGTATGTTACATGTATCTTTGCATCAGCTACAGTAAGTCGGGACAAAGAGGTCGAAGTGAGACGTGTGCCCCACTTTCTCACGCGCACATGAATGACCCCACTCTCCAACAAATACAATAAACCCTAAATTTCCCCATCACTTCCACCATTGAATTTCTTCTCCTTAATCTTCCAAAGAATAAGAGAGAGAATGAGAGAGATTTTGCATAGAAAATATAAAGAACCTACAGCTCCCTAAGACCTTGACACACCTTAAACCAAGCCAAAAAAAAATCCAACAAATTCTTGGAAATAGAGAAGAAATTTCTTTCTTTTTTTGGGTTAACTTGTTGGACATCTCTTAGCCGTTTGCCCTTTTCAATTCCTTAGCTTTGATCAATTCCAGTTTCAGTTTTAGTTTCTTTTCTTTCTACTAGCTTCTCTTCTCTTTCACTCTCAGCCAATTTTTCTAGAGAGTTGAAATTTTCTTTGCTTCTTCGATCTTCCTAATCAAGATCATTAGCAAAACGAAGATCCAAACCCAGTTTTCTATTGCTTTGTAATCTTCTGGTTGTTAGTTCAAAAGCTTCAAAGAGTACCATGGCTAACCGATGGTGGGCAGGGCAAGTAGGACTCCATGGAATGGAAACGTCCGCTACTTCATCATCTGCAATGAAGAAACCAGATCTGGGTATATCCATGGCAAACAATGGAGAAACAGGAAGTGGAGGAACTGGAGAAGAAGAGGATGAGAAAGAGCATAGCGACGAGCCTAGAGAAGGAGCCATAGAAGTCTCCACTCGTCGTCCAAGAGGTCGTCCACCAGGTTCCAAAAACAAGCCCAGACCACCTATTTTCGTCACGAGAGATAGCCCTAATGCACTAAAAAGCCACGTTATGGAAATAGCTAATGGTTCTGATATAGTTGAAACCCTCGCTCAGTTCGCTAGAAGAAGGCAAAGAGGGGTTTGTGTTCTTAGTGGTAGTGGAACCGTCACAAACGTGACACTCAGGCAACCTTCAGCTCCTGTTGCAGTCATGGCTCTTCATGGCAGGTTTGAGATTTTGACTTTAACAGGTGCTTTTTTGCCTGGACCAGCTCCTCCAGGATCAACCGGGTTAACAATATACCTAGCCGGTGGTCAAGGCCAGGTGGTTGGAGGTAGTGTAGTAGGGTCCCTGGTGGCATCAGGGCCTGTTATGGTAATAGCAGCAACATTTTCTAATGCTACTTATGAGAGGTTGCCTTTGGAGGAGGAAGAAGAGGGAGGTAGTGGAGCTCAAGGGCAGCTTGGTGGTGGGAGTGGCGGGTCCCCGCCCGGGATTGGCAGTGGCAGCAGTGGAGGGCATCAACAAGGTGGAATTGGTGGTGGTGCTGATGGTTCAGGATTGCCGGTTTATAACAATTTGCCACCAAATTTGATTCCTAACGGTGGGCAGTTGAACCATGAGGCTTATGCTTGGGCACATGGTGGAAGGCCTCCATATCAGTAAAGGCTGAAGAGAAGATGGTTGTGAGAAGAAAGGGATAATGAAAGTAGGCCAATATATTTTGTAAATTTTACAACAAACCATATATATGCTTTCACTCGCATTTGCATAATAAGATGTTTAGTTTCTTACACTTCCTTAATTTTCTCTTTGTTTTTTTTTTCTTTTTCAATCCAATTTTTTGTAGCTGATGATGATGATGGTATTTGCAAGATCGTCGAGACTCGAAATTTAGATTCGTAAAATTATACATTTTAGAAGTAAAAATATAATCATTTGAACTGATTGAAATAAAGTAAGATTAAATAGCATGTTTAGTGCTTTGATTTATGAGATAAAAATTAGTTTTAGATTATGATATTTGAAATCAGCTATATTCTTTAGAACATAAAATTCTTCATATCTTTTATTTCATAACTTTTTTAGCCTTTGATAAATTCAAAAATGGTATTTTTCTTCTTCAATTTATTAAGAAACTTTCATATGATTATTGCTCATCTAATTTCCTCACTGACAAAAATGACAATGGCTTATTTGCAGCCGGTTCTTCTTCAATTTTTACTTTCTGGCAAACTCCAACAGGTTGTCTGCTTTATATTTGCTTTCTCTTGTTTCAATTGCAGCTCACTATGGTTCATGATCTTCATTTTCTTACATTTTAGTACAAAGTAAGATCTTTGAGTTAGAGAATTAGAATGCGAATACTAAAGTTTGAATCTTAAATAATTTGTAGAACTTTTTATAACGTAGCGATGTAAGTAAAATCATTTGATTCAATACTTAAAGTCTAATTACGTTTCATAATTTTATTAACATAATTCTGCTAAAAATTTATAGTACTGAAAATTTAAATTGAACTGTAAATATTTCACAATTTTTTGCATCATTTTGAATGATTAAATCCCAAATTATTACGACGTGCCAAAAAAACAGTCAACTATAATGGCAATTTTTGTATTCTTCCACCGAGTCATATGTTGCCTTCATTTCCTATATATATATATATATCACATACGTACAGAAGGAATGAAGGTAATCTTAGGCTGCAAGACTGCTTCTGATTGCGTCAGACAAGGATTTGACTGCAAATTAACAAAGCTGTTTGGGATTGTGTCATATTGCTAGCAAAAGTAAATATAATTAACAAGCTATAGTAATATGGTAGCAGAGCAATGCTCAGTACAAAAGGGAGCGGCGGCAAACGTCATGTTATATTGGTATTAACTCATATCTGTCAAATATTTTGGGTTTTTTTGTTTTATAATCGAAGTTGGATTCTTTTACTTAGTGTTAATTGGTTTTAATGATGTTTAAAATTACATCGAAATTTAAATTTTATTATATTTCTTTCAAGATTGTCACATAATAAGCTTTTATATGATCATCTGCACGTAATGAGAGTATATTAAAATCGTATTATCTTGGAGCGGAGCTTTAGGGTCAATTGGGGCTCAAGCACTGTTCCAAATAAAAAGTTTTAAATTTATATAAATAATACAAATTTTTATTCAAATTTTTTTAATAAAATGTTTGATAAATGAAATTCAATTTTATGAACTTTAGTAATGAGTTTTTCAAGGTTGAAAAAAAAATTCAATTTTACTATAAGAATGGTTGAGGCTGAAAATGATAAAGTATATCGATTAGTTTATTTGTCTTTGACATTAATATTGATTTTATCAGTTGTTATTATCATAGTAGATAATGTATTTTTCAACAATTAATGAATATGTTGAATACTCATTTTTATAATCGAATTATAGATTAATGATTAAGTGATAGTTTAATTATGTACTTTGAAAAATATGTGTTTCAAAGTATTGATAACGAAACTATTGTGCATCATTTTCCAAATACAAAATCATGTTAAAAATAAATGAAATTTTTTTAACAATTATGAGTATATATAACAATTTTATTTTTTATTATTACTATTATTCATTATTGTTTTTTAATAATTCAAAATTTTCAAAGGAAACCCCACTAAAAAAAAAATGTTCTAACTCCATCAATGATATCACCTCACATCTGTTAAATAACTCTTTTTAATATAATTTTATATTTAAATTGGACACTTTCATTTATTGTAAATTAATTGGTTTTAGGTTGATGTCTAACACATTAAACTCCAAAATTTGATGAGTAAATTAATAAATTCATAATAAAAATGATTAATTTAAACTTGATTTGTATTGCATCATGGAGTCTTTTCACAAACTAAATCTTACATTTTATGATTGAACTCTTAAAAGAGAAAGAAAAATATTATACTGTAAATGCAATAGTTTATTTATAAAAGCTTTTCATGTCAATATGATAAAAATAATTAACTTAAACTTGATTTATGTTGCGTCGTTGGAGTCTTTTCACCGCACTAATTCTTACGATTTATGATTGAACATTATACTGTAAATGCAATATTCTATTTATAAATACTTTTCATGTCAATATGATATATATATATATATATATATAAAAGAATATTGGATGGAATATTTTATTTTCATCTGTCGGCGATTAAAGTTGCACAAAAAATATAATAAATTGGTAAATTATAGTAGAAAAAAAGGTAATATGGTTTATATAAATTCTCTCATTTAAATTAATATAGTTATAAATTAATTCTTTTCCTTTATTTCTAATTACATTTACAAATTTTAGAGAGTAAGAAACTTTACCTTGTAATTAGTTATTTAATTACTAGCACGCACTTTTGTGACTTCTTTCATTGAGATAAATAGGGTTAAATTAATTAAGAAAACCCTCTCTTTCCTATTCTTCTTGCTTCTTTTCTTCCATTTTCATGTCACCACCAAGCTCATGATCAATATATATACACAAGTAAGAAAACATCCATTTACGTTTGTATAAAATTAATTATTTTACATACTTTTTATAACTATCATATAAAATTAATATTTTTACAAATCAACCCTTAAATTTATCAATTTACTCGTATATATTATGCACATAATTTTTTGAGTCAATTTCATATACCCATCATTTAATTTAATCGAGAATAATATTTTTTTAATATATCGTTGAAATTTTATTTTTTGAAACAAATAGACATCTTCGATTATCTTAAAATTTGGTATGTATGATATATGTGAATAGAATATAAATTTAATGATTGGATTAAAAAATATAAATAGTATAAAATGATACAAAAGTGTGTGAAATTAAATTAATTTTATATTAATGTAATCTATCTGTATACATATATGAAATGCAATGAAAAAAGGTTCATGCCTGCCTTCGTAGCATGTGCTAAGCAATTTTTTTATAAAGGAGAGAATGCAGCAAGAGAATGGGTGAAATGAAAGAGAACGAAAAGTATTATTAAGGGAAGCATGTCCTGTTTGCAGTCAGTGTGGGTCTCTTGAAGGGTAACAACTAATTCTTTTGTGCATCATCCTCGAACTTTGAGTTCTTTAGAAACAATGTGATTGTCCCTTACAGAATTTTCAAGGCCTGTTTCTTTGCCAAATCTTTTAAAACATTCTGAATACAGCAATGAAACTGCTGGAAAACTTGGTCTGCCTCTTGAGTTCCAAATGCTAATAGAGGTATATTTCTGTCTTTGATGGCGAGTTGCGGAGAAATTGAACCATGAAATTGCAGCTTTTCTAGAGCAGCTAGGATACAGCTTTTCTTTTTCAAGCAATAAACTTAGGGTGCTGTTCTATCATCACAAGATGAGCCACTGTCAAATGTAATGATGATCAAGTCCCTAAACAGTTGCATATTTGCATAAATCTTAAACACAGTACGAATGTGAATGATTTCACTAAGATGGGACAATACAAATGATGTTAGCATATAATTAAAACATACATCTGCAAGAAAATGACATTAGAATCTGGTTTCTTGAAGTCAGGTTTTTGAATATGTCCTCAAGCCACTGCAAGAATCTTAAACTATGGTTAATTAATTAGCTTAGAAGAGGGTTCAACTAGGGTTTGCAGAGTCATCATCCTATTACAATTTGTTTAGCTGAAGCAAGATGGTTAACAAAACTTAATGGCAAAAGATAAGTATGATGTCCTTCAAAAGGCTGTTTACTTAACATACTACTCCAAGAGTTTTAGCAAACATCAAGGACCCCTCTTCACATGGACTCACATGATGACATTGTTAATGAACCTTAGCATTTTTACCTAGTTACTTGCATACCACATTCCAATGGCAAAGCAGTGATGGTGATGGAGCCCACCTCAGATTTAATAATCAAAATCTTCTTTATTAAAAACAACCTTCAACCACTGTCAAACAACAAATAGCTTCTTTTCCCACACTTGTTGTCTTTCTGAGTGTGGTTTTACCAATATTTGTAGCCCTATCTCTCCTTAAAAGATGAACAAGCTAATTAACTATAATACTTTGAAGAGGGAATTCGGATAATTAGCATTAAGGAAATGTGGACCACTTTATCATCGATAATGGAGAATCATGCATCAGCAATTACAATTCGAGAGCATGTTCGCTAGCTTTCCAAGTCTATAATGCTTAATTTTTTTATTCGCTGCATGTACCTGCCGTGGGGTACTCGTTGTCAGCAGCGAATTAGGTGCCATTAGACCTAACTTTCAATAGGTTGGACATCCTCTCACAGTAGATAATCTCAAATTACTTTGAGTATCCAATCAAAGAACACCACATTCATCCCATCAATGGCATTTTCATCATCTACTAAAGCAGGAGTACCATAACGCACTCGCTTGTATTTCTGAAGAACTATTTGTGATGCAAACAGGTCACCAGCTTCGGGCTACAGCTACCGACATAAAGCAACTCCTTGAAGGGGACATATAAACTAGAAGAACAAGTTAAACTAGGGAAGAGTCTACTCAAAGAAAGACTCAAATTGACAGACGCTGCCATTAGCTACAAGTGTTCTTGTTTAATTCATTGCGCTGATGAATTAAAAAATATTGTTCTTTACAACCTATATTTCATACTAGTTGTTGAACAAAGAACTTGGATAAGAATTACCCCACTTTGCTTTGATGTAAATAAAGAAAATACTGAACTTCTTTCTTGTCTGAAAGATAAACATATTATATTTTAGAGATCATAAAGTTAGTCTGAAACTAATTAAGTATTTAAGATATTATCCTTATCACGCAATTCAATTGACAACTGTCACAATTCAATCTTTCTTCACAATTTTAGTTATCCAAACATCTATGTCATTTTGTACTTTTTAAGTCAAAGCATAAGGTTATTGCAAGTAGCCTATGTGTATTGCTCCCTTTTTCTTTCTCGTTTTAACAAGTTTCTTTTGGCTTTATATCAGGTTCATAGTAGGAAAATTAGTTTCAGAGCTGGATTAATCAAATACATAGCGTAACTACTACTAATATATTAGAGTGTGCAAACAAGGATTGTTCACGACAGGGCTGTGCTTCTAATTTTAGAATATTTCTCCAACACAATAAAAGAAAGGAAAGCTAATTTGATTACAATTTTGGCTTTCTGAAAACTATATGATGATAAATCAGTTTTTCCTTCAACAGTCTGTTCATAAAACCCATAATAAATGATTCATCAACTTCCCACGGTTGGAGTGAGGGCTGAAGTTATGATTTTGTCCGGAGGTCTTAATTAATGCACAGAAGAAGGGGACAGCTAAAGTTTTGTAGTTACTACTTACTAGCACTCTCTATATGTTCATGACTATATGACTAAAACATCTTGGTCATTTATGTTTCTCTCCAAAGTTCTACTTGTAGTTTTATTTAGGGTTGCATGGAAAATCAAATACTACTTCGATGGGACTGGGACCCCGTATATTTGCAAGAATTCAATGATGGGATCAAATCATGTTGGGGCACTTTCAAATCTACTTCCTAGCTAGAAATTCTTTCTTTCCATCTACGATTGATATATATATATATATATATATATATATATATATATAGTCCAAATAATTTATTGGAAGTTATTTAACAACAATTGTTTTCTCCCCCTACTGTTGATTAAGTTCAGCAGGTTATCAATAATTAGATCCTGATATATGAATAATGAAGCATCTGGGGGATCTAATGCTGAATATTAAGCTCAGACTTAATATGAAAAATAATGTTTTGATAACATCCAAGATAATTAACTTCTCAGGGTCCATATCTAGGAAGAAGTGGAAGCTCTTTTAATTCAGTGACCCAACTATGCTGCGAATATGAGGCATTATTTTTTTCTTGAATCCTAATATACACCCCAACAGTTAAGCTAAGCCTAATTTGATTTTATTTTCTTAACATTTTATGGTTGGTTCAACATGCCAAGATTACTACATGTTCATCCTCCATTTTGTCTTACCTCTCTTGATGTTTTGCAATTTCTCAACTAGAACTTATAAATGTTTGAAAGAAGTTTACAGGACACTTCAGGCTTGGATTTAAGACATTAGAAAGCTAGCTTGAAACATTGCAAGTAGGCATAGCTCAAACAAAATTACAATCTTCATTTAAATACGAATTCATTTCAGTCAGAAATACAAAGAAATAAATAAATAAATAACACAAAAGAAAAGCTAAACTTTTACAGTGATTAACATGTGCCTTTCAAGATAAATTTTTATAATGGAACTTCCATAGAACTGGACCAAAACCATCACAATGGGACAGTAATGCCATATAAAATCTTACCACTGTTTGCACAAATGAATAGAGGATGTCTCAATCTTTTGCTCTGGCATTTATCCAAATTAGGTACCAATGCAAAATAAGCTGGATTTGTGAAGCTCTGCTTATCAAAGACAAAAAAGACAAATGAAGGATAAAACATTAACACATTTGACCATATTACTATGCATAAAGGATACTGGAACTGGAAATAATGGCCCTTTTTTTTTTCCGGGGGGGGGGGGGGGGGGGGGGGGGGGGGGGTTATGATTGATATGTATTAAAATATATTGGGGGTTGTTTGATATTTTTCCCATTGTAAATGCAATTTACATCACAGTGCAGAAATGGACAAATGTAGGAGAGGACAAAAGATGGGCTGCCGATACTAATTTCAAGGAAAAGGGTCCCACTACAAAAACCGGATCTAGTTGACAATATGGCTGATTAAGAATCCACCTACCACATGTAGCATGCATGAGCATCTAAGTTCCTAGAACCCCTAAAATTCCGCCTGGTTTTTGGGGTTGGCTGAACATTATGCAATGCTTCATGGACTCATTGCATTGTCATCTAAATCTCTAAACATTTTTTGACTGCAGTCATTGGTGTGTTTCATGCGTTTCTCTTACAAGTTTAAACAAGCACAGGGAAAACTGGAAAAGCATCAGTGGTCAAAGTTAGAAAAAACGTTATGCACACAACACAATAATGAATGCATGTGATAAGACTCTAGTACTTCTCACCTATGGGTTCTACACAATAATGAATGCATGTATTAAGACTCTTGTACTTATCAGCTATGGGTTCTTTCTTGTTTTATGCATAAAACTAAGATCAACTTGTCACATTTTTATATATATGCATGCATCTAGAGTCTTGACAAGATAGTAATTGAATGCAGTCTTTAATATGAGTTGACTGCCATAGAGAAACAGAGGACAAAATAGTCTTGTTGGTTGGAAGAATTTAATGTCTTCTTCATTTTCACTTTTTTTTTTTTTAGTAAAAACATCAGAATTTTGATCATATAGATGATTGGATATTATATAAGGATTATTTTTTTAATATATTATAAGTAAAATTTTTAAAATTTACAAACAAAATTAAAATAGAGATACCTTCTTTTTAGAGAATATTAAAAAATTAAAAATAAAATAAAATGAAAATTATGTCACCATCTTACCTTGCTTGTCACAAACAATGTATTGGATAATAATACATATTATAAAGTTAACCTAAACATTAAAAACATTAACTGATGAAGTATACTATACAATGTAAGTCACTTTTTATGGTTACAGAACCAATAACTAATTAAAAGTATGATAAAAGGAACAAAATGCTACAGAAAAACACCAGACAAGGCTAGATCAAGAGTGAAACCGTGATTCAATGACAGCATTAACAGGAAGTGGCACATCCTGCCAATCCTATATACAGATGTAGGCCACTATAATGCTATCAATCTCAAGTTTTCTGCACTAGTTTCCACCATTTAGCAAGAGGCTTATTCACACTTACATCGTATTATGATTCATGCTCATAACAAGCTCAACATATATTCTTATGATAATTTTCTGAAAGACAGAACACCACAATTCTTCTCCCATTCGTTTGCCAGAGAGAGAAAGAGAATTCTACATCGGGGGCCTTCTCTGAAGAAAACTTGATGGACCTCTGAAGGTAGCCAGTATTTATTAAACTAGTTGTCGATGTTGTACCAGCATAGCCAGTAGTTACAAGTAATTAAAAACAGTGAGGCCTTGTGGATTCTCGGTCAGAACTTGAATATATATGAAGACTGGGAAATGAGCCAACCTAACTTCAGCATTCACATATGCATGTATCTGCATAGCTGAAGATGATAGCATGTGTCTAAGCATTATGCTACATGTATGTATGGAATAAATGCATACACTATAGAAAATACCTATGTCTATAAAACCAATGAAAGTCTAAACTAAGCATTTTCCATCTAGACAAAGATTCAAGAGGAATTGTCAAGGTTGCAGTTATAGATATGACACTCATAAAACTTAATTAACAAACTCAATTCAGCATTCACATATGCATGTATCTGCATAGCTGAAGATGACAGCATATGTTTAGGATTTATGCTACATATATGCATGGAATAAACGCATATGCTATAGAAAAGACCATTGTCCATAAAACCAATGAAAGTCTATACTTAGCATTTTCCATCTTGACGCATATTCAAGAGGAATTGTCAAGGTTGCAATTATTGGTATGACTCTCCAGGTATAAAAACTCAATTAACAAGTGTCCAAGGCCCTAAAATTGGACTTGTCTTGACTAAGAACTAGTTACATTTAACATAGGAATTAACAGCATGAAATATTAGTTCTATGATACTCTGAGCGTTTTGATAGCTTCATCTTGTATTCTCCACATAATCAGATTGAACATTACCATTTTGCAAGGTCAGAGCTGTCACAACAAAAACTTAGGATGTCTTACAGGAAAAGTGATTATTGAATCTCAATTTATTATCCATTGTACATGTCCTCTACATGAAATTGGAAGCTGAAACAGGGACAAACAAGGTCCATCAGCAATTTCCTTCAGCTTGTTCTAAGAATCAAAAGGAACTGAAAACTTGTATAGGTAAGTTAATTTTCTGGTATTCTGATAAGAGACAAATCTGGCAGCGTAAGCTATATGGAGAAAACAAACACGCGCATCTAGTCGTTCACCAAAAAGAGAAGAAAACAAAAGAAAAAATCTCTCTTCAAACAGTACCTCAACATGAGCTGCTGATGGACAGATTTATGTGGGCTTCTGGAATTTACCGTGTACCCACACTCTTCTCATGCTCTTCCCATTTCGGCGATTCACTGACTTCACACAACAATATTCAATCTCAAGCTGCAAGTGCATAAATAAGTTAACCTTCAGCATCACTAGCAGTAAAAAAAGACACAGGAACTTCTTTAGGGTTTCTATCTTCAGATCTGACCAATGAATTATGAATCTATAAGTTTCGTGCCCATAGTCAAGCAAGAGACTTTGATTCACTCTTTGGTCATAAAGAGTCAGAGACAAACTGCACAAAAATGCACTTGAAACCATTCCAGACCAAGAACTATGCAGCACAAATCAAACCAAGGGTGACGAAGCATATCATGTTATGCACAATCCAAGTTACAATTAAAAAAAAAAAATTTAAAATTTACCCAATAGCTAGAATAATACCTCAGTGAAGCCAGCAGAAATGAAGAGATTTCTGACAGTATCTAGACAGAAAAAATACGAACGGGTGCCATCTGAACGCATGTATTCCCTGAAACCAACTCTTTGGTCTGGTTCAAACCGCAGCATAGTCATATCATAAAGACCTGGATTCCATCAAACTGAACCTTTTGTAAACCAATTCTGGAAACTACCTTTTAATTTATTATTTCCTAAAAGCACTACGTTGGCTAGAAAGCACAAGATATGAGATGAGAAAATATGCTTTAGTCAAACATTTTACAAGAACTGAAAGCAGCGGCATAGTTATATTGTAGATCTATTACCATAGTCCCTAAATAAGAGCATGCCACCAGGTTTTAAGACAGAAAAGCACTCTCTGATCACTGCTGGCATTATTTGGAGTTGGACAGCTGATAGTGTGAATATCTGACACATTATGTAACAAAGGAAACATATCAAAATCAATATCATAATATTTTATATCTATTTTCCAAATAGTAATCTCAGAATACTGATTCTTTAAGTGGGAATAGGTTGCAGCATAAAGGACTTGTATGGAAAATTATATCAGGAAATTTATGCAAGTAGCAGATATTAGATATGCTAAACTCAACAATATAAGTGGTATTTCACCATCATTGCACAAGCCATGTACTAAATTTGCAGACCAACCATGAATCCATTGTGCACCAATTCTTGTCATTTTAGCACCAACTTAGACAACAAGAGGTGAAGTCCCAAAAATATATGCAAAAATGCATACACATAATTAAAGGAGAAAGGAAGAATAATATATTCAACCACACATTCTTCTCAACCATGGCAGCCTCGTTTTCCTAGCTAGTTTCTTGTTATGAATATTTTTTTCCCTAACTTCTCTTTTGGATCTTATCTTTTATCTTTCCAACATAGTATTTTTCAGTTTTTTTTTCTTTTACTACAAATTACAGGATGCTGTATCTGATTAATGTGATAATTTTGAAGCATCGAATATTTAGTAAATTATTTTTCTTTATTTCCAAGAAAATTAAGATTTCTGTTAGCATTTAATATATTAAAATATTGATAATATAAAAAGATGCATACCAAAGTAACAAAGTCCACACCGCCAACACAACACCTTCTTTCTTCCATTGACCATAAATCAGTTTCATGTTTTCTTTTTTCTCTAACATCTGGAAGTTAAAAATATATATATATATATATATATATATATATATATATATATATATATATATATATATATATATATATAAAAGATTTAAGTAGCTAATATAAGTAAAGCCAATAATTGGAAGAAGGAACATATAAGAAACAGGAAAGATAGCTACCAGAAAGGCAATTTTGATCCTTGAGTGAAAAACTTTCTCTGCAATAATCACAAGCCAACCACTTTGGAAATCCAGTTGCTGCAAAATCACAATAGAAAGGGTGCAAACGATGCTCAACTGAAGCTACATTACTTGCAGCTACAAAGTCGTTAGCTCTCTCTAGGGTCTCACTGCTACAATCACATGCGTATAGAATAATTTTCTCGTTGCCACTGAATAAATATATTGAAGGCGTAAGTAGAGGAAAAATTACAACTCTATCATTCAATATTATAGACTAGCTATAATTTCTAAATACTGCTATTCACAATGAAAATTCACAGAAAACTATCTCAACTTTCCAAATATCCTCTAAAGTTTTCGCATGGATTTATCCTGAATGACGAAATAAATTTTTGCAGCATACAGTTCACCTCTCACTAGATTACAGAACCAAACCAAAGTGATCAATTTAGATTAGCCGCCATTTAAGAAACAACAAAATAAAATTAGCCAATATTCATCCTTTGTAATTTGTGACTACCCCATTTCAATTAACACTACAAACTTGAAAATGCATTCTTTCAACAATATAGGGAAACCATTAACCTTTCCTTCATAACTACAGAAACCAACTGTTGTAATGCCATCATCATAAAAGAAAAAAAATAAGCATTCCATTAAACTAGTTTAGAAGACCAACCATTCCAACAACAGAAAAACAGTAAAAACGAAGGTAATTTGAGGTTACCGCAATATAGGAAGAGCAGTACTGCCATTTCCACACCCAACCTCCAAAACCTTACTACCACCTGTACAAGAAACCAACTCTGGAAATTCTTTCAACAAGTACCTCCTTTCCTGTATCCAAAGAGCACCCAATTAAGCTTATGCATCACAAAACTAAAAACAACCAACTACCCAGAAAATAAAAGGAAGAAAAGATTGGATTTTTAATGTTATAGACAAACCTTGAAGAACTTGCCAGAAGAGTGTTGGACGTGAAAGTTTTGCCATGCTTTTATTGGATCCTTTGATTGTTGTTCTTCTGGTTGTGGGGAAGCAAAGGGGAGAAGATGGTAGTTAAGAGAAGGGTCCTTTTCTATTTCTTGTCTGAGAGTCTCCCAGTTGAAGTCTTTGGAATGGTACTCTGAAGCTTCTGCTGCCGATACGCTCATTCTCTCGTCTCCGAAACTTGGAAGGGTCTGGCCGGCTCAATGTTTAGAATCTTTTGAGTTCTCATAGAACCAAAAATGTTGGGATCATGGGCTCAAATTAATTGTTTAATGCCAGCCCAACTTGGACCCAAAGTTTTAACTATTCGCCATTTTTTGAATAAATATACATGTATATATGATTTCTTCGAAAATTTGGTAGATTTTTGTAGTTCAACGTACTGTCTTTAGAATAATGCTGGAAGTATTCTTACTTGGATACTCTCAAATCTGAGCCTATAGTCTTTGTATGAATGTATAGTTCCTTTGAGATATATGGTGATAGATTGATGGTACTACTTGTGTGAACAAATTTGGAGAGTGTAGCATTAGTGAGAGAATTTTGTGAAATCTATGGTTGATAGGTTCAGTCAATGGGAGCTTCAGCATCCTGTCCCAAGAACTTGTGCTCTAAATTGATACTTCAGCTTGACAGCTCATCTGTTAAAGTTTTTGACATTGACAAAACTGAACCATCTATCCTGTCGATATCGAAGACATGAAGCATAAATGGCAACTTTAGTTGTCTATGCAGTATGCAACAGTGTAAGCACATGAACTCCAGGCTTGAGAGCAGCTTAGACTGCACAGTAATGGCAGAAAATATAGATGGCAACAAAGGCCATCGAATAATTATCTCGAGAATTCTCCTTTGCAAATTTCCACTTCCTTTTCATGAATGAGATTCTACCCATTCTTGATTATATTCAGTGGTATAAATCACATTAACACGCACAAATGGGAAAAGAAAGAATAAATTGAAAACGAATAATAGCGGATTGGGAAACCTTTCAAGATGTTCCTGACACTAAAATTCAGCTTAATGCTGAGCATGGTATTCTGCTGATATCAAGTCTTGAGTTGCATTAATGTAATTGATGGTATAACATTACTCCTTACATTTTTAATTTCATAAACATCACACTAAATTTGATTTTGGTATTAAATAAGTGTACAAGTAATTTTACCTCAAGTCATTCCGTGAAATTGCAGTAATAACGTTCAATGAGCAAAATGGTTAGCAAATTTTAATGGCTACATTTTGGTATATACCATGGAATGACAGAATGCAAATACTATGCTAAAAATCTCTATGCTGTGACTGATTTTGACAGTGAATCACCTCAGGACATGATATAAGTAATCAATGCCAGAAAACCTTGCTGAATAGGCGACTACCTCCTCATACCTGCAGGCCAAGAATCAAATCGGAGATCCTGCCAACCAAAGGAGTATACTATACACTCCCATTAGGCTAAGTATGAGCACCTCCTCAAATCCCTTCTCCTGCCCTTTGCAGAACTCTTTGAAGCTCGTCTGCCATCGCTTGCAATACAACAGGTTTCTGAATAACTGCATTCACTCCCATTTGTAGGCATTTATCCCACACACGATCCTCAGCACTAGCTGCCAAGGCTATAATCAATGGCCAATTACGGCTGCGAAACTTACGGATTCTCTTTGCAACTTCAAATCCATCCATTTCAGGCATGTGAAGATCCAAAACGACGACTCTGAATGAATTTACAGCATGGCTAACTGCACTAAGACATTCAAATCCAGAAGAAACAGCAGTCACTTCACAACCGAGCTTCTCTAGCATCTTCTTGGTGACAGTCCTGTTGATATCATCATCATCAGCTATTAAAACTCGAAGACCTCTAAACCTGGAGCTGGAATTTGGTTCCTCAGAGGTGTTTCCAGGTGCAAATATGGTTTTTTGGATATATGATTGGATTTGAAACCTCAGAAGAAGTGTCATACTATGCGCGAAGCCCAAAGAGTTTGTGGATATTGAGATATTACCTTGCATCATCTGCAAATACAAGACAGAACATATCATTAATACATGTAATGCATAGGTAACACATCATAATTCTATAGAAGGAAAGAATGGTTAAAGGCCGATAGGTAGAGGCAGGAAAAGCTTTATTCTAATTGAAGAGTAAATAAATCACCGGAACACAGATTTAAGTGCATCAACAGGCTCAAAGAACAGTGCCCTTTCAAAATTTCTAAGAAATCTACAATAAAACATTGAATTATCTTCAAAGAATAATCGTTGTATGTGTCCCTTTTCTCTATTTATGGAGTCACTCGTCAAATAGCTTCAGTACAGGAATGTAGCTTTCTTCATCCTGGAGAAAGTGTGAGGGCATAAACAACTGTTTTCCCACTTGATTTTTTTTTATGGGATCCAGAATATATAGAATTACCTAAACCAGATGAAGGAAGCCCAATGAAACCAGCAGCTTACTGCAATTGCTCTGCGCAAACAACTCCAGACACTTATAGTATTCAGCTTAGGAACCAATTGCAAAAATGGCATTAGTTTTGAGCAATAAAAGCATTGATTTACCATATTTTATACATAAATGATATTTTGTTCTCCACAACCAGGAAAAAAATGGAAAAAGGTTTATGTCAGAACAATGACATGTCCAGAAATAATGTATCACTAAAAGTTGGGGTTCAACACTAAATGTGCAGTAAAATAGAAAGTTTCAGCTATCATGTATAGGGAACAGAATAAGTTATCACAACCAGCAGCATTTCATTTCCATTGGATGTATGGTTACTGTAAACTCTGTAATTTGAAATGCACTAGTAAAATTGACAATAGGAAAAAGGAACAGAACTAGGATATTCACCTGCACAAGCTTTTTACACATACTGAAATTCAAGCTCTCCTTAATTTCTTCGTCGTCACGCCTCCTACCAGAAGAATGTTTGCTTGAGACGGATGAATCAACCAGAGAACTGCCCCCACGAATATCAACCTCAATCTTTAAGTGCAGGAAATTATCTTGTGTGCTTGACCTCCATGCATTTATTTTGTCATTCTTAAACTGGCTAGCAACATCTGATAAAACCCGAAAAGAGACAGTTCCTCCTCCACTATTCATGTCCAGTAGGTAGCCAACCATATGCAAAATCACTTGGAATGTCCTTTTCTCATCACCAACCACTTGGTAAGGCAAAGAGCTCTGAACACCAACTTCAAAATCAAAGCCCTTACAGACAGACAAACACTTGGCAAGGCAAGAAGCTTCTTTGATCATGGAATATAAGCTAAAAGGCCTCATATCTAGTAGGAATCTTCCACTATCTTTAGTCGAAATCTCTGTTACATCATTTATCAAAGTTGAGAGAACACTGCTTGTTTTGATCAATGTGTCAACAATAGTCTTCTGGTTTAAGTTCATATTTTCATCTTGAAATACTGAAAGTAATCCCAAAATTGAGTGCATTGGTCTCTTCATGCCATGACTCATCACTTTCTGAAAAGAATTCCTTGCTTGGCTCGCCATCATTGCATTCTTCCTTGCCTGCTGCAACACATGATTTTGCTGACGCAGTCTTTCTCTCATTAGCTGAGATTCTTCAAGAACTGCTGCATGGGACAGAGCTACGGCTACCTGATCAGCAACCACTTCAACAATCTCCATTTCTGGAAAGCTCCAATTTCTGGAGTTCAAACTCGGAAGAACCAATACCAGAATGGCATAGCAAGTCTCTACTGCTTGTGGCGTTCCCCCTTTAAAATTATAACCCTGAAGCATTGGCATCCTGATCGCTGCAACAGCACCTGCCTCATCTGAACCATTACCACTTGCAAGCCCGAGTGCTGAGTCTGGTCTCAAGAGTCTAACGCCTTCACTCTTTTTTACCTCCATCACATCAGGATCATTAGTTGGGATAGAATGGTGAAAACTCCTTGAAGAACTTGCTTTCAACTCATGAGTCAAATTCATCTCTGTTCCATTCTCATTAGGCATCCACACAGCACAGTTGTTCAAATCCAAAGTCTTAGAAAGCTCAACCAAAGTGGTGTACAATATGGTATGTTTATCTAGTGATTTCCTGATTTCCTGTGTTAACATGCGAACATGTGAACTGGCTTCCTTCATCTTCTTCATCATTCCAACCTCTTGATCTAATTCTAATACATTTTGCCTCAAGAAAAGCTCCCTCACTTTTATTTTGAGTAAAAGAGGTATCAGAGGTAAGAGTGTTATTGCAGTGGCACATGAGACAAGGGCTGTAAGGAATTTGGCAATGGTGAGAGACAGCATCAATTGGAATGAGTGGGGACCATAATAAGTCCATCCGTTGAGAAGATGAGTCAATCCACAAAGCACTATAAAAGCTATAAACTCAAGGAGGACCCATTTGAAGGGTAAGTTCGAGCAACTAATGAAGTAAAGCAGTTCAATAGGTATCGAAAAGTATGCCACAGCAATCAAGAAATCACTCACCTTTTGGCACTCTAAAATGCTATGTATACTCCACAATCCCTCATCATCACAGTTACAACTTCCAAACTCATTGTCGATGGCGGAAACAGAGGTCAAGAAAAAAGAAATCAACAAGACAAGAGCTAATGCTCTTAACATTGCCACTCAGGTGAGTACTTGGTCAATCCATACAAGTAAAAAGTGAAACTTTCCACACCCCCCAATACATAAAAAACTTGTAATTCAACTAACAGTACACCTATAGCTGAAAGCTTCAGTATTCATTTCCTAAAACCAATTCCTTTGCAAAGACAAACAAATCCCATCTGCCACAATTCAAGATCTATAAAAGTACCCAGCTTCTTCTATTCAATCAAGTAACATTCTTTTCCCATATTTCAAGATCTAAAACACCCCATCTGCTTTAAACTCCGAAATTTTCAATCTTTCTACTCATTCTCTGCAATCAAATATTGGTTTTCACATCCTCCAAGACTTTGATATATACCAAAAAGGGAAAAGAAGAAATAAATTCTGAAAAAGTTAAACACTTTTAATAAAACTCGCAACTTTCTTCTACTGTAACAAAAACTTGAAGGAAACCAACCTCAGCCTTTCTTCACAAATCTAAAACTCAAGTGAGAAACAAGAAATCAAAGAGCAAAGGCGAAAAGAGCAAACCTTAGGCAGAAAGAGCACCACCAATCTCAATCAACACCAAACAAAAGAAAAATAATATATTTTTTTTCAAATTTCCAAGTGAAAATAACCAACACCCACTTTACCAAATCTTTAAAAAATTTTCCAAATCCAATCAGCAAACAGCCCACTTTTCTTTTTCAACAAGATCAACTAAAAAGCCTAGTAAAAAAGATACCACCATAAACCAAAAAAAAGGGTCTTCTTCACAAGGTTTAGAACAAAAGAGCAGAAGCGAAATAGAACCTAGTTTGAGATTGATACATCTCCCTCTGGCTCTTTAGATTGAAAGAAATGTCTGACAAAAACTGACTTAGAGAGAGAAAGCTCGTCTAAGGTTATTTTATAAAATAGTTTTCCCCGGAAGCACACAACCCCAAAAAAGAATGAGCTTGAAAGGCGTAGGACCCAAACTTGTATGTGAAGGGAACCTAGACATCCACCCTTCCTTTCTTTTCCCGTCACATAAAAACTTTTTTTTTTTTGTTTTCTTATTTCTGTTATGAGCTTATTATATTAAAAAAAATATTGAAGTGACATTTGATGTTATATCATAATATGTTTTTTTATTATTAAATATTTTGTGAGATTTTATTAATTAATTTAATGATTTTTTTAAAAAAATTATTTTGAAATCTATGAATTAATAACTTAATATGATATAATTAAATATAAATATTTTTATGTAATTAAAGGTATTTTGAGATTTATATGACTTGAAATTAATATTTTTTGAGTCGGTAAGGTTAAAAGATAAAGTTTTTTTAATAAATATATTTCTAAAATTTTGAATTTATATTTTAATTTTTATTAAAATAAAGATCACTTATTATTTTGATCGGCACTTGTTAATAATTTAATATAAATCTTTTAATATATGTATTAATAAAATTTAAAATCATAAATAAAATCTTCATAAATTAAAACTTTATTTGATGAAAAAGATTGAAAGGGATGGCAATAAAAAATTTATTAATATAATAATTAGGTTCTACAATTTTTTTTATTTATTTATATTTTAATCATTAAATTAATAATTTATTTTCATCATTGTTCTTTCCTCTAAAACCTAAAAGTAGAGATGAATTTTTAAAACAAACACTCAAAATTAAACATATGAATTACTTAATTTAATAAAAAACGAATATCATATAATATCATAATAAAATTAAAATATAAAATGAACATTCATGAAAATTTATCAAAATAAAAATTTAATTTTAAAAAATAATGATTATTCATATGGACAAAGTTATTAATTAAGTCAATATAGTATTTTTTATTAAGGAGTATTTAATTTTTTTATGAAAATATTTGTGCATTTATATGATTATTATTTATTTTCATGCCTAATGGAGAATAAAGAAAAAAAAAGAAGGTATATTATTACATTTTATTGTTAAGAGAATCAAAATATGCTCATTTTTTTCTGACCGTCGGATTGGTTTTGATCGAACCCTGTAGATCACTTGGACTGATTTGCCGACGTGGCAATATTGACCGATGGAGGCATTGGTGGCCACTGGGCAGTTACGTAGATGAGGCCGGTGGGTTGACTCAGGGCGAAGTGCATGAAACTTGAAAGGAACACTAACCACGTGGCTCACGTGATGTTGATGTGGTTTAGGGTTAGATTTGAATTTGGACTTAGATTTTTTTTAGACAACAGGAGTTTAGAATCTAATAGTCTAATAGAGTGAAGGTGTGAGAAATTTGAGTTTGATTTAAATTTTGACATGTCTCTTGTACGATTGCAAAAATGATTCAATATCAAATTTAAATACAGTTTAATTCGAAAATTTAAGAGAAAATTTAAGATTTAAAATTCAATTCAAATTCGATAGGACTTGATTTTTTAAGTTTAAATTTGACTTAATAGAATATTTAAACTGTTCAAACTCGATTCAATAGATTAAAAAATAGGATCGATTCGTTAATTTTCAATTATATATTATAAAAATAAAATGATAAATTAATAATAAAATATAAAATATATATATTAAAAAAACTTAATAAAATTTATAAATCGTTCGAGTCAAATATTAAAATATTAAAATTTAATTTGTTATTTGAATAACTCGAATTTAAACTCAAATAAAAATAAATAAATTAAATTTTAATAATTGTTAAATTAAAATCAAGTAACTTAGCGGATTAGACACCTATGCCTCACTTTTCCTACCCGTTAAGGAATTAAGACTGTGTTATGACTTTTTGGATTTTATTTTTGGACATTTCTTTAAGATATTTTTTTTCATTTGGTCCCCACAAATGTTTGACTGTTGGTGATGAAATAAATAAAGGAGTGAATGAAAAATAATACGCACTTATTTTTTATGCCCTTTTGGTGTATAAATATATTGAATCATTTCATGATACTCTATTAATAAATTTAATAATACTTATTTTTAAAAAATTTCATTTAAAATATATAAATTAATAAAATAATATAATATCATGATTGACGGACAATATATATAATTTTATATACTGAAAATACATCATATATATAAATTTATAATATATACTTTAGGTAACAACATGACATTTTATTATTTGGAGAAAAAAAAATTCAAATTCATTTTTCGAATGAAAATACATGCATCTAACATCTAATGTTAAATTAACGCTTAAACCCATTAACAAGACAGCCTTAACTTACACAAGATAATGGTGTTCATTTGTTTTATCAGGACTCTTTCAACTTTTTTTGAATGTAAATTATGAAATATTTTCATACCATAACGCGTTAATATAAGAAAATTTGACATAACAACAATTCGAATACAAGATTTTTTACTATAGATAGTTTTTTCAAAAAAACTCAATGAAATCTTAGACTATTAAACCAACTTGTTGACTGTTTCGCCTTTGGCGACAAAGAAAATAATTGAAGACGATCGTTCGGTCTCAAAACTGAGGTGCATTCTTAAGTCAAGTTCTGGGATTTGTTTGTTTACTTTGAAAGTCTCCCTTTCTTTTTTTTTTTCTTCTACAAGAACCTGTCAGAGCACATTTTTTCTATCCACATATACCAATGCTCAGTCTAAGGAGAAAATTCAAAATGAGTAGACCGGAAGAAAGCACATTTTTCAACACAATGAGCAAGAAAGGAGAAAAACATATGGAAATATACCTATTCCTTCAACATCAATTGACTTATGTGTACAAAGATGCCAAATATGTCACACTTTCAATCTTTCAAGTAAATCTTTCGGTTCATGTACATATTTCGTATTTGTGTTACAACAAATTATAGTTGTATCATATAAAACACAAAAATTACCATATCAAAACCTGCCTCAACTCATAACACAAGATAATTTTTATCAAATTTTAACCCGTATTATTTTCATTTCTCTTTTGTTTCCTGTTGTTCACATATCGAGTCTAAAATTATCAAGTTTAGACCACAACTTATTTAGAAGTCTTGAACAATCAGTAGTTCTCAGACGAAATCAATAAACTGTCATGTGTTATCACTCAAGTTGAGTATGATTAGCCTCCCCAAACTCCATTCCCCTAAAACAGTGAAGGCTTATCTAACTCAAAGTAAGAAAGTTATCAGCAAAAATAAGTAGAAAGCATTTCAACAACTTAGCAAAGAAGTAGGTTTTCCAAAGGCCATCTCCTTACTTTATGGTGCATAATCTAATCAGTATCAACTAACAAAAGAGTAACGGGCCGACCTGTACAGGTATATCATACTGCACTCCAGGGAAAGGTGCTACGGCCAAGGAGTTGTACATCAATTAGCTCTTTGTAAAAAAGTTGACTTAAATATCTACGACAAAACAATCATCTAATCTGCAATCTGATCATAGTCCCCGTTTTCTGGAGATTGATGAGATTCGTGACCTGTTTTCCCTGCAATAGACATGTAGTTTCAGTATTTCCTGCTGTGTGAGAGCATGCATCCATGCATATATATATATATATATATATATATATATATATATGCATGTGCAAAACTCTAACCTGTTAACTCGAAACCAGTTCTATCATCTAAAGCAGTCCTCCAATCTGTGGGCCGAGGTGCCACATGCATGCCCCTTGGTTGCATCATGAAATGACTTCCTCCGAAATTTTGATGATCATCATTTCCGCCAATTGGATTTCTTCCTGAAGTTTCGAAAGCTGAGAGAAAGCCGACATTAGATCCTGAAGTCCCACCAACCGGAGATGGCAACTTGCTGGCAGAAGCATCAACTTTTGCACCAGCATTAGAACTAACATCCTTCTTGTTGTCAATCATAAATGTACCAACAATAACCTGTAGAAGTAATAAACTGTTATAACTTTGATAAATCTCTTTCTTGTTTACCCTTGGTCCAACATAAATCATAAAATCCCAAGAAATTGGTGTGATTAACCAGAATTTTGCTCATATCACTCATATATTTTAAACAATAATGTACCTGAGCACCAGGCTCAATGGTCAAAACACAAGTATCCCCTGCTCAAAGTAGTGGGTTCTAATCCCCCCTTCCCCAATTCAAATAATAATAATAATAACAATACCTGAACCGGACCAGCAGCCTTTAGAGGTCCACCAACTCCTCCACCAATAATGTGGCCATCTGCACTTGATAGACATACGCTAAGCCCACCAGACCTCCCTCCAATTTCAGTCCGAACAAAAGATCCAGAGAGTGAAATGATCTCAAACCGGCCCTAATATCATATAACCCAGGAAACAAATCATATTTTGACAGTACAAATAAACATATTATAGGCAAATAAGTAGCAAGTTTTATCAAGTTCTCTCAGAAATGAGAACATTGTCAAAGTGGGAAAAGAAACTAAAATCGAGGCAAGCATATGAGCCTTTTAGGCATATGGGCATGGCAATGGCATCATAATAAATAGTTTTCATATCTCATACAGGGAAATATTACCAGATACAAAGAGTAACATAGTATGGACAGTTGCCTGTTTTTTTCATAATTCAATGGTGGCATAGCTAAGGTAAGCTTCAGATTTGAAATAGTAAATATGCTTACAAATCAGCTTACGTAAACAACAGATTCTAACCACTTGGCATTTGGCAAATTTGTCTTCTCCCCAGTTGGGAGAATTATTATATTATGGGTAACCCGACTTCCAATGATGATTGAACCCTTATTTCTTTAAACCCTTATTTACTATGTATTAAGTAACAAACTTAGCCATCCTTCTTTTCCTTGCAAACTTTATCATTTACTTGGGAGAAACAACTTTTCTAAACCATTTTTTAGATAACACTAAATCCTCTCCCAGCTCTTAAAAGTAATGTGTGCCTTTCTAACAAAACTTGATCCATTTTTTTGTGTATATTTTATTCCTTTAAAAATGCAATTCCAATTTAAGGATTACAGAACATATAGACAAGGAGCTATCTTGTTGATATAAAATAATTAGACTAGAAGGGGAAAAAGGTGGTTACCTCATACGCAATGTTACCACCTGATGTTGCTGGCTGGCGGAGAGATGCATTAGATATCGTACCAGATGCAGACAAAATACATATTTCACCCTTGCTTTGTTGCATGAACATCATTATTTTTTGGCCCACATCCTATTTGGATCAATATATCATGTCAAGAAGGCAAGAAAACAACTCGATTTACATATAGAAAAAAATACTGCATCTTGAACTAGCAAAGTTAATATAACACTACAAGAATAAAGAATGTTGCAGATGAAATTCAAAACTGTTAACATAAGAAAATAATAATAACTACATTCATGACATTGTTTATCAGGCACAAAAGCACTGCATTGAACACCTATAATAGCCAGAGCACACAAATCGATAAGGGATTAATTCCTAGATCGACTAGTATCTTTTCAGAAATAGAAAATTTTCTCCAGACACCAATGTAAAAGGATTCAGGCATTCTTCTCTAAAAGGTAAATAGTTAGAAAATTAGTACTAATTCCAGGAAAAAAGAACACTGTCAATCTATTACATATGCTAAATGCCTTAACTCCCATCCCTTATAACCACTCTCAACTTCAAACAGGGAAATAAAAAAGAAATAGAAAACCAAGTGGAAATATCAGATATACGCCCATGAAACTTTCGACAATGACTATCATGGCCTCAAATTGTTTGTAATGGATCATAACCTTGAAAAATATAAGGATTTTATATCAGAAACATGAAGTTACAGATTAAAAAAACTCTCATTTAGAGTTTTTTTCCATTGATGATTTTCCAACTCCTCTTCTATTAACAATTCTGTCTATTCTGATATTAAACTATATTATTATCTACAAATAAGGCATGACCAATAGGAATTGTATAACTGAACCATGCCTAAAAAGTAAAAACTTGACTTTAAGATGTGACAAAAAGTCAAACTATGCTAATTTCTTTTAAAAAAACAAAGAGAACGGCTTTTTGAATCTATTGGACCATGCACAAAATCATATTTTAACAGATTATTTAAATTTACAAGGAAACCGGTATGCATGAATATCTGTTCCCCACGGAAATGTATTACGTATACACAAATCAGAAGTATTAATAGAAGCTTCCAGCAGTAAAGAGCACCATACCTCTCCTGCAACTACATTGATAACATGTGGAGTAAAACCTTGACCGGCATTGCCTACATCAATTAGAGAGAGGGTGGAATGAGCAAGACATAAGTATCTAACTGAGACTGAAAACCTTATAGAATCGAATGATAACTCAACCTACTTGAAAACCAAACAGCATACAACCACATGAAGCATGCAATGTCTACAGGAGAAAAAAGGGCATTCATACATGAAGCAAACAGATGATTCATAAAGACGATTCAAAAATAATAAGATGAACTAAACATACGTAGATATACCGCTTTCAAACTAAAAGCAAACCAGTTGAACTTTGAAAATGAATTAATGCAACCATGCAAGTGGATTTGCAGTTAGAACAATAAAAGCTCTTGGCATAGGAACAGAAAAAGGACTGCTGATCAATGAACTAAGACAAATTAATATAGAAATTCAAGAACAGGTTCGCAAATAGTGCAAGAATGTCGTCCAGATGAGTGCAGTTATATCGTTTTCCCTCCGTAAAAGAAGGTTTTACAAAAGTGCAGTAAAACCATCACAAGTTCAAGAATTTTACAACCTAAGCCTTTGAAATCAAAGGCCTTCAAGAATTTAATAAATAAAAAAACTTAATAAATTCCAAATTTGACAACAGAAGCAGGAACAAGATAAATTGGCCAACTGAAATATATGCACAAGACCACACATTGATTGAAGACCAAAAGGTAAACCATAAACTAAAAGTTCCATCAAATTACAAATACACAACCCCATGCAAAACTGCAGGGGGGAAACGGTGGTCATTCAAAACAACCAAAAAAAGGCATGGATCATAATAGAAAGCATCAAAAACCCTTTTAATTTTCGACAAATTTGCAACAAGCTTCTCAGACATCATCAAACTCACAAAAGAATACCAAAAAGGTACGAGACAGTCTAACAAAAGAACCCCACATGGAGCAAACAAATGCAATGTTTCATACAAAATGCACTCAAAACACCCTCAATTCCAACAAATTTGAAACAAGACCGGAAGCAATCATCAAATTCACGAATAGGCACAAGATTAAAGGATCTTTTATCAAAAATATCAAACCAGAGCAAACAAATGCAATATTTTCACACGTAATACACCAAAACTCTCTCAATTCCAACAAATTTGCAATAAAATCCTCTCAATTCAAAAAACAAAGTATCAAAAGATAAACATAGAGCAAACAAAGCCAATGATTTCCCATCACAATGCACCAAAAGCCCTCTCAATTTTCAATAAATTTGCAACAAGGTCCTCCAAAAAACCATCAAATTCACAAAAAGGGTGCCCCAAAGTAATAAACTTTTATCAAAAACACCCACCTAATGCAACCAACTGAGACTTCTTAGAAGACCCAGAAAGCGAACCACCGCCGGCACCAAGAGCCAATTGCTGCTGCTGTTGCTGTTCTCTCCGCTCCTTTGAGCTCAACGAAGCCGATTTCTTAGCGGCCATGGCCTGTTCCGGGGTGCCATACTTCCTAGGCCTCCCTCTCTTCCTCCGAGCAGGCTCCAAGGGCGACGTAACCGCCGAAGGCACGGAGTGAGGGTAGAGCATGTGGTGGGACCCTCCACTTTCGTTAGGTGGAAGAAGCCCATTGGTGGGTGACGGAGTGGTGGTGACAGTGGTGGAGGTGTTGGCGGTGAAGTAGTGTTGTTGGGTTTCATTGCGTTCCATTGGGTTTTAGAGAGAGAAGGATGGAAAACTTCGCAGATTTTTTTTTATTTTTAATTTTTTAGTTTATAATTTGTTTTTTTTTAGGGATTTTTAATTTTGAGGTCTTGGAATCAGGACCGTTGGATGAAGGTTTGGGAGTTGAGATGATTGACTTTTGATGTTTGACTCTTGAAAGATAACTTATTTTGGGGTTTTAGATATTTTTTTTATTTGGGGACTGATTTTTTTAGATTCTGAAATCCATTTGTTTATGGGTATAATGAGATTCTTGATTTCATTTAAACAATTTGCGACCTTTATCCAAGATAGACCGACGTGGAATATAATTTTTATTTAAATTATATTACATAATTAGATTATTAAAAATTAATAATATATTATAATTATATCAAATAATTATATTATTAAAATTTAAATAATTTAGTATCTATTAAATGAATATTTACTCTATGATTTACTATAAGTCCATGAACTATGTGCAATAAATATTTAATTTTTAAATAATATGATTATATGATATAATTTAAATAAAAATAATAAAATTTTAAAATTCGTTCATTTTAAGTTAAATTTGAATTTTTTTTCTGAGATGGGATTTGATTAAATAAATATTTTTTTCATTAATTTTTAAAATCTTAAGATTGAAAATTGACTATGTGTTACACATGTTCAATGAAATATTTATACTTAATAAATGAATTAAAATATTATCGTGTTAATTTATTAATTGACATATATATTATATGAGGATGGATTCATTTATATTTTTGTAAAACAATTTTTTTACATTATTTTTATAATTTCATGTAATATTAATATTTTTACAAAATAATAATTAAATTTAATAACTTAATTCAAATTTTAAAAAATTAAATTTTATATAGATAAATTTTTATATTACACAAAATTTAATTCAAATTTTCTTAGTAAAATGTTTGATAGATGAAATTTAATTTTAAATACTATCAGTTTAATTTTATATACTATCAGTTTTCAAGATTGAAAAATTATCAATTTTACTATAAAAGATAAAATGTATTTATAAATTTATTTGTTATTAATATTAATATTTATTCTAGCAGTTGTTATTGTCATATTAAATAATGCATTTCCAATAGTTAATGAATATATTAAATACTCGTTTTCATAATCGAATCACACATTAATAATTGAAAGATTGTTTAATTATGTACTTAGAAAAATATGTATTTATGATAACAAAATTATTGTGTATCATTTTCAAAATATAAAATCGTGTAAAAAATAATTGAAATTATTTTAACAATTATGATTAAATACAAAAATTTTAATTTTTATTATTATTATTTTTTAATAATTCATTATATTTGAAGAAACTTTCACTAAAAATTTTTTTTAACTCCGCAACCGAGTACATGGGTGTTATTGACTAATACAATATTCATGGAAAAGAACAAAGAATAAGTTGAAGAAAATGTTTAGTGAAACTGAGAATAAGATTGGATTGGAAACACTGCAAAATTTGGAAACAGTTTATTTTCCATTGATAAAAAGGTCAGCTAATTATACAACAAAAGCGAAAACTTTGGAAGCTATGCTAATCATTGAATCAATGACCTATATGTTGAAAGAAAATTTTGGACAAATATTTCTAATGTAAAGCAAAACAAACAAACACCATAGGGACATTCACAGTTAACAGGGTTGTTGAATCTACATCTTGGAAGGAGAGAATGAGAATGACACAGAACCAATCCATGGCAGGAATCAAGTTCAATTAATCTGAACGTGGCAACAAGAAACTAAAGCCTGAGTTCTCACGAATAAGTGGTGGTGGTTCAATGTCAGCAATGTCTATTTGTTCCATTGACTTTGATAGGTCATCAACTGAAAATGGAATGCTGCAAAGTGACAGAAGTTGTGAGAAGTCAGGGTAATGTTTTCAATTAGCTTTCAGAACACTGCATCTCAATAAGAAAGACAATGGCAAAACATAATGTAACTGCTAACCTTGAATCATCATCCAGCAGGAAGGAATTACTAACTGCATTGTTGGAATCTTCTGTCATCAACACTCTCATATTGGCTATAACCTAGATGTAAATAAACCAGGAAAGCTCATTAAAGTCAGTTTCTCCCTGGAAAATGTGTAATTCCTTAATAATGGAGATGTCTTTGGTATAGTTTAAGAAACACATCTCTTGAAACTTACATCTGGGGACACACTATGCGTGCCATACTTGTCATCCCAATACATTGTACTGATACGATACAGTTGCTGTATACTGAGGACCTGCAAATGGAAAATGAAGTTGTTTGAGACTTGAGATGCAAGGAAGATATGAAAAGTAGTCATTGTTGTATCTCATTTTAGTCACGCTCACCGGGCAGAGATCGTGGCTTATTTCATCCAGTGTTTTCTTGGGCTTTTGATGTATTACCTAAATCAGACACAGAATACCATTAATGTTTGTGCACCACTTTTTTATTCCTGGATGTCAAAACAGGTAATGGAAGGACTCCTAGAAAGTGTTACAAGAATGGGAACATACTAGAAAACCAATGGCCTGCCTAATATGCTTGAGCTCATCCCAAGCTGAACCTGCATACTGCATTAATATGCCTTTCAGGATTTGTAAGTACATATCCTAGAATCAGAAAGTGAAGTGGGAGGCAGTCAAAGGTACCTCATCGGTTGCCTTGTAACACCAGTGTTCCAGTTCAGCCAATCCGGCTTTAACATATTCACCATTGCTGAATGAACAGCACTCTCTCCTCAACAAAAGGCTGTAACAGAATAGTTTATTCAGATGCCATATGAAATTTTTTTTTTGCATGCTGCAGAAGAACTAAGTAAAAAGCACTAGAATAGCAGCACGGACTGTTACCTGTTGAATAGTTGAACATTGATGAATGAGAATATTTGTGTGAACACCTTACGGACTAAGAATGGAGGTACCTGTAAGGAATCAAGCAACATTAGTCCTTAGGGAAAACGCATCCAAACATCCATAGCAAATGGTAGACCTTTACTCTTTCCTCTCCTTCCCAACTTATTACACCAAACTTGAAGACTAGGCAGAACTAAGTCACTTGGGAATGTGAGAGTAAGCCTTATGCAGAAAACACAGAAACCTATAGAGATATGAACAAAAGGGGAAAAGTGCAATGTGTTACTAACATAATTTGCTTTCAATGTGTTTAAGAAGTTTCCAAGGCTCTTCACAATCCCTTGCCAGTGAGCAATCAAAGCCTGCTGTGCTGCTGTGCTAGCAACTGACCGTGATGCTCCCTTGACTAAGCTTGCTCTGGATGTTCTTGGTGCCTATATCATTGTATACATATAAGAGCCACAAAATTATAGTATAATAAAGAGGTATGATAAAAAAAAAAAAAAAAAAAACACACAACTCCACAGTTCTTTCCATAGTTCTAGTTTTTTGCTCTTTTGATTACTGCCTTCACTTGGTCTGGGATATAATACCTGGATGCACAATCCAAGCAATGGAGAAATTTCTTTCTTCAGATTATCTCTGATCATTCCATATATCTTCTCCACATATGCTGTAAGCTGCTGCTTAAAAAGCAAAGCCGGGTACTTGGCTTCAACTTGCCGTAAAGAGTCCACCCCACTATTGATGCCACCATTGATTAAGGAGAGATTGACACCTTGTGGAGCTCCACGGAAACTCTTTAAGAAAATAGCAGCAAAACATGGATTAATTACAGAAATGAAGTTTCCTGAATGACATGACTTGACATTAGTGTGAAAGTTTTTACTTGGGTCATTCTCCCAAACAAAGTAGCTGAAGATGACCGACGGCGCTGTGGAGTCATTCCAGCAGCACCACTAGCTTTTAATGTGCGCTGGAGTAGCAAGAGAAGTGTGGAGGCGTTGGATAACCAATAGGCCAAGACATCATTGTTATCTTGAGTCTGAATTTCAAATGCCAACAATCAGTCCAAGCTGAGATTTCTACTTTCTTGTAATAACTTTTAGAAAATATTAGTGTAAAAGTTTGATATTTCAACCTCAATAGCATGGCCTATAGTCTGAATGATCCGATCAAAGACACTAGTTCTCTCAACTTCAAATGATCTCCATTGCAAAAGGCATTTATATATGATACAGGCTGCAATAGGCCTGTTCCCTGCAAAGCCTAAATGTTGCGCTATACATCGAATGAGCAACTCCTGGTTTTCCTGTTGTTTCTCATTTAATGATTTTTGTGGTTTCCCCTCCACTTCAGCAGTGTCCCTACTGCTTATTGAGGCACTGTGCAGATCCTGTTAAAACACATTGATAAACAAAAAGAATTTAGACAATAAAAAACACTTATATATGTAATGTTTGATTTCTTTACTTGGTGATAATAGTGTGAAGTTATAAGCACTTTACTACCAGGTTCGCCCTTGCTTCTAGATGACCACTCTCAGAACCTCTCTGCCAATCATTAGACAGCAGGTGAATCTCCTCAATCCTATGAGATAATAAAAGTTAAAATGCAAATTTCACACAAACTCATTATTTAAAGTACCTGCAAAATTGATCTCGAGCGTCCAGAAAGGAACTTATTAGGAGCCATAGATACAGCCTGTTGCCGTAGGACTTTATTCTCTGATTCTAGATTAGTGAGCTTCTCCTCAAACCTAATTTCAGTTAACCACATCAGAATGATTTCAATGTGGTGGTATGGATGTAAGTAAGAACTTCAACAGTACAAAACTCATGCATTACATGTTCTTGACATAAAACATGACCGTTTATGGTAAACTAATAAGGCAAATTATTCTTCATACACTACCCTCTCGATGTTTCCTGGAGTTGTTGAACTTTTTTTTCTGTTTCTTCCAGTTTTTTTCTTCTTTCTTCACTTGTCTCTTGGAGTTCATTGTATTTTTCTTCTGCATCCTTAGCTTTTTGTTTTTCTGAGTCCAATGAGGCCTGTAGGAAGTAACAAAAAGCTCAAGACGACAGACTAATCATTACCAACTGCAAACATATACAAAGATGATAAGAACGACTACTTGATTGTATCATCAAAAGAAAATAAGCAGTAACTGTGGAGTAAACCTTTATACCTTTAGGGTATCCACTTCTGCTGTTAGAGACTCAACTTTCTTTGTGTCTTCAACAAAAACTTCTTTCTCTTGAATAACAGGAGGCGCTTCTTCAATGGCCTTTTTTGCAGCTTCTCGTTCTTTAACAAGCAATGCATTGGTTTCATCAATTGTTTTCTGCATTTCTTGCAATGTGTTTTGCAGTTTTCCTATCTCCTGAGCTTTTGCTTCTTCTAAGTCAGTCTGCAGACATGGTTTCAAGCCTTTCCATGAACATATATCCATAAGAAGCATAGAATATAATATAATCTCTGCAGATGCTGAAAGACTTGAAACAAATATAATTCAAGAATTTTACATTGAAGATGTTACAAATTACCCATGTTGTGCATTAGCATAATACTTTCTACAATGTATCACAATCTGTCAACTTCCAATAGAACAATCATGTTTCATGTTTTAGCAGTTATCTACCAAATATCTCAATCTGCCAAATAAAAGTGTTACCCTTAAACGTTTCTCCAGCTGCAAACGCCATGTAAGTTCCTCTACATTCTTTTCAAGCTTATCCTTTGCTTCTTTTAGGGCACCTGTTTCCCTTGCAGCCTGCATGAAAAAGGAAAAATGGGAAGCAAAATAAAGAGAAATCCAGTATGATAAGATGGATTTACATTTCAAAGAACTAACTGTATAAGACTAGAAAAGAAAGATTATCCAGCACATACCATTTTGAGCTTTCTAAGCTCTTTCTTTGCAACTCTTCCCCTCCACCTGGTTTGTGTCACTAAACAACTTCTCTGAAGCTTCTTATAATATGTGGAAGCTCTTCGACAGCGCCATCGAGCCTGAAATTTTGATTCCAAATTTAAGATTAGTCTCAAATGAATAAACATGGAGAAAACTTTTCAAGCAACTGAATATGATTTAGAATATAACCTGAACCATGGTTGCAGCTTTATTTAAGTTCCTGAATCTGAATTCTTTTCTGGCAGCCATTGCCCTCAAACCTGTCTGTAAGACAAGGGCAGATATGTGGAGTTTGTTATATGCTTCTCTAGCTTGGTACCTCCTGGTATTCTTCTGAATTTTCAAAGCTGCTGCCTGCCTTCTCATGTTATCATAAAGTTTGCAAGCCAATCTTCCTACACATTATACATGTTCATGTGAAAATTAGCACAAGGAAGAACTTGATTAACATGTTTAATGTTTCCCATTCCACCAATCTAATATCTCAAACAAAAGAAGTAGAAGAGTAACTTGATATAAACAACAGGATTCTGTCTAAAACCTCATAAGCAAACACTTACAACTCAACTCGTGCAAGTAGATTTTTTCAGCTCTCACCTCTACAAATAGATTGAAGATCGATAGCAGCCTTTCGCAATGCAAGGAATCTTTTGCGAGATATATGAGTACGAATGCGCCTCTGTATAGTTTTGGCAGCATTATTGAGTACTTCTGCCCTCCGTGCATCTAATTCTGCCATCTGACCTGCTCTCAAAAAGACCTTTGTTTTACCTATCTGCAAAACCCAAAATCCTTCAACTAATGTATGGAATTTTCAATTTCTAAAGCATGTGTACAGAACATATGTCAAACAATTGAACAGTTCCAAGAGCTGCATGAAATTTGTTCTATTACCTGAAATCCTTGAAGTCCAGCCTTTTCCAAAATCTTTTGGCATGCAGTCTTTTCCTCATAGCTGCTTATGGATGAATCAATTATGACAAGCAGGGTTCAAGAACAAAGTCATAATTCCAATCTCTATAGTCCAACAGAATTACACCATTTTCATCATAGTTAACTGCAATTTTAAGCTAAAAGAGCTCACTTACTTTCCTTCCAAAGCCTCCTGTTGAAGAAGTCCAAATCGGTTAATGAATTCAAAGAAAGGTCTGCGAGTTGGGTATCCAGCCATACTGATTCTGATTGCCTCTAGAACACCCTATACAACCAACTTTTAGTCAAAACCAGAACACCTAAGAAGTAACAAAATAAGAATACTTTCGCAAAACCAGTTATCTGTACTCACACCACAACGAAGTTGTTGCATAATATTAACATTCTCAAATATAGCAGGTTTGAGTTGGTTGTTTGGCTTTACACATCTGATGTAGTGTGGTTCAGTAGAATTTAATGTGTCCATTAGCTGCTGTAATTGTAGCTGCAGCATTTATCAAGAAAGTGTTATTCCTCAAGTTCTTGCAGTATATATGCAAGTTATCTGAGGCAGTGTAAGAGATGAATTCAATTGACAGCAGGTACCGAACCAAAAAGGTGAAGTTACCTTAAAACGCGAACCAATCGAAGAAAACTTGGAAGATTTAGATGATTCTTCTGGAAGTGGCGGGAAAAGTCCTGCTACAAATGGACATTTGGAAGCACTCAACAAGTCTTGATGTTCTGGAACTACATAATCCTTGTTTTTGTCCAGAAATTGATCAGATTGATATAGGACCTGAAAAGGAGTGTTGTTAGAAATATTCTAAAACTGACACAGCAGTTCATACTGTTTACTCATAAACACTTTGCTATAAAACATACTTCTCCTGCATAATGAGCAATGGTGAAATCAGTGCGAGACAGTTTTGGTTTAATGAATCGCTTGTGGGTCTTAAACGTCTGATAAAGCTTGTTTGCAAAAGTTTCATGAGTTGATTTTGGGAACATGCTGAAAAAATAAAGAGGGTATAGTTAACAAGACAGAAACTATGGCAGTTTAAATAACACTTGAGCTGTACCAGAAAACTTCTAGCATTAGAAGTTATATAGTGAATTAGAGATAAATTTCTTTGAGAAGAAGTAGCAAAAATTGTAAACAAAAGGCATGAAACAGCATTATACCAAGCTTCATCTAGAAGGGCAACAATTCCTCCAGGTTTCTGCCAAGAAAATAAAAAGGACAATAGTTATATCCTCAAGTAAATAAGGAAGAATAATATAAATGAAAAAAAGGATTATGGATTACAACCGAAAATTCCCCTTCCCATTTGGTTGAGTTTAGGCTTAATTAGTTCATTGCAAGAGGGGTTTGGAAGTATGGAAGATAAAAGCAGCATTTCACAGAAGAATAATGCGAAGTTAATGCATAGTTTGGAGTAGAAATGACAAGAGTTAAGCGATGTGAGGACAGTGATAATTGTATGTTGAGTGCTACTAGGCTTTTACAACTGCTCAAGAGGCGAGGCAGAGAAAGAGATGTTGGTAACTTGGTTCTAATATCAATATTGGGTACTATTGAACTTTTTGAATCTTAAAAGTTAACTCAATAAATGAGGCTTTCCCCTCACACTTATAAAAATACACCCAACTTTTTCCATAACCAACGTGAAAACTCACACAATATAAGCGCAACAAAAACCTCATTCACAGCCAATGGGAACCATGTAGAGAGTAAACATGCTGTCGTCTTATAAGAATATGATATTTACTATATTTGGTTGAGACAAGAAAGTAATGGTCAACATGATGTGTAGGGAAATAACCTTTTCAATAAGGTCTAGGACATCCTGATTATCAACAAACTCAATGTAGCTCCAATTGATCTGCTCTTTTGTGTACTCTTCTTGCTCCATCTTGAAGACATGCTGAAGAATGTACCATAAACACTTAATAGTTTCTGATTGAAAGATAGCTCAAATACTCAACATGATTTGAGACCACACCTGATTGAAATGCTGTTGCAACTTCTCATTTGTGAAATTAATACAAAACTGTTCAAAGCTGCACAGTGAGATATAGCAAAATGAAGTAACAAAACTGCTTAATGAATTAAATGTAGTTTTCTACAATATCTTGAATAGAATATTCTTGTCTATTTACAAAGCCTACAAGCATGGAGCATACCTGTTAGCCTTAAAGCTTTCAAAACCATAGATATCAAGGACCCCTATCAGAGATTTTGAGTTAGGATCTTGCCCAATTGACTTATTGATTTTATTCACCAGCCTGCATACAACCAGACACACAAACTTAGCGTTATCTCAGCTTCATAAATCTTATCATAGACAAGCTAATCATATGAGATTATCTCATATAAAAGCTTCTCACCAGTCGAACAATCGTGAATAAATTGTTTTAGCCAAACCATCCCTGCTAACCAGTGCGCTTTGAGGATCAAGGCTTCTCTTTATAATTTCCTCAGGTGTGATCATAACACGTTTACACAATGCATCTTCTAAGGCTTGAACATCACACCTGCAATGAAGTGAAATTCAGTATTGCACAAATATGAAAGTGAAGATAGCAGAAAAAGAATAAGTACATACATGAGAAGCTCTGCTGTTGTTTTCAGGTGGAACTTGGCCTGGTCATCTTTTGGAACTGATGAATCAACTTCCTTTCCTTTAGTGAAATCAATGTTTCCAAGATGAAGAATTCCAGCAACAACTCTGAAAATTGCCTCCTGAGGGAGAAAGAGAGGATGGTCATTCCTGGTTTTGTGTCATAAAGCAGCTGAATACTTGCAGCTGTAAGAGTTATACCTGCTCTTTCTCACTAATTCCGACAATATCCATAGCTCTCCTTGTAGCAAGATAATCATGGGCATCACTTACACCAACCAGTTCAAAGCAGCGTGACTGGTTAAGATAGTGAAAGGATTTGGGACTTCCCAACTTGTACCTCTCAATTTCCTGTTAAAAATAGTAACTTAAGCCCCATGAAAGTAAAATGGCTAATGTTCACCAAAACTCAGATAATCTCAAAAGAGGCCAACAAAACACCTCCGGTGGTGCAGCACAAAGAAGATAAAAACAGTGATAGTTGCGCTCAGGGTCAGAAACTTGGCAAACACGAGATCTCTCTAGAAGGTAAGTTCTGATTGCAGCTCCTGATATTCTTCCATGCTTATCAAACTGGATCTCAACAAATTTACCAAAACGGCTGCACCAATATTAGTTTTAGGAAAGATAAGTGTCAAACCACAAAAATCTTTGTAGGAGTATAACTGCATTCTTATATATAAGAAAGCAATCCAGTATACAAGGCTCCCATGTTGTGAGATTTGAAGATGGTCATGTGTACACAATCTTCCCTCAGCAAAGAGACTATTTTTGCTTGACCTCTTGACTTTTAAGTCACAAAAGATCAACTTCTACTGTTGCACCAAATTCTTATATTTGTTACTACTAATTGCAATTAATATGATAAGCTTAATATTTCTTTTGCAGCAAGAAAGATTTGATAAGACAAATTGCCTTGACTTGCTAGTACGTTATAGTGCATAAGACATTCTTCATAAATTGTCTTTTAGGGGAGTCTCTTACCTGGAGTTGTTGTTTCTAACAGTTTTGGCATTGCCAAATGCTTCAAGGACTGGATTAGACTGCATTCAGATAGTATAATGCTCTTATTAGAAACATGCAAGAAATCAGAGGGCCGTGTCTAATTTGAAGACAAAATGAAATCAATTGAACTTTATCAAAGCAAAATGAGTTAAAGTTATCATTCATACTTCAAGAACTTGTTGTTCAACTGTCCGTCCTTCAGTGGCAACTCGACCACCTAGAAAGGCAAGGTATCGCATAAGCATTTTGGTGGTCTCAGTTTTACCTGCTCCACTTTCACCACTGACCAGAATTGAATTGCTTTTCCCTTCATTAATCATGGCCCTGATTGTAGTTAAGATTTTTCTTTAAAATTTGTTCATCAATCAGAAAAAAGAACCCAATGCATAAAGTAAAGAAGAATAACGTTAACGATAACCTGTATGCAACATCAGCAACTGCAAAAACATGAGGACTTAGTTCTCCAAATGGGGCTCCCTTGTATTGTTGCATCATATGAGCATCATAGATGTGAGGCAGTCTTTGGAATGGATTAATGGCAATTAGTATATTTCCTGTATAAGTCTGCCATCAACATTATGTAAAACATGCATTAATAGAATCCATGAAGAAAAAGAAAGAAATTCTCTTGAAGACATGAATATTATCAGTTCTGATAACGTGAAGGGAAGAGAAGCTTACATAAATTTCATTCAGTTCATATCTACTTCTCAAATTCTGCAAGACTCCAGGCTCGTGTAGATAAGATAGCTTTGTCATGTCATCAACTCCACCAGCAGGAGCTTCCATGTCTTTGGGGTATATTTTCGATAACTTTGCAGTGACCTTCAAGTTAACCAACATTAAAAATGTCAATAAAAAATTGCTTTAGTCGATGGCTTTTACTGAGTTCCTTCCCCCATATGAAGGAAAACTTAATGTATATAACATATTCATTCATAATCCTAGACTTAACACAATGACACAATAAGAAAACAATACGAATAAAAGACAAAAAAGTAACAATGGTTAAAATTTGAAAAAAAAAATTACATATGAATATATCAAAATCTAAAAAAATTGTGTTTGACATCTCAATACAAAATTTTCATATTTTATATAAGACAATACGATTTCATATAACAAAATCATTAATTGTATGCACGAATTATCGGGTAATAAAGATGAACTCAAATAAATTAAAGCATTTGTTGCTTATTCTATGGTAATCCACGTACCTTTTTTCCATTACTGGTGCCAATCTCGGCATCATTTCCATTAATTTTTGAAACCTGCCCATCAATCCAAGCTTCATCTGGGTCTTCAACCCAGACTTGAGAACCTACAATAATATTCACAGGAGTTCCCTGCAATAGAGTATCAAAGCAATTAACATGTTGCAAAGGAAATAATTACTACATCTAAATTACTAGAAACCTAATTCTGAGCTTGACCAAAGTGCCAGGCATAAGTCATTCTAAAATTAGAATTTCATGACATTTATAGAACTATAATACATTAATGTAAAATATGATATCATTTGATCTATAAGCTATACCAAAATAGTCACCAAGGGAACATTTTAACCAATAAAATTTAAGATTTCATTTTGAAAGTTTCGAGTTCGAATCATGAAATGATGGATGAGATTTATGGGATGCTAAAAGGCTATCTTTTATTGTGTAACTTAATATCATACGTGCATGAACAAAATAAAAGTACTATCTAAAGTTCAGATTACCATTGTTAAGCTCTCAATCCGAAGCCATCCAATTTCCTACGCCTTGAAAACATTTCACTTTCTAACCAAAGCATTTTCCTCTTTGATATCAACCATGACACTTGTTGAACCAGCAAGACTCAATCCAGAAACAGGCTAAGATAAAAGGAAAAAACCCCACAGTTGCCCATAAAGAAAATGATTGCTAGAAATTAAGCTAGGAATCTAAACATAAACACAACTAACAACCCAGTTTCTTGAAAAGAAAATGCAATGCAAGCAAACTACGGGGAAACTGAAAGAGAAAGAGATGGAAAGAGAAAAAAAGGAGAGAAAAGACTGGTAAGTTATTTGTGTTGTATGGAAGACATGAATGTTGGGTTATTGAGAGACTGACATTCCTCATGAGGACCGTTTAGTTCGGTTTTTTCCCTCTGTTTTTGCGCCAATTCGTGGCTACTAACCAAGTCTTTTCTTTCATTTCTCTCTCTCTTTCGCTTAACGAAATGTTTAAGGTAACACATTAGTGAAACTCACAACCATGTCCATTGGATTGTGGTCAATGAGTTTTCATTATGTATACATTGTCATCATATAATCTATCTTGGCTAGTTGATGAGGTGACTGTTTACATGTCCATATGCAATCGATCTTCAGTAATAGTTGGCAATCGTTAATTACTAAGTATAGATTTTTTTTTTATTGTTATGAATTTAATTTCAATCGCCTAAATCCTTAATAAAAAAAAGTACAATTAACCCAATTTTCGGTTCCATGCTTAATTGTACTTTCATTAGTTGCTTATTTGGATATTGAAAATTATGTAAATAAATTAACCTTAAATATTAGTAATATTAAATACGATAATTTCATACAAAAACGATATGAATTATAAATACAAATGTAATAAGAGTTACACTTGAATTGAAAATGTATATTAATATATCAAGTTTAAAAAAGTTTACGTTTGATATATCGATACAAATTTTAATAAAAAATTTGATATTTTATACGATACGAGTACGATTTTATATGATACGAATATAAATTATATACACGAATTACGTATTTAGTTTAAATAATCATATTTTCATTTTTTAATCAATAAAATTTTACAATTTTAAATTTAAATCTCAACACTTTCTTTTCTCATTTCTAAAATTAGAAATTGTCATTATACCCAAAAAAAAATTATGCCAACACAAAGCTACTGTTTGATAGAAATTAAAAACAAAAAATACCCAAAAATCTTTGTTCCTCATAGGAATGATAAAATAGAAATCCAACATGGCTCTTCACCTCGTTTCTTCTTCGGCAATTATTGTTCAAGTTCCAGGAAGCGTCGACAAGGTAATTTTGGTCAATTCAACACCAAATTATTCTAAGAAAAAAAACCCAAGATTCAAAAAAGGTTTTTGTGCGGAAGGAAAAAGAAAGAATGCAAATTAAGCAACGTGTTCTTGATCAGTTTTGACTTTTGAGTCCTTGATTGGTTGAATGGACTGTGATATTGAAGAAGACTGATGAGAATGCATGCATAAGTGGACACTGGCTTATTTTATATTTAATTTATTTCACGTGAATCTAATGGGAAAATCATTCACATTTCACTCAAATTTGTTAATTTTGGAGAAGAGATCAAATGATACCACTTCACAGTGACATTTGAAAAGGAAAATGCTGCCCCTTTTTTACTGGATTTACAGCCTTGATGTAAATAACGAATTGAGTTCATGCTCGTGAGATGTCTTTTGTTAGACAATATCGTAAAATTTTCGAATAAAAATATATAATATCTCATAGATTGAGTGTGAAACTCTACACTTTACCTTCCTAACACATTCTTTCTTTATAATCAAAACTTTTTCTTAGGCTAACTTGTGATTGAGATTTGCATTTTTAGCTTAGGAAATTTTCTAACAAAGTGGTACATTGTAATTAATTACTAATATTTGATTTCCACCAAAAAAGATATTGTAATTGATTAAATAATCATTATTATACACATATAAAATTCTTTTATAATTAAACTTTCAACATCTGCATTAAATTTACAAGATATTATCCATTTTAGTTATAAAATATCATGATTTTACTATTGCTAATGGATAGGTCTAATTCCATTATCAGCTTATCTTCTGTTGGAAAGATTTGAATATGCAATATTTGGTCAAAAAATGACAACAAATTAATCACAGTACTATGTTTTACTTCTAGTCAAACAAACGAACTGAGGCTGCTTTGTTTCTTTGTTGTTGTTGTTGTTGTTGTTAACTTGTAAACCATCTTTTCACAGCCTAAGAAAGCTTTTTGGGTAACTAGTGTTGCTCGACTAATTGAGCAGACATTTTGGAAAAACAAAAATTTTCCTTCCTACCAAACATGAATGCAGTTCTTTTCTGAGCCTTTGAACCAATTTTCTATTATCATCTCTCTCTGTTCTTGTCAATTTTGTCACTTCCATGTTATTCCTTCTAAACAGGACACTTGGTCTGATCTCTTACACCACCACAGCTTATAAAAGAGGAGTTGGTATTTAGTTGTCAGAAAAAAAACAAGCCATCTCCCTGCCTTTTCTTTAAAGAAAAACATGGGGAAGCTTAGGAATCATAAGAGCAGAAATCCCATTAAGATCACATATATTTCTAGTCCAATGATGGTTAAAGCTAGCAATGCTGCTGAGTTTCGGGCGATTGTTCAAGAACTTACAGGCCAAAATTCTGATATCGGAGGGCCTAGCAATGTTCCTACAACATTCCCTGAGAAAGCAAATCAAGTTCATTTTCATTTTCAAGTTGATTCCCCAGCAAAGATTGATGATCAAAATCTGTTGGCTACATTTCCTGATTATATGTCCTCACCAGAGCTTGCAGAAGCCTTTCACTGGAGAGGCATCCAAGAAAGTTTCTTTGGATTTTAATGTCCTTTTCTTTTATTTAGAGATGCAGATCAAGTATCCTAATTCCTGATTTACAACTCTCGAGTTTTTTTTTAATATCTATTTTTATTATTTTAATTATTAATTTATGATTTTATCTTTAATATTTGTAATCAAACTTAAAATCAAGCATGTGAATTGAGCTTGTTTTGTACTCGATAAACAAATTTAATCAAGCTTTCTAGTTCGATTTTTATTTTCATTCGGAGAGACAAGACAAAGCTAAATTACTATTATGATGCTGAACATGAGAACTTCTACAGAGTCCTGTGCTCTTTGAATGATACCTAAATCTGCATACGTCAATGAAAATGCAAGTAAAAAATTATTTACAGTTGGCTGCAAAAGGAAAGTAGGCGGTCAGACAAATTTCTTTTCCAATCTCTGTCAATGACCATCAAAATTCATCTACTGAGACATGGTCCAAACAGAGTCATGATGAAACTGAAGCATACCACATTAAAGTAAAACACAAATTAAGGCAAGTAGAACCATGAGACCCTACAAATTTACATGTTAAATTACCATAAGATTCACTATTCCACCCTAAAACACAAAGCCGAAAGGTCTGAGGCTATGCCTTAACATTGTTTTTTGCATCCGGAACAAGTTCCTTGAGCAAAATTTTTTCTTCGGTTTTCCGTCTTTTTTATACCCTAACTAGCCCTCCTAAATGCAGATGGTAAAACAGACCCTTAGGCCAAATGTTCTTACCTCCTAATTCCCGTCATCAGCGGCTTTTAAGTAAAGGGTTTCACCCCCATCACCACCCAGACCTCCGGAGCTCCCTCCACGACCTTCAGCTGACACAGCGCTCCCAATATCTTGCTTGCTTCCACCTGCCATTGGCCTGCCACCATGCATGACTTCTCCGGAAGAGCCACGCCCAAAATCGGGAAACCCTCCTGCCCCAAGTGCTCCACTGCCACCTGCAGCGCTAGCCTCACTTTGCAGCATGTGAAGGGCTGTGCTTCCACCAGAACTCATGCCAAGTTGACCGTGCAAAGCTTGTTGTTGTTGTTGTTGTTGCAGCGCTGAAAATGGTTGCTGAGCATACAACATGGAGGATCGTGCAGCCATAAGTGATTGAAGTGTCATCTGTTGAGTTTGTTGGTGCTGCATGTAGTGTCCTCCTGCCTGCATAACACTGCCGGAAGGAAACTACACGAGATTGACAGATAATCAGGAAATCTACTATTCGAAAAAGGTCCAGTGAAATTTTAATGTAAAAGGTGCTTAACATCATGAATTCGCCTAGCCCGAACTTCTATCTGCTAGATATTATAAATGTAGACTTGCTAGGCAGATTCATGATTTTAAGCACCTTGCAAGAATTTGTACCTGAGCTGATTGGCCAAAGGGGAGGTTAGCATAGAGATTCTAAATTTAAGATGCAACCGTCTCTTAAATCCAAAAAAAATAAAGACAAAAAATAGAGACAAGAGAGGGATCTAGAAATGGAATTTGTACCTGGGCATGCACCCCGGGTGGTTGGGGTTGAGAATCTGCAATTGCAGCCAGGTACATGAGGTTTCTCTGCAGCCTTGCTTGGTTCCTACAACAATCAAGCTAGTCAGTGACCCGAATAACCAGATAAATATCTTTACAAGTAATCTATAGACGCTTATGTTAGATATGCAATAATTATTCCAATTATCTACATTGCCCAAGAGTTGAGTTGAATGGTCATGCAGAATCTTAATATGCACTGATTATTATGATTTCTTTTAAGGATAATAATCTTACATGAAGTTTTTTGACTCCATAAATAAGATTAAGATAATAAAACATATCTTATTTTACAAATGCACCAGATTCACAGACCTCTATCAGTATCCTAGCAAATTCAAGTGGATTCAAAACCATAATTACTCAATTCTTCCAATGTCAATGTAGCCCCAGTTCATAAATAATATCGGTCCTTCTAACGTGGTGCAAGAAATGAAAGAAATTAGCAAAAACAAGAAGCTTCCCCCAGAAATGGTTTATGTTTCCAGTACAGCCAGCCTGATCCCTTCTAATGAATCCCGTCTAACAAACAGGGAACTTCGTGGACCAGAGAGACTTGGTCGGCACTGTTAATTTTAGCAAGCAACAGGATTTTCAAAAATGTCTTTGTCCAAAGCCATATCCATCCACAGCCTTATCTTAGGTTTCAAGACTTTAACAACCTTCTTTTATCAGCCAAATATACAAATTTCATCTGAAATGAGTGGAAGTTAACATGATGGGCTTGAGAAACCCCAAAATGGAGTAACAACCCATAACCATTAAGAGAGACCAAAACCAAAACAGATGGAACAAATACCCAACATGCAAACTAACTTGACTCATATTCAAGAAACAAAACACCATCCACTTATCAAATATCAGTTTATTTGCCAAATCGCTTGCTGGAAGAGTACAGATATTACAACTTAGTGACGCAGTTATAAGTTATAACAAGCCCCTGAGCATCAGATATTGCAAGCCAAGAGAACAAAAATAATCCAAAAGTCAAATACGATAGATATTAGGGACTGGAAATTAGCACTTACTCAGCACATTCACTCAGTTTCCCGGAATTCTGACTCTCAACTATTTTTAAGATCAATGACTTGTTCTCATCCAAATACTGCATGCACCAAAAAGAGTCATTGAGCAAATTAAGAAAGATGCAACAATAAAATGGAAAGAATATGCAGTAAACATTTTCATTTCGATTCATAACCAGTCTTAGTAAATCAAACAGCATATCAGCAACATGACTATTGGGGAGGTGGCAGGGGTAAAGAGACGCAAGATCATTGGTAATTGGGAATCCAACAAAGCAAAGGAACCGAGAATTTACTGTGATCCCGAACCCAAATTTCAACAGTGCAACTTGTAATATATATATATATATATATATATATTTTTGTACATTAATAAGATTCCTTTTTACATAATTCATCCAAATGACTAGTCGGAGACCGTGTTAATTTCAGAAAACAGATTTAGGCGATAAAGGGTGTAGTGTATCAAGGAAACACAGTAGGACAACATCATGAAAACATAGAGAAAGTACCATCAATAAGCAATTATCAAGAGAGGACCACATATAGAAGCAAAGGACACATAAAAAGGTCATATGTCAAATGGAACTACTGAGGACCACTTCCAGAAAAGCAATAGGAACAAAAGTCAAGGACCCTAGAGAAGTGCTCAAAAATATTTCCATGCATATAACCTGATCTGAACAAGTTTATCACAATCAACAAGAAAAGAGTTCTCATTCGCAATTCTCGCACCTATACTCTCCAAAGAAACTTTTTACCCAGCACCAACAGTTTTAAGAAAGAAAAACTTTAAGCGTAGAATCTAAGTACAGAACAAAACCTTCCTACATTAACCGGTTCCAGTCAACTTGTTCTGTATGTTGGGAGCGTGAGAAAATGGCTTTTTTGGCTTGATTACTGTAATTTACAGTTGCAAAGCTGTTTCCATCCAGAGTAGGACTACATGTGCCGACAGTGCGAAGGACAAGAATCTTCTAAATCCTTGGGGTATTGTTTATAGTTCCTAGCTAATCATTTGAACTTCTTTTATAGATTAATGTAAACCTTTCGGTCATAAACGTAGTAGTAACTCTGGGATCTCATCATAAACTTGACTAATGATCACCAAAGATAAAAGGAAATTGTTACAAATGAAACCTTCATACTGTGCTCTACATAGTTAATAAATGACCGATTTAAGGAAAAAGAAGCAACTTTGTTAGTCGTTCAGGCATTAAGCTAAGTTTCTTCCAGGGTTAACTGAAATGCTAGAAGTAGCATCTTCTTGAAGTAGCATCTTCTTGCAGAAACAACTCAATTCATTAGTCAAGTTAATAACTAAACCCCAAGTTTACAAGTTACTACTTTTCATTCTTTATGTAAAGAAATCATGGAAAAAACTCATTTTTTAATGGCTGATTAATTGCCATAAGCCACACCAATAATGACATCCAATTAAAACCCAGGAAAGAAGGCATAAGAGAGTTAAAAACGATGAATAATCAATAAACAATAACGGGAAAACCAGAAATAAAATAACAAGAGTAAGTGGTGCTAACTGCTAAGTGGCTAATCAGTAATCAATGGCTTTACCAAAAAGAAACATCTAAACAAATAAAGAATAAGACATATTTGAACCCTAGTAACTGCAAATTGAACGCAAGTCCCAAAACCAAAACCAAAACCAAAACCACTAAAGATAACTAATGAATCTCAAAAGACAAACACCCAAAACCCATTTACCAGAGGCCTGAAAATTTCAAAATGAAAAACATTAAAATTATACATAACCTACTTGCCATTAGAAACTTCTTAGCAACAGAAAGCAGAAAGAATGACTCTTTAAGAAATGGGACTACGCTATGACATGCATACTGATGAAGAAACAGATAGGAGAACAGAAAGAGAAAGAGAAAGGTTAGGGGAGAGGAGGGAAAGACCTGTTGAATATGATCAGTGGTGACGTTGTTGGGATAATAAGCTGCCATCATGGGCTGCATCTGCATCAGGTGCTGCTGCATTTTCTTTCTTTATATCCACACACACACACTCGAAAACAGAAGAAAATAAAAAACTTTGCGAGTAAATATTTTTTCTCTCTCTTTCTCTTTCTCTTTCTCTTTCTCTTTCTCACTCCAAAACACACTGAGCTGAAGACTAGAATCACTGCAAAAATGCAACAAAAGAGAAAGAAAGAAAAATGGAGAGATACCCTTCTGCTTTTTTCTGTTCTTTACACCTTCTTCAATCCTCCTCAGTTCTTTTCCTTAATTTACAATGACAGAAGTAAGAAAGAGAGAACCAGTGAAAGTGAAGGGTAAGGGCTTCTCGCTTAGCTCTTTCAAAGGAATCAAAGCTCTCTCTCTTTGGTAAGAAAGAGGGTTTGTTTGTAAGAGAGAGGATCACGTGATGGATGATAAGGAGAGTTGAGAGAGACAGAGCAGGGCAGGAAAAGGAGCAGTAGGAAAGAGAAAGTTGCAGGCAGTAAATTTGGAGTAGCAAAGAACGAGAAAAGGAAAGAGAAAATGCTTTTATTACATTACCTTATATTCGGACATGACTATGTCTGCTGGTCTTGGACCCCATGGTCCAAACTCCAAACTCAAACTCTTTTTCTTTTCTTTTGACGTTTGGAACTCGTAAGGAGATTCCATGTTTATCACTTCTCTGCACCACCACTCGCCTTTCCCCCGCCTCGCTGAGCGTGCACTCCTCCTTCTAGGTGTGACAGTGAAAATTCATGATAGAATCATGGAAATTATATTTTACTACTATAGTACTAGTTTTTCTATTTATTATTTAATCGATTTTTATTAAAAATTATTTAATAATGGAGAGTGACATTATTAAAATTTAAAGTTAAATTGTATGATACATCATAATTAAAAAAATTATTGACATTTAATCAAATTTGAAGTTAAAAATTATTACTCCTTATTTTATACATAAACATTAATGAAATTAACGATATTACATAAAAGTATATACATTAATCAAAATTAATAAAATAAAATAATAAATATTGATTTATTAAATTTGCAAAACAAAATTAGGATATAGTTTGATTTCATATAGTGTCGCATTTATTTTTTTATTTTGTTAATTTTAATATAATATTTTTTATAATCATTTTATTATTCACTTTATTGATATATTATTATTAAATCCAATCACATCACCGTTTAATACTAATTTTACCGTTATTATTATTTTCAATATCATCTAAATCAATGCATTATCAATTCAAATTAATTCTAAATAAATAAGTTATTATAGACCTCGAGTAAGTAAAAATTAATTTTATTAAGATCACATAGAGTAAACTTGCTTTGTTAAACTCTTTCACTTAAGTATTCTTTATACTTTTCTTATGGCACTAATCTAATGAAAGGGACGTAAGCTTTGATCTCAACATTAGAGTTTTCATTTTTCTTTTTAAATATCTGAGGGTTTTTTATTTGTGATTAAATAATTGCGTCGTGGATGTCTGTTTATGATATTATGTTCACAGTTATGATGGGGTGTAAAGAACTCCCACCACAAATTGAATTAACCCATAATGCAAGTCAAAATCTTCTTGTCGGGACTTCTGCTACTTATGTCCCAAATCTAAACAAATCAAACTAGTCATATCATATGTCCAGCACTAACAAAAAATGTAAACAAATTTTTTTATGAAATGTTAATTGTCATATCAAAATATAAAGTTTGGTTCAAATTAAAATAAATTTAATTTTTTAAAAATATATACTTAATTTATAAAATATTATTTTATTTTAATTTGAAAATTTTATATTTTTATCTCAAAAAATTTAATAAATTTATATTTAAATTTATAATATTCCTATGTGAGATCGATATATTACAAACTTTCTTTATTAAAACTTTACATTTTGGTGAAACTCAATACAAAACAGAATCAATATGTAAAATTTCATTTTAGTTCAAATAATTTTAATCTTCATTCAAGATTTATAGAGATTCACATCTAATTTACATAGTATTTAGGTGGCATTTGGTAACTTACAAGGAAAGTGATTGCAGGAAAAGTGATTACAGGGAAAGTGATTACAGAGAATGTGATTGCAGGAAAAGTAACTTTGCAATGTTTGGTAAGACAATGTAAAATTATGTTTAAATTGTAGGGAAAGTAATTTCGCAGTATTTGGTATACAGTTATTTTGCTGAAAAAGTAGTGACAAAATCCAAAAATACCCTTGAATATAAAAACAAATTTTCAATGAAAATTAATTAAAATAAAAGTTGTATTATTAATATTACTTATCATTTATAATTTTAAATTGTCATGTATTATTATTAATTTTAATTTTATAGAGTATAATATTAATAATTCATATATTATTAATGTAATTCGAAATTTTAATGTATCAATTGTAAATTTTCAATTATCATGACATCAACATAGTACCTATAACATCCATGAAATTTATAATACTTCATATAAATCCATGTAAAATATTTTTTATACATGATAATACCCTTTTGTGGCAAAAGGGTAATTTAGATAAAATAAGTAAAATTAACTTTGCAACTTCTGTATGTAAAGTGATTGCAGTTGCAATCACTTTACATTCAACTTTCTTGATAACAAACGTTGTAATCATTTTGCGTCCAATTAAATTGCAGCGCAAAGTGATTATTCTCTCAATACCAAACGGCCCCTTATTATTTTGATCCAAAGGTCTTATGGTTTTGACCCAAAAAAAAAATTTTGCAAGTAGGAGTTCAAATCTACAATGGGGTTTTACAAACTTTTCTAATTAAAATTTTTTGTTCTCACCCAATATAAAATAAAATCAAGATCACACCATCTATTGAGATTTTAAAAGTGATTTTTACCATTTAGATATTTTATTTTCATTTTTCAACTGATGAATTATTATGATATTATTAATGAAGAGTCGCACTCAACTTAAGAAATTTCGTCTATTTTAATTGAATATTTTTTAATATTATCCTACAAAAACATCTCACAAATAAAATTTTAAATCTTTATATATATATATATATATATATATATAATATAATAGATTCTCATAATACATCAGGAGCTATTACCTATTATTTAAATAAAGAAAAAACAAAATATTAGTGAAAGTTTCATAATTATTAGCTAAACTCATTTCTATAAAAAATAAAATAAAAATAAAAAATCTGAGAAGACAGATAAGTACTTGCTCTAACTCCAGACCAAACCAAAATGAGTGTCTTAAAAAGATCTATTGACTGCATTCGATACTAGCACCGACAAAAAGTCATGCAAAACTCCAACTCAAGCATTTCGTAATAAGGAGAACGAACTCCAATTGAACAACCCTACTCCTATAGAATTACTAACTGCTCCATTATTTTTTGTTGCAGAATCTCCATGTTAAAGCAAATTAGATCTAATAGATTCTACAAGTCTAGAAGAACTTAAAACCTGAGCAAATAGCAGGGACACAAAATCTGATTATTAACAAGGAATTTGATTTTGATAAGGTTAATTTGCCAAAGCTGGTGCATCTGTTTCATTAATACCTGGTCTCTACTTTCTGAAAGACATTAAAAAATTCATGGCAGAATTGAAATCTAGAAATTGAATTCATCATTGGTTTTCAAGTTAGTAACCACAGTAGTGGGAATTGGGACCCGAAGGCTCACATGCCCTCTGCTAGTGCTGTCTAGTCGATTACCAACTGGCTTATATGGGACCTTTTATGGTCAAAGTGACCCCAAATCTTTACATCAATCCACCGCTTGTACTGTAGAAATTTCCATGGTGGGGTGAGTTAGCTTTGAAACCTGTTAGGCCGTAGATCACCATATCACTGAACCATGGGTCTCCCTCACATTAAAAAACATAACTCACCTTTGTCTGTAGGTTGGGTGTCCGAACTTGCAATTTTTTATATATAATTCGTAATTATATAATATAAAATATATAAATTTTATATTAAAATTTATATTAATATATTAAACATAATTTTTTTAATTTTATTATATTTATATATAATTTTTAATAAATTTTAATTTATATATCTTGTATTTTTTTTTCATTCACGAAATGCTTTTGTTCTACATTGAATGTAAAATTATTTTTGTTCACAATGTGATTGTTTAAAATTTAATTGATTAGAATTCAAATATGAAATTTTTTATTATAGATCATTCATATTTAAAAATTTAATAAAATGTTATACTGTTAAATTAATTCTTTAAATTTACTTTGTCATTTTATTCATATTATTTTTATATTTTATAAAATTATCAATTTTTTTGAACATTTTAAGAGGGGTCCTATGGGAGATTCCATATTTCCATTGAAGTATAAAGAAATGGTCAACAAAATAGTGGGAATGAAAATCATAAAAGGTAGGTGATGCTCCCAGCGCCCCTAACATGTTGGGTGGTTGGGGTGTCTCATTTATTTGAGTACTCAAAATCTCAATCCTGTCTTCTTTTTTTCTCTTTCTTTTTCATTGCTTTTGCGACCTGTAGATGCTGCCATGGCCTGCCTGCCTGTCCTTTGCATCCATATGCTTCCCTTCCACGCGCTTTTTTCTTGAAAGGGATAGTTCAGTACTTAATCTTACAAGGCAGGATAAAATGTGCTGCATTTTAATAAGGATTCTGCATTTAAAATTAACATTAATAAAAGATTTTCAATACAAAAATTATATATTAAAATCGATTTCAATATTGAAATTCTCAAGTTGAACATTAATAATCGTCTAAAAGATTTACTAAATTAATCAATCTCTTATTATTTACAAAAACTCGCATTTCTTAAAAAATAATATTTGTATTAACTTGAAAATTTGAAAGTTTTTTTCATTAAAAACACTTCAATGTAAAATCATATGGACTTACATTTAAATGTATAAATAAGTCAAATTATTCATGAGTTACTCGAGTTTGATTTAATTATTATTTGAGTTTGATTCATTTATGAATCGAGTTCAAGCTCGAATTACTCGAGTTACGAGTTGAGTTCGAGTATTTTAGCATTCGACTCGAATGACTAGAAAGCTTAATCAAACTTTTATTAATTTTTTATTCGTAATTTACTATTTTACCCTAATGATATATAATTTAAAATTGACAAAATGAACTTATCTAGTCAAGTTCAAACTTATCTAATTGAACTTGAACTGCTCAAATATTTTGTTAAATCTAACTTGAGTTTCAAAAATTAAATTTGATCGAATTTAAATTGAATTTCGAATCAAATTGAATCAGACTCAAATTCCATACTAAATTGATTTTTCTCAATTCAATTACATTCCTAATCATGTTATCTGAAATTAATATTCTAAGTGGTGTTTGGTTGGAAATTTTAGATTCCCTTAGTATTTTTTTCTATCATCCAATTTCTTTGTTTGATTCACTAATTTTTTCATATATCAATAATTTAATATTACCAACAACATTAGAATGAGAGAAAACAGGGGATAAAATGATTAGCCCTTTATCTTGAGGTATTTTTAGATTCCAGGGTAAAATATTTTTTTGACTATTTTGCCATATAAAAATGCTTTTTTGTGACTAATTTGTCTCTAAACCTTATATAATATTACAATTTTATTGATAGATTATCTCTTTATTAATTGTTCAATAGTATTATTTTTATTTTATGTGTTTTTTATTATTAATTGTTCAATATTATTATCATTTATTATTATTATTATTATTATTATTATTATTATTATTCGGAACCTAAAAAATCGGTATTCTTGCATTAGTCTTTAGTTGATTTTTTAGTCACTTTCCAAAAAGAAGTGTATAAAGACTTCTTTGTACTTACCATTTTATAGACAAAAATTTAGTAAATAAATTAATTGACATCTTACGAATAAATAGCTTAACTAATTAAATAAATCAAAATAATTTACATATTAAATGAATTAATTATTTTATGTTAAATAAATTAATCAACATTTGTTAAATAGATAAATTAAAATAATAATAATAAATAAACATATAAATAAATATATTAAACATAATTTACATCAAAATATTATTTACTTTAAATCAATTATTTTTTTACTTTAAAAAATAATATAGTAAAAATATATCATTTAATAATATTAAATTTTTTGAACCGAAATATTTGGCCCTACAGTAAAACAACCAAATAATCAAATACCAATGAAGCTATATGATTATTGTTGCTGTCGCTGCTGGCCAGACACCCTTAATTTTCAACTCCTTCAAAAGCTGGCTACAACTACAATTTTCTTTTTGGGTTAATGCTTTGCTGCTGTCTCAAGTTGAGTTTATTACTCCTGGCTTGCACCAGGGAAAAGCTGGAAACAGTGGCCTCTTTCAATTACGTGCAGCGACATTATTGAGAACAAGTAAAACAGTTTCCATTTTTGATAATGTACCAATATGCTTCTTATCGAAATATCAGTTCCGAAGATAAAATTATTCAATTCAAATAAAGACTATTAATAAGAATTTTACATTTAGTCTTAATTAAGAGTAAATACGGTGAAGTAAAAATTTTGATTAAATATAAATTTAGTATATAGATATAAGATACGATTAAAAATATCGTAGACAAATGAGAATAAATATAAATATATATATATTTTGTAGTAAAATTATCATGTGTTTATATTTATTAATTTATGATTATTCTTGTATGTTTTTTATAATTCAAATATATTTTACATCGAATAATAATAAATTTATATTTAATAATATGTATTTATATTGACTTTCATTAAAATAAAAAATTTTGATTTTATTGTAAAAGTTTTGGTTAACTGATACAATTGAAAAAGTTGAAGAAAACTAAGGTTCTCCATTTTTCTTTATAAAAATTCTGTCAAATTTTCGATATGACTTAAATATCGGAATGTTTAGATAAAAAAAAACTTCTGCATCCCTCTTATTGTTCTTTTTATTGCAGAGCTGTATATAACACGTGACACAAAAATCAAGATAATGACGTAAACAATTTGTAATTATTATAACTGGATAATAACAATATATAAACACATTCAATAATTTAAGATTTTTATCTAAATTTATCTAGAAATTAAAGGAATTTTAGTCATTAAACGATCAATCTTATTGGGAGGTGAAGAAAAAAAAAAAAAAGTTCTTGCCGGTCGCACTTACTTGATTCCTTGTGACTAATTAAACCCTAGTAAATGAAAAATCACTTTTTAGCAGCAAAATCTACTATTGGTTGGGATGAGAACTCATTGGAAAGAGTGCGAAAAAATTCTTTTGGCTAGATTTCGCATTAAACGAAATGACAGCTAAGAGGGAAAAGAAATTGATGATTTGTTGTTTATGACAAGCTTCACATGTTGATGTTCTTTGGCTTTGAAATTTTTCTGTAATCATATGGTGCCTTGAGTAGCCGTCTTGATTCTCTTTTCGGCTTGCTTTTCTTTCTTTGTCCACTCACCATGTGACTTCCAAGAAAATGCTCATACTGAAGTTATTATTGTGAATTTTATGACCCACATTCTTTTGACACACATTTCCAGGCATAAGAAAAAAAAATGAACAAAAAGGTATATCTCCTCTAGATTTCTTGCAAAACAGGAAAAATAATTCTTTTATCATAATAACATCAAAGATATTTTCATGTATTTTCTTTGAATTTATTTTTTTAAATAATTTTAAAATTATAATTTTGTTTCAATACAATATATTAAAATTTTATTGTGAACTCTTTAAAAAGATTAATCTTTCATCCTATTTTTTTAATCGTATTTTTAAATTATGATACCTAATAGAGATACCTAATAAAAATTAACGGTTGATTGAAAAGAAGTGAAAGAAATTTTATTTAGATATTTGTATAAAATTTGAATTTTAGAATCGTTATTGTTAAAAGTGATTTATCTGAATACTATTATTGTTTAAAAAAAGAAGAAAATTATTTTATATGCTTATCTAGTAAAAGTGTGGGTTATTTAGCTAGTTATGTGGTGCATATCCTAAGGGAAAGGATATGGAAAAAGGAGACTTGTGATGGAAATAAAGGAACATACAAGTTGATTTTTGTCAAAGACTTTCCATTGTTTAGTCTTCGATATGAAAGTAAAATTGGTTTTCAAAACTTTTAGATATGATTTTGTTGTAGAAAAAGTCATTTAGTATATAGATAATATTTGGTAGGTGTTGAATTTGATTGAGTCAATGAAAAACTAGTCCTGCAGGAAATAAAATTTAAAAAAAAAGAATAACCATTAAAAATCCACACACAATTTTTTATTGAAAGTTAATCATAATAAAGACTATTATTTCATGTATCACTATTAATATTTTTTAACTTTACAAATCAATTAAAAGATTATCGTATGTGTTTTTTATAATAGTGTAATGAAATATTTGGAAATCATCGAACCTTGTCGATGAGTTTAAGATTTCGATGATTGTATATTAAATAATTTTTTTTGCATATTATATAATATATATTATAGTTTCAATTTCATGATTTTTCATAATGGAACTAATTTTTTTTTTGGAACTCCTCCAAATAAAAAGTGTTTTACTGTTTTTATAATAATAATAATAATAATAATAATAATAATAATAATAACAACAACAACAACAACAATAATAATAATAATAACAAAAACATTCATCTTGCAGTTTCCAATGTTGGTAAGATTTTATCTGAATAATATACCTAATCTGTACATAATTAATTTTAAACCGTAAAACGGATAAAGATACCTGTAATAACATCAAAATAATAATAATAATATTAATAACACCAGGAATAATTTATGAAAATGAAAAAGAAATAAAAAATTTCAATTAATGGGATTTTTTTGAAGGTTTTCACAATCTATACATTTTTTTATGCTTCGGAATAATTATGCCTAAAAAAAGTTACAAACCTAAAAACTTATAAAATACATTCCAATAGAAATCAAGCTCTTGAAATCTTATTTTTAATCAACGTGCCGCGGCAAATTTCACCACAAAGTCAGGAAACACCAGTGGTGGTGGTGGTGGTGGACGATTAAAAACACTGCCACCTTCTCTTCCTCCACCAGGAAGGGCGACATTTATTTCAGCCGTGCACCGGCCACGACTGTGATTGGGTATATTCGTGCATGGATTTCCGGCTGATGGTGGCACCGGACCCCTCGGAAGTGCTTGAACTATAACATTTTTGTTGAATGATGGTAGCAGTACTTGATCATCACCAAGAGGCCTGGTGGCCAAAACATGTTGGAAGCTAAGTAGCAGAAGAATACCGAAAATGAATACAACAGTAAACTTAGTAACGTTTGGAGAAGCCATGCCGATGGTTTCTGATATGAAATATTTTTGTGTGTATATATAGGCATTGTAAGCTTTGGTGATTGGTTTGAAGACTTGAAGTTTGGATAAAGAGGAAGTTTAGAGCAAATTACACGCCCCTTGAACACCAAACTAAACCTTTTTATTTAATTTGTGAACCAAAGTTGAATGAGTCTTTGTCATGTGATTTCAGCAACGGTTTTTGGATTCAATAATTTCATAAGCAGTCCTCCGATAGTGGCATAATTGATGACAAGCCGTCGTTTTCTTTCACTTTTAAGGTTTCCAAGTCGTGGGTTTAATTTATTATGGAGGATAAAATGGAGTCTAAGTTAAAAAGATTCAATTTCAGGTTTAAATTTAATTTAATATGAAAACTCAAAATTCGATTTTAATTTTTTAAATTCAAATTTGATCTGATAAAATATTCAAATCATTCAAATTCGATTTAATGTGCAGATTATATTTAAATAACTCATTTTTCATTTTCAATCATATATTATAAAAATAAAATAATAAATTAATAATCAAATATAAAAAATATATATTAAAAAATTCGGTTAGATTCACAAACCGTTTAAACTAAACATTAAAATATTTATATTCAAATCGACTCATTATTTAAGTAATTCAAATTCAACTAAAGAAATTAAACGAATTAAACATAAATGAACATCTAATTCGAATCAATTTCCAATACCTTACAAATAATTTAATTAATTTATACTCTTAATCATAAAATGTTGCTTTGAATGTATCATATACCATTACATGTTTGTTAAAATTCAACAAAATTGAGAATATAACAATAAATTTTAATCAAAATAAAATTATAGCTATGAAATTTAATATTAAACCATAATATAATAGTAAATTTGACATTAATTTCCAAGAAATCAAATCATTTGGCATTGGGCTCGTGACCGAGTAGTTGGTGAACTTTTCCTTGCTCGGAGGAAGTCTCTTTTGGCAAGGTCTTTCTTTGTTGTTATTGATATAAAGGAATTGGGAAAGTCAAGGAAGACATGAAAAATTTTGAAAGCTGAGGAAATTTTCAAAACATATATTTTTTAAAAAGTTAATTTAATATACTATTTTGAAAAAATAATTCAAAATTATCTTTGTTTGACCAAAACAAAAAAAACAAAAATACATAAATTAAAACAAAAAAGAGTACTTGAAATATGGGATTGACTGAGTCATGGTGAGCAGTGAACTTATTTGTATTAGAAAAATCAAGCCTTTCTTAGTAACTTGAAATAACAACAATTGTATGTAATTCAAAACTTATATCAAAAAGGAAAAATCTTGTTGCGTATTGATTCATAAAAACTAATCGAATTAACTGATCAAATCGATTTAAAACAATTAACATGAAATCCAAAATTTAATGAGATGATGTCCCATGCTTTTTGTTCAATGGTTGACATGTTTCCCATCACTTCTTTCCTTGAATCTTTACATTTTGGTCTTTCCAACTGATAAAATGCTACTAGTACTATGTTTGGTGTGGTTGGGGCTGTGTGTGGTGTTTCAATCCTAATTTTAGATGCCAAAATCATGACAGGGTTGGTATTTGATCTCCCTGGTTCCTAATGAATTTCCAAATGGAATAGCCAAAAGTCAAAGTCTTACTCAAGGATTCAAATAAGCTTCCCAACCATCTTTTTGTAGCTTCTCGGCTTTGGTCAAGACATCATCCCTTGTGTCCTCTTGATACTGGCTCATTCTGCCGACATCGATAAATTGGTGTAAACATGATAAAATTAGTGTTTATTATGTGTGTCAAGTTCGAGCACATCCATCTTATGTTTTATAAGTGGGAGGAGCCTACCTTGTCAATAGATCAGCATCACCAACTCCCAATATCCTTACCGCCAGCAATCCTGCGTTTGTAGTGTTGTTTACTGCAACTGTTGCAACTGGAACACCCCTTGGCATCTGCATGATCGAAATATGAATATATGTCCAGTATTGAGAAAATGTAATGTCAAGTAAAAATTTGAGTGTACCTGTACAATTGACAAGAGCGAGTCGATACCATCCAATGCAGAAGCACGGACAGGAACACTGATGACAGGTAAAGGTGTAAGTGCAGCTACCATACCTACAAGTTGAAACAGATCATATAGATATCACTGAGACAGCTGATCACATTTTGTAGAATGATGTCAAACCATAGTTCTTATATGACTGGCCTGGTAAGTGAGCTGCACCACCAGCGCCAGCAATGATAACCTGAATGCCTAGCTTCCGAGCAGAGGAGGCATAAGAAAACATCAGATCAGGGGTCCGATGTGCTGAGACTATTCGAACCTGCAAATAAATCAACCAATGGAATCAATACGGAAATGCATCACTTAAAATGAGAAATCTAAGCTAAAAAGGCTACCTCACTCGACACACCAAACATATTTAAGATTCTTGCCGCATCCTTCATAACTGGAAAATCTGAATCAGAACCCATTATAATCCCAACGCGTGGTGCAACTGCAATTAGAAAAAAGTGGGAGCAACATGTATTAAAGATGTCAGAATCACCAACCAACAATGGTTTCAAATCTCTATGCAGTTCAGTTTCAGTTATGTCTGTGCATATTTCAGACTATACCTTTCATTAAATTTGCAATCAATAAAGTGTAACAAAAAACAAACTGACAACGAAACTGAAGTCCAACTATTAGCTCTAGGCTAACTGACCTTTGTCTGACTTTCAGAACCTTCTTCCTTCAGCATTGAATTCAGCCGTGATTCCAAAACACCAATAGAAGGGCCAACAAGAGTTATATGACCCATCTTCCTTTGCTTTCGCATTTCTGGAAAATTAATCATGACAGCCAATTAATATGAGACGGTGTGTATGAGAGAGAGAAAGACAGAGACATAGGGAAGAATAAGCCAGACGAAACTTGATGAACCTAAACTGGCTTATCATACCAATGAACAGTAGCCCCCGGAATACCCAGTGCCCATGCTATAAGTTGATGAGCCATTTTGAAACCAGCCTCCCCCTGAAACCATAAATTTTTTCATGTAACTCAGAATTTGAACAACTATTCCGCTGAAGCACAAGGAAAACAGCAAAATTTGGTAACTTGTGTCTTTTTCTTTTAGTTTATCATAAGAAAGAAGAAAGACATCAAAACTAGAGAAAAGGAAAAGAGAAGGAACCGACCTCATCCTCACCCAGGAGATTGTACATGATAGCAGCTGGAGATTTCATGGATGGATCACCAAGTGGAAGACCAACAACAGCCCGCTAGTGCTGTTCAAACTGTGATGTATAGCAGGACTCAATTGTGTGATGACCACTATTATGAGGTCGGGGAGCTACTTCATTTAGTAGAATAGTTGAAACAAGACTAGGTCAGTGAAATTGCTGAATTATTGTCGGCTATCAATGAGAGGAATTACAAATCGATAAAGATAGCAGATCTGCACCTGACCATCCACAATAAAAAAAAACTCCACTGCAAAGATGCCAGCGCCTTCTGACGAACTAATAGCTTTATATGCAACATCTTTTGCAAGTTTTCTGATTTTCCATGGTACATCAGCAGGTGCCTTAACAATGTGACATGTTTTCCCTATAAGAACCAAAAATTTACAATCGTATAAAAAGACTTGCAGAGATCATCACATAACTGCAATAGATGAAGAGAAAAAGAAAAAAATACAAACAAAAAACTGAATGTCTTACCTGTGAATAGTTTCAACAACAGGATAGCACAGGATTGAGTTATCCCTTCCTCTTACTACAATGACAGCCAACTCCTAAATAATATCAGTTCAATTCAGAAACACATCTATAGTCAAAACCTCCTGTACATATCATGATCAGGCAGTTTGGAATATATCCAACTGATACAGTTCAAGCAAAAGCATGAGGTTGTCAAAAATATATAAATGGAAACATCGTGAAGCAAAATAGAGAATAATGAAAGGTCAATTGCAAATGTAACAACCAAGGCTAGGACTATCAGTTGTTACCCCTCCTAAGGTGGGATTAGATTTAAGATTCAAATCCCCTTCTTCCCTTGTACCCCCCTACAAACCAAAGAAAAGTCAATAGTAAATTCTGACATCCATCTTTACAAAAGGACACCATTTCTCAACATACAAGCCACGATCAAATCCACCAAGAGCTGCAGTAAAAATGAAAATTCTTCAAAATGGAACAAGGAAAGTAAATGTCTACACTCCAAGTAGCAAAAACATTTCAAGAGAGAAAATTTCAAATAGAAAAGGAAGAACAAGGAGCTAGTTGTATGCCAAAATACAATGCTACTAAAAAGGAAAGAAAACAAGACAGTTACTCCAGTCTCAAGTGACAACTACATCAAAGTAAAAGGACACTTCTATTAAACAGATAAAGACTTCAACTCAACATATATTTAAATTGCAGCTGAGACGAGTTCCAAGAGATTTGGAATGGTCAGGGAAACTAAGCAGCCATATAGATATTTAGAGAAATCCTATGACTGAAGGAAAGTAAGCCATTATGAATTTAAGGAAATGCTAAAAAGCTATAAAAACTCCTTTTTAATAGCAATTCTCTTACCAGCTACAGCAGAAGGAAGCTCTTCTTCACTCTCTGCCACAGCATTCCCACGCCCATCATAAGCTAACCTCTTGCTCTAACCTCTTGCTCTTAATCATAAGAGGATAGCCAAATAAGTCACCGGCTCTCTTGGCTCCTTCAAGATCAGCAATCTATTTTATCCATAAACAGAAATCAACAATCCAAATAATTTATAATAAACTTTGAAACAAAATACAAACTCAATAGCTAGACTTCAAACTCCTCAAAAGAGAAGACAACCTCCATAAACTCAGGAAGAGGAACGGCATGCCGTGAAAAATGAACTTTCTGGAGATATTTATCCTGAAAGATAGAAAATATACATCCAACTTGATAAATTCATTATGGGAAGTATAATTATGTTTGACATAAAAAAAAAGAACTACAGCGACTTAACATCCATTCAAGCTTCAAAAGAAGTGAAAAATGATGCCATTCATTAAACATTTGTAAGGCTCGCAAGAAATCAATTCAAAGTAAACAAGACTATTCAAGATATTAATTGGCTAATCCGAATGGTAGAAGCTCTAGGTTCGCAATCCACTCCTTGTTGCTCAAGCTTCTCTAGAGTGGCAACATCCACATGTTCTATTTAAAAAGTCAAAACTCCACATCTACCACCAAAAATCAGATTACGAATGTAAAAATAATTTATTTCCAACAAACAAAGAAAATAAATTCAGTATCAAGTTTGGACCTTTTCGCAAATTCTTGAACAGTGGCACTATCATCGAAACTTCCAACCATGTGATCATAAGCAATGGCACTGGCCGGGCAATTCTCTGAAGGGTCCAAAACCATGACTTTAATGGCCATTCTGGAAGCTGCTTGGCAAAGCATACGACCCAATTGGCCTCCTCCTAATACACCAACAATCATCTGGGATAGTCCATGAACTGGGGAATCGTCATCCTTCCTATATAAAAAACACAAACAAGTTCTTGGTGAAAGAAGTCACTTTGGTCCTAAACAATTAAAAAAACAATTTGAATGTGAATTATTTAAAACAATGAAAAAAGAAAACCCAAAATTTATGTTCTTTTGCTTCATTGGACGCACATAAAAATAAGAAAAAGGTGAGAAATTGCATTATAAATTGCAAGAAAAAGAAAAACCTGAGAGAGGGGGTGGTCTCGTGAGGGTCACGTGAGGCGCGATAAGCGAGGATGGGATTGAACAGCCTGGAAGAAGAAGAAAAAGAAGACGAATGCCGAAGGTGATGCTTGTGGTGGAGGACGTTGGCGGAGGTGGCCATGGAGAAGGAGTCGAGTGAGAGAGGTGTATGTGGTGGAGCAAGTAAGGGAGATGGTCTGAATGCAAAGACTGATTCAGTGGCGGAGCTCGAAGACACTGATTTTGAGCTCCGTAGAAGCATTCTTCCTTTGCTGTCAACTTTCTCTGGAAAATTGATAAGACAGCGAATGTTGGCTCCAATGAACAACGGCGGTACTACTGCCGCTCCTTCTCCATCCTGTCTTTCCTCTGTTTCCGCTATTATATTTTCCAAATTTTTAAATTAATATGATTTTTTATTTTTTTTTATTTCTTAAACATTTTAAAGATTTTCAATCTAATATTGTCCTTTTAAAACGTTTTATTATTTATTAAATGCCATTTTTTTGGGTTTCAATCACAACATTTCCCGATACTATATATAGGATTAATTTCAATTTAAATTATATGATAAACGTTGATTCAAAAAAATTTAATTTATTGATAATTTGAATGTCGTGAAAAAATTAAATTCCAATTTACTTACATAAATTAGTATTATTTTAGTATAGTTTTTTTAACTTTATAATAAGAATAAAAATCATTTTTATTTATTAATATTTAATTAAATTTCAACAAAATAAATTTATATTTGATGAACTTTCATAATATAAATTTTATAAAACTCATAAATTTTAGAATAAAAATATTTTAAAAAAATTTTTATTTATTATAAATTTTGATATAATATTTTTCGTATTTACACGTATTTAAACAAAATTTATACATAAATTAGCATATCTATTTAAAATTGAGATTATAAAAATGATTGGACTAGACCTAGGTTGGGTTGAACTTTTGATTGATCATATATTGTAACGATATGAAAAATTTTCTGGTTAAAAATTTGCCAAAGATTAAGCAATAGACTTTTCTACCCAAAAACAAATGAGTAAGTGAAGACAATCCAGCAAAAAATTTTATATTCGAATTTTCATCGAGTTAAATTTTTTTAATTAAAATCAATTATACAATAAAATAAAAATTAATTTTATATTCAATATGATATAAAAATATCTCGTGATTAAAAAAATTATAATTATAAAAGAAATCTTCAATAATTATTTATAACAATATTATTGAAGGGAACATTCATACAGGACAGTGGTTGCTGATACAGGGCGTATTTCACGTAAATGACAGTAAAGCATTTACTTGCAAATCTAATACCTAATAAATACTACATGAAAGAAACGAAAGAAAGCAAGAATCCTGTTGCACGGATGGATCATACCCAAGTTCTGTAGCAGCAAATAAACTTTTTAGAAGAAAATCAGAACTTAAATTGGTGCTGCACATGTTGTTCTAAAATGGCCTGTCTGATTGCAACGGCTACAATGCACAACCCGCTTCATACGGCCACGATCTTCCGCTCGAACTCGCTTCTTTCGCGGTCGACCAGGTGGCTTAAGTGATTTGGGTGGATAGATGGTAACTTCAAGAGCTTTGTTAGCATTTGCATCCTCCTCAGACAACTCTTTCCATAGACTTTTGTCTGGAATCGGATGAATGGTTTGAGAATAGGTCTTCCTGTATGCTGCTACTGTGAAACAGCTCTCGGTGAATCGATGAACATTCTGTCTGCAAGAGAGAAGTGCTGCCACAGCATGTGCACAGGGCAAACCATACAACTGCCAACCACGACAAAGGCAACAGCGATTGCGAATGTCCACAATATTTGTCCCTTCATGAGATATAACTTCGAATTCAGCTTCATTAGCACGAAGTACCTGATACGTGCGTGCACGTTCAAGGGCCTCCGCAACACGTGCTTCAGCAGAAGGAACAAGTATTGATGTCCACTGCATACTTATCTCTCGCCGCTCATTGAACCAAGTCATAAGCTGTCTCCTAATGCATTCCATCATCTGAATTATTGGAAGTCCTGAAGCTTCTAAAATCCAAGAATTCAGTGATTCAACTATGTTTGCTGTTAGATGCCCAAACCGTGTGCCTTCAAAATAAGCTGTTGCCCACAATCGAGGTGGGATTCGTCGGATCCAATACGCAGCATCTTGTGATACCTCTTCAATCTCAAGAATCTTCGCTTCAAATTCAATTACAGTCAGGGCATGAGCAGCTTCCCATAGAAGGTTGACAAGCATGGTATTATTGAACTCCTTTCGAAAACTTTCACTCAAGTGACGCATGCAAAATCCATGAAAAGCAGTGGGAAAATTTGCTTCAACACCATCTACAATGCCCTTCTGTCTATCAGACAAAATTGTAAGCCTTGGCATGTTTTCTGTATTAATTTCAAGCAGGTTATGGAGTTCAGAGAGAAACCACATCCAGTTGTCATCGTTCTCCTCATCAACAACACCAAATGCCACAGGAAACAAAGCACCATCACCATCAAAACCAGTTGCAAGAAGCAACGTTCCAAGATACTTACTTTTCAAAAATGTCCTATCTAACCCAAGGAGTGGTCGACAAGCATTCAGAAAACCGTAAATTGAGGCCTGAAATGATATGAAAAGACGCTGGAAACAGTTGTCTGTTGGGTTTCCATAGACAGATGCAATACTACCCGGATTTGTCCGCTTAACCTGTTCACAATATTGAGGGAGTAAGCGATACCCTTCCTCAAAAGATCCACGCATAGCAGCCATAATACGCTCCTTGCCTCGCCAGGCTTGCTTGTAAGATAAGGTGATTCCATGAACCCGGTGAATCTCTTCTAATATTTCCTTTGGCTTGCAGTTAGGGTTCTCCCTCAATCGCTGCTCCACAGAGTTTGCCACCCACTGCACAGAGGCTTGTTGATGGCCAAGATGAGCAATCCCTCCACATGAATGGGTCTCGTGGATGGTTCTGATTGTGAATGTTGGAACACCAGGAAGCTTTGCTGCATGTATACGCCAGGGACATCCCTCACTCGCACATTTGGCAGTGAAACGAGTCTTGTCAGATTTTATGGTCTGAATTTCAAAGTGAAGGGCAATAGCCGCATCCCTCAATGCCCTACGGCAGCTTTTGACATCCGGGAACTCTTGCCCAACTGCTAATTCATAACTCGGATCTGAATTCCGAGTCTGAAGGACATGAGGGACACTAACTACAATTTGGGAGAGCTGCAAATCTCGGACAGGATCAATTCCCATCTCTTGGTTGTCATCAACAGCCAATTCCAGGTTATCATCAAGCTCTTGGTTTTCTGAAACAGACAATTCATTATTCTCTGATATTACCAACTCATGGTCAGGTTTTCGATCAGCAGCTGACTCATTATCATTCACATAATCATGACCAACATCCCCTTCCTGGTCATGGCTCTGTCCTAAATCCAATTCATGGTCATGAGAATGCCCTAAACCAAGGTCATGATCATGGGCCTGTCCCAAGCCTAAATGATGCTCATGGGCTTGTCCTAATTCCAAATCGCGGTTCTGGGTGAGGCCCATATTATGATTATGGCGCAGCACCAGTGGCTGATTCTGCCCCAGTGCTAAATTGTGGCTTTGTCCAAGTATCAGATCATGGTTAGCCATTGAATAATCAATTACAATACAGGAACAAGATAACTAACTCAGCCCCAGAACACAACTCAAATTTATAAACTGATAGTCAGACAGACGGATTTTCCATCTATGTCAACAAATACCTGCCAAATGAAATACCACCATTACAATAAGAAGATAAAGGGTTGACCATATGAACATGCAAATCATTACAAACAGACTAATTTCTGACAAATGACTAACATAAGGTGAGAAGAACATGAAGAAATACACCCAGCAAGCCTTATTTTGCAAAATTGCAAATGAAAATCACGTCAGTTTTGTTTTATCAACACTTTCATCTCAATAATCAACGAAAGAAAGTATACCAACCACAAAAAAAATAAGCACATAACATACTGGAATAATTCACTCTAAACAGCTAACTTTTCACTTCTTGAATGGTGAACAGCATCCATGTCATCCAAGAAAACACTTAGTTTCCACAACTCCAGCTACATCAACCAACAAAGGAAACAAAACAACATTCATAAGGAACAGAAAGAAAAGCCAAATATTAAGAAAAAGAACAAAATAAACACTTAAACTTAACACCAATTAGACTTCTACATAAGATCCCATAACAAAACAAACCAAACCAATAAAGTTTTGTGCGAGTATTTCTTAACCAAACAGAAGTTCAACCTCCTACAACCGCCCACGAATATAAAACATTTTTTTTCCTTCTCCTTCAGTTTCAAAGTAACCAAATAGAAGTTCCCATTTCATACATCCTTCAATAATATGGGGAAAAACCATCAATGAGAAAATCTTTAAGCTGCTGCTACTTGGAAACCCATCAAAGATATTAAGTTTAACACCCTCAAATTACACTAACTGAATAAGATACCAAATTTAACATAAAATAAGAATACCCATCTGTAACTGGCCCCTATGGGAACCCCGGGACTACTTTTTTATTTACCCTTTAGGTGCAATGGCTTTTCTGAGAGTTAGTTACTAATCAAAACAACATAAAAATCAATAAAATTTCCTACGACAGAAACCGCAAAAAAAAAAAAAAAAAAACTTTAAGAAGCTTGCTTGAAAATCTTCAAAGTCAATAAGTTTAAAACACTTCAACAAAACTAATTAAATCAATTCACCAAATTTGACAAAAATGAAGGATACCCACAAATTAAAAACATTCAAAAACAAAAAACCAACAACGAAATCCGCGAAAAAGAAGGTCAAAATACCTGGATTTCAAAAAGAATTTGCAACCCTAGCTCAAAACAGAAATGACCAAAAGACAATCACAAAAAGCTTCAAGAAGCCAAGAAACTGTGTGGGTATTGCCCAAAAACTCAAGAAACAAAGCCTTCAAGCGAGAAAACCCCCCAGAATTCAGGAAGAAACTAGGGTTTCGACGGCAACCAAATTGTTTTGGAATTTGCAAGGAAAATGAAGAGGAAAATTTGAAAACTTGGGAATTTATTTGTTTTGGCGGGTAAAATTGATAAGGGTAAGGAGGGCGGTTTATTCCGGGAGAAAATCGGGAATTAAGAAGAAAGAGCTGAAGGAAGGGCAAAGGTGAGATTGGGGAATTATAGGGGCAGAAGAGGGAGAATGGTGAAGGCCTGAAGGGTATCAGAAAGAGAAGAGACTCGGGGCTGCTGTTAAGAGAGCGATTGAGGGTATTTAAGTCAAAATGGATTGGACTTTGGAATTTTCTCAATAATTTTTTGTTTTTTTAATTACTATTTTGATCCCTTTTCTGTTATCCAAGGGCAATCCACTCAAATAAAAAGGTTTTTGTTGGAAGATTCTTGGGTTTTGAGTGGAAGTCAGCACAACGATTATTAGAAAAAAAAAAATCTAAATTTTATAATTTGTGCATTTGTATTGTATTGCTTTTGTGTTAATAATGTAAGTATTAATATACCAAATATCAAATTAATTTAATAATTAAAGTTTAATCTAACGTTGTTATTTTCTTTTTACAAGTATTAAATCTTAGATTTCAATCTCTCTTTTTTATTCTTGTATTTTTATATGAATAAAAATAATTTTTTAATTTTTTGTCAAATTCATATGTTGTTTTTATCAAAATTTTAATTTGAGTCTTGCATTCTTTTTTTCTCATTTTTTTGTCATATATAGTGTTTAAAATTACTAATATATATATATATATATATATTTAAAAAATCCAACTTTGAGTTCTTCTGAAAAAAAATTGAATATTAATAAAATTGATAGTCTGATCATGAAGATAATTTATATTTTATCTTAGTCTAATTTTATGATTTATTTACTTATTTTCTACGTGAGTTTTTGTTTGCAACACAAATTCTTACTATTTCTTTTTTTTTTTTTGGAGTGAATTTAAAATTCTTTTACTTAATTAAAAATAAGGTAACGATAAATTTATGAATAAATTCGAAATTTTATTCAAATTAAGAGAGTAGAAATCTTTATATTTAAGTTTTTAAACTTCGATCTTTTCTCTTCCGGATTGTTTTCCATATTTGTTGAATAAGAATTAAAAATAATTTCACAATTGTTGTTTTTATATTTAGTTGAAAGAGAGAAATTTTATTCTTCAAAAAATTACAAATTAAATTGAACACAATTTATTTGATAGTTGAGAGTATATAGTACTAACTATATGTCTTTTAAAAGAGAGTACGTGTCAATTTTTTCATAGAGAGATATAAAAGAGAAAAAAGATTCAAATTTTAGATTTAATTCCTCTTACTGAAAGATAATAATTATTAAGTCAACTTTTGGTTGTTGGCTATGTGTCAATTTTTTATTGAAGCCTAAAATCTCACTTTTTAAAATCATCTTAATGTAATTTAAACCTCTTAATAACATGTATTTAATTAGGCAAAAGAGTAAAAAAAAAAAAAACTCAGAAAAAATGGTATTAATAATTGAACTCCTAATAATTTTTTTATAGTCAATGAAGCCTTTAAATTTTAATTTGTATTCAATCAAACTCTCTTCGTATTGAAAATTGTCATATTTTTAGTTATGTGTAATGAAAATTATGTATTGACGTAATAGTTTCTATTAATGGAATTACTCAATTGATTGTGAAAAAATATTAGGGGTTGAATTGCTAAAATTAATTTTTTCAAAGGCTTTTTTTTTTTTTTTTTTTGGTTTTAAACCTTTTCACCGATTTAATTAAGACGGTAGAGTTTATTGCGTAGGTTTTGTATTAATGAGGGCTATGGGGGTGGGTAGAGGTGGTGTGTGGAGTTTGGGCTGATGGAAGCTAGAGATGGTGGAATATATTGTGGTGACTATGGTTGGGCTCGGTTAGGTATGATGGTGGGATTTAGGTTAGGGTACGGTGGTGCTGTGGTGTTAGGCCTCAAGTATGGTGGAATTGTGTTGACAGTGGAGGTGGTGCCTGAGGTGTTGTCTAGGAAGTTTTGGGCTGTAAGTGGTGGTCTTCATAATCATTAATATGGGTTATCTTCTTAATAAAAACTCTGTATATTATTTACAAAAGGGATGCTTTGCCTTCTGCCCTTGCAAATCCCAAAAATCTAGAAAGTTTTTGATAGCATTTTCGACATTTAAACTCTACCTGTTATGGCCGCAGAGAAAGACGACAGATATGATATTGGCATATGAATTAATATCTCTAATGGTAGTGAGATCAAGCATGTTGAAGTGAATACATTGAAGTACCTTTAAGTATTCATTCATAGTATAATGCTTATGCTTTACAGGAATGCTGAGTACTTTGCTTAAAAAGTGGACATGATAACAAAGTTACATTGCATTTATTAAAAGAAAAAGAAAAATAAAACATAATCACACAAATAAATTTTGCTTACATAGTTCTGATATTTATTTCAGAAATACTAGAAGCTGGAGGCCAAAGAAGGAACATCCAATAGAAAGAACTGCCTTAGCTAGTCCGGGAGAATCAGCTAATGCTGCATAGGTGCCCGAAACAAAAGCTATGACCATTGAAGTGATACCATAACTTGTTAATAATGTGGTGATATATGTATAGAATGAGAGGACATCAAGCTTTTCTATAAATGACTTGCAGTAATGGAGAAACATTGATGTGGTGGAGAAGCAAAAGGCTAAGGCATTTGCTATCACAAACACTCTGAAAGCAGATTTCCTGCTTAGAATTGCCATGCCCTGATCTGGGCCATCACTTTTGTAGCCACCAGGCATAGTGAAACCTGCTGCAAAAGAGACGGTGGCAATGAGTGTTGTTACCAGTAAATTGATGCTGGCTATATTCTGGAGTTGCTCATAGCTAGCCTTTTTTAGCCCCACAGGTTCTGCCTTCCTAATTGCAAATTTTCGTTGACCTTCAACTTGAGTGTCATTTGAAGGTTCTATTCTCTCTGATTGTTGTGACTGTTCTAGTTTTCTTGTCTCAATTGATCTTATTTTTCTACCATTCTTGTTGATTGCGTGTTCCAAACTTTCTGAGCCACCATTATTTGCAGCACTCATTAAAGTCCATGTCTGCAAGTATTTCAGATACATTGAAGTCACATTATCTCAACTTTAGAAATACTACTTCTGTAAAAAAAAACTTTGTGGTTGTGTTGAAATGGCATTCAAGTCATACCTTTTCGAAGTAACCGTACTCCTTAAACATAACAATGTCAATAACAGTGAGACCCTCCATGTTTGTAAGTGTCTTGTTTACCCTACCATCTTTTATCAGCAATTCAAAGATTTTGCTATTCTGTCCTTGGATTGCAGTAAGGTGCAGAGCTGTGTTACCTTCATTATCTTGCTGGTTTATAAGGCCATCATGAGAAAGAGCTGTTCTAAGAATAAACTTCACAGAATCTAGCTTTCCTCTTGCAACCGCAAGATGAAGAGCAGTTTGGCCGTTATTATCTTGTAAATCCCACATTTGTGGAAAACGATATGCTAGCATTTCCAGTATGATTACTTCACCTTCTCTTGCAGCAATGTGAATGACAGACATGCCTTCTCTATCTCTAATATAACCATTTGAAGAATCATACCTCAGAAACAGCTCGACAATGTACGCTGCACCAAAGTGTACTGCGTAGTGCAGAGGAGTCCATTTATACTCATCGGTTTCAGAGAGTGCAGATTGACATTTTTCCGTCAAGCATTCAACGAATTCTAGTCCAATAGAAACGTTAATTAAACATGCGAACTAATTTGAGCAGGAACTTTAGAACAAAAATGAAAATGGATAGATTTTGATTATTCAAAGATTAGTAGCAGTTCCATGAGATTTGAGATGCATTTACCTTTGTACAAGAAATCACGGAAGGCCGCCCGAAGGATGGTGGAGGGTCCAAAGGAGGAGAAATGGAAATAATTCTTGTATGACATATTGATAACGTAATTCATAGGATTTTGAAATTTCACCAGATAGGAAGATAATCTAAGAACTGCAATGTCAAGAGGGTAACAACAATAAGTTTGGAGTACTGATATCTTTCCAATGGCTTACATTCTACTGGTTTGAAGTAAATAAAGAAGAATAAAACAATTGCCATATGTTATTCACTTCTATTAATTCATTCGTTATTCCCGTTTCCATTTTACTTTTTTGACGCAGATTCATCAGCATGTAAATATCATTTTCCCATAGTATTTCCACGGATTAATGAATAGAGGTGAGAGGAATTACCTTCATCCTGTGACCGAACAACAACTGCATGTAAGGCATTCATCTTGTTCCTACCTCCATAGGAGAAAACAGGAGCAACGTCCAAGATTAATTTAGCAATATCGACATGTTTTTTATCGACAGCAATAAAGAGTGGGGACTCCTCAACATCATTAGTCAAAAGAGTTAACTCGGGATCTTCTGTAATTAGCAATTCTGCAATCTGTGAATGACCATTTCTTGCAGCATCATGAAGTGCAGTGTCCTTCTCCATGTTTACCATCCTTATGAGCCTTTCTCCTGCCTCAATTTCCCGACTCATACTCTTTGCACAATTTATGAGGATTTGAGTAATCTCTAAACTCCCCAACCTTGCAGCAATATGTAGTGGAGTGTCACCTTTTGAATTCTTTTGATTCACAAGGGACACTAATGATGGAATTTTAATGATCTCTTCTGCCATTTGTATTCGATCATATTTGGCTGCAATATGAAGAATGTTGTCTTCCTGTGTTGTCACCTGGTGAAGAACTGTTGAATTCGAGTCTGCTAATCCCTGCACAAAAGTTACGTTACCGATTATTACAGCTTGATACAATTCAGGATCCATTTCCTTTCTTTGGGTTCTTTTTAATGCTTTTGGCAATGATTGCTAATCTCCTTAGGCATGCAATGCTTATTTATGGGAGAACTCTCATTGAACCTTGTAGTATATTACAATACACAAAAGACAAACAGTTTACGCGTTTTAGCTTTGGAGATGTGGAACTGACATATAAACAAAAGTTCCGTGAAGTTTCAGCTGGTTATCCCCAGGAAAGAGCTCTACAAGCCACTCCAAAACCTACCTTGCTGCCCGGAGCCAATAAACAAAACAGGCAAAGTCTCTTTAGCTTGCTTCTTGTAGCGTTGGCCATAGTTGTAGTAATATTTCTTTACTCATAAACTGACAAATTTACTCCTATAGTTTATCCATGAACAATAATTGTAAAGAATCATGAATTGCATTGATTTTTCACCCATTTGTTGTCATTGTCATATATATATATATATATATATATATATATATATATATATATATATATATATATATATATATATATACACGCGTATATATAATAGTACATGGAATTGTTATTTTATGTGTTAAGTATGTCCTTGTTACCAAAATTCCATATGGTCTCTAAAGTTCCGCCAAGACTGTAGTCCCAACATTAAAAACCCCCCATAACCAATTAAAATATAAGCAATCCTTGGTTAACTTGTCCCCATGTAATCATAAGACCAAACGCCTGATAGGCAAAGTTAGAAAAGTACACAATTACCCTATGTAATGAAAACAATTTCATAATATTCCTTAACCATAATTGCTTTGAAGTTTAAATAAGAAAGAAAAATCAATTAATTAATTAATTTAAATAAGAAAAAGCATTGAAGTTGCACACTAATATGCCTAAAGCATAATTGCATAAAGGAGGTTTAAGATTGGATTTTCAAAGAAAAAAAAATCTAAAATGACAGGTTGGTCCTCTCTGCATTATAAAATGCTTAAAGTATGCAATATTGTACAAATGATTATTAAGTTTTGTTTATACTAAGCAGAGATTCAAATAGCACTAGCGGTAATCGCTGTTATGATTAATTTTTAACAATCACAATTAATCTGTTATTATTATTATTGATCGTTATTTTTACTATCGAAAGTCGTTATTATTACTATCGTCCGTTAAAAAAATTATACAAAATTAAAAAAATTCACGATCGCGATAACTATAATAACCGTAATAATTTTCGTTATTTTTGAAACTGCGATAAACATAACGCAAACAAAATCTTAACCATGATCATAATTTAAATTTATAATACTAAATATATATTTACAAAATTTGAATTTTAGTTTGCATTCTGGTTTATTCTCCAAACTCATTGTACCAAAAAAAAATTCCAAAAGACAAAATCTGCAGTTCTTTACTTCCATTCCACCAACCACTGATAAATTTCTCATAATGAGACAAAATTAATTACATCGTACTCTCGTATCACATTCTGCTTTTTTAATTTGGATAATTCTCTAGAAATTTCCTGCATGTTACTAATAAGACAATAGGTAAATCCTAAGTCTCTTTATTCGAAAAAAAAATTGCCGGCACTTTTTCTTCCTGGCAATTTCCACTTAATAGACTAAAATGCTATAAATAAACTGTCATGATCAAGACTTTTACAAATTAAGAACAATTTGTCATTTTTATAACGTATTTTCTAGGATGCTGATATCGGAATTTGCATGATTATTGGATCAACAAACCAGCAGGCATAGTAAACTAACAGTGTTCTGCTGCTGTTTTGTAACTTGGAAAGCATTGAGGTTCAGATCGATTCCCTTTAGGAAATCTAAGTCACTTGATGCTGCAGCTTCATACAGCTCTGGATCCATTGTTGAGTCCATGCTCTTGTTCTTGCAAATCGTACCCATTCCATCATATTACAATTTGAGAGATAGAAAAATTGGATTCAACTATATCTAAGCAAATAGTAAATGCATTTATGGTGGAATCAAAAGTTGACAAACAATCCAGTGTTAAATATCATTATTTGTCAAAACTTGTAGCCAGTAGTAGCACATGAAAACTCTCATTCTCAAAGCAAACAAAGAGGTTTATCTCCATTTGGGATCCCAACTCTATACTTTAAACTAGTTAACCAACCTCTTTTGTGATTTCAACTGAGAAACCAATAAATAATGAATTATTATCTAACACATTGTTAATAGAGTTTTTAAATTACACAAATAATATAACTAATTAAAAAATAAATTAATTATATAGCTACAACCTTAATGCAAATAATTTTTACAATATTAATCGTTAATAGATTATTGATTAATGTTTCATATTTAAAACTGATTTATTTTTAAAATTTAAATTTAAATGACTTCAAATTAATCTTATAAAATTAATTAAAGTTGAAAATTCTATTTTAGGATTTTAAAAAATATTTATAATAGTCTCAAACTTAAAAGGTAAGTAAAATAACAATGTAAATAAAAATAAAATAATTTATTATTTAAATATTTATTTAAATCAATTCAAAATAATTAAATACAATATTTAAGATAATACAAGTTTTTTAAAAAATAGATGATCCATATGGTATTTTCTTTCTTTGTTTTTTAATTACCAAAGACAATGATTGAACAAATAAATAAACAAAATAATTGAACAAATAAATATGAAAAAGGAATGGAATGTAAATTGAAAAAAAATAAAAGTTTAATTCAATATTAAAATATATAAACTTAAATACTAGTTTTAATGAATAAAAAAAAACCAGTTTTAATTTTTTTAATAAAAGATTTATCTAAAAGAAAATTCATCTTGCCATATATGCCATCAGTTCATATGATATACGTCTATTATATTCTTTAAAATAGTGCATCTAAGTAAAAATTTTAAATCAAAATTAATTATTTCTATAAATATATTTTAAATTTATATAAAGAGCAAAAGTATATATATTGATAAAAGATGTGCAAGGAAACTGATAAATGATATGTGATTATCATCTTTTAGAACTTAAAATAAATAATTAATTTAAAGAGATAATTGATTTATTTTTGTAGTTTTAATATATATAGATTTCTATTTTGTAGAAAATTAAAGAAAATGATAGTTATTTTTTTATTTTAAGATATTACACATGCCAAACATTTTAATTATTCACATACGATATTTTACTTGTAGCCTAAAGTTTTGACTTTTTTATATGTGCTTAAGATTTTTATTTAAATCAATTCAAAATAATTAAATACAACATCTAAGATAACACACATTTTAAAAGAATAGACAATTCATATAAATATTTTCTTTCTTTATTTTTTTACCAAAGAAGATGATTGAACAAATAAATAAACAAAATAATTGAACAAATAAATCTGAAAAAGGAATGAAATGAAAATTGAAAAAAAATGAATGTTTAATTTAATGATAAAATAAATAAACTTAAATACTAGTTTAATATATTGATAAAAGATTTATCTAAAAAAAATTTATCTTATCGTACATATCATATGTTCAAAAATTTAATAGTCAAATAAACCTTCAAGTTTTTATATGAAATAGATATAAGTACTCAGCCCTCAATCTTCTTTCATGTATTGGTAAAATAAATTTTGTTCATGTTTATAAAGAAGAGAACCTTTTCGCTGATTTTCTCACCAAATTTAGGGTTCATCGTAATCCCGATTTCTTTGCATGGTTGTAAACTGCCTTATTTTTATTAAATAAATTTTACTTTTCATATTTTAAAATAATATAATTAAATAAAATAAATAAAAATTAAAGTTCTATGAGCTCTCAATCAGAGACAAACACCAAAATTACAGCTGAGAGCCACCCTAGAGTCAGACTCAATGATTAAACTTTTATACTAACTCTAGTCAAAATGAAAAAAAAAAAATATCTAATGCAAATTTGATTGCCAAAAGCTGGACAACATTTGAATTTGAACCCTGATTATCGAGGAGGCAAGAAAATAATGCAACAACATCGCCTGAACAGTACCTAAACACACTGCCACAAACTTGTTAATTACAAACAGCATAAGATAACATAATACGAAATTAATAAAATAATAATAAAAAGATATCAATTGTCTGGACGTTTTAGGTATCTTCAAGTTGAATTTGTAGATGTTAAACTTTAAATCGAAGTTCAGACGTGAATTTCTAAATCTTCATATGTGATCGAACTTCTAGATATAAATTTTTGGATCAACGAGTTTTTACTAGAATAGAGGAGTTTTTACTGCTTTGATGAAGTTGTTCATTGATTATCAATCATGGCAAATGAGATTTGCAGGTTCATCTGGAATTGTAAAGTTGTTGGAGTAAGAAGTAGATTCTTTGATAAGGAAATTATTGGAGGAACTGTACAGATGCAGGGCTAGTTTAATTTTGAAGATTGAATTGGCTGGAAACTATAAATCTTGCACTTTACTCTTTAATTTTGGTTTGTGTTTGGTTGCTGCTTTCAACAGCAACCTCAAGCAGTTCATGCAAGTAAGGTTTCGGTTCTCAGCTGCTTCAGCAGCTCATCACGTTACTTGCACTGGTTCCAGCAACTTTCACAGCAGCAAGGCCCTAATTACGTTCCAACTCTCGGCTTCCTCACCTGGCTTTCTTCTTTTCGAGCTTTGCCTCTCGACAATTCGCAATGGCGACAATGGAGATGAGGCAGCAGCTTGCTCTTAACGGTGATGAGGATGCGGCAGCTAGCTTGGAAAAGTGCTAGACGCAGCAGGCAGTTGTCTAACTTTAAGTTGTCTGCCAGGGTTTCAAATAGCGGCCGCGAGGCCGCGTCGCGGCCGCTATTTTGCGGTAGCGGCGGTGGCCGCCACCGCTATTGAAGAAATAACGGGTGTGAAAAATTTTCACACCCGTAACACCATCATAATACACTGTTTGTATAAAAAAATCAGAGTATCAACAAATTCACACCAAACAAAAAGCATACGAGAGCCAAATCATCAACAATCAGTATTTGATCGGCAGCAGTAACACAACCATACACAACACAGAGAAACAAACAATAACAAAAACAGAGAGGCAAATGGCAGCAACTATGTGAGGTAGAGCTAAATCTTTGATTTATGATGTTTGATTGTAAAATCGATGGATTGGAGGGATGGGTGGGGAAGAGGGTGACCGAAGAGATGGGTGGGGAGGGGACAGAATGGTTGGAGCTTGGAAAAGCATCTGCTTTCTTGGAGCAAATCTGAAATGGGCATTGAATGACAGAGTAGAAGGATGAGAAGTGATAGAAGAGAGGGTAGGAATTAGGAAGAAAATCGCAGAAGCCAGCAAAGATGAAGGGGGCGAATTAGGAAGAAAATCGCAGAAAATCGTAAAAGTCAGCAAAGATGAAAGGGGCAAATTAAGAAAAAAATCGCAGAAGGCCTCCTGCCTGGGTGGGGGTTAGGGACATTGGGGGGGTGGGGGGGGGGGTGGTCAACGTGGGTGGGTTGGGTTAATGGGTAAAATGGTTTTAATTAAATTAATATAATTTTTGTAATTAGTATAATTTTTAGTAATTATTTTTTTAATTAGTATAATTAATACAATTTTTTTAAGAAGTTAGTATTAATTAATAATTCTGTAAGTAAATATTTAATAATTGTATAAAAAATGTGTACTAATTAGTTTAAATGTTTAGTATTTATCTCAAATAGGGTAAAATTAATATTGTTAATATAAATTTTTCAGTAGAATTTTTATTGTTAAATTTATGTTATTAATGTTTAAAAATATAGTACTAAATATTATTATAATTTAAGAGAAAAATAATATTGATATTGATTTTTGATAGTGATCAATTATGATTATAATTGCAAATATTACATTTTTAGTTAATTTGTGTGAATTAAAAAAAATCACGACCGCGATAACCGTAATGACCGCGATGGTCTCCGTTATATCCGCAACCGCGACAAACGCAACGCAACCGAAAACGAGACCGTGACCGCAATTTAAATCCCTGTTGTCTGCCACCTCGCGATAAACACTGTAATTATATAGATGGAAAGGTTGATTCATGTCTGAAAATTAATTAAGACGGATAATCGAAGCTAATAGTAATAATCCCTTCGAGGAGTATCTCAGTGGTAGATGGTAATGGAATGCACTATCATTGAAACAAATTTGTTTTTATTATCAAATGTATGTATGTATTTGGTTTAAAACTTTACTAATTAATGATATAAAATGTATGTATTTGGTTTTTGTTATTTCAACAATCTGAAGTAGATCAATTAGAATATAAAATCACAAAGATAAAAGTATTTAATTGATGTAAAATACTTTCATTTTAACATTTTAAAATTTGTTATTGAATCAATATGCTCCGAAAAATTGAGCACTTGAAAAAAGCATCCAATTCTCATTAGATTATGTTTTATCTGAGCTTTATATATACCATAATCCAAATTTGCCAACTACATGTAATATTTGATTAAGGAGGGTGTGCTTTATAAAGAATACTAAAATACATATACATATACATATACATTCAAATATATAGATGGAAAGGTGATTGCAAGCCAAGCCAAGCCAAGCAATATATATGATTTCTTTATTTCTTTAGCTTATTTTGGGTACAACTTAGAAGAGAAAGAGAGAAAGCAGTAAATTTCAAACCTCATACCAATTATTTTTTTACATTGCAAAAGCATTTCCTAAAGCTTAGTAGCAATTGAGTTTCCTCTCTCTCAATTAATTTCAGTAGAATATGCGTTTTATTATTCTATAAGCGATAGAACCGGGCAAGCTGAAGAACTCAGCTATCTGATTGCTCCTGGCTTTACCCGTTTTGCAGAAGGTTGCGAAATCCTCGCAGTTGTTAAAGAACAAGTTGTATTCGCCGAAGTCTCTTTTTTCCTCTAAGAAATCAAATGCTGTTCGAAGAACCTTATCAGGTGGATAGGAACGCAAAGTACTGCAGGTTCCGTTCTTCTGACCTATATGCATCCTCCAAGAGGAGACATCGTAGTCATAGACAGTGATCGAGTGACCTTCACCGAAGCAATCAAGGCAGGTTATGAAAATTCGTTCCCCTTGAGGCATGCGAGAACATCTCCTGCACAGTTTACCTTCTGTCTTCGTAGGTCCAAAATGAATCACTGCATCGTCTATTTCTTCTTGTGCTTGATTGTTGTGGTTGGTGAACGTGACTTTGCCCACAAATATGCCTGCGGTCAAAAGAATAACGTGAAAAAATATTGGAAATTAAGGTTATTTCTTGTTGGTCTTCATTAAGTCTACTCGAAATTTGAAAACTAGATCAAATTCTCTATACATATATATATATAGAGAGAGAGAGAGAGACACACACACACACCATGGTGACAGTATAGGCCTTCATTATGAGCAGTATAGATGTGATCAGCTGGTTGGAACTTGGCTCCAACAGTTGACATATATCCTTCTTCCTCAGTTGTTCTCTGGTGTGATATCTGAGTTTAAGTTGTGTACTTCGTCATAAACACTGCAAATATATAAAGAAAAGCTTAGGGATGATTCAAAGCTGACCGAACGGGCAATCTACACGTTACATATTCCTCTTTAAAAAATAATTAATTAAAATAAGATGATATAATTATGTTAAAACTGTTATTACCTGTAAAAATTGATAAAAAAATGTAATTTATAATATTTTTATTACTTAAATAAATAAAATAAATGCTTACATTTTTAATTTAGTCTGGTTTTATTGTAAATAAACTGCTATTTATTGTAAATAAACTTTGATTGTGCCGTAATTTGATAATTATGAATTAACTTTGGTCGAAACAATTACAGAATAGAATAAAATTAAATGATATTAGAGAATAAAATAAAATTAAAATAATAAAAATTATCAATCATTTTTTTTTTTGAAAAAAAAGTGCTAAAAGCTAATATAAAGAGATTTTATTAGTTATTTAGACTTCATTTGATTCATTGAAAACGATTTTTATAAAATGATCTTTAGAAAATATTTTCATTTTCTAGAAAATTAAAGATTTTCTTTTGTTTGAATGAGTCAATGAAAATTATTTTTTGTTGTTTGGTTATTTTTTGAAAAATTTGTTTTCTTTTTTCAAATGATATTAACTAATTAATAAAATATTAAAAATTATATATTATTTATAAATTGATATATTAATATTAAAAATAATTATATTTTGAAAATAATATTTTCTATTAAAATATTATATTATTAAATGTTTAAAAAACAATTTATTATTACTTATATTAATATTTTAAAAATTTGAAGTAATATTAATATTTTAATATATACAAAATATCAATAACATATTAATATTTATTTTTTAAATATTAAAAGTATTTATAATATTAAAATAATTATATTTTATACTGAAATTATTTATTATTAAAATCATAACAAAAGTATAATTTATTTATATATTAATATTTATTTTTAAAATATTAAAGTATTTAAAGCTTTTTTTCTCCTTTTTTTGTGAATTCACATAGATTAGAAAAGAAAGGAGAATGTAACCCAAAAAAAAAAAAAAAGAGAATCAAATAAAGCCAGACTAAACGTTTATCTTTGACAAAATTAATATTTTTTCAAGAATCACTTGATTGAATATTACTTAGTTGGGGAATCGAATGTGACTTACGAACGATTGTATATGTTAAATAATTAAAAAAAATTTATACACTAACAATACAATTTTTTTAACTTTACAAACGAAATTAAAAAATTCATATAACTCACTTTTTTAACTAGTTTTATTATTCTTTTAATATACACAAGGGATATGTTAAAGAATTTCTTATAATTAAAATACAAATATATGTATTTGGTCTTCTTATTTCAACAATCCAAATTTGGTAGTTTACAGCTAATTATTCTTGTAATTGATTATAATTTTTTATTGATTAAATATGCCACGAAATTGAGCACCAAGAATAAAAATCCCATTCTCTTTAGATTATGTTTGATCTAAATTTTGATGATTTGTTATAATTTTAAACCATAATAAAATACCATCAATATTAACTAATCCCATCTTACATGCCATATAAGCTTATCCGATTACAATTATTTCATTCGTATATAATCTTTACTTTAAGCGTTAATTTAGATGTTCATGTTTTCAAATCTCAACTGAGACAGTTTAGAAAAGATCATCACTACAATGCTTTCAACCAGTATGGTCTTCCGCCTGGGTTTTTACTATCGGAATTGGATTTGCCAACTTGGTTCTTAATTAGTTTAATTAGCAACAACATAAAGTGAAAAGAATCAGAATAACTTTAGCTCTTGAGTCTTGAGTGGTGTAAAATGATCTGCATATGGTGTTTCAATGCTTTGCCGATGCTGGTTTTAGCAAAAACTACTATGGTTTATGGGTTTCAACATGAATCAATATCTGTCCCAAGTTTTACATCTTTGCCAATTCTTTAGCTAAATCAGGGGTTAATTGCACCATCGATTTTATTGCTTGGTTGTAATCTTTTTTCTCTTTAAATAATTTTAAATCTAAAAAAAAAAAAATCAAATTCAAGTGTGTATATATATATATATAGAGAGAGAGGCCTTCACGATGAGCAGTATACATGTGATCAGCTGGTTGAAACTCGGCTCCAACAGTTGACATATATCCTTCTTCCTCAGTTCTTCTGTGATTTCATGTCTGAGTTTAAGTTGCGTACTTCGTCATTAACACTGCAAATATAAAAAGGAAAGCTTAAGGTTGATTCAATGCTGACTGAACGAGCAATCTACACGTTACATATTCCTCGTTAAATTTTTTTAATTAAAATAAAATGATATAATTATGCTAAAATTGTTCTTACATGTAAAAATTGATAAAAAATATGTAATTTATAATATTTTTATTACTTAAATAAATAAAAAAATATTTACATTTTTAATTTAGTCCGTTTTTATTGTAAATAAACTTCGATTGCATCGTAATTTGATAATTATGAATTAACATTGGTAGAAACAATTAGAGAATAGAATAAAGTTAAACGATATTGGAGAATAAAATAAAATTAAAATAATAAAAAATTATCCATCCCTCCAGTCTTTTTTTTTTAAGTACTACAAGCTAATATTAAGAGTCCTGATAAAGAAACAAGTAGAGAAGCGAATTTTTTTATTTATATAAAATTCCCACTTTTCTTTTAAAGCTTTTTTCCCCCTTTTTGGGTGAATTCACATAGAGTAGAAAATAAAGGATAATGTAACCAAAAAAAGAAAGAAAAAGAATCAAATAAAGCAAGAATAAAATTTATCTCATTCAAAAATAACATTTAATTCAGAATCATTTAGATTACATGCTCACATATCGGAGGCCAGATCATTTAGAGATTATTGGGTATTCAGACTCCGATTTTGCTGGTTGCCTCGATAGCAGAAAATCTACTTCTGACTATATTTTCATGTTAGCTGAAGGAGCTGTCTCATGGAAGAGTGTAAAGCAGTCACTCATAGCTTCTTCCACCATGGAGGCAGAATTTATAGCATGTTATGAGGCATCGAACCAAGCAATATGGTTGCGAAATTTTATCATCGGGCTGTGCTTTGTCGATGGTATTGAAAGGTCATTGAAGATTAATTGTGATAATAAAGCCGCTGAGTTATACTCTAAGAACAACAGAAACTTGTCGAAGTCAAAACATATTGACATTAAGTTTTTTGTTGTTAAGGAGAGAGTTCAGAGTCTTCAGATTACTATTGAACATATAAATACAAACTCTATGATTGCGGATCCGCTTACAAAGGGAGTACCACCTAAGGTGTTTCATGAGCATGTAGCTCGTATGGGTGTGGTTCATCCTGATGATATACTTGTATAGTGGGAGCTTGTTTCTTGATGTTCATTAGTTATTGAGATTTTTCTGATCAGAATACAGTATTTTTGTTATTATTGAAAACTCTGAAATAAAGTAATATTTTTTCAGTAGCAGTATGCATAAAGTCTTGAAAGAATGATAAAGTAGGACCAGTTGGAAATAGGCATGTTAAGGGATTACGTTTCATGTAATTTCCATGCTACACATCCATACTTGATCTATGTCATTGATTATATTAATATACGTGACCATTGATGTGTCTAGTTACGAAATATATGTAACGAAAATCGCTTTGATCCTATGTTGATATAATTGATGGACCAGATTGTTTAGAGATGTTCTTTGTAAAGATAGCAAGTATTGAGCTCATAAAGTTATTTTAAATGTACAATAGTCAAGCGACATATGTGGCCCAAGTGGGAGATTGTTAGGAAATTATTTGTGTGGGCCTACATATATCAATTTATTGTACATTACAGGCTATCTAATTTGTTTTAGTCCACTTAAAAGTGATCAAATAAAGTTATTGGACTTCAGTGCATCTCAATTGGTATGAGCTTTACAATGTGTAGAGACATGATATTTTATTCTATTTTAATGATGGGCCAAAATAGAATAAAATATACTTCAGTTATAAATAGGTTATGGTCCCCAGTCTAAGTAATTTTTTCTCATTCTCATATCTCATCAGTGAGTGAACTAAGATTTTCTCTCATAAATAAAAGGTTTAGACTGAAAGACTGCTAATCCCAATCAATCAATTTTAATGGATCCAGGTACGCTTCCGTATTCTAATTTTCTTGATGATTGAACGTGAGATCCTGGTTATAAATTATGCAATTACAATATTCCTAACATAATTACTATGGGATGTAATCACTGTTTTTATGGATTAGTATGTAAACGTTCAAGAAACAATTAATATGTAGATGCTATTTACTATATAACGCATGAGGTGATTGGAATGTACGAAAAATTAGAAAATAAATAAAGAAAGAAAGAAGTATCATACACTGTATAAGAATAAAACCTAAGTAGAGAAAAAAAATTTACCATATTTTTTGCACTTTCGGGACGTTAAATTATAAGTGCTGGATTTTCTTTTTATGAAAAGAATTTATAAATTCAGGGTTTTTAATATGAAATTTTGAAGAGTGAAACGGTGGTAGTGGCAATAACGCTCCATTATGACCTAAATCTGCCGTTACACCGATTGCGGCCATGACCGACCGTTGCTTCTGTGAATTTTTTTTCACACCGTGTTTTGGAAGAATAGCGGTGGCGGAGGGTGCCACTAACGCTTAGTAGCAATTTCCTAAAGCATTTCCTAAAGCTAGTAGCAGTTTAGCCCTTTCATTCAGTTTCGTCTCTCTCACTTCCTGAAGAATATGCCTTTTACTATATTATAAGCGATAGAACCGGGCAGGCTGAATAACTCGGCTACTTGATTGCTCCTGGCCTCACCAGTTTTGCAGAAGGTTGCGAAATCCTCGCAGTTGTTAAAGAACAAGTTGAATTCTCAAGGTGGATGGGATGACCAAGTGCTGCAAGTTCCACTCTTCAAAACTAAATGCACCGCCATCGTATATATAGACGTTGATTGGGTAACCTACACCGAAGCAATCAAGGCAGGTTATGACAATTCCTTGCATTTATGGCATGTAAAAACATCTCCTGCATTGACGATGAGATAATCTTTCGATTTCACAGATCCAAGGAAATGAATCACTGCATCGTCTATTTCATGCTGTTGGGGTTGGTCATCTTGGCATTGCGCACATATATGCCTTGACTCAAACGAAAAACCATTAATTAATTGTTGAATTTTGAAAACTCAAGTTCCCCATGGAACAAAAATACAAACAATATATTAATTATAAATACCATGGTGATGGCATGGGCCTGCGCTTCTCTGACTCTGAGCATAGATGTTCGACTAACAGTTGTCATCTTTCATCCTCAGTTCTTCTATGATGTCTAAGTTTAAGTTGTCTGCCCCGTGATAAACACTTGAATTTAAGATTGATTCAAGACTGACAATTAAGACGGGAAGTCTACAGTACACGCTAATAGTAACTAAGAACCCTCAGATGTTAAATCACTACTAATATAGGATGAGTGCAACAACGTCTTTATCACCACCAACCTTTGCTATGTTCAGTGACTGTTTCTTTGTTCTGGGTATGATTTCCTGTTTCGATTAGGTCTTGCACAGTCCTGTATCACTTCTTCGTATTTTAATGAAATGATCCTCTGATTTAGCAAAATATATATATATATATATATATTAAAATAAGATGAAATAATTTTATTTTTATCTCAGTTTTTTCTAAGATATTATGATTCTACTATGAAATCGATAAATAGTGATTTTAATTTAAAATAAACTTTGATTGCTTCGTAATTTGACAATTATGAACATAATCTGGTAGAAAGAATTGGAGAATAAAGCAAAGTTAATTGATACTGAAGAGTAAAATAAAATTAAAATAATAAAAAATTCATTAGTGAATCAAATAAAACAAGAATAAATGTTTATCTATGACCAAAAAAAAATTCAAAAATCATTTGACTGAATGTTAATTAGCTGGGGGTGTGACACATTAAATTTGACATACAAATGATTGCATATGTTAAATAATTAAAAATTATACTTTTATATACTCACAGTGTAATCTTTTAATTTTGAAGTTCACATAACTCACTTTTTTAATTAATCTTTTTATATTTTAAATATATTCAAGGATTATATTTCATGAATCTAACCTTCGTCAATAAAATTTAAAAACTTCTATAATGGTATGTGAAAAAAATTCTTATAATTAAAATACAAATATATGTATTTGGTCTTCTAATTTCAACAATCCAAATTTGGATTTACTTTGCTGCTAATTATTCCTGTCATTATTTATAATGAATCAACATGCTCTTAAAGTGAGCACCAGGAAAAAAAATCCAATTCTTCTTGGATTATGCTTGATCCCAGCTTTGATGATTTGTTATAATTTGGAACCACTCCTCAGATTATATTGTCGTTACATCTGGCCCTATATCTATGTCTGCTAGGGCGAACATTGCAAGTTCCAATCCACTTGAAAAAATCTTCGAGTAGGGGACATCATGCTCATAGATAGAGAATGACTGAGCTTTGAGGAAGCACTCAAGGATGGTTATTACCGGTGCAAATCTAATTCTTAAGATGATGGTGTTTGAGTATTTGCTTTGATTATTTACGAAATTTCCGATTTGCCTTTCAAAAAAATTGATATAATATCAAATATAAAAATACGAATATCAAATATACTTATAAGTAGTACAAAAAAACTACTTAAGAGTGGAATTTGAACATCTCTTTCGTTGAATAACCATGGCTAATTATACTAATATAAATCCCTCCATCAAAAGAAACAACTGGTTGCCATTTTGAATTTGTATATATATAGTTAACTTGGCATGGCAAGGACTTCATATATTTTTTATTTTGCCAAATCAACAATTTTAAGCACTCAAGGATGGACTTCATATATGGCTTATTCTCCATCGGATTAGATTTGTCTATAGACCAAACAGTCCGATCAAGTTCGAAAATTCATTCAAATTTTAGGTGAGTTTGGATAAACATATTAAATTTAATAATCAAGTTTGAGCATATAAGTAAAGCTATATTAACTTTCGAGTCAAACCTAAACTTTGTTCTTTAAAGCTCAAATTCGATCTGATTTAAAATCGCACATCAGACTAAAAATTTAACAATGAAGTTAAAGGATAAAAACAGAGAGCACCGATTACTTTATACTCAACGAGATTAATATTTTGATTCTTTTCTCACTAAAAATTAAAAAAAAAAATACACAATGTACTTTAAAAAACAAAATCATCATAAACTAAGAATTTGGCCAAAATGATGAAGATGATTAAGAAAAGTTTTTCAATATTAATCATATCGAAATCTAATAACACTCAAAGACAAAATTAGAAGATTTAATATTAAGTAATATAATTTTAGAATGGGCATACTAATCTTTCTTCACACAAAATTGTACTCTCAAATCTTAAATTTTTTTTATATAAATTGATATTTTATCCTTACATAAGAATAAGAATAAGTAACTAATTACACCAAAGATAATATAGTTGGAGCGACTCCTACCTCAGCCAAGGCAGGTGACCAATTATTTTTTTACATTGCAAATTAAGCCTTAAGTAAAGCATTTCCAAAGTAGCAGCAATTGGTGCCTTCCCCTTGGGCTCACTATTTAATTTGAACCTTTCAATAAATTAAAATCATGACACCGAGCAACCTATGAGAGCTGCTGCTGCTGCTGCGCCTGCGCCTATTGTTATTCTTAAGCGCGTTTTTACCTGCTCGCTGTAGTGGCCAGAACCCTTTTTGCAGTAGTTTGCAAAATGCTCGCAGTTGTTAATAAAAAGGTCGTATGAACCGAAATCCAATTTTTTCTCAAGGAAAGAAAATGCTGTCTCAATAACCTGATCAGGTGGACGAATATAACAAGTACTGCAGTAGAGTGGTTCACCATCAAGGAAGCAATCAAGACAGCTTATGACAACTCCCTTACATTGAGGCATGTCAAAACATCTCCTGCATTGCGGTTTACCATCTCTTTTAGGTCCTAAGAAATGAATCACCGCATCGTCTATTTCTAGTTCTTCTTCCTTGTTGCGGTTGCTCACCTTGGCTTCGCCAACATATATGCCTGCAGTCAAAGGAAAAACGTACGTGAAGAAATATTAAATTAATAGTATCCCAAAATTCTAAAGGCTAATTTGAATTCATGGTGCAATTGGATCATATGAGATATGAGATTGAAAAATAAAATGATCATTAAAAATATATGTTTTTGAATAAAATATTAAGAAGAATTTAATACCAAGGGTAAATATGTAAATGATCTTAAAAGATCTTTTGTATTATATGAAAAAGTTAAACGCATTGGGGTTCATCAGTATTAAACGGTGAGTCAAACTGATCCTAAGTTCGCTCGAGAATTTCTACAATATGTAAAATCAAATTGTTTAGTTTTATTGCAATGGTAACATAAATATATATGATTAAACATATATTTAAATTCATTAAGTATAAAATATATTAGAAGTATGTAAACATATGAGAATATATTAGAATAAATGTAAAATTAAAATCAATAGAAGTAAACACATGAAAATTTTGTTATAAGATGTACTTATATTTATAAAATCATATATTTATAATGCATTTTAGGATTAATGATTTTAAATTTACGCTTAATGATATGTTTACATTGATCTTATAATAAGATCAAAAATTTTAACTTTACTAAAAAATCAATTAGTTGTTGAAATTTGAAAATTAGATTAAACTCAATTAACGAACAAAAATGCAAAGAAAAATAATACCATGGTGTCTATATAGACCTCCGGAACGATCTGTAGAGATGTGATCACCCGGTCGGAGCTGGGCTCGACTAGCTCTTGCCATCTTTCTTCTTCACTGCCTCTATGATCTTAAGCACTGCAAATATATAGACGGAAAGGTTGATTCAAGGCTGCACTAAACGCTAATAGGAATAATTAATCCTTTGTCCAATATTCGTTCTTAAAAACTTTATTAAAATAAAATGATATAATTATGCTAAGATTTTTTATATTATTCTTATTAAATGTAAAATATATTAAAATAAATACAAAATAAGTAATTAGTTTTTACTGCAAATATACAGATGGAAAGGTTTAAGGTTGATTCAAGACTGACAAAATCCTTAATTTGTCCAATATTCGTGCTTAAAAAATTATTAAAATAAGATGATATAATTATGCTAAAAATTTTTATATTGTTCATATTATTTGTAAAAATAGATAAAAATAAATACAATATATGTCAATTCTAATATTTTTTTATTAGTTAGCTAGGGCTCCATTATATATGTAAAAATATATTCAATTTTTTTAGTAGTATACCTGTTAACTTGTTTTATCATTTTTTATATTTTATTTTATTTCAATTTTTTTGTTAGATATTATGATCTTATAATAAAATAGATAAATTGTGATCTTATTGCAAATAAACTTAAAATTGTTTGATTGCGTTGTAATTTGATAATTATGAACGTAATTCTTACGAAAGACTTGGAGAATAAAATAAAGTTAAATGATATTGAAGAATAAAATAAAGTTAAAATAATAAAAAATTCATTAATCTTTCTAATATGATTTTAAAAAGGAAAAAAAAAGTGTTACAAGCTAATATATTATTCTAGACTGCACTATTATTATTGGATTTGGAAGAGAAACAAGCTGAGTTCTTTTTTCATAAAACTACCACTTTTCTTCTTAAGCTTTTTTTTTTTTTTTTCCCTGGAATTCATAGACACTAAGAAAAGAAAGGAGAACGAAATCTTATACCAAAGAATAACGAGGAATCAAATAAAGCAAGAATAAAAGTTTATATATAACACAAAATAGATATTTTTAAAAATCACTTGACTGAATATTAATTAGCTGGGATGTGTGACACATTAAATATGACATAACAATGGTTGCTTATGCTAAATAATTAAAAATTATATTTTTTATTTACTAATTAATAATATAAAAATATAATTTTTTAACTTTACAAACGAGATTAAAAAACTTTATATACCTTACTTCTTAATTAGTTTTTATTTTTTAATATACTCAATGACGCATTTCTTCCTTCTAATTTTGTGAGTGGTAGTTTAATTTTTTTTTTTGTGTGAGATAATTTCTCATAATTAAAATACAAATATATATATATATATATATATATATATATATATATATATATATATTTGGTTTTTCTTACTTCACAACCACTCCTCAAACTATGTTGTCTACATCCTGGTCCCCTGTCTATGGATAACCACTGCTAATTATATTATTATTAATCCCTGTATCAAAAGAAACAATTGGATTGCCATTTGGAATTTGTATATAGTTAACTTGGCATGGCAAGGACTACGTGTATGTTTTATTTTACCAAATCAACAATTTTAAACACTCAAGCATGGTTTTCATATATGGTTAATTCTCCATGGGATCAACCTTGGTTCCTCAAGCTTCAAACCAATGGCGGACCATAGGCAGCCGTGCTGAGAAATCAGTGTCTATATGAAGTCAAATCAAAATCGTAGCATTCTTATGTACATTCTAAAATAATTATATTAAAAAATAAATAAATTTGAAGTCCAAGATAAGCAATTTTTTTTTAATAGTTTATGCGTTTACTTGTTTTACCTTTCTTTATATATTTTTTAAGTTTCATATTATTTCAATTTTTCACAAGATTTTATGATCTTACAATAGAACGAGTAAATTGTAATCTTACGGCAAATAAATCCAAAATTCTTTGCTTGCATTGTAATTTGATAATTACGAAGTAATTCTAATTAAAACAATTGAAGAATAAAGTAAAGTTAAACAATATTTGAGAATAAAATAAAGTTAAACAATATTTGAGAATAAAATAAAGTTAAAATAATTGATATTTCTAATAAAATTTTAAAGGGAAAAAAAAGTGCTACAAGCTAATATGAAGAATCCCATTGTCCTAGAGTTCACTGTTGTTGAAAGTGCTACAAGCTAATATGAAGAATCCCATTATCCTAGAGTTCACTGTTGTTGCATTTGGAAGAGGAACAAGTGGAGTAGCGTTCTTCCATAAAATTCCCACTTTTCTTCTAAAGCTTTTTATTCTTTTTCCTTTTCTGTGTGAATTCATAGAGACTTAAAAAAAAAAAAAAGGAAAATCAAATGAAGCAAGAATAAAAGTATATATTTGACAAAAAAATTTCAATAATCATAATTAAAAATTATATTTTTATACTTTTTTTAATAATACATTATTATTTAAAGTTCACATTTGGTGAGATTCGAATTCGAAACTTCAGAGTCCTAAAGCCTCTTACTTGACACAAAATTAAAGTTTCATTGGCAATTATATTTTTATACATTAGCAGTATATTTTTCAACTTACAAGTGAAATTACAGTCACATATCTCACTTTTTACTTAGTTATCATTTTTAGTTTTTAATATACTCAATGGATGTATTTCATCTATCTAATATCATCAGTCAAGTTTAAAAATTTTACAAATGGTATATGAGATAATTTTTCATAACTAAATACAAATATATTTGTTTGATTTTTTTTTTTTTACTTCAATAATCCAAATTTGGTTTTAGTTATAAACTAATTATTCCTCCTATGTTCATTCTTTAGAAATTTTTTTTTTAATAAATCAATACGCTCTAAAATTAAGCACTAGGAAAAACATCCATTTTCTTTAGATTATGCTCGATGTGAGCTTTGATGATTTGTTATAATTTGGAACCACTCCTTAGGTTACATTGTCGTTACAACCTAACCCCTTCTCTGAGTCTAAATCCACCTTGGTATTAAATTAGAATGAACATTGGGATCGTTTAAAAATTATCGGAACCTCTTCAAGTGATTCAAATATAACTACTTAAATACTCTTGAAGTGAAAAATAGTTTTTAAGAATTTGGTAAGAATGATGGAGAGGACTTCGAAAAGTTTTTTAATATTAATTACATCGAAATCTAATAATACTTAAAGATAAACTTAGAAAATTTAAGAGTAAGTGATATCATTATAAATAGGCGTAGCAGGAGTACTAATCTTTCCTCACATAACCGTACTTCCAAATTCTAAGATTTTTTAACATAAATTGATACATTATTCTTAGATAGGAATAGATAACCAATTAAACTTTAGATACAATAGTTAGTGAGACTCTTAATTTTGTGTCATGCAAATTAAGTTTTAAGACTTAGCATGTTAAAACATATATAAAATAGTTTTTTTCTATAATATTGAAATTTCAAGTTTGGATCCACGTTTTTAATCCAAAAACCACTTATCAAGAGGAAGAAAACCTTTGAGTTAAGTTCAAAATCATCTTCATCTCTTCTGGATTTCAGTGTGGAATACATGACATCTTTCACACCCAATAAAGTATATAGACTTTTTCACCCTTAGAAGACAGGGATCGACTCTCCCATGAGGATCCTCATATCAAAGAAGAGTTGATTAAACTCACATGTTCATGTTTCTATCTCAAAATTTCTTATAAATCAAAAACATCTAATGAATAAAATTAAATTTCAAATTATTTAAAATACATAAAAAAAAGTTGACAACATTGAAAATATTAATTTACCCAATTCTAATCAAATTCACAATTTACAGTGATATAGCAAAATTGAGGGATTGTCTGTCTCTTCTTAATAAGTATACAACAGATAATTCTAAAAAAGATTTGTAGAGTAATAGTTTTCATTCTGTTAGCACACTGCCACATTTGGATCCCAAGTCCATACCAGAAACTAGTTAGCCAGCCTCTCTCATGATTTCAATTGCCAAACCATTAAACAAAACAAGGCATCATATATAATTAATTACATATAATGCTACTTTTTGGTTCAAGTTACAAGATAAAAAGAGAGTAGTAAATTCCAAACCTTTGACCTCTACCCCAGCCAAGCCAAGTGACCAATTATTTTCTTACATCGCAAATTAAGCCTTAAGTAAAGCATTTACAAAATAGCAGCAATTGGGCCCTTTTGGTCACTTTTCTTTTTAACCTTTGAATAAACTAAAAATCATGACACCGAGCAACCTGTGACAACTGCTACGCCCGTTGCTACTCTGGCTCTTACCTGAACGCTGTAGCTTTCACCCGTTTTGCAGTAGTGTGCGAAATGCTCGCAGTTGTTAGTAAATAAATCGTATTCACCGAAGTCCCTTTCTTTCATGAGGTAAGAAAATGCTGTCCGAATAACCTCATCAGGTGGATCGGGAGTCACAAAGATGTAGTGGTAGCGGTAGAGTCCGTTTCCACCAAGGAAGCAATCAAGGCAGCTTATGACAACTCCTTCCCTTTGAGGCATGTAAAAACATCTTCTGCATGGAGATTTACTTTCTCTTTTTTTGTTAGGTCCAAAGAAATGAATCACCGCGTCGTCTATTTCTTGTTGTTCTTCATGATTGTTGGGGTTGGTCACCTTGGCGTTGCCCACATAAATGCCTGTACTCAAAGGAAAATCGGTAAGAAATGTTAGAATTAAATTAAAGATAAGCACCATTTATTCCAGCTTCTGTTTGCATGTATATATACCGTGGTGATAGTATAGGTCTCCAATACAGTCAGTCACGATGCTATCGCCTGGCCGGAGCTCGCCTCGACTGACTCGTATTTTCATTATTCTTCGTCAGTTCTTCGATGATCTCTAACTTGTCTGTCTAGTTCAAATATATATATATATGGAAAGGTTGATTCAAGGCCGACAATCAAGACGGTTAGTCCTCACCCCGATAGTAATAATACTGTGTCCAATATTCGTGCTAAGAAAACTTATTAAAATAAGATGATATAATTAGGCTAAATTTTTTATATTATTCTTATTAATTAAAATAAATATAAAATATATAATTTATAATACATTTATTACTTAAATAAATAATATACCTAAAATTATATTTTATTTTCTTATTCACGTGTTAACTTGTTTTATCATTTTTTTTAAAAATCTTATACTATTTCAATTTTTGATGAGATATTATGATTTTGAAATGTAATTGATAAATTATTATTTTAGTGTAAACAAATATGATGTAATTTTAATAGAAAGAATTAGAGAATAAAATAAAGTTAAATATATAGGAGAATAAAAAAAGTTAAAATAAAATAACTTTTATTTTTTAATATGCTTGAAGAATGCGCTTCATCATCTAATCTCGTCAATGAGATGATGTATAAAATAATTTCTCATAATTAAAATACAAATATTATGTATTTAATATCTGTGTTATAAAACGCTTGCTTCGTGATGGACAGGACCCACGGTAACTATTAAGTTCACGCTATAAGTAATAATCCTTTGTCCAATATTCGTGCTTAAAAGGCCTATCAAAATAAGATGATATAGTTATGCTAAATTTTTATATTATTCTTATTATTTGTAAAATATATTAAAATAAATACAAAATATGTAATTTGTAATTTTTTATTAGTTAGATAAATAATTTAAGTAAAATTATATTTAAGTTTAATTATAATATTTTATGTGTTAACTTGTTTTAGCAAGTTTTATAATTTTTTAAAATTTATTATTATTTCAATTTTTTCTTTAGATATCATGATCCTACTGTAAAATTGATAAATTGTTAACTTATTGTAAACAAATTCAATATTATTTGATTGCATCCTAGTTCTAAAATTATGAACGTAATTCTCATTAAAAGAATTAGAGAAAAAATAAAATTAAACGATATTGAAAAATGAAATAAAATTAAAATAATCGACAATTCATCCATCTTTTTAATCTGATCTTATAATAAAATAGATAAATTGTGATCTTATTGCAAATAAACTTAAAATTGTTTGATTGCGTTGTAATTTGATAATTATGAACGTAATTCTTACGAAAGACTTGGAGAATAAAATAAAGTTAAATGATATTGAAGAATAAAATAAAGTTAAAATAATCAAAAATTCATTAATCTTTCTAATATGATTTTAAAAAGGAAAAAAAAAATAGTTACAAGCTAATATATTATTCTAGACTGCACTATTATTGGATTTGGAAGAGAAACAAGCTGAGTTCTTTTTTCATAAAACTTCCACTTTTCTTCTAAAGCTTTTTTTTTTTTTTCCTGGAATTCATAGACACTAAGAAAAGAAAGGAGAACGAAATCTTATACCAAAGAATAACGAGGAATCAAATAAAGCAAGAATAAAAGTTTATATATAACACAAAATAGATATTTTTAAAAATCACTTGACTGAATATTAATTAGCTGGGGTGTGTGACACATTAAATATGACATATGAATGGTTGCATATGCTAAATAATTAAAAATTATATTTTTTATATACTAATTAATAATATAAAAATATAATTTTTCAACTTTACAAATGAGATTAAGAAGCTTTATATACCTTACTTCTTAATTAGTTTTTATTTTTTAATATACTCAATGACGCATTTCTTCCTTCTAATTTCGTGAGTGGTAGCTTAAAATTTTTTTTGTGTGTGAGATAATTTCTCATAATTAAAATACAAATATATATATATATATATATATATATATATATATATATATTTGGTTTTTCTTACTTCACAACCACTCCTCAAACTATGTTGTCTTACATCCTGGCCTCGTCTATGAATAACCACTGCTAATTATATTATTATTAATCCCTGTATCAAAAGAAACAATTGGATTGCCATTTGGAATTTGTATATAGTTAACTTGGCATGGCAAGGACTACGTGTAACGCCCCGGAAGCGCAAAAAATAGGGCAATTTTTTTTTTTTATCTCTACTTAGGTTGTATTCCTGTACAGTGTAGGATACTTCTTTCTTTCTTTATTTATTTTCAAGTTTTCTTATATTCCAACCACCTCATGCGTTAAATAGTAAGTAACATCTACATATTAATTGTTTCTTGAACGTTTACCTACTAATCCATAAAAACAGTGATTACATCCCGTAATAATTATACACCCACATATCTGTACATTATACATGTCTGGAAATAAACATCTGTTATTATACCTGAACAAGTACTTCGTAGATAGCTGCGTAACACTTACTGCAGGATATCTGAGATGGAGAAAAAGGGGGTGAGCTTCTGGGGAAAAAGTTCTGTAAGGAATATGTTTAGAATAATTCTGACTATATAAAGCATGTGAAAAATCATGCAAGTATACTTTCATACTTTACTTCTAAAAATCAAATCATAAACTTACTTGAAAAATAATCATTCAATCGTACGTATAAATTCTATTTCGTACGTAAAACATTCATACAGAAAAATATCATAAATGCTTATACTTTCCTTTTTAATACCATGAATGTCTTTTCATCTGAAAACATAAAACATGTTTTCTTTCACTAAATCATCATGTAAATCTTTATCTGAAAGCATAAATCATACTTTCTTTCATGAAAACATCATCATGCATAGTTTTCTTTAATGAAATATTCATCATACATAATTCATTTCGTAAAATCATCATATAGATCTTTTCATCTGAAAACGTAAAACATGTTTTGTTTTATGAAAACATCATCATACTTTCTTTCATAAGAACATCATCATTCTTTCTTTCATAATCATCATCATACTTTCTTTCATAAAGACTCATCATTAAAACATAGAGACTAGGCTATATCCGAGTCATGCAATATACGTCATCCTCCGTAGAGGGTCATAATCATATCGATGGCCATGGTGGGGGCTGTAGACTGGATCAGGGTCGTACAGCAATCATAATCATAAACATGGGTAGTATCTTCTCATTCTTATTATATACTAGCACATAGCTAAGGCACGGGCACCGATGGCATTCGTCGTGCGGGAAACATTCTTGCGTGCTGCGCGGGTACGAGATACTACCAGAAATCATCATCATAGACCACGAGTAGCGAGTCAACCACCACACAGGTGAATACAAGAGCTATAAGGGTCCTGCGTATTGGCATCTCAAGTGGCGGAGTCGGAGCGCCACGAGTAGTTGCCATGCATATAAATAGCCTCCTAATCTCAAAATCTCTTTTTCTTTTCTTAAATACTTTCGGAAAATATCAAAATTTCCGTTGAAACATGAATATAAAGTCATATAGAAAACTATAAAATATTTATGTGTTTCATACTCTATAAATCATTTCATAAAACGAAACATACTTCATCAAATTGTTTCATGAGCATAAATATGCTTTGTAAATCATTCATAAATCTGAATATGCTTAATAAATCATTTCATAAATATAATTATACTTTATAAATCATTTCATGAACATAATTATATTTTATAAATCATTTCATGAACCTAAATAGGTCAGAATTAAGCTAAATTACACCCCTTACCTCGTAAACCTTGGGGTAGTGCAAAATCGTCGGGTCTCGGGATTACCTCGATTTGCGTGCTAAATTCCCGAGCTGCCCAAAACGATACCAATTCATCATATATTGATCAATTTCATCTTAACATACTCAATTTTAATTTATCTTCTCGAAGTTTGATCAATTTTGATTTTTCGGTCAACTTTTCAGTTTTCTCGGTTTTACCGATTTAAGTCCCGTTTTTGGCCAATTTCATTATTTTAATTTCTCATTTCATTACTTCATTAACCTTATGACTCATTCAAGTCCATAAATCATGTTGGTCACTTTGCCAAATTTTCAATTCTTTCACTTTTCGGTTTTACACTGAGTTAAGCTATAAATCGAGCTTTCTCGGTATAAATTTAATCGACAATAAAATTAAACGATATTGAAAAATGAAATAAAATTAAAATAATCGAAAATTCATCCATCTTTTTAATCTGATCTTATAATAAAATAGATAAATTGTGATCTTATTGCAAATAAACTTAAAATTGTTTGATTGCGTTGTAATTTGATAATTATGAACGTAATTCTTACGAAAGACTTGGAGAATAAAATAAAGTTAAATGATATTGAAGAATAAAATAAAGTTAAAATAATCAAAAATTCATTAATCTTTCTAATATGATTTTAAAAAGGAAAAAAAAATAGTTACAAGCTAATATATTATTCTAGACTGCACTATTATTGGATTTGGAAGAGAAACAAGCTGAGTTCTTTTTTCATAAAACTTCCACTTTTCTTCTAAAGCTTTTTTTTTTTTTTTTCCTGGAATTCATAGACACTAAGAAAAGAAAGGAGAACGAAATCTTATACCAAAGAATAACGAGGAATCAAATAAAGCAAGAATAAAAGTTTATATATAACACAAAATAGATATTTTTAAAAATCACTTGACTGAATATTAATTAGCTGGGGTGTGTGACACATTAAATATGACATATGAATGGTTGCATATGCTAAATAATTAAAAATTATATTTTTTATATACTAATTAATAATATAAAAATATAATTTTTCAACTTTACAAATGAGATTAAGAAACTTTATATACCTTACTTCTTAATTAGTTTTTATTTTTTAATATACTCAATGACGCATTTCTTCCTTCTAATTTCGTGAGTGGTAGCTTAAAATTTTTTTTGTGTGTGAGATAATTTCTCATAATTAAAATACAAATATATATATATATATATTTGGTTTTTCTTACTTCACAACCACTCCTCAAACTATGTTGTCTTACATCCTGGCCTCGTCTATGAATAACCACTGCTAATTATATTATTATTAATCCCTGTATCAAAAGAAACAATTGGATTGCCATTTGGAATTTGTATATAGTTAACTTGGCATGGCAAGGACTACGTGTAACGCCCCGGAAGCGCGAAAAATAGGGCAATTTTTTTTTTTATCTCTACTTAGGTTGTATTCCTGTACAGTGTAGGATACTTCTTTCTTTCTTTATTTATTTTCTAGTTTTCTTATATTCCAACCACCTCATGCGTTAAATAGTAAGTAACATCTACATATTAATTGTTTCTTGAACGTTTACCTACTAATCCATAAAAACAGTGATTACATCCCGTAATAATTATACACCCACATATTTGTACATTATACATGTCTGGAAATAAACATCTGTTATTATACCTGAACAAGTACTTCGTAGATAGCTGCGTAACACTTACTGCAGGATATCTGAGATGGAGAAAAAGGGGGTGAGCTTCTGGGGAAAAAGTTCTGTAAGGAATATGTTTAGAATAATTCTGACTATATAAAGCATGTGAAAAATCATGCAAGTATACTTTCATACTTTACTTCTAAAAATCAAATCATAAACTTACTTGAAAAATAATCATTCAATCGTACGTATAAATTCTATTTCGTACGTAAAACATTCATACAGGAAAATATCATAAATGCTTATACTTTCCTTTTTAATACCATGAATGTCTTTTCATCTGAAAACATAAAACATGTTTTCTTTCACTAAATCATCATGTAAATCTTTATCTGAAAGCATAAATCATACTTTCTTTCATGAAAACATCATCATGCATAGTTTTCTTTAATGAAATATTCATCATACATAATTCATTTCGTAAAATCATCATATAGATCTTTTCATCTGAAAACGTAAAACATGTTTTGTTTTATGAAAACATCATCATACTTTCTTTCATAAGAACATCATCATTCTTTCTTTCATAATCATCATCATACTTTCTTTCATAAAGACTCATCATTAAAACATAGAGACTAGGCTATATCTGAGTCATGCAATATACGTCATCCTCCGTAGAGGGTCATAATCATACCGATGGCCATGGTGGGGGCTGTAGACTGGATCAGGGTCGTACAGCAATCATAATCATAAACATGGGTAGTATCTTCTCATTCTTATCATATACTAGCACATAGCTAAGGCACGGGCACCGATGGCATTCGCCGTGCGGGAAACATTCTTGCGTGCTGCGCGGGCACGAGATACTACCAGAAATCATCATCATAGACCACGAGTAGCGAGTCAACCACCACACAGGTGAAGACAAGAGCTATAAGGGTCCTGCGTATTGGCATCTCAAGTGGCGGAGCCGGAGCGCCACGAGTAGTTGCCATGCATATAAATAGCCTCCTAGTCTCAAAATCTCTTTTTCTTTTCTTAAATACTTTCGGAAAATATCAAAATTTTCGTTGAAACATGAATATAAAGTCATATAGAAAACTATAAAATATTCATGTGTTTCATACTCTATAAATCATTTCATAAAACGAAACATACTTCATCAAATCGTTTCATGAGCATAAATATGCTTTGTAAATCATTCATAAATCTGAATATGCTTCATAAATCATTTCATAAATATAATTATGCTTTATAAATCATTTCATGAACATAATTATATTTTATAAATCATTTCATGAACGTAAATATGTCAGAATTAAGCTAAATTACACCCCTTACCTCGTAAACCTTGGGGTAGTGCAAAATCGTCGGGTCTCGGGATTACCTCGATTTGCGTGCCAAATTCCCGAGCTGCCCAAAACGATACCAATTCATCATATATTGATCAATTTCATCTTAACATACTCAATTTTAATTTATCTTCTCGAAGTTTGATCAATTTTGACTTTTCGGTCAACTTTTCAGTTTTCTCGATTTTACCGATTTAAGTCCCGTTTTTGGCCAATTTCATTATTTTAATTTCTCATTTCATTACTTCATTAACCTTATGACTCATTCAAGTCCATAAATCATGTTGGTCACTTTGCCAAATTTTCAATTCTTTCACTTTTCGGTTTTACACTGAGTTAAGCTATAAATCGAGCTTTCTCGGTATAAATTTAACCGTTAACAACCTTAGATCCATCAAATTTCACCACAAACATATCAACACTATTCTTTCCAGATCTCAAATCCTTCATATAAATTAAATCATCCAATTCCACTTAACTAAAAATCTTTCAACAACACCAAATAACAACATATATGAATTTTATCATCATCCATCAATTTTACCTCAGGTTTGACCAAGGTTGACCACGTTTTTCTTCCACAAAATTGATCCTCAACTGAAATTCAACATGTATATAGCTCAAAACCATGAAAAACTAGCTCAAAAACCGATCAAAGAATGAAAACTCTTAAATTCCTCACTTACCAAAAACAGGGCAGATTCATCGACGGTTTTTATTTTTCATTTTTCACCTATAAAATGAACTTATTTGCGGCTGAATTTTTTATATGTTATATATGACTGGATGAGGAAGATTTCATCCTTCTTGGCCAACACCTGAATCTGGCCGGAAGGTGGCCGGAAAAATCTCACAATGAGGGTAAAGGGAGGACGCCAGTGGGAATGAAGGGAGGGGGATATCTCTCGGCCTAGAAGTCCTTTGGGGTTGATTTTTATGCCCATTTGAAACTCTATAAGTCTAATTTCAGACTTGAAAAACTTGGCTTGAATTGAATACCGTAAGGTCTTCAAATTTGACAAAGAAGGGGGTTAGGTCGGCAGGCTGAAGGGGACAGATTTCTGTCCTCTTCTAGAAAAATTCAGAAAAATTTATTCTAGTCCAATTTTCTCCAAATTTCCACTTCTCAAGTGTTATAATATGTCTCTAGTATGTTTCATAAAAATTTGGGGGTCACTTGTTTAAGAAAAGTTTCCCGATTGAGCCCATTTCGCGCAATTTAGTCAATACCGAGCAAAATGGCTTAAAGTTTTCAATTTACCTTAAAAATTAATTTGATCTCTGAAACCTCCATATTTCCACTTGATTTTGATCTCTCAAGTAAATTTCACCTTATATTAATTTTATATGGCTTCAGAATAATTTTCGTGAATTTTATGAATTTAATCTGGATTTATTTCTAATTCCGAGCTCATTTGCTCGGTTTAGTGCAAAATCCGAATCTTACTAACTTTTTCATTTCCAATACCTTAATTTTCATTTCTAAACATCATTTTATGATCATACATGAAATTCTTAAGAAATTCTCGGGTTTCACATTTCTCCCTACCTTTTAGGAATTTGGTCCTCCAAATTCACTCGAGTCCGTCAAATAAGCGAGGGTACTTCTCTTTCATCAGGCTCTCTAGTTCCCAAGTTGCTTCTTCTGTCGAGTGATACTTCCAGAGAACCTTTACCAATGAAATTCTCTTCGTTCAAAGTACATTTTCCTTCCTATCAAGAATTCGGATAGGTTCTTCTACATAACTCATGTCTCCTTGAATGTCCAAAACTTCATATTCAATAACATGGGAGGGATCCGGATTATATCTCCTCAACATAGAAACGTGGAAGACATTATGTATCCCAGCAAGCTCTAGAGGTAAAGCTATCCAGTAAGCAACATCTCCCACTCTCTCTAGTATCTTAAACGGACCGATAAAGCGAGGGTTCAACTTCCTTTTCTTTCCAAATCGCATGATGCCCTTACTGGGAGATACCTTCAAAAATACAGAATCTCCAATCTGAAATTCAAGTGACCGTCTACGCACATCAGCGTAATTCTTTTGTCTACTCTGAGCAGCCCGAAGTCTATCACAAATAATCTGAACGTCCTTAGCTGCTTGTTCCACTAAATCGGGAGCCATAATTTTTCGGTCACCCACTTCTTCCCAAGCAATCGAGGATCTACATCTCCTGCCATATAAAGCTTCATAAGGAGCCATACCAATGCTAGCATGATAACTGTTCTTATAGGCAAATTCAGCGAGGGGCAGATGATCATTCCATTAGCCCTTAAAATCTAGCACACACGCCCTTAACATATCCTCTAAGGTCTGAATAGTCCGCTCGGACTGACCATCAGTCTGAGGATGATAGGCGGTGCTCAAATTCAGTCGAGATCCCATGGCTTCCTGAAAACGAGTCCAAAACCTCGAAGTGAACCGGGAATCTCTATCAGAAGTAATGCTCACAGGAGCTCCATGTAATCGTGCCACCTCTCTGACATACAGTTCTGCTAGCTTATCTAGAGAATCAGTGCTCTTAATGGCAAGGAAGTGGGCACTCTTTGTCAGTCTGTCCACAATCACCCAGACTGTATCATGGCCTCTCTGGGTCCTGGGTAACCCCATAATAAAATCCATTGTTATGTGCTCCCATTTCCATGTAGGTACTGGTAAGGGCTTAAGAAGTCCTGCGGGCTTCTGATGCTCAATCTTAACCTGTTGACATACCAAGCACCTAGCCACAAATTTTGCTACATCCCGCTTCATACCAGTCCACCAGTACACCTTTCGCAGATCATGGTACATCTTGGTACTGCCTGGGTGCATGGTGTAACGGGAACAATGAGACTCTTTCAAAATCTGCTGTCTCAGGGCATCATCATTTTGAACACAAATTCGACCTCTGAACCTCAACAGTCCATCCTCACTGACCGTAAAATCTGACTGCGAAGTTTGTTCTGCTTGACTAACCATGTCTAGTAACCTCTGATCAATTCTCTACCCTGTTCTGATCTGATCTAAGATACTGGGCTCAATCTGTATGCTAGCCACAAATCCAATATCTGCTTCTTCAACTTTAATCCTTAGTCCAGCGAACTGTTCTATTAGCTCCCATTCTCTAACCATCATATGTGACACCATACTTTTCCTGCTGAGAGCATCTGCCACCACGTTCGCCTTACCCAAATTATACAAAAATCTCGCAGTCATAATCCTTAAGGAGCTCTATCCACCGTCTCTGTCTCATGTTAAGCTCCTTTTGATCAAATATATACTTTAAGCTTTTGTGGTCGGTGAAGACCTGAAATTTCTTACCATACAGGTAATGTCGCCATATCTTCAAGGCAAAAACTACAGCGGCTAACTCCAGGTCATGGGTGGGATAATTTCGCTCATGGTCCTTTAATTGTCTAGAACCGTAAGCTATTACTCGACCATTCTGCATAAGTACACATCCCACACCCTGGTGAGAAGCATCACAATATACCGCAAATCCCCCTGAACTACTCAGAATTGTCAGGACAGGTGCAGTAGTTAATCTCTGTTTGAGCTCCTGAAAACTCTGCTCACATGCTTCAGACCATAAAAAGGGAACTCCCTTACGCGTGAGCTTAGTCAATGGAGCTGCTATTTTGGAAAATCCTTCTACAAATCTTCGATAGTACCCCGCCAGTCCCAAAAAACTTCGAATCTCAGTCGCAGTCTTTGGTCTCTCCCATTGGAGTACTGCTTCAACCTTGGATGGATCAACTAAAACTCCGTCTTTGGATATAATGTGACCGAGGAAAGCTATCTGCTCCAGCCAGAATTCACATTTACTTAGTTTCCCATATAATTGTTTCTCCCGAAGGGTCTGAAGCACTGTGCTCAAATGCTGCTCATGTTCTTCCTGGGATTTAGAGTACACCAAGATGTCATCAATAAAAACAATTACAAATTGATCTAAATAATCCCGAAATACTTCATTTAAACTCATGAAAGCAGCAGGGGCATTGGTCAAACCTAAAGGTATCACCAAGAACTCATAGTGGCCATATCTTGTCCTGAATGCTGTCTTAGCCACATCATCCTTCCTAATCCTCAACTGGTGATAGCCAGACCTCAGATCAATATTCGAAAATACTGAAGCCCCTCTCAACTGATCAAATAAGTCATCAATTCTGGGTAGAGGTTACTTGTTCTTTACTGTAGCCTTATTCGATAATCTATAATCTATACACAACCAGAGGCTACCATCTTTCTTCCTGACAAATAAAATCGGAGCTCCCAAAGGCAACACACTGGGTCTTACAAAACCCTTGTCCAGCAATTCTTGCAACTGCTTTTTTTTCAACTCCTCTAATTCTACTAGTGTCATTCTATAGGGAGTCTTAGAGATTGGCTGGGTATCCGGTTCTAAATCAATAGTGAATTCCAGCTCTCTCTCCGGTGGTAACCCCGGTAATTCCTCGAGAAAAACATCCGAAAACTCACATACAATCGGTACGTCCTGAATACTTATGTGTTCCCGACTCACATTAGAAATGGAGGCTATATAACCTTCAAAACCACAAGAATTACACAATTTCATTCTTCAAATTTCATGTTTTTTTTTTAATTGCAAAACATACTTCAAATTTATCAGGTAAGGAGAAGGTTACAGTCTTGGTATAGCAGTCTAAACTTACTCTATTGTTGGCTAACCAATCCATCCCTAAAATTACATCAAAGCCATACATGTTTAACAAAATTAGATCTGTTATCATGACCCTATCTCCCACCTTAATTTCACAGTTCCTACACACTCTATCAGTTATTTGTGTCTCATGTAGGGGAGTACTGATATGACATACATAATCTAGAGATTCAGACTTTACATGCAGGCACTTTACATACTGAGGTGATATGAATGAGTGTGTGGATCCGGAATCAAATAACGCATTAGCTCTACGATTACAGACAAGAAGATTACCTCTAATAACATCTGAAGAGGCATCTACTGTCTCCTGATCAATTGCGAAGACTCGCCCTCGGGTGACAGGCCTCTTACCTTTTTCTTCTGCTGTAGCCCGTCTTTGAGGGAGCTGCCTCTGAATCCCTCGTGTCTGTCTCTCAGGCGGTGGGGGAGGCTGATCTCGTGGCTGTGGAGTCTGTTGTTGTGGACAATCTCTCATCACGTGCCCTTTCTCACCACATCTAAAACATACTCCTGCCCTCCAGAGGCAAGGTCCATTATGTGCTCTGCCACATTCGGAACAATTCTGTCTGGTCATCAGTTGACCTCGGTGATAAGTTGCATATTATACATATTAATTGTCATATTTTCCTATGATTTAAATTCTTTTATATGCTTAATTTTTGGATTTGATTTATATTTTCTATTTTGTATTGAGAATGAAGGAAAATGGACAAAATGGATTAAAAGCTGCAGATTCTGCTCAAATCACAAAATCAGAAGAAATCTTGGAATTCAAGTCAAGATCTATCACTTGTAGTTGAAGTTGACTGAATCAGTCCAAAGATGGCAAGTGGAAGATTTTAATTATTAAAGAAGAGATATGCAAAGTGGTGGAAAAAGGAAAGAAGTTTAATTGTAATCAAACTCAATCAGAGAACTTTCCTTTAGAAACAGATTCTGGAGCTAGGATATTTAGTATATATAGACTAAGAGTGGCTAGGGAGAGGGATCTGAATTCTGAATTCTTGAATATTCATATATTTTTATTTTTCTTTAGTATTTTTCTCTGAACTTATGGCTTGCTAAGTTTTTAGTCTAGCCAAAGGATAATTAAAGTTTGGGTTCTTTAAGAATTGTGAGATCTAATTAGTTTTTATCTTGTTCTTTTATATCTTTATTATTTATATGTCTTCTGTTCTTATTTAAATTATTGTTTTGATTGATTGTACAAAAAGGGCCCTTTGTTCAATTGTCAGGATAATATATCGCCAATTAGAAACCTGAATCCGTAATTGTTTAGGTATTCTAATATAAGTGGTAAATAACATAATTGATTTCAGACAGGATTTCGATTCTCTGTTAAGAAGATATATAATCTAGCTTAAATGAACCTACATGTGTGTTTGTTGGTTAGAATTGGTAGTCTCTCTAGTTTTCAATGCTGTTGGTAAATTAAATCTTAAGATCGTATCTAAGGTTGTTTAACTGACAAGAGAAATAATTAGAGATCGTATCCTGATTATCGAAGAAGTAAGGAGAGATAGGTTGTTAGGTCGTACCAATAACCATAACCAATTTAGTAAAGATTAAAAGAATTTATTTTTGCATCAATGATCAATTCCCTGAACCCATTCTAAAATTATTCCTTTGGTTAGATGGTCTCATCATATTGATTTTATCCAAATATTTTATATAGCGATTTTACTTGCCTAGAATTTAATTTAATTTTTATTTTCATTTTTCGAAAACCCCCCATTTTACTTTTTTATATTTTGCAGAAAAATAAATCTTACCAATCTCTTGGGAAACGACCTTACTCATTTATACTACAGATTTAAATTTATCTTGAGTAGGAATTATTATTGTTGGTTTCGACACCCATCAATTTTTGGCGCCGTTACCGGGGATTGGTTTTTAATTAGATTTATTTTGATGCCCCGTTCTTTTCGTGCAGGTGAATTAATCCCGTACGACCCTGAGATTGAAAAGACAGCTAAGAGGAATAGGAAGGAAACAAAAATTCAAAAGGCACAAGAAGGTACATCTTCATCCCCTGAACTGAATTTAGCACTTGATTTGACCAATTCATCTAGTGATTCAGAGACTGAAGAAATAATGGCTGAAGAAGAGCAAACTTTAAGGCAGTTGGCTGCACCACCTATCAATCAACAACCCCTCTGCATTCATAACCCAACTCTGCAAGCAGATTTTGAATTAAGATCGGGTTTGATCCATTTGCTTCCCAAGTTCCATGGTCTTGAGAATGAAGATCCTCACAAACACTTAAAAGAATTTCATGTGGTATGTTCAAGCCTGAAACCACAAGGAGTTACTGAAGAGCAAATCAAAATGCGAGCTTTCCCGTTCTCACTAGCTGATAGAGCAAAAGATTGGTTGTTCTATTTACCTCCTGGTTCTATAACTACATGGACTGAAATGGTGAGATTATTTTTAGAAAAATTTTTCCCTGCTTTAAGAGCTGCTAGCATTAGAAGAGAGATATGTGGAATCAAGCAGAAAGATATTGAAACTCTTCACGAATACTGGGAGAGATTTAAGCAACTTTGTGCAAGTTGTCCTCAACATGGGATTTCCGAACAACTCTTAATTCAATATTTTTACGAAGGATTGTTACCCATGGAAAGAAGGATGATGGACGCAGCCAGTGGAGGGGCGATAGTGAACAAGACTCCTAGAGAGGCTAGAGATTTAATTTCCACCATGGCTGCCAACTCCCAACAGTTTGGATTCAGACAAGACATACCTCATAGAAGAGTAAACGAGGTAAATACACATTCTCTTGAAAATCAAATAGCTAGTCTAACGTCTGTTGTTCAACAATTGGCTATAGGAATGGGAAACGTACAACAAGTTAAAGCCTGTGGAATTTGTGCTGCTACTGGACACCCAACCGACATGTGCCCCATACTTCAAGATGAACCTCATGAGCACGTAAATGCAGTTGGAGGATTTTCATGTCCACCACAAAGGAATCACGATCCATATTCAAACACTTATAACCCAGGGTGGAGAAATCATCCCAACTTTAGCTACGGAGTAAGGCCGCAATTTCAGAATTCTCAATATAGCCAGCCTGCTCCACAACAACAACAACATCAGCCATCCTCAAATTCAGGTACGTCTCTTGAAGAAATTGTTAAATCACTTGCAATTAACACACAACAATTTCAACAGGAAACAAGGACAAGTATCAAGAAGCTGGAAGATCAAATGAGTCAGCTAGCCACTTCTGTGAGCAGACTGGAATCTCAAGGAAAATTGCCCTCACAAACAATTATCAACCCTAAACATAATGTTAGTGCAATGACCTTGAGGAGTGGAACTGAGGTAGGGGAGTCTAGCAAGACAACCCGAAAGCACATTCCAGAAGAAGCTGAAAAGGAAGTTACTACATCCAAGCCACAGTTTGATCACCTTAAGGAACCTAATGTCATGCAACAAAAAGTTTTGGCACCAATTCCTCCTTTTCCTTTTAGATCATCCAAATCTAAAAAAGAGGAGGAGGAAAAAGAAATTTTTGACATATTTCGCAAGATTGAGGTAAATATTCCTTTACTTGATGTAATTAAACAGGTACCTCGATATACCAAATTTCTCAAGGAGTTGTGCATCAACAAAAGGAAATTAAAAGGTAATGAATTTGTGAGCATGGGGGAAAATGTTTCAGCTGTCATTCAGAAAAAGTTACCTCCTAAATGCAAGGATCCAGGTATGTTTACTATCCCTTGTAAGGTAGGTAATCTTAAAATTGAAAGAGCAATGTTAGATCTAGGAGCTTCAATTAATGTCATGCCTCTGTCTATTTATAAATCTTTGAATGTTGGACCATTAAAAGAGACTGGTGTGATTATTCAACTTGCTGATAGATCTAACGTTTATCCTGAAGGTGTTCTAGAGGATGTTCTGGTGCAAGTAAATGGATTGATCTTCCCTGCTGATTTTTATGTGCTTGATATGGAGGATGATGACTCATCTAGATCGTTAATTTTGTTAGGAAGACCTTTCTTAAAAACATCTAGGACTAAAATTGATGTGCATGATGGTACACTCACAATGGAATTTGATGATGAAATCATTAAGTTTAATATTAATCATGCATATGAAAGCTCTGTGATTTACAAGGAAGAGATAAAGGCTTTTCATCATATGGTTTCCAAGAAAAAATTTTATGTTGCTCAGAAAGTTATATTATCTCATTCTAAATTAAAAATATTTCCTAGTAAATTTCGTTCTAGATGGTTAGGCCCTTATGTTGTTACTAACGTGTTTCTTCGTGGTAAAATTGAAATTCAAAGTTTGGATACAGGTCAAATTTCTAAGGTCAAGGGTCATCGTTTAAAGCCTTGTTATGAAGGTTTACAAGTGCATGAAATTGAACGAATTGGGTTGGAATGTCCAACGTATAACTGAGCATGACTATGTCTAGCCAAAGACTTTAAAGAAAGGCGCTGTTTGGGAGGCAACCCAAAATTTTTCTTTATTTTTGTTTAGCAAATATTTTTTTTAATTTTGTTATTTTATTAATATTGAGTAAGATTTATTTTGTCAAAAAAAAAACAAAAAAAAAAAAATTTACAGAAGCAAATCTCTCATAAGGCGTGCCCACGCCTTATGAAGAGATCTCTTCTGTCCCAAAAATATACATATATTTATTATATATATATATAATTAAAAAAAAAAATTTAAATTTATTGCAGAAGAGCATTATTGATAGGGCGTGCCCACGCCCTATCAAAACATCCCTTCTGCCACCAACATAGATTTTTTTTTCTTCTTTTCATATTAGCTTTTATTACTTTTTTTTATTTATTTTTTTTATTTATTTTTTCTTTCTTCTGCAGATTCCAACCCTCTTCTCTGCACTCAGCACAGAACCAAGCAGCCGTGATCGCACCTCACAGCACTTCCGACTGCAGTTCCGGCGACAAGGCCAAGCCCGAACTCCCACAACTCCGGCAGCTTCATCGCGTCTTCCCCAGCTCCATCGGCAGCACCCAGCAGACCACACAGAACCGAGCAGCAAACCCGACCTCCTCTCCCCAGGACCGACAGCATGCCCAGACTGTCGAGACCCTGCCACCAGAATTGAGACCGGCAGCAACAATCAACCCATCGCGTCTCCACAACTACAGCAACAGACCAGTGAAATTTCGAGCTCCCTCACCTCTCTGCAGCATTGGCACCACCAATTTTTGGAGTTTCCAGCTCAATCAGCAACAGCAACAGCGACCTCCCTTCCCGACAGCTCTCCATCGCCTCTCTCCCTGAAATACACAATTCCGGCAGCTTCAGCAACAATCTCCACTGCAGACCCGCGCTCTCCCATCTTCCCGAGCTTCATCGAGCCTGCGAATCCCTTCTCCAAGCTCCATCGCGGTTTCGGCGCACCAGTCCCAATTTCCAGCAGCTGCACTCCTTTCTCCCCGACCCCTTCGAGCTTCACGCAGAATCACAGCAGTCCCATCTTCGGTAACAGTTTCAGCAGTATCCAGAGCTTCACACAGGAGCACCGGACAATATCTAATTTTTATTTTATTTTATTTTAAATTTTTTTTTTGCTTTATTAAAAAAAAAAAAAAAAGAAAAAAAAAAATTTGTTGTGGTGGTCGACTAGTTCAACTATACCATTTTTATCCTTAACATTATTTGATTTGGTGTAGTAATTTTACTAATCTTGCTTATGTTTAACAATAGTGCAGTGTGCAAAATTTTTTTTTTTTTGGTTAGAAGTGGAAATCCAGAAGCTTCTTTCGCTCGTGAACGTGCCAAGATTGAATAAGTCATGAAAATCAACGCAATACTTGGCGGTGCTCAATATTTTTCAGGGAAGTCTCTTAATTTCTCTTAATTCTTTTACAGTTAATGAACAATTATTTTGATACATTGGGGACAATGTATAGTCTAGATGTGGGGGAGAGTATTTAATTGTGACTTGGATGTTTGCTTCATTTTCCTTTCATTCTTGATTAATTTTCATGAAAATTTTTGCAAATCCATAAAAATTTTGTTCCAAAAGGTACATTAGTTAATGTTTGTAATTTCTTTGAATTCTAGATTTTTCCAATGCTTATCCCATGAAAAAAAAAAAAAAAAATTGATTTACACAGTTTTGAATTCTCATTAAAACACTGATTAGTTACTTTTAATTCATTAGATGAAAAAGTGTATAAGATCTAGCACACATAACCCTTTTTGGTGAGATTTGAGCCTATGAGCATTCATTACATCATGCTCCATTTCTTGTTTGTGTGATTGTCATGCATAGTTGATTATTCTAGAACTTGCTCTATCATACATGTCTCAATCAACCCCTTTGATGAATATGATGTAATAAATCAAATAAGGGCAATTAGGTTAAACCCTCTTTCTTAATATTATACCTTTCTTTTCAAGCCTACCTTATTATAATTAACCCCTAGAGAAACCACGTTGAGCCTGACCTTTTATTTGGATTAAACCATATTACAAGCCATAATAAACCTTTTTTGTTGATTTTCTCTCTTTTTGAACCTTGAATTGATGAATCATATAGACTTATGCACATGAAACTTCAAAATATTTTTGGAAAGATTGCATATGTTGAAAATTTAGTATTTCAAGCTATTGCTTTCATTGAGTTCTTCTCTTTTGAAAAAGAAAATCGAGAAAAAAAAAAGTTGAAAAAAAAAATAAAAAATAAAAAAAAATGAAAAAGAAAAAAAAAAGAAAAAGAGAAAGAGAAGTGTAATTTTTATTGCTTGGAAGTTCGTTCTGAAAATCATGTGATTGAAGCAGTCTTTTGAAATCATTAAGTTGAGTTTTATGTGAAAAGTTTTGTATGATTTCTTCAATTTCTTTAACCAAAAAATCCCTTTGTCATACCTTACCTAAACCCCATTACAACCCTTTTAGACCCTTAGATTTTTGCATCTTAATTCATTTATTGGTGGAAGAGATATGATAAATTTGCAAGCCTATGGTAAGAAATCTTCTATGCAGTGACTTGAGAGTTTATTGATATATACCTTAAACACTAAGAGTGTGATGAGTGAAATCCAATTGTGAGGGTGTTGGATTTTGTGTACTTTATGAATTTAATTGAATTATTAAAGTGCTATTCATGTGTGTTATGAGAATTCGCTTTAAAAAAAAAAATTATGTTTTAATTCTTGAAAGGAATGTGTTTTGGATGAGCATAGAAAGAATATGAAGGAATGATGAGAAGAGATTATAAATTTAAATTAGTGTATGCTTGAGGACAAGCAAGGTTTAGGTGTGGGGGAATTTGATAAGTTGCATATTATACATATTAATTGTCATATTTTCCTATGATTTAAATTCTTTTATATGCTTAATTTTTGGATTTGATTTATATTTTCTATTTTGTATTGAGAATGAAGGAAAATGGACAAAATGGATTAAAAGCTGCAGATTCTGCTCAAATCACAAAATCAGAAGAAATCTTGGAATTCAAGTCAAGATCTATCACTTGTAGTTGAAGTTGACTGAATCAGTCCAAAGATGGCAAGTGGAAGATTTTAATTATTAAAGAAGAGATATGCAAAGTGGTGGAAAAAGGAAAGAAGTTTAATTGTAATCAAACTCAATCAGAGAACTTTCCTTTAGAAACAGATTCTGGAGCTAGGATATTTAGTATATATAGACTAAGAGTGGCTAGGGAGAGGGATCTGAATTCTGAATTCTTGAATATTCATATATTTTTATTTTTCTTTAGTATTTTTCTCTGAACTTATGGCTTGCTAAGTTTTTAGTCTAGCCAAAGGATAATTAAAGTTTGGGTTCTTTAAGAATTGTGAGATCTAATTAGTTTTTATCTTGTTCTTTTATATCTTTATTATTTATATGTCTTCTGTTCTTATTTAAATTATTGTTTTGATTGATTGTACAAAAAGGGCCCTTTGTTCAATTGTCAGGATAATATATCGCCAATTAGAAACCTGAATCCGTAATTGTTTAGGTATTCTAATATAAGTGGTAAATAACATAATTGATTTCAGACAGGATTTCGATTCTCTGTTAAGAAGATATATAATCTAGCTTAAATGAACCTACATGTGTGTTTGTTGGTTAGAATTGGTAGTCTCTCTAGTTTTCAATGCTGTTGGTAAATTAAATCTTAAGATCGTATCTAAGGTTGTTTAACTGACAAGAGAAATAATTAGAGATCGTATCCTGATTATCGAAGAAGTAAGGAGAGATAGGTTGTTAGGTCGTACCAATAACCATAACCAATTTAGTAAAGATTAAAAGAATTTATTTTTGCAACAATGATCAATTCCCTGAACCCATTCTAAAATTATTCCTTTGGTTGGATGGTCTCATCATATTGATTTTATCCAAATATTTTATATAGCGATTTTACTTGCCTAGAATTTAATTTAATTTTTATTTTCATTTTTCGAAAACCCCCCATTTTACTTTTTTATATTTTGCAGAAAAATAAATCTTACCAATCTCTTGGGAAACGACCTTACTCATTTATACTACAGATTTAAATTTATCTTGAGTAGGAATTATTATTGTTGGTTTCGACACCCATCACTCGGGTGGCTGTAAAAGTAGTAGTAGGAGTCACAAGCCTGTCAGCCCTCACTGGAGTCTCACCAAATCTCAATCTCTTGGGCTGACTTCTTTTTACTTCAGTTCTAGGGATCTCCACTCTCTTACCTTTACCCTTAAACTTCCCCTGAAATCCATACTGAGCCTGTGTAATATCGAGTCCTCTCTCAATATCCTGAGCACGCTCTAGTACATCACTGAATTCTATAATACGAAAACCAAGAAGTCTGTACCGAATGGCTGGTCGCAACCCCGACAGAAACCTCTGCGTGCGACGCTGCTCATCCCTAACACTCTCCGGGTCATACCGCATAAGAGTAGAAAATCTGTTCTCATATTGATCAACAGTCATGCTGCCTTGTAATAACTCAAAAAACTCTGTCTGCATTCTCTGCTGGGCAGCAGGCGGTACATACTGACTCTTGAAAGCAGCTAGAAAAGTCTCCCAGGTAATCACTGGGTGTCGGGACCTCAAATGTGTTCTGGTGGTTCTCCACCAAATACCAGCCTGTCCAATCAACATATAGGTCGCCATTCTAACTCTATCTGCATCTGTACACTCTAAACACTCAAATATCCTTTCCAAGTCTGCCAACCATTCCTCAGCCCGTACTGGTTCCTTCACACCCCTAAACTCTAGAGGATGCATCTTCAGAAAGTCTTTCATTCCAACTTTATCTTTGTCATTTACCCCAATCTGTACCTGAGGCTGAACTACCGGAGGTGCCTGAGGGGCCTGTGGAGGAGGAGGCGGAGGAGGATGTGCAGGCGCAGGAGCATCGGTGTCTACAGCATTTGCCCCAACCTGTTGGGCAAGTATGGCTGTAATTGTACCAAGCCCTTCTCTTATAGTTTGCATTTCTTGCTCAAGCCTCCTCATCCGAGCATTCGGACTATCAGGCTGAGGAGGAGGTGGTGGAGGATGATCTTGCCTCCGTGGGCGGCCTCTTCTACCGCTCATTTTCACTGATACGAATTTCCTGCAACGATACCAATAGTTTTAGTTACAGCTATCACAGGTATATACAATTTATAACCAGACAAGTACAGATACTTGGGATGTAATCACACTTATCCTAACCGACACTGACAGTACTAGACAACCTTAGCTCTGATACCACTAAACTGTAACGCCCCGGAAGCGCGAAAAATAGGGCAATTTTTTTTTCTACTTTCAGACTTGAAAAACTTGGCTCAAATTGAATACCGAAAGGTCTTCAAATTTGACAAAGAAGGGGGTTAGGTCGGCAGGCTGAAGGGGACAGATTTCTGTCCTCTTCTAGAAAAATTCAGAAAAATTTATTCTAGTCCAATTTTCTCCAAATTTCCACTTCTCAAGTGTTATAATATGTCTCTAGTATGTTTCATAAAAATTTGGAGGTCACTTATTTAAGAAAAGTTTCCCGATTGAGCACATTTTGCGCAATTTAGTCAATACCGAGCAAAATGGCTTAAAGTTTTCAATTTACCTTAAAAATTAATTTGATCTCTGAAACCTCCATATTTCCACTTGATTTTGATCTCTCAAGTAAATTTCACCTTATATTAATTTTATATGGCTTCAGAATAATTTTCGTGAATTTTATGAATTTAATCTGGATTTATTTCTAATTCCGAGCTCATTTGCTCGGTTTAGTGCAAAACCCGAATCTTACTAACTTTTTCATTTCCAATACCTTAATTTTCATTTCTAAACATCATTTCATGATCATACATGAAATTCTTAAGAAATTCTCGGGTTTCACACTATGTGTATGTTTTATTTTACCAAATCAACAATTTTAAACACTCAAGCATGGATTTCATATATGGTTAATTCTCCATGGGATCAACCTTGGTTCCTCAAGCTTCAAACCAATGGCGGACCATAGGCAGCCATGCTGAGAAATCAGTGCCTATATGAAGTCAAATCAAAATCGTAGCATTCTTATGTACATTCTAAAATAATTATATTAAAAAAAAAAAAGTTAAATTTGAAGTCCAAGATAAGGAACGATGGAGATAGAATTAAAGGAATTTTAAAAATATTGTACTGACTCAACCCTACGGTTAGCCTAATGCACACCACAAATCTAACATGTGTTCTAACATGTAAAGCCTGGACTTAACGGTTTTAGACATTAATTTATGAAAGTCATCATTAATCATTCTTTATCTAGGTATAATTGATCACATATTTAAAACTAGAGATAAAGTTTGATCTGGATTCAAATATTTGAATTCTAAGAGTACAATTACATATGGGGAAGGATTAGTACCTCAGAACGCCCATTCCAAACTATTTTTAGGTCATCTTCAAAATATGTGTTGGGTTTATTTTAATCTCGATATGATTATTATTTAAAATTTTCTAAGTATCTTCCATTATTCTAGCAGAACAACTAAGAAAACTCTCATCACTTCAAAATCTTCAAGTAATATTATAGGATTTACTTGAAGTGATTCCATCGTCAGCTTTTCTTCAATATTATTTGATTGCAACATAGTTTTAAAATTATGAACGTTCTCATTGAAAGAATTAGAGAATAAAATAAAGTTAGACATATTGGGTTTGGAAGAGAAACAAGTGGAGAAGAGTTCTTTTTTTCATTAAATTCCCACTTGTCTTAGTAAGCTTTTTTCTTTTCCTTTTTGTGTAAATTCATAAAGACTAAGAAAATAAAGGAGAATAAAATAAAGAAAGAACAAAAGTTTTATAGGACAAAAGAAAAATGTTTTCAAGTGTGACACCCGTTATTTTACGCATAGCGATAACGGCAGTGGCCGCTACCGCTATATAGCGACCGCTATTTAAAACTATGCTCCTGGCCTCACCAGTTTTGCAGAAGGTTGCGAAATCCTCGCAGTTGTTAAAGAACAAGTTGAATTCTCAAGGTGGATGGGATGACCAAGTGCTGCAAGTTCCACTCTTCAAAACTAAATGCACCGCCATCGTATATATAGACGTTGATTGGGTAACCTACACCGAAGCAATCAAGGCAGGTTATGACAATTCCTTGCATTTATGGCATGTAAAAACATCTCCTGCATTGACGATGAGAATAATCTTTCGATTTCACAGATCCAAGGAAATGAATCACTGCATCGTCTATTTCATGCTGTTGGGGTTGGTCATCTTGGCTTTGCGCACATATATGCCTTGACTCAAACGAAAAACCATTAATTAATTGTTGAATTTTGAAAACTCAAGTTCCCCATGGAACAAAAATACAAACAATATATTAATTATAAATACCATGGTGATGGCATGGGCCTGCGCTTCTCTGACTCTGAGCATAGATGTTCGACTAACAGTTGTCATCTTTCATCCTCAGTTCTTCTATGATGTCTAAGTTTAAGTTGTCTGCCCCGTGATAAACACTTGAATTTAAGATTGATTCAAGACTGACAATTAAGACGGGAAGTCTACAGTACACGCTAATAGTAACTAAGAACCCTCAGATGTTAAATCACTACTAATATAGGATGAGTGCAACAACGTCTTTATCACCACCAACCTTTGCTATGTTCAGTGACTGTTTCTTTGTTCTGGGTATGATTTCCTGTTTCGATTAGGTCTTGCACAGTCCTGTATCACTTCTTCGTATTTTAATGAAATGATCCTCTGATTTAGCAAAATATATATATATATATATATATATATATATATTAAAATAAGATGAAATAATTTTATTTTTATCTCAGTTTTTTCTAAGATATTATGATTCTACTATGAAATCGATAAATAGTGATTTTAATTTAAAATAAACTTTGATTGCTTCGTAATTTGACAATTATGAACATAATCTGGTAGAAAGAATTGGAGAATAAAGCAAAGTTAATTGATACTGAAGAGTAAAATAAAATTAAAATAATAAAAAATTCATTAGTGAATCAAATAAAGCAAGAATAAATGTTTATCTATGACCAAAAAAAATTCAAAAATCATTTGACTGAATGTTAATTAGCTGGGGGTGTGACACATTAAATTTGACATACAAATGATTGCATATGTTAAATAATTAAAAATTATACTTTTATATACTCACAGTGCAATCTTTTAATTTTGAAGTTCACATAACTCACTTTTTTAATTAATCTTTTTATATTTTAAATATATTCAAGGATTATATTTCATGAATCTAACCTTAGTCAATAAAATTTAAAAACTTCTATAATGGTATGTGAAAAAAATTCTTATAATTAAAATACAAATATATGTATTTGGTCTTCTAATTTCAACAATCCAAATTTGGATTTACTTTGCTGCTAATTATTCCAGTCATTATTTATAATGAATCAACATGCCCTTAAAGTGAGCACCAGGAAAAAAAATCCAATTCTTCTTAGATTATGCTTGATCCCAGCTTTGATGATTTGTTATAATTTGGAACCACTCCTCAGATTATATTGTCGTTACATCTGGCCCTATATCTATGTCTGCTAGGGCGAACATTGCAAGTTCCAATCCACTTGAAAAAATCTTCGAGTAGGGGACATCATGCTCATAGATAGAGAATGACTGAGCTTTGAGGAAGCACTCAAGGATGGTTATTACCGGTGCAAATCTAATTCTTAAGATGATGGTGTTTGAGTATTTGCTTTGATTATTTACGAAATTTCCGATTTGCCTTTTAAAAAAATTGATATAATATCAAATATAAAAATACGAATTATCAAATCTACTTATAAATAGTACAAAAAAACTACTTAAGAGTGGAATTTGAACATCTCATTCGTTGAATAACCACGGCTAATTATACTAACATAAATCCCTCCATCAAAAGAAACAACTGGTTGCTATTTTGAATTTGTATATAGTTAACTTGGCATGGCAAGGACTTCATATATGTTTTATTTTGCCAAATCAACAATTTTAAGCACTTCATATATAGTTTATTCTCCATGGGATTAGATTTGTCCATAGACCGAACAGTCCGATGAAGTTCGAAAGTCTATTCAAATTTTAGGTGAGTTTGGATAAAGATATTAAATTTGATAATCAAGTTTGAGCATATAAATAAGGCTATATTAAATCGAGTCAAACCTGAACTTTGTTCTTTAAAGCTCAAATTCGATTTGATTTAAAATCGCACATCAGATTAGAAATTTAAAAATGAAGTTAAAGACAAAAATAGATAGTACCGATTACTTTATACTCAACGAGATTAATATTTTGATTTTTTTTTCTCACTAAAAATGTTAAAAAAAATACACAATGTACTTTAAAAAGCAAAATCATCATCAACTAAGAATTCGGCCAAAATGATGAAGATGATTTAGAAAAGTTTTTCAATATTAATCATATCGAAATCTAATAACACTCAAAGACAAAATTAGAAGATTTAAGATTAAGTAATATAATTTTAGAATGGGCATTGTAGAAGTACTAATCTTTCTTCACATAGAATCGTACTCTCAAACCCTAAATTTTTTTTATATAAATTGATATTTTATCCTTACATAAGAATAAGTAACTAATTACACCAAAGATAATATAGTTGGTGCGACTCCTACCTCAGCCAAGGCAGGTGACCAATTATTTTTTTACATTGCAAATTAAGCCTTAAGTAAAGCATTTCCAAAGTAGCAGCAATTGGTGCCCTCCCCTTGGGCTCACTATTTAATTTGAACCTTTCAATAAATTAAAATCATGACACCGAGCAACCTATGAGAGCTGCTGCTGCTGCTGCGCCTGCGCCTATTGTTATTCTTAAGCGCGTTTTTACCTGCTCGCTGTAGTGGCCAGAACCCTTTTTGCAGTAGTTTGCAAAATGCTCGCAGTTGTTAATAAAAAGGTCGTATGAACCGAAATCCAATTTTTTCTCAAGGAAAGAAAATGCTGTCTCAATAACCTGATCAGGTGGACGAATATAACAAGTACTGCAGTAGAGTGGTTCACCATCAAGGAAGCAATCAAGACAGCTTATGACAACTCCCTTACATTGAGGCATGTCAAAACATCTCCTGCATTGCGGTTTACCATCTCTTTTAGGTCCTAAGAAATGAATCACCGCATCGTCTATTTCTAGTTCTTCTTCCTTGTTGCGGTTGCTCACCTTGGCTTTGCCAACATATATGCCTGCAGTCAAAGGAAAAACGTACGTGAAGAAATATTAAATTAATAGTATCCCAAAATTCTAAAGGCTAATTTGAATTCATGGTGCAATTGGTTCATACGAGATATGAGATTGAAAAATAAAATGATCATTAAAAATATATGTTTTTGAATAAAATATTAAGAAGAATTTAATACCAAGGGTAAATATGTAAATGATCTTAAAAGATCTTTTGTATTATATGAAAAAGTTAAACGCATTGGGGTTCATCAGTATTAAACGGTGAGCCAAACTGGTCCTAAGTTCGCTCGAGAATTTCTACAATATGTAAAATCAAATTGTTTAGTTTTATTGCAATGGTAACATAAATATATATGATTAAACATATATTTAAATTCATTAAGTATAAAATATATTAGAAGTATGTAAACATATGAGAATATATTAGAATAAATGTAAAATTAAAATCAATAGAAGTAAACACATGAAAATTTTGTTATAAAATGTACTTATATTTATTTTCATATATTTACGATGTTTATAATGCATTTTAGGACTAATGATTTTAAATTTACGCTTAATGACATGTTTACATTGATCTTATAATAAGATCAAAAATTTTAACTTTACTAAAAAATCAATTAGTTGTTGAAATTTGAAAATTAGATTATACTCAATTAACGAACAAAAATGCAAAGAAAAATAATACCATGGTGTCTGTATAGACCTCCGGAACGATCTGTAGAGATGTGATCACCCGGTCGGAGCTGGGCTCGACTAGCTCTTGCCATCTTTCTTCTTCACTGCCTCTATGATCTTAAGCACTGCAAATATATAGACGGAAAGGTTGATTCAAGGCTGACACTAAACGCTAATAGGAATAATTAATCCTTTGTCCAATATTCGTTCTTAAAAACTTTATTAAAATAAAATGATATAATTATGCTAAGATTTTTTATATTATTCTTATTAAATGTAAAATATATTAAAATAAATACAAAATAAGTAATTAGTTTTTACTGCAAATATACAGATGGAAAGGTTTAAGGTTGATTCAAGACTGACAAAATCCTTAATTTGTCCAATATTCGTGCTTAAAAAATTATTAAAATAAGATGATATAATTATGCTAAAATTTTTTATATTGCTCTTATTATTTGTAAAAATAGATAAAAATAAATACAATATATGTCAATTCTAATATTTTTTATTAGTTAGCTAGGGCTCCATTAAATAAGTAAAAATATATTCAATTTTTTTAGTATACCTGTTAACTTGATTTACCATTTTTTATATATTTATTTTATTTCAATTTTTTGGTTAGATATTATGATCTTATAATAAAATAGATAAATTGTGATCTTATTGCAAATAAACTTAAAATTGTTTGATTGCGTTGTAATTTGATAATTATGAACGTAATTCTTACGAAAGACTTGGAGAATAAAATAAAGTTAAATGATATTGAAGAATAAAATAAAGTTAAAATAATGAAAAATTCATTAATCTTTCTAATATGATTTTAAAAAGGAAAAAAAAAAGTGTTACAAGCTAATATATTATTCTAGACTGCACTATTATTGGATTTGGAAGAGAAACAAGCTGAGTTCTTTTTTCATAAAACTTCCACTTTTCTTCTAAAGCTTTTTTTTTTTTCCCTGGAATTCATAGACACTAAGAAAAGAAAGGAGAATGAAATCTTATACCAAAGAATAATGAGGAATCAAATAAAGCAAGAATAAAAGTTTATAAATAACATAAAATAGATATTTTTAAAAATCACTTGACTGAATATTAATTAGCTGGGGTGTGTGACACATTAAATATGACATATGAATGGTTGCATATGCTAAATAATTAAAAATAATATTTTTATATACTAATTAATAATATAAAAATATAATTTTTTAACTTTACAAACAAGATTAAGAAACTTTCATATACCTTACTTCTTCATTAGTTTTTATTTTTTAATATACTCAATGACGCATTTCTTCCTTCTAATTTCGTGAGTGGTAGTTTAAAATTTTTTTTGTGTGTGAGATAATTTCTCATAATTAAAATACAAATATATATATATATATATATATATATATATATATATTTGGTTTTTCTTACTTCACAACCACTCCTCAAACTATTTTGTCTTACATCCTGGCCCCGTCTATGAATAACCACTGCTAATTATATTATTATTAATCCCTGTATCAAAAGAAACAATTGGATTGCCATTTGGAATTTGTATATAGTTAACTTGGCATGGCAAGGACTACGTGTATGTTTTATTTTACCAAATCAACAATTTTAAACACTCAAGCATGGATTTCATATATGGTTAATTCTCCATGGGATCAACCTTGGTTCCTCAAGCTTCAAACCAATGGCGGACCATAGGCAGCCATGCTGAGAAATCAGTGTCTATATGAAGTCAAATCAAAATCGTAGCATTCTTATGTACATTCTAAAATAATTATATTAAAAAAAAAAAGTTAAATTTGAAGTCCAAGATAAGGAACGATGGAGATAGAATTAAAGGAATTTCAAAAATATTGTACTGACTCAACCCTACGGTTAGCCTAATGCACACTACAAATCTAACATGTGTTCTAACATGTAAAGCCTGGACCTAACCGTTTTAGACATTAATTTATGAAGTCATCATTAATCATTCTTTATCTAGGTATGATTGATCACATATTTAAAACTAGAGATAAAATTTGATCTGAATTCAAATATTCGAATTCCAAGAGTACAATTACATATGGGGAAATATTAGTACCCTACAACGCCCATTCCAAACTATTTTTAGGTCATCTTCAAAATTTGTGTTGGGTTTATTTTAATTTCGATATGATTATTATTTAAAATTTTTCTAAGTATCTTCTATTATTCTAGCAGAACAACTAAGAAAACTCTCATCACTTCAAAAATCTTCAAGTAATACTATATGATTTACTTGAAGTGATTCCATCGTCCGTTTTTCTTCAATATTATTTGATTGCAACATAGTTTTAAAATTATGAACGTTCTCATTGAAAGAATTAGAGAATAAAATAAAGTTAGACATATTGGGTTTGGAAGAGAAACAAGTGGAGAAGAGTACTTTTTTTCATTAAATTCCCACTTGTCTTAGTAAGCTTTTTTCTTTTCCTTTTTGTGTAAATTCATAAAGACTAAGAAAATAAAGGAGAATAAAATAAAGAAAGAACAAAAGTTTTATAGGACAAAAGAAAAATGTTTTCAAGAATCTCTTAACCAAATATTAATTAGCTGGGGTGTGACGCATTAAATATGACATATGAATGGTTGCCCTTAAAAGACATCCAACCAAAGTATTCTTGAAGCATACGGGTATCCCTTTGTGCTCTTAGCAGTGTTTATGCCCTTCTTCCTCATCATTCTTCCTCACTTCTTCTATCATCTCTAATTAAATTTAACTTGTCTGAGTCGTAATAAACACTGCAAATTAATATATAGATGGAAAGGTTGATTCGTGCCTGACAATTAACAGGCAGTCCACACCCTAATAGTAATAATCCTTATTAAAATAAAATGATATATAATTAGGATAATTATTTGTAGTTTTTTTAACTTCACACACAATTAATATGATGACTTATATTTTATTTTATTTATTTTTTATTTTCTTAATATATTTTAAAGATATGTGTTATTATCCTAACTCCACTTGTGAAGTCAAAAAACTCCACTGACAGTGTATTAAATATTAATCCTTATAATTATGCTAATATTTTGATATTTTTGTTATTATTTGTAAAATAGATAAAAATAAATGCAAAATTTGTGATTTATAATATTTTTTATTAGTTAGCTCCATGATATAAGCAATTTTTTTTTAATAGTTTATGCGTTTACTTGTTTTACCTTTCTTTATATATTTTTTAAGTTTCATATTATTTCAATTTTTCACAAGATTTTATGATCTTACAATAGAACGAGTAAATTGTAATCTTACGGCAAATAAATCCAAAATTCTTTGCTTGCATTGTAATTTGATAATTACGAAGTAATTCTAATTAAAACAATTGAAGAATAAAGTAAAGTTAAACAATATTTGAGAATAAAATAAAGTTAAAATAATTGATATTTCTAATAAAATTTTAAAGGGAAAAAAAAGTGCTACAAGCTAATATGAAGAATCCCATTGTCCTAGAGTTCACTGTTGTTGAAAGTGCTACAAGCTAATATGAAGAATCCCATTGTCCTAGAGTTCACTGTTGTTGCATTTGGAAGAGGAACAAGTGGAGTAGCGTTCTTCCATAAAATTCCCATTTTTCTTCTAAAGCTTTTTATTCTTTTTCCTTTTCTGTGTGAATTCATAGAGACTTAAAAAAAAAAAAGAAAATCAAATGAAGCAAGAATAAAAGTATATATTTGACAAAAAAATTTCAATAATCATAATTAAAAATTATATTTTTATACTTTTTTTAATAATATATTATCATTTAAAGTTCACATTTGGTGAGATTCGAATTCGAAATTTCAGAGTCCTAAAGCCTCTTACTTGACACAAAATTAAAGTTTCATTGGCAATTATATTTTTATACATTAGCAGTATATTTTTCAACTTACAAGTAAAATTACAGTCACATATCTCACTTTTTACTTAGTTATCATTTTTAGTTTTTAATATACTCAATGGATGTATTTCATCTATCTAATATCATCAGTAAAGTTTAAAAATTTTACAAACGGTATATGAGATAATTTTTCATAACTAAATACAAATATATTTGTTTGATTTTTTTTTTTACTTCAATAATCCAAATTTGGTTTTAGTTGTAAACTAATTATTCCTCCTATGTTCATTCTTTAGAAATTTTTTTTTTTTAATAAATCAATACGCTCTAAAATTAAGCACTAGGAAAAACATCCATTTTCCTTAGATTATGCTCGATGTGAGCTTTGATGATTTGTTATAATTTGGAACCACTCCTTATGTTACATTGTCGTTACAACCTAACCCCTTCTCTGAGTCTAAATCCACCTTGGTATTAAATTAGAATGAACATTGGGATCGTTTAAAAATTATCGGAACCTCTTCAAGTGGTTCAAATATAACTACTTAAATACTCTTGAAGTGAAAAATAGTTTTTAAGAATTTGGTAAGAATGATGGAGAGGACTTCGAAAAGTTTTTTAATATTAATTATATCGAAATCTAATAATACTTAAAGATAAACTTAGAAAATTTAAGAGTAAGTGATATCATTATAAATAGGCGTAGCAGGAGTACTAATCTTTCCTCACATAACCGTACTTCCAAATTCTAAGATTTTTTAACATAAATTGATACATTATTCTTAGATAGGAATAGATAACCAATTAAACTTTAGATACAATAGTTAGTGCGACTCTTAATTTTGTGTCATGCAAATTAAGTTTTAAGACTTAGCATGGTAAAACATATATAAAATAGTTTTTTTTCTATAATATTGAAAATTCAAGTTTGGATCCACGTTTTTAATCCAAAAACCACTTATCAAGAGGAAGAAAACCTTTGAGTTAAGTTCAAAATCATCTTCATCTCTTCTGGATTTCAGTGTGGAATACATGACATCTTTCACACCCAATAAAGTATATAGCAAAATTGAGGGATTGTCTGTCTCTTCTTAATAAGTATACAACAGATAATTCTAAAAAAGATTTGTAGAGTAATAGTTTTCATTCTGTTAGCACACTGCCACATTTGGATCCCAAGTCCATACCAGAAACTAGTTAGCCAGCCTCTCTCATGATTTCAATTGCCAAACCATTAAACAAAACAAGGCATCATAGATAATTAATTACATATAATGCTACTTTTTGGTTCAAGTTACAAGATAGAAAGAGAGTAGTAAATTCTAAACCTTTGACGTCTACCCCAGCCAAGCCAAGTGACCAATTATTTTTTTACATCGCAAATTAAGCCTTAAGTAAAGCATTTACAAAATAGCAGCAATTGGGCCCTTTTGGTCACTTTTCTTTTTTAACCTTTGAATAAACTAAAAATCATGACACCGAGCAACCTGTGACAACTGCGGTTACGGTTGCTACTTTGGCTCTTACCTGAACGCTGTAGCTTTCACCCGTTTTGCAGTAGTGTGCGAAATGCTCGCAGTTGTTAGTAAATAAATCGTATTCACCGAAGTCCCTTTCTTTCATGAGGTAAGAAAATGCTGTCCGAATAACCTCATCAGGATCGGGAGTCACAAAGATGTAGTGGTAGCGGTAGAGTCCGTTTCCACCAAGGAAGCAATCAAGGCAGCTTATGACAACTCCTTCCATTTGAGGCATGTAAAAACATCTTCTGCATGGAGATTTACTTTCTCTTTTTTTGTTAGGTCCAAAGAAATGAATCACCGCGTCGTCTATTTCTTGTTGTTCTTCATGATTGTTGGGGTTGGTCACCTTGGCCTTGCCCACATATATGCCTGTACTCAAAGGAAAATCGTTAAGAAATGTTAGAATTAAATTAAAGGCCATTTATTCCAGCTTCTGTTTGCATGTGTATATACCGTGGTGATAGTATAGGTCTCCAATACAGTCAGTCACGATGCTATCGCCTGGCCGGAGCTCGCCTCGACTGACTCGTATTTTCATTATTCTTCGTCAGTTCTTCGATGATCTCTAACTTGTCTGTCTAGTTCAAATATATATATACATGGAAAGGTTGATTCAAGGCCGACAATCAAGACGGTTAGTCTTCACCCCGATAGTAATAATACTCTGTCCAATATTCGTGCTAAGAGAACTTATTAAAATAAGATGATATAATTAGGCTAAATTTTTTATATTATTCTTATTAATTAAAATAAATATAAAATATATAATTTATAATACATTTATTACTTAAATAAATAATATACCTAAAATTATATTTTATTTTTTTATTCACGTGTTAACTTGTTTTATCATTTTTTTTTTAAATCTTATACTATTTCAATTTTTTATGAGATATTATGATTTTGAAATGTAATTGATAAATTATTATTTTAGTGTAAACAAATATGATCGTAATTTAATAAAAATAATTAGAGAATAAAATAAAGTTAAATATATAGGAGAATAAAATAAAGTTAAAATAAAATAACTTTTATTTTTTAATATGCTTGAAGAATGTGCTTCATCATCTAATCTCGTCAATGAGATGATGTATAAAATAATTTTTCATAACTAAAATACAAATATTATGTATTTAATATCTGTGTTATAAAACGCTTGCTTCGTGATGGACAGGACCCACGGTAACTATTAAGTTCACGCTATAAGTAATAATCCTTTGTCCAATATTCGTGCTTAAAAGGCCTATCAAAATAAGATGATATAGTTATGCTAAATCTTTAAATTATTCTTATTATTTGTAAAATATATTAAAATAAATACAAAATATGTAATTTGTAATTTTTTATTAGTTAGATAAATAATTTAAGTAAAATTATATTTAAGTTTAATTATAATATTTTATGTGTTAACTTGTTTTAGCAAGTTTTATAATTTTTTAAAATTTATTACTATTTCAATTTTTTCTTTAGATATCATGATCCTACAACAAAATTGATAAATTGTTAACTTATTGTAAATAAATTCAATATTATTTGATTGCATCCTAGTTCTAAGATTATGAAAGTAATTCTCATTAAAAGAATTAGAGAAAAAAATAAAGTTAAACGATATTGAAAAATGAAATAAAATTAAAATAACCCACAATTCATCAATCTTTCTAATCTGATTTAACAAAAAAAAAAAAACATGTGCTGCAAGTAACTCAAAGAGTTGGCCTAGAGATGTAAAACTCCGTTAAGTTGTTAAGTGAAAACGATTCATAACGAGATATTCTTTGTTCAAATTATCGTCGGGTCAAATTTTCTTAAATTAACATTTATCACGGAACGTGAGTAAAAATTAATTCCATACCCAATATAATATGATAACATCTTGTAATTTATACAAAAATATATATGTGCTATGGTTTACACAAAAATATATATAATTAAAAATTATAAACCTAATTTTTTAACTTCAAAAGAAAGTGAGATTAATAAAAAAAACTGTCATTTATCTAATGCGCTTCATCCATCCTTATGGCCTCCTTACTGAAATGGTATATAAAATAATTTCTCATAATTAAAATACAAAAATATGTAATTGATTTTTCTTATATGAACAATCCAATTTTAGTTTTAATTGACAGCTAATTATTCCACCTAGGTTCATCGTTTAGAATTTTTTTTATTAATGAATCAATACCCCTCTAAAGTTGAGCTCAAAAATAAAAATAAAGATAAAAATAAATAAATAAAAAATTCCAATTCTCCCGGAATTATGCTTGACGTTTGATGATTTGCTATAATTTGAAACCACTCCAGCAATTTTGCCCGTCGATACAACCTGACCCTCTGAGTCAGCCATGGCATCCAGACTGGTGACCTGGTGCCTCAAGCTTCAAAGCAACGCCATAGGCAGCCATGTTGATATTTTTCATGCACAATCTAAAATAATTATATTTAAAAAAAAAAACAAAAAAAGTTACATTTGAAAGTCCAAGATAAGGAAAGATGGAGATAGAATAGAATTAAAGAAATTTTTCAAAAATACTGTACTGTCTCAACCCTAAGCCTAATGCACACAACAATTCTATCATGTTGAGTCTGTTCTAACTCAAAGTCATCAAGCACACCAGTTCATGATTAAACCAATTCGGTAATTTTACCATCTAATTTTCCATGATTTTATGACATCAAAGACGACACCGAAGTCAAACAATCCTGATTAGTAACCGAAGTGAGAACCATAAACAGAACCATAGCCTCCGGTATGGCCTGCATGTCCGGGATTGGATGGTGGTGATGCATAAACAGAACTATGAGCCGCATAAGGATTATAACCTTGGTCTGCACCCCCACCTGTTTGCGCCTGACCTGGAGCTGCAGCCGCAGCAGCAGCTTCAGCCATAAAATTCTGCAAGGCAATATAAGTAACTTCAGTATTTGACCCAACAGGAACAGAGTACAAAAAACAATTGATAAAAATAAGCAGTAGTTATAGTATTCAACTCAATAAATTGCACACGCAGAGTACCACAAGGGAGAAATAATCTGACATAGCCCTCTAAGATCATGCATCCAAACCATAATACATGATTTCCTTTATTGCAACTCGGCAAAACCATCAGAATTAGCACAGTTTAACATTGTGTTATAAAATGCTTGCTTTGTAAGGACAAGAAAAGACATTATAGATAGGACCCATGGTAACTATTAGCAGCTATGTAAAGTTTAACAACAGAGACATTGACCAAATCTCCTGGTAGGTGGAAACAGCATTTCAAGGAAACCAGAAGCATTAAGCCATGAGAAAACACAATGAAACTAATTTAAATATCAAGCTGATGGTGGCTCTATGCCTCTATCATCAAAGTCCACGTGTACAAAGTCGACCAATCAGAGACCGCCACATGTCAAACACAAGATAAGCCACGTGGCTGTTACAGCGACAGAGTCCGCATGCGGCAGAGTAGCTTGATAGCGACAGAGTCTCGAGGCGACAGAGACTCTGTCTCGTAGACTCGTGCGGCACTGTATGTCGCTATAGACCTCGACCACATACTCTCCCACAGACCTCTACCGCGTGGTCTGCGACAGACCTCTATAGCGCATACAGCGACAGAGGTTCCTACATACACTCTGCCGCCCATTGAACTCTCCCGCCAAGTCATCCTGCGCTGAATCGCGACAGAGTAACAAACGACTCTGTAGCGGCCCAGACACGCGCCTGGGCCTCAGCCCGAACCGACCTGGGAGAAATCTATAAATACCTCAGGTGAGCTCTCAGAACAAAAGAAAAAGGAGAGGACGAAGAACGAAAAAGAAAGGGAAAAAACTTAAACCCTCTGAATTAAGAAATAGATTCTCTTCTTCATACATACACAACTCCCGATTTCTTACTTAATCATCGGAGTACGCGTGCAGGGACAAATCCCTGCTCCCTCTGATTCCTGTTGTTTTTGCAGAATATACGAGGAACACGTGGAACAAATTGCATCGACGTCACCTCTTTGTCGCTAGTGTAATCTGAATACGTGGAAAATATCACCCCGTTGTCGGTTGGTAGGCAACATCAATTGGCGCTGTCTGTGGGAAATCTGACAAAAAGTCAGGTTCTCTATCAAAATGGTGAGGACACGCTCTACAGCAGAGTTGACAGGAGGGCAGAATTCTGTGAGTCCCCCTGTCAGATCAGAACAAAGACAAAGACATAGTGAAAGGGATGACAGAGAAGCCTTGGTTTCTCTAGAGGAATTTGAGACCCTGAAACGCAAAAATGAAGAGACGACGACGGCATTGAAAGCTATGGTGAGCTTTTTCAGAGACGCTCTCCCCCAATTCAGCTTACCCCATGAAGTGCAGCAGTTAGTGGGGGAAAGCACACGAGGGCAGACCTACGAGAGAGGTCAACCCTCCACCTTGGTAAATGCTGGACAAGAGGCAGGAACGCAAAATAATGCTACTGCAGATCCAGCAAGACGGAGTTCTCCCGCGGATCGTAGGCGGCAGAGCTCAACCGCGGACCGCAGGCGACAGAGTTTGCCCGCAGCACCTGTGCTGCAGAGCTCACCTGCGGGCCTCGCGAGGCAGAGGTTTCCCCCAGCAGATAGACCACAGAGCTCACCCGCAGCTCCCAGGCGGCAGAGTTCGCCAGCAGCTCATGCGCGGCAGCGCTCACCCGCGGCTCAACGGCGGCAGAGCTCGCCCTCAGCTCCCAGGCGACAGAGTTCGCCGACAGCTCATGTGCGGCAGAGCTCTCCGACAGTACCCATGCGACAGAGCTCTCCCGCGGACTACATGCAGCAGAGGTATCTCGCAACACGTACGCGACGGAGTTCTCCCGCCGCTTATAGGCGGCAGAGTTCTCCTGTGGCCTATAGGCGGCAGAGTTCCCCCGCTGTCCATAGGCGGCAGAGTTCCTCCACATGCCGCATCTCATCTCCCGTGGAGTTGGAACATGAGTTAGAAGAATATAGGGCTGGGGAGCGACGAAAACAGAGGGGTTCTGACCCACGAGAAGGTCTCGAAATGTCAAGTCCCGGAATGGGAGGTGCTGGAAGGGGTGCTTATCAGTCGGACTCTTCTAGACCCGAAGGGACAGGGTCATACTCAGTTCGAGAATCGAAAAACGTGGAGAAGGTCGTCCAAAGGATCTTGGAGAAGAAAAAATCGGTGTCTCCGGATGATGGCCAAAGGAGGAGGATCCCATTCAGTCCGGAGATCATGAACAAACCCTTGCCGAAGAAGTTCAAGATGCCTTCTATGGCCACTTACACCGGCAAAGCAGACCCCTATGATCACATACAGAGTTATGAATCCCTCATGCTGCTACATGGGTGGGAGGACGAAATTATGTGCAGGGCTTTTTCTCTCACATTGTCCAGGCACGCTCTAAAGTGGTTCAACGTGTTAAACGAAGGTTCGATCTCCTCTTTCGACCAATTGAGAAATGAATACTTGAAAGTCTTCATGATCCACAGCCAAAGAAAGAAGGACGCTACTTATCTACTTACTCTTAAACAAGGGAATAAAGAATCCTTGAAGAGCTTCGTAGACCGCTTCCGAGATGCAACCTTGGAGGTGGAGGATCTACCGGTAGGAGTAGCCATGGCTGCAATGTTGCAAGGGACGAGCTCCGAAAAGCTGCAAGAATCCCTCTCTCTTGATCAACCAATGACAATTTTCGATCTCTTTGCTAGAGCCAATAAACATGTGGCCCAAGAAGATGTGATGAAGATGGTACAGCCCCGGGAGGCAAGGGAAGAAAGAAAGAGAGAGAGAGATGTACCTGAGAGAAGCTCCCTAAGACCTCTCAGATTAAACAAGGCCCCTAGACTCAGGTATGAAGGATCAGACGAGCCGTAAGAGCTTGAGGCGCAATAACGTCACTGTGGCCAGGCGTGAAAATCAGACGAGCCGTAAGAGCCTGAGGCGCGATAGCGTCACTGTGGCCAGGCGTATAATCAGACGAGCCGTAAGAGCCTGAGGCGCAATAGCGTCACTGTGGCCAGGCGTGAAAATCAGACGAGCCGTAAGAGCCTGAGGCGCAATAGCGTCACTGTGGCCAGGCGTGAAAATCAGACGAGCCGTAAGAGCCTGAGGTGTAATAGCATCACTGTGGCCAGGCGTGAAAAACAGACTAGCCGTAAGAGCCTGAGGCGCTATGCGTCACTGTGGCCAGGCGTACATTCAGAAGAACCGTAAGAGCCTGAGGCGCTATGCGTCACTGTGGCCAGGTGCATATTCAGCCGAGCAGTAAGAGCCTGAGGCCTTATGCGTCACTGTGGCCAGGCGTACATTCAGAAGAACCGTAAGAGCCTGAGGCGCTATGCGTCACTGTGGCCAGGTGCATATTCAGCGGAGCCGTAAGAGCCTGAGGCGCTATGCGTCACTGTGGCCAGGCGTACATTCAGAAGAACCGTAAGAGCCTGAGGCGCTATGCGTCACTGTGACCAGGTGCATATTCAGCCGAGCCGTAAGAGCCTGAGGCGCTATGCGTCACTGTGGTCAGGCGTACATTCAGAAGAACCGTAAGAGCCTGAGGCGCTATGCGTCACTGTGGCCAGGTGTATATTCAGACGAGCCGTAAGAGCCTGAGGTGCTATGCGTCACTGTGGCCAGACATAAAAGATCCGATTAACCGAATCCTCTTTCGCAGGAAAAATTCCTACCAAAGAGTGGGGAGCAATTGATGGTGGCTCTATCATCAAAGTCCACGTGTACAAAGTCGACCAATCAGAGACCGTTATGTGTCAAACACAAGATAAGCCACGTGGTTGTTACAGCGACAGAGTCCGCATGCGGCAGAGTAGCTTGATAGCGACAGAGTCTCGAGGCGACAGAGACTCTGTCGCGTAGACTCGTGCGGCACTGTATGTCGCTATAGACCTCGACCACATACTCTCCCACAGACCTCTACCGCGTGGTCTGCGACAGACCTCTATAGCGCATACAGCGGCAGAGGTTCCTACATACACTCTGCCGCCCATTGAACTCTCCCGCCAAGTCATCCTGCGCTGAATCGCGACAGAGTAACAAACGACTCTGTCGCGGCCCAGACACGCGCCTGGGCCTCAGCCCGAACCGACCCGGGAGAAATCTATAAATACCCCAGGTGAGCTCTCAGAACAAAAGAAAAAGGAGAGGACGAAGAACGAAAAAGAAAGGGAAAAAACTTAAACTCTCTGAATTAAGAAATAGATTCTCTTCTTCATACATACACAACTCCCGATTTCTTACTTAATCATCGGAGTGCGCGTGCAGGGACAAATCCCTGCACCCTCTGATTCCTGTTGTTTTTGCAGAATATACGAGGAACACGTAAAACAAATTGCATCGACGTCACCTCTTTGTCGCTAGTACAATCTAAATACGTGAAAAATATCACCCTGTTGTCTGTTGGTAGGCAACATCACAAGCAAATAGAAAAAAGAAAGATAAAACAGGTTCACAAGCCAGGGAATAGAGCATTGCCTGTATCTGTTGCTGAGCAGTTTGAACTTGTGAAGCAGTTCCACTTATTTCTACTGTCATTTCACCAGGAACAGCCCTAGTTTCTTGTATGGTGATAGTTGCCCCACTAGCACGTCGAATATAGCTAATACTTGCACAAGCCGTCCCAAAAACAGCACCAGCGTAAGATAGCGGAATTTGCATTTGCTGAGTGACCTGTAAACGAAAGATAAAAAAACCTTAATAACATACTGGGATCCAGTTTGTTTGAGCACGCCAAGACCAGTCATCAACTCAACATTTTACAGGACCACAAAGACCTTGCTCCTAGAAGCCAGAAATAATCCTTATTAAAATAAAATGATATATAATTAGGATAATTATTTGTAGTTTTTTAACTTCACACATAATTAATATGATGACTTATATTTTATTTTATTTATTTTTTATTTTTTTAATATATTTTAAGGACATGTGTTATCATCCTAACTCCACTTGTGAAGTCAAAAAACTCCACTGACAGTTTATTAAATATTAATCCTTATAATTATGCTAATATTTTGATATTTTTGTTATTATTTGTAAAATAGATAAAAATAAATACAAAATTTGTGATTTATAATATTTTTTATTAGTTAGCTCCATGATATAAGCATTTTTTTTTTTAATAGTTTATGCGTTTACTTGTTTTACCTTTCTTTATATATTTTTTAAGTTTCATAGAATAAAATAAAGTTAAAATAATTGATATTTCAAATAAAATTTTAAAGGGAAAAAAAAGTGCTACAAGCTAATATGAAGAATCCCATTGTCCTAGAGTTCACTGTTATTGCATTTGGAAGAGGAACAAGTGGAGTAGCGTTCTTCCATAAAATTCCCACTTTTCTTCTAAAGCTTTTTATTCTTTTTCCTTTTCTGTGTGAATTCATAGAGACTTAAAAAAAAAAAAGGAAAATCAAATGAAGCAAGAATAAAAGTATATATTTGACCAAAAAAAATTCAATAATCATAATTAAAAATTATATTTTTATACTTTTTTTAATAATACATTATCATTTAAAATTCACATTTGGTGAGATTCGAATTCGAAACTTCAGAGTCCTAAAGCCTTTTACTTGACACAAAATTAAAGTTTCATTAGCAATTATATTTTTATACATTAGCAGTATATTTTTTAACTTACAAGTGAAATTACAGTCACATATCTCACTTTTTACTTAGTTATCATTTTTAGTTTTTAATATACTCAATAGATGTATTTCATCTATCTAATATCATCAGTGAAGTTTAAAAATTTTACAAACGGTATATGAGATAATTTTTCATAACTAAATACAAATATATTTGTTTGATTTTTTTTTTTTTACTTCAATAATCCAAAATTGGTTTTAGTTATAAACTAATTATTCCTCCTATGTTCATTCTTTAGAATTTTTTTTTTTTTTAATAAATCAATACGCTCTAAAATTGAGCTTTGATGATTTGTTATAATTTAGAACCACTCTTTAGGTTACATTGTCGTTACAACCTAACCCCTTCTCTGAGTCTAAATCTACCTTGGTATTAAATTAGAATGAATATTGGGATCGTTTAAAAATTAACGGAGCCTCTTCGAGTGGCTCAAATGTAACTACTTAAATACTCTTGAAGTGAAAAATAGTTTCTAAGAATTTGGTAAGAATGACGGAGAGGACTTCAAAAAGTTTTTTAATATTAATTACATCGAAATATAATAATACTTAAAGATAAACTTAGAAGATTTAAGAGTAAGAGATATCATTATAAATAGGCGTAGCAGGAGTATTAATCTTTCCTCACATAACCGTACTTCCAAATTCTAAGATTTTTTAACATAAATTGATACATTATCCTTAAATAGGAATAGATAACCAATTAAATTTTAGATACAATAATTTGTGCGACTCTTAATTTTGTGTCATGCAAATTAAGTTTTAAGACTTAGCATGTTAAAACATATATAAAATAGTTTTTTTCTATAATATTGAAAATTCAAGTTTGGATCCACGTTTTTAATCCAAAAACCACTTATCAAGAGGAAGAAAACGTTTGAGTTAAGTTCAAAATCATCTTCATCTCTTCTGGATTTCAGTGTGGAATACATGACATCTTTCACACCCAATAAAGTATATAGCAAAATTGAGGGATTGTATGTCTCTTCTTAATAAGTATACAACAGATAATTCTAAAAAAGATTTGTAGAGTAATAGTTTTCATTCTGTTAGCACACTGCCACATTTGGATCCCAAGTCCATACCAGAAACTAGTTAGCCAGCCTCTCTCATGATTTCAATTGCCAAACCATTAAACAAAACAAGGCATCATATATAATTAATTACATATAATGCTACTTTTTGGTTCAAGTTACAAGATAGAAAGAGAGTAGTAAATTCCAAACCTTTGACCTCTACCCCAGCCAAGCCAAGTGACCAATTATTTTTTTACATCGCAAATTAAGCCTTGAGTAAAGCATTTACAAAATAGCAGCAATTGGGCCCTTTTGGTCACTTTTCTTTTTTAACCTTTGAATAAACTAAAAATCATGACACCGAGCAACCTGTGACAACTGCGTTTGTAACTACTACGCCCGTTGCTACTCTGGCTCTTACCTGAACGCTGTATCTTTCACCCGTTTTGCAGTAGTGTGCGAAATGCTCGCAGTTGTTAGTAAATAAATCGTATTCACCGAAGTCCCTTTCTTTCATGAGGTAAGAAAATGCTGTCCGAATAACCTCATCAGGTGGATCGGGAGTCACAAAGATGTAGCAGTAGCGGTAGAGTCTGTTTCCACCAAGGAAGCAATCAAGGCAGCTTATGACAACTCCTTCCCTTTGAGGCATGTAAAAACATCTTCTGCATGGAGATTTACTTTTTCCTTTTTTGTTAGGTCCAAAGAAATGAATCACCGCGTCGTCTATTTCTTGTTGTTCTTCATGATTGTTGGGGTTGGTCACCTTGGCGTTGCCCACATATATGCCTGTACTCAAAGGAAAATCGTTAAGAAATGTTAGAATTAAATTAAAGATAAGGACCATTTATTCCAGCTTCTGTTTGCATGTATATATACCGTGGTGATAGTATAGGTCTCCATTACAGTCAGTCACGATGCTATCGCCTGGCCGGAGCTCGCCTCGACTGACTCGTTTTTTCATTATTCTTCGTCAGTTCTTCGATGATCTCTAACTTGTCTGTCTAGTTCAAATATATATATATATATATATATATATATGGAAAGGTTGATTCAAGGCCGACAATCAAGACGGTTAGTCTTCACCCCGATAGTAATAATACTCTGTCCAATATTCGTGCTAAGAAAACTTATTAAAATAAGATGATATAATTAGGCTAAATTTTTTATATTATTCTTATTAATTAAAATACATATAAAATATATAATTTATAATACATTTATTACTTAAATAAATAATATACCTAAAATTATATTTTATTTTTTTATTCACGTGTTAACTTGTTTTATCATTTTTTTAAAAAAATTTTATATTATTTCAATTTTTGATGAGATATTATGATTTTGAAATGTAATTGATAAATTATTATTTTAGTGTTAACAAATATGATCGTAATTTTAATAGAAATAATTAGAGAATAAAATAAAGTTAAATATATACGAGAATAAAATGAAATTAAAATAAAATAACTTTTATTTTTTAATATGTTTAAAGAATGTGCTTCATCATCTAATCTCGTCAATGAGATGATGTATAAAATAATTTCTCATAATTAAAATACAAATAGTATGTATTTAATATCTATGTTATAAAACGCTTCCTTCGTGATGGACAGGACCCGCGGTAACTATTAAGTTCACGCTATAAGTAATAATCCTTTGTCCAATATTCGTGCTTAAAAGGCCTATCAAAATAAGATGATATAGTTATGCTAAATGTTTAAATTATTCTTATTATTTGTAAAATAGATTAAAATAAATACAAAATATTTAATTTATAATATTTTTATTAGTTAGAAAAATAATATAAGTAAAATTATATTTAAGTTTAAAATTTTTTTTGTGGGTGAGATAATTTTTCATAATTAAAATACAAATATATATATATTTATATATATATTTGGTTTTTCTTACTTCACAACCACTCCTCAAACTATGTTGTCTTACATCCTGGCCCCGTCTATGAATAACCACTGCTAATTATATTATTATTAATCCCTGTATCAAAAGAAACAATTGGATTGCCATTTGGAATTTGTATATAGTTAACTTGGCATGGCAAGGACTACGTGTATGTTTTATTTTACCAAATCAACAATTTTAAACACTCAAGCATGGATTTCATATATGGTTAATTCTCCATGGGATCAACCTTGGTTCCTCAAGCTTCAAACCAATGGCGGACCATAGGCAGCCATGCTGAGAGATCAGTGTCTATATGAAGTCAAATCAAAATCGTAGCATTCTTATGTACATTCTAAAATAATTATATTAAAAAAAAAAGTTAAATTTGAAGTCCAAGATAAGGAACGATGGAGATAGAATTAAAGGAATTTCAAAAATATTGTACTGATTCAACCCTAGGTTAGCCTAATGCACACTACAAATCTAACATGTGTTCTAACATGTAAAGCCTGGACCTAACCGTTTTAGACATTAATTTATGAAGTCATCATTAATCATTCTTTATCTAGGTATGATTGATCACATATTTAAAACTAGAGATAAAATTTGATCTGAATTCAAATATTCGAATTCCAAGAGTACAATTACATATGGGGAAATATTAGTACCCTACAACGCCCATTCCAACCTATTTTTAGGTCATCTTCAAAATTTGTGTTGGGTTTATTTTAATTTCGATATGATTATTATTTAAAATTTTTCTAAGTATCTTCCATTATTCTAGCAGAACAACTAAGAAAACTCTCATCACTTCAAAAATCTTCAAGTAATACTATATGATTTACTTGAAGTGATTCCATCGTCCGTTTTTCTTCAATATTATTTGATTGCAACATAGTTTTAAAATTATGAACGTTCTCATTGAAAGAATTAGAGAATAAAATAAAGTTAGACATATTGGGTTTGGAAGAGAAACAAGTGGAGAAGAGTACTTTTTTTCATTAAATTCCCACTTGTCTTAGTAAGCTTTTTTCTTTTCCTTTTTGTGTAAATTCATAAAGACTAAGAAAATAAAGGAGAATAAAATAAAGAAAGAACAAAAGTTTTATAGGAGAAAAGAAAAATGTTTTCAAGAATCTCTTAACCAAATATTAATTAGCTGGGGTGTGACGCATTAAATATGACATATGAATGGTTGCCCTTAAAAGACATCCAACCAAAGTATTCTTGAAGCATACGGGTATCCCTTTGTGCTCTTAGCAGTGTTTATGCCCTTCTTCCTCATCATTCTTCCTCACTTCTTCTATCATCTCTAATTAAATTTAACTTGTCTGAGTCGTAATAAACACTGCAAATTAATATATAGATGGAAAGGTTGATTCGTGCCTGACAATTAACAGGCAGTCCACACCCTAATAGTAATAATCCTTATTAAAATAAAATGATATATAATTAGGATAATTATTTGTAGTTTTTTTAACTTCACACACAATTAATATGATGACTTATATTTTATTTTATTTATTTTTTATTTTCTTAATATATTTTAAGGACGTGTGTTATTATCCTAACTCCACTTGTGAAGTCAAAAAACTCCACTGACAGTGTATTAAATATTAATCCTTATAATTATGCTAATATTTTGATATTGTTGTTATTATTTGTAAAATAGATAAAAATAAATACAAAATTTGTGATTTATAATATTTTTTATTAGTTAGCTCCATGATATAAGCAATTTTTTTTTTTAATAGTTTATGCGTTTACTTGTTTTACATTTCTTTATATATTTTTTAAGTTTCATATTATTTCAATTTTTCATAAGATTTTATGATCTTACAATAGAACGAGTAAATTGTAATCTTACCGCAAATAAATCCAAAATTATTTGCTTGCATTGTAATTTGATAATTACGAAGTAATTCTAATTAAAACAATTGAAGAATAAAGTAAAGTTAAACAATATTTCAGAATAAAATAAAGTTAAAATAATTGATATTTCTAATAAAATTTTAAAGGGAAAAAAAAGTGCTACAAGCTAATATGAAGAATCCCATTGTCCTAGAGTTCACTGTTATTGCATTTGGAAGAGGAACAAGTGGAGTAGCGTTCTTCCATAAAATTCCCACTTTTCTTCTAAAGCTTTTTATTCTTTTTCCTTTTCTGTGTGAATTCATAGAGACTTAAAAAAAAAAAAAAAAAAGGAAAATCAAATGAAGCAAGAATAAAAGTATATATTTGACAAAAAAATTTCAATAATCATAATTAAAAATTATATTTTTATACTTTTTTTAATAATATATTATCATTTAAAGTTCACATTTGGTGAGATTCGAATTCGAAACTTCAGAGTCCTAAAGCCTCTTACTTGACACAAAATTAAAGTTTCATTGGCAATTATATTTTTATACATTAACAGTATATTTTTAACTTACAAGTGAAATTACAGTCACAAATCTCACTTTTTACTTAGTTATCTTTTTTAGTTTTTAATATACTCAATGGATGTATTTCATCTATCTAATATCATCAGCGAAGTTAAAAAATTTTACAAACGGTATATGAGATAATTTTTCATAACTAAATATAAATATATTTGTTTGATTTTTTTTTTTTACTTCAATAATCCAAATTTGGTTTTAGTTATAAACTAATCATTCCTCCTATGTTCATTCTTTAGAAATTTTTTTTTTTTAATAAATCAATACGCTCTGAAATTGAGCACTAGGAAAAACATCCATTTTCCTTAGATTATGCTCGAATGTGAGCTTTGTTGATTTGTTATAATTTGGAACCACTCCTTAGGTTACATTGTCGTTACAACCTAACCCCTTCTCTGAGTCTAAACCCACCTTGGTATTAAATTAGAATGAACATTGGGATCTTTTAAAAATTAACGGAACCTCTTCAAGTGATTCAAATATAACTACTTAAATACTCTTGAAGTGAAAAATAGTTTCTAAGAATTTGGTAAGAGTGATGGAGAGGACTTCGAAAAGTTTTTTAATATTAATTACATCGAAATCTAATAATACTTAAAGATAAACTTAGAAGATTTAAGAGTAAGTGATATCATTATAAATAGGCGTAGCAGGAGTATTAATCTTTCCTCACATAATCGTACTTTCAAATTCTAAGATTTTTTAACGTAGATTGATACATTATCCTTAGATAGGAATAGATAACCAATTAAACTTTAGATACAATAGTTAGTGAGACTCTTAATTTTGTGTCATGCAAATTAAGTTTTAAGACTTAGCATGTTAAAACATATATAAAATAGTTTTTTTCTATAATATTGAAAATTCAAGTTTGGATCCACGTTTTTAATCCAAAAACCACTTATCAAGAGGAAGAAAACCTTTGAGTTAAGTTCAAAATCATCTTCATCTCTTCTGGATTTCAGTGTGGAATACATGACATCTTTCACACCCAATAAAGTATATAGACTTTTTCACCCTTAGAAGACAGGGATCGACTCTCCCATGAGGATCCTCATATCAAAGAAGAGTTGATTAAACTCACATGTTCATGTTTCTATCTCAAAATTTCTTATAAATCAAAAACATCTAATGAATAAAATTAAATTTCAAATTATTTAAAATACATAAAAAAAAGTTGACAACATTGAAAATATTAATTTACCCAATTCTAATCAAATTCACAATTTACAGTGATATAGCAAAATTGAGGGATTGTCTGTCTCTTCTTAATAAGTATACAACAGATAATTCTAAAAAAGATTTGTAGAGTAATAGCTTTCATTCTGTTAGCACACTGCCACATTTGGATCCCAAGTCCATACCAGAAACTAGTTAGCCAGCCTCTCTCATGATTTCAATTGCCAAACCATTAAACAAAACAAGGCATCATATATAATTAATTACATATAATGCTACTTTTAGGTTCAAGTTACAAGATAAAAAGAGAGTAGTAAATTCCAAACCTATGACCTCTACCCCAGCCAAGCCAAGTGACCAATTATTTTCTTACATCGCAAATTAAGCCTTAAGTAAAGCATTTACAAAATAGCAGCAATTGGGCCCTTTTGGTCACTTTTCTTTTTTAACCTTTGAATAAACTAAAAATCATGACACCGAGCAACCTGTGACAAGTGCGGTTACGGTTGCTACTTTGGTTCTTACCTGAACGCTGTAGCTTTCACCCGTTTTGCAGTAGTGTGCGAAATGCTCGCAGTTGTTAGTAAATAAATCGTATTCACCGAAGTCCCTTTCTTTCATGAGGTAAGAAAATGCTGTCCGAATAACCTCATCAGGTGGATCGGGAGTCACAAAGATGTAGTAGTAGCGGTAGAGTCCGTTTCCACCAAGGAAGCAATCAAGGCAGCTTATGACAACTCCTTCCATTTGAGGCATGTAAAAACATCTTCTGCATGGAGATTTACTTTCTCTTTTTTTGTTAGGTCCAAAGAAATGAATCACCGCGTCGTCTATTTCTTGTTGTTCTTCATGATTGTTGGGGTTGGTCACCTTGGCGTTGCCCACATATATGCCTGTACTCAAAGGAAAATCGTTAAGAAATGTTAGAATTAAATTAAAGATAAGGACCATTTATTCCACCTTCTGTTTGCATGTATATATACCGTGGTGATAGTATAGGTCTCCATTACAGTTAGTCACGATGCTATCGCCTGGCCGGAGCTCGCCTCGACTGAGTATTTTCATTATTCTTCGTCAGTTCTTCGATGATCTCTAACTTGTCTGTCTAGTTCAAATATATATATATACATGGAAAGGTTGACTCAAGGCCGACAATCAAGACGGTTAGTCTTCACCCCGATAGTAATAATACTCTGTCCAATATTCGTGCTAAGAAAACTTATTAAAATAAGATGATATAATTAGGCTAAATTTTTTATATTATTCTTATTAATTAAAATAAATATAAAATATATAATTTATAATACATTTATTACTTAAATAAATAATATACCTAAAATTATATTTTATTTTTTTATTCACGTGTTAACTTGTTTTATCATTTTTTTTTTAAAATCTTATACTATTTCAATTTTTGATGAGATATTATGATTTTGAAATGTAATTGATAAATTATTATTTTATTGTAAACAAATATGATCGTAATTTTAATAGAAAGAATTAGAAAATAAAATAAAGTTAAATATATAGGAGAATAAAATAAAGTTAAAATAAAATAACTTTTATTTTTTAATATGCTTAAAGAATGTGCTTCATCATCTAATCTCGTCAATGAGATGATGTATAAAATAATTTCTCATAATTAAAATACAAATATTATGTATTTAATATTTGTGTTATAAAACGCTTCCTTTGTGATGGACAGGACCCGCGGTAACTATTAAGTTCACACTATAAGTAATAATCCTTTGTCCAATATTCGTGCTTAAAAGGCCTATCAAAATAAGATGATATAGTTATGCTAAATCTTTATATTATTCTTATTAATTGTAAAATATATTAAAATAAATAAAAAATATGTAATTTGTAATTTTTTATTAGTTAGATAAATAATTTAAGTAAAATTATATTTAAGTTTAATTATAATATTTTATGTGTTAACTTGTTTTAGCAAGTTTTATAATTTTTTAAAATTTATTATTATTTCAATTTTTTCTTTAGATATCATGATCCTACTACAAAATTGATAAATTGTTAACTTATTGTAAATAAATTCAATATTATTTGATTGCATCCTAGTTCTAAGATTATGAAAGTAATTCTCATTAAAAGAATTAGAAAAAAATTAAAGTTAAACGATATTAAAAAATAAAATAAAATTAAAATAACCGACAATTCATCCATTTTTCTAATCTGATTTTTATTAAAAAAAATGCTACAGTTAACTCAAAGAGTTAGTTTAGAGATGTAAAACTTTATTAAGTTGTTAAGAAAAAACGATCCGTAACAAGATATTTTATATTCGAATTATCATCGAGTTAAATTTTTTTAAATTAACATCAACCACGCAACGTGAGTAAAAATTAGTTTCATACCCAATATAATATGATAATATCTTGTAATCTATACAAAAACATATATGTGCTATGTGCTACACAAAAATATATATAATTAAAAATTATAAACCTAATTTTTTAACTTCAAAAGAAAGTGAGATTAATAAAAAAAACTGTCATATATCTAATGCGCTTCATCCATCCTTATGGCCTCCTTACTGAAATGGTATATAAAATAATTTCTCATAATTAAAATACAAAAACATGTAATTGATTTTTCTTATATGAACAATCCAATTTTAGTTTTAATTGACAGCTAATTATTCCACCTAGGTTCATCGTTTAGAATTTTTTTTTATTAATGAATCAATACCCTCTAAAGTTGAGCTCAAAAATAAAAATAAAGATAAAAAAAATAAAAAAAATTCCTATTCCCCCGGAATTATGCTGCAATTATGCCGTCGATACAACCTGACCCTCTGAGTCAGCCATGGCATCCAGACTGGTGACCTGGTGCCTCAAGCTTCAAAGCAACGCCATAGGCAGCCATGTTGATATTTTTCATGCACAATCTAAAATCATTATGTTTAAAAAAAAAAACAAAAAAAGTTGCATTTGAAAGTCCAAGATAAGGAAAGATGGAGATAGAATAGAATTAAAGAAATTTTTCAAAAATACTGTACTGTCTCAACCCTAAGCCTAATGCACACAACAATTCTATCATGTTGAGTCTGTTCTAACTCAAAGTCATCAAGCACACCAGTTCATGATTAAACCAATTCGGTAATTTTACCATCTAATTTTCCATGATTTTATGACATCAAAGACGACACCGAAGTCAAACAATCCTGATTAGTAACCGAAGTGAGAACCATAAACAGAACCATAGCCTCCGGTATGGCCTGCATGTCCGGGATTGGATGGTGGTGATGCATAAACAGAACTATGAGCCGCATAAGGATTATAACCTTGGTCTGCACCCCCACCTGTTTGCGCCTGACCTGGAGCTGCAGCCGCAGCAGCAGCTTCAGCCATAAAATTCTGCAAGGCAATATAAGTAACTTCAGGAACAGAGTACAAAAAACAATTGATAAAAATAAGCAGTAGTTATAGTATTCAACTCAATAAATTGCACACGCAGAGTTCCACAAGGGAGCAATAATCTGACATAGCCCTCTAAGATCATGCACCCAAACCATAATACGTGATTTCCATTATTGCAACTCGGCAAAACCATCAGAATTAGCACAGTTTAAATAAAATGCTTGCTTTGTAAGGACAAGAAAAGACATGATAGATAAGGACCCATGGTAACTATTAGCAGCTCTGTAAAGTTTAACAACAGAGACATTGACCAAATCTCCTGGTAGGTGGAAACAGCATTACAAGGAAACCAGAAGCATTAAGCCATGAGAAAACACAATGAAACTAATTTAAATATCAAGCAAATAGAAAAAGAAATATAAAAAAGGTTCACAAGCCAGGGAAAAGAGCATTGCCTGTATCAGTTGCTGAGCAGTTTGAACTTGTGAAGCAGTTCCACTTATTTCTACTGTCATTTCACCAGGAACACCCCTAGTTTCTTGTATGGTGATAGTTGCCCCACTAGCACGTCGAATATAGCTAATACTTGCACCAGCCGTCCCAATAACAGCATCAGCGTAAGATAGCGGAATTTGCATTTGCTGAGTGACCTGTAAAGAAAAGATAAAAAAACCTTAATAACATACTGGGATCCAGTTTGTTTGAGCACGCCAAGACCAGTCATCAACTCAACATTTTACAGGACCGCAAAGACCTTGCTCCTAGAAGCCAGAAATTTAAATCACATGGTCCAACAATCCCTGAACTCAACCAAAAATTGAACAACGGCTAGAAAATAATAAAAGACAAATAGGTAGATCAATGCATGATGATGCATGCATTAATCTCTACAATGCAAGAGCACGAGAGGTTTGATAAAACATCCCCATCCACCTCCTTTCAGGACGAGGCAAGACAACTTACTCTGAATGAAACTTTAAATAGTACAATTCAGCAAGCCCTCCCCATGAGACTCAAACAACCCAAACCAAGAACAAGGAATCACATAAAAAGTACATGAGAATCAAGCTCCACAGCACCTTTTTCTCAAGTGATATGAAAAACTAGGAGGGGAAAATGGGGCCACAAGATAAATTGGAGTATAACTTACCTGTGTGGTCATTGATGATGCATGGACACCCATTGGGGCTTCTCTTCCATAGGTAGAAATACCCTGATGCGGCTGTTTCTCCATGGGAGGAGGCAAATCAGCAGGTGGGTAGTAATTGTCATGTTGCCGTGGAGGTGGCATGTACTGAGGATTGGATCCAAAACCAGCACCTGCACTAGCATTTGGAGGGACACCCTGAGGTGGACCCCAGGATTGATGAGGTGGCATGTGGTCCATCTGATGATTAGACATTTGCATCTGGTAGAAACATGTAACCGAATTTCGTTATACATTCTATACACTAAGAGAGGCGCAATTGATTGGTACGTCAAAAGAAGATAGAAGCCTCACATGCACTTCAAATAAAGGAATTATACTGCGGTCCACTAAAAACTTCCTGAGATGAGATGCAATTAACTCCACTGCTTTGTGCACACCAGCTGCTTCTCCTACAACTTCAACCACCCTATCATCTTGAAGAGAAAAGATTGGAAGGTCTTCTGCACCATTTCATTTTATTCAACAGAGAAAGAAAAAAAGAAATGTCAACATATCATCATAAAGCAACCAAACAAACGCACTAATAAATAGCAAATGTAACCCTTTGAACAAAATCGTAGTTGAGATTATCAAACAAACATTGACACACCTTCAAAATCAGAATTGGAACTAAAAAACATAATCTCAAAATTAGCTAGAAATCAAAATAGTCATATTCTCAACATTATAGTTTGATTTGACAGAACCAGCAACATTACTCACCCACAAGCCACAACTTCATGATTCACACAAACTGAGAATATTAAACATTACTAAGATAAACACCAGAAAATAGATTATGCAGACTGATCATTCAAGCTTTACTCTTTCAGCAATACCAGCACTTAGATAACTGCTACAACATGAAAAAATGACAAATTTTCCTCCATAAAAAGGAAAAAAATGTGAAAAACAAAATTCTGAAAAGAGAACCTGCTCCAAGAACTCTAACGATACAATTAGAAGATTCTTGAATGGATTTGACAGTTGTTCCCTGTTTTCCTATCAAGCTTCCAGCTTGTGAGGCTGGGACTAGCAGCCTTGTTGAAACCTTGGTTCCCACAGCCGTAGTTGCTTGAGATGAATCACCCTCCAAACCATCAACAATGCGTTTATGGACCCTCAAAAGCCCATCCATAGCAGGTGGAAGAGAAGAATCAGGCTCCTCCTTTGCAGATACCATTACCTATTCACAAGACACAGCAGCAGTATCAGCAGAACAGCTAACTGTTATGATCATAGTCCATATGCCCAAATAAAATTGGGAAGAAAAGATAAGAAACTTATACAAACCCAATTTTATTACATCCCAACAGAGAACAAGGAGGGGGGAATGGGTATAAGTATGAAGCATACTGTATCTAAGAGGAAAAAAAAGCAGTATCGGATCAGATTCAATATAATCTATAACATAATGCTGAACTCTTTCGGTTTAAAGCGAATATTACTTTATCTTAGTTGAGTTACTTTTTTCCAATATAATGACCATGTATCTGTGCAAATTACTAGCCTTGTCTGCACTAGGGAACAGGCTTATCAACCAAGTTATTTTTACCTGTTAAGTTTTGCAAGTTATTTGGATAATAGATTTTGAATTTTATTAGGAACTATATCATACAACCATAGATAATATCCTTGTTATTGAGACAGTTTTCACACTACTTTGGGTAAATTTAGACCATAATTATTGGAGGCATATGTATGATGGTTACAAAAAAGAGTTTAATTTTAGCTTGATTTCCAGGGAACTTAGAGCTGTTTCAACGGGGTCCTTGAAGACTTTTTAAGAATCTGTGGCAAGACACCAATCATCCGGGTTCTGAAGTTACCAGAGAGAAAGCAGAGCTTCTTGGTATGTTGTTCGTACAAGATGTGTCATTTAATTCAGACCAAACTTTCAGCAATTTGAAATGCTCAATGCTGATCCCTGCAATCTGGGACTTTGGTTCCTCAAAACTGGAGTCTTATTGATGATTGACTCCTTGCCTTAAAATTTGCGAACAGAACCTGCACAAGCTCATTTTTGTTATTGCAAAAAAGGCGTATTTATATTTTATGGATTGCTTCTTACGACTTTCTTTAAAGTCTTCTTCGATTACTCAAATCTTTAAAATGCTATCATTCCTTGGCATGTAATTGACTGCCAATGTGTTGTAACTTTAAGAGGTGATAAACAATTATTATGTAACAAGGAATTATATTTATTCAAATTACAGCAATGTGAAGCACTTTGAATCTTACATCCATTAATTTAGCACTTTGCTTCTTCTTCCTATCTCTTTAATGTTTTCTTATATACCTTCTTTACAGACATGGTTTCAATTAGAAAGGATCATTTTATAGCTTAACTTTGCATAGATGTATATTTGATATTTCCCCTTTTTTATTATTTTCAAGGTTCGTGGTAGATTAGATAAACCAATCTATTATAAAGTAAGCAGTCCCTAAAACTATGAATCTAAGAAAAAAAAAACCAAAGAGAAAGCTTTCTTCTTTACTATAGTGAAAATCATTTCCACATCATTGTACAACTACATACAAAAAAAAGCAACTAAATACACAAGGAATGTCAAACAAATAAAAAGAGAGCAGAAAATTTCCAACAAAAATCATAAGATATGGAGAATAAAATATCAGGTAAAGAAATCTCCTGCAATGACTGTCTGCTTAAGTTCGCAGTTAAGAAAAGCCACTTTATGCTGCAAAATCATTTGACAAATAGAAGTTAAGGAAAATATCCATATCATTCATAACACAAGTACAAATATACACAAATAGTAAGTGTCAACAAGTAGAATAGGTCCTGCCCTAATATTATTCCCAGAATCAAAATTAAATATAATCTGACCTAAGATGAGAAGACAAAAGACTTACAGCTCTCTCTGCCGTCCCTGGAGGACCATCAAGTATCTTGATACGAGCTCTTGTCTCCTCAACTATTTTTTTTATGAACTCCCCTTTTCGTCCAATTATACTACCAACCTTCTGTGCAGGTACCAACATTCGAAACACACTCTCTCCAGGCCATCCAGGCCACTTCTTTTCACCGCCTCCAAGCATTGCCTCATCTTCATGTTCTTCTTTTGGTTCATGTTGGGATTCCTGATGCAAGTTCGGCTCCTCCAAGTTCTCTTCCACATTGTCCTCCAAGTTTGAGTTCTGCTCCAAATTCAAGTCCTGCACCACATTCAAGTCGTGCTCCAGGTTCAAATTCTGTTCCAAGATTTCAGGTTCTTGAACCGGTTCCTCTTCATGTTCAACTTCATGTTTAACAAAGCTTTGATCAAATTCAGCCATAAGCGTTTTTCTGCAAAAAAAAAAAAAAAAAGAACAGATGAAAAATAGTATAATGTAAAACATTTGTGCCAATCTGGCGGTTTCCTTCAAATAAAACAATATTTATAAGCCAACTATATTGATTCTACAAAAAGAAATCCTAACTTAAGCAAGAAATTCCAAAGAAAAATGCATAGAACTACCAAACAATAAGAAAGCACTCGTAGGAAATCCTTTAAGAACCCAAATCACAAAAGAAAAAGAAAAACTAACAAAAAACCCTAACTCAGCCCAGAAAATAAATCCAACGAAGAAAAACAGCATATAATTACAAATCAAAAAGAACCCATTAATGAGTAACCTTAAATACTCAAATCAGAAAGAAAAACAAAACTTTGTGAATAATATGAACTACAACATATAAAAGACTTAAAGCATAGATATTGATTGAATTTGGAGACTTACATGAGATGAAAAGAGAAGACAAGAGAATGAGGAAGATGGGTTTTCCAAGAAAACCTTAAGATATTAGGGTTCGAAACCTGGTTCGGCTTTTGAAGGGTTTTTGGAAGGGAGAAACTGCGCCAGAAAACTTGTGAAATTATTTTGATTGGGGAATTGGGGCGGGTTTTTTTATGTTGGGGGCCTTAGAGAAAGTTGATTTTGCACTTTTAACCCTGAGTAAAAGATTAAATGACAAAAACAACCCTGAAAATAGGGCTTCGGTTTTTTGTGCTTGAGCTGGGCCTGTTTTCTTCGGTCATAAATTTTTGGGGGCATTTTTTCTTGCGTCTTCGGCAACTTGGGTTTTCTTGGCAATTGAATTTTATTAGTCGGACAAAATTTATTTACGTTTGTCATTCTTCGAACATATATATTAATATTAAAATAAATTATATAAATTAATATATAAACTCACATAATATTTCTTTTCTTTCACTCTTTTTTATGTAATGTAATATGCTATTACAACTTTTCGAATTATTTTTTTTACATTTTTTTCAATATTCTTTTAATTTTGATCTCTTTTTACATCATTCATAGCAATCACTTTTCTAACTAGAGCATCCACAAGTTTACGTCGTATGTATAAAGGAAGATTAGCCAAATCCAAGTGAAGATCAGACAAGCAGAAAAATCAGCAACAATCAGATCTAACAGAAAGCATATCATAGTTTGAATTTTGAAATTCAAGTTTATCTATAAACTGATAGAAATCTAAGCCTTATTTTTAGCATCTAGTTGTAGAACCAGTACTTGTAAAATCTGTATATATACTACACGAAAATAGTGTATTAACTATGAGTTGCAATACACCTGTTATTCATTGAAGACAAATACTCTGTGCATATTTATTATTTCTCATGCTATCAGAAGAGCCAAACTCCAACGAGAATTCGATCCCTATTCCAGAAATGTCTCCTGCAATCACAAGTAATCCCCCACCCACCACAGAAACCCCTCTGATTGCCTTCAACATTACATCCCAGATCAATGACAAACTTACTCCCTCCACCTTTCCACAATGGCGTGCCCAATTTGAAGCCCTACTTATCGGCTACAATTTATTTGATTACGTTACCGATGATAAACCGTGCCCTCTGATCGGAAATTCCTCCATTTCTGCCCTTCAAAAAACTCATTGGGTCAGGCAGGACAAATTAATCCTAAGTGTCATTCTAGCCTCCACTTCCCCCACCATAACCCCTTTCATCTCTGCTGCTACCACCTCCCAACAAGCATGGCAAAAATTAAAGATGATGTATGCAAGCAAATCTCGGAGCCGTGCAATTCAATTGAAGGAGGAACTCACCTTGATCAAGAAGGACAATCGCTCGATTCAAGACTATATGCACACTATCAAGGCTCTTGCCGATGAGATCGCACTCATCGATCATCCCATTTCAGAGGATGATCTTACTCTCTACATCATCAATGGTCTCGGACCAGATTTTCGAGAGATTGTTACTCCTATTCATGCGAGGGAACGTCCACTTTCCTTTGAGGAACTTCATGACCTTCTCATGAGCCATGAGAGCTATCTGCGTCGACTTGAAGCCTCCTCGCAGCAGCTGGTTGCCACAGCCAACTACTCTCATCGCAGGTCTTTCTCAAATCCTTCAGGCGGCAACACCAACTCCAAAAGTTTTAACAGAGGCAACAAAACTGGTCAACCCAGATCTGATGGCAATTCGGTCCAAAATCGTCCTTATAGTGGCTCACGGGACCACAAGAAGAATAATAAGCCCAGTGGTCAGCGTCGGTATCAATCAAAATGTCAACTTTGTGATGAATTTGGCCATATTGCAAAGTCTTGTCCTCGCATAAATCTCTCTGTGCCATCAGCAAATTGTGTTTCCACTGCAACAGCTTCTGACACCAAGTGGCTCATTGACTCGGCTGCATCTCATAATATTACTGGTGATCTTACAAATTTATCGGTTCACTCCGAATATGATGGAACTGATGAAGTTGTCATCGGTGATGGATCAGGTTTGCGTGTCTCACACATAGGTTCTTTGGTCTTCCATTCACCCTCTCGAACTTTTCATTTAAATAATACTCTTTGTGTTCCTAGTATACGTAAAAACCTTGTTTCTGTTCATCACTTCACAACTCAAAATAAAGTTTTTATTGAATTTCATCCCTTGTTTTTTCTTGTGAAGGATCAGATCACGGGGGCGGTTTTACTCAGAGGTAAATGCGAAAATGGTGTCTACACGCTTCCGGATTCACTGGTCTCCACTCCCCAAATGGTTGCCAATGTGCACGAACGGACGTCGCTCGATGGGTGGAACAAGCGTCTAGGACATCCGTCTCAAAAAATAGTTCAGCATCTTGTTAATTCTTTTTCACTTCCAATAAAAAATGAACAAGTTTCTCATCTTTGTACTTCTTGTTCAATCAATAAAGCACACAAACAACCATTTCGATCAAATAGTCTTCAAAGTCATGCCCTGCTTGATCTTGATGTTTGTGGGACCTTCCAACACGATTGGTCTTGATGGGTCTCGATTTTATTTAATCTTAGTTGATCATTTTACTAAATACATATGGTTTTATCCTATGGTGACAAAATCCAGTGTCAATAGTATTTTCCCTCAATTCAAACATCTAGTTGAAACAAAATTTGCTACCAAAATAAAAAGTCTTTATTCAGATAATGGTGGTGAATTTATTGCACTTAAACCATACCTCTCTACCCATGGAATAAGCCACTATACTACTGCCCCTCACACACCACAACAAAATGGTGTTTCCGAGCGTCGCCATCGCCATTTAGTAGAAACGGGTCTCACTCTTTTACATGATGCGTCGCTTTCCTTATCCTATTGGCCCCATGCATTGTCCACAGCCGCTTACCTCATTAATCGGCAACCCACTCCCTTGTTACAAAATAAAACTCCATTTGAAGCTCTATTCAAGCAAACACCAAATTATCTTAAATTAAGAAAATTTGGTTGTCTTTGTTTTCCCCTCACCAAACCTTACAACACAAACAAACTTCAACCGAAAGCTGTTCCGTGTCTGTTCATAGGCTATTCACAAACCCAGAATGCCTACAAGTGTCTCGATCTAACCACGAGCAAAGTTTACTTCTCTAGGCATGTTCTTTTTGATGAGACACAAACTCCCCTATCAACTTCTCTCCCTGTGTCGCAATCAGTCCAGTCTCCGTCTCGGATCGCAGCACCACCCATAAGCGTGCCGTCTCCACTAGTGAACTCGGATCGTGCCACCCCGTCCGCATCATCCTCAGGTACTCCCTGTTATCTCTCTTCACATATGTTCCTAGATTTTTCAGCAAATCCCTCTTGCCCTAGCCCTAATTTTTTGCATCACACAGAGGGTTCTTCCTCATCTAAGCACCATGACACTACCTTGCCCCAATCCCATACGGATGTCACTGCTTCCCCAAATTCTCCAGCCCATGTGCCCCCTGTTAAGAACATCCCTCAACCACAGAGAACCCATTCCATGGTCACTCGGTCAATGAATCAAATCTATAAACCCAAACAATTTCATGCTGTCACAAAACACCCAATTTTCCCCACTATTGAACCCAGCTGTGTGAGTCATGCACTCTGTGAGCCTCACTGGAGACAAGCCATGTCTGAAGAGCTCACAGCTCTAATGAGACACGACACATGGGATCTAGTTTTGCCACCCAAACAATGTAATCCCATAGGTTGCAAATGGGTGTTTCGGGTAAAGAGAACAGCGGATGGGTCGATTGATCGCTTTAAAGCGAGACTTGTAGCAAAGGGATACAATCAACGACCGGGTCTAGACTACAAGGAAACCTTTAGTCCCGTTGTGAAACCAGCCACTATTAGGACTGTTTTAACAGTTGCAGTAACCCAAGGGTGGTCCTGGAGACAACTTGATGTTAATAATGCATTTTTGCATGGACATTTGATTGAGGATGTATACATGGTCCAACCTCCGGGTTTTAAAGATGACATGAAACCTCACCATGTCTGCAAGTTAAAGAAAGCAATTTATGGTCTTAAACAGGCCCCACGAGCATGGTATTCAGCTCTTAAAGGAGCAATTCTGGACTTTGGTTTCCAAAATTCTAAGGCTGATTCTTCCTTGTTCATTTACAAATCCAAATCTACTCTTTGCTATTTTCTGGTGTATGTGGATGATTTGGTTATCACAGGAAATGATCCTACATTTGTTTCATCAATTATTACACAACTTGGACATAGATTCTCTTTAAAGGATTTGGGTCCACTTCATTTCTTCTTGGGTATGGAGGTTATTCCAATAAAAAAATGGCTCATCTTATCTCAACACAAATACATTAGAGATTTGTTGACAAAGACCAATATGCAAAGTGCAAAAACTGTTACCAGCCCGCTGTCCACCAGCACTTCACTTATTCTAAGTGATGGAACATCTTCTATTGATAGCACCGAATTTAGGAGTGTAATTGGTGCTTTGCAATATTTGTCTCTTACACGTCCGGACATCTCATTTGCTGTGAATAAGTTGTCCCAATTCATGCATAAACCCACAACAACTCACTGGACAGCTGCAAAAAGGTTGTTTCGATACTTGAAGCACACTATTTTTCATGGGATTCACATTCAGAAGAGTTCATCTACAAATCTCACCACCTACTCCGATGCTGATTGGGCAGGTAATTTTGATGATCGAAAATCAAATTCTGCATACATAAGTTTTCTTGGTTCTAATCCCATATCTTGGAGTTCAAAAAAAACAAAGGGCTGTCGCAAGATCATCAACTGAAGCCGAATATCGAGCACTTGCAAATGCTGCTTCCGAAACACTATGGCTTCTCTATCTATTTGCTGAACTCGGTTTCCCTCTTCAAGCTTCTCCAAAACTATTATGTGATAATTTAGGAGCAACCCATTTGAGTCTGAATCCTGTCCAGCATTCCAGGATGAAGCATATTCAAATTGATTTGCATTTTGTTCGTGATATTGTGAAAAAGGGTACTCTAAATGTTCATCATGTCAACACCCAAGATCAACTTGCTGATCTCTTAACAAAACCTTTGTCAAAGCAGCGTACAGAAATTCTCAGAAACAAGATTGGAGTAGCCGATGGCACCTCCATCTTGCGAGGGCGTATAAAGGAAGATTAGCCAAATCCAAGTGAAGATCAGACAAGCAGAAAAATCAGCAACAATCAGATCTAACAGCAAGCATATCATAGTTTGAATTTTGAAATTCAAGTTTATCTATAAACTGATAGAAATCTAAGCCTTATTTTTAGCATCTAGTTGTAGAACCAGTGCTTGTAAAATCTGTATATATACTACACGAAAATAGTGTATTAACTATGAGTTGCAATACATCTGTTATTCATTGAAGACAAATACTCTGTGCATATTTATTATTTTTCAATATGTGTCCAAATCAATGTAGACAACTTTCACTCATCTTGTCTTCGATAAATGTCACTCCAACTTTTTTGCTAATATTTTCATTTTATCTTTTCTCATATATCCATATATTCATCGCAATATTCGAATTTTTGCTACACTCATCTTTTATGTATGCACTCTTTTAATTGCCCAATATTCACTATCGTAGAATAATATTGGTCTAACAACTATCTTGTAAAACTTGTTTTTTAATCTTATAGGAATTTTTTTGTCACACAACATACCAATAGTGATTTTTCACTTGCTCTAATCGACTTGTATCTTATGAGTCACATCACCATCGATCTCTTCATCCTTTTGAACGATTGACTCTAAATATCTAAAATGATCCCACTTAAAAAACGTCACCTCATCTAGCATCACTATGTTTCTATCTTCCTCTTTATTTAGATTGAATTTGCACTCTATGTATTCAGTTTTTACTCTACTTAGTCTGGATTTTCTTAACTCTAACGTCTGTTTTTACAGTTTTAACTTGGTATTAATCTCTACTCTAATCTCAGCATACAAGATAATATCATTTGCAAACATCATACACGAAAGTACATTATCATGGATGAACTTTGTCAGTTTGTCCATTACTATAGCAAACAAAAATAGAATTAACGCCGACCTTTGATGTAACCCTACTGTGATAGGGAATTCACTTGTTTGCCCTCTACATGTCTCACATGTGTCCTTTCATCTCTGTACATGTCTTTAACTATTTTAATATATTTCACGAAGACTTGTTTCTTCATTAAAGACCAATATAATACATCCCTAGATACTTTATCATATGTTTTTTTCGAATTTAAAAAAAACATATGAATATCTTTCTCTTGTACCCGAGAACACTTTATGAGTTATCTAAACAAGTGTATTACTTTTATAGTTGACTCACCAAACATAAAATTAAATTGATTTTTTAAACACATATAAAATATGAGAATTATTTTATTATAAATTGTGTTGACATATCAAAATAGGAAACAAATTTTTCATTTTTTTATCAAATTTATGACAAAACTTTATGATGTCATTTTATGTCTTTTTCTTCTAATTGTTTTGATCTTGTATGGGTTTTACCTGCAATTCTTACCAGAATCTTGATTCTAGAGTAGGTTGCCAATGGCGACCAGGCAATTGTGAAGACTAAATCCAACCAGTACCTTATATTGGAACCTCATAGCCAAAGATGTAAGATTATAGTTTCAATGAGTATGTAAGCTTGTTAATCCATTTAAAACAACCAGGCTGCATAAATTCAATTAAAACCATCCATGGCAACGACAGAAAACATGAACATCACGTGCTTTCTTAGAATCATGTCGAGGAAAAGGCCTCTATGGCTTTGGCATTCCACTTTCCAATGTGACAGAGACAGAATACAACTATAGCTTTATCTTTATCAAACAGTCAATGGCAAGAATTAGACTTCAGTAAATCTAAGCAGATCAATTAATTCAAAGGGATAGTTTATCGGTGAAAAGTCTCGTTGAGTTCTTAAAGAAGAATAATTCATAAAATCTTTATCAAGTTAAATTTTTAAGATTATAATATCATATCCAATGTGATATAAAACATCTCATGATTTACATATAAAAAAATCAAGCAAATCAATTGCGGAAAAGCGGTTTCTACTTACTACAGACCATTCAATCATCCATTAATGTGCAGTAACATAGAAAAACACAAGTTCAAGAAGAAACAGTGTAATAACAGAGACGAAAACTCCACACTCCCATTGAGAGTAGAGAGAAGCATACAGCTGAAATTACCAATCATTATATCATTCTATAAAGCTGTCTCTATCATATTCAATACTATCTACTCCACAAGGGATACAACTTTCAATGAATGCCTAACGATACTACTGGTAGTAAGCACAACCAAGGTGACATTTAAGAAAGAATGTGAACATAGGACTACAACAAAGAACATCAATATTGCTTCACTCCATTGTCATTCCTTGTCTTTGGATGCTGTCTCTGGTGACAAATGGGCAGCAGCATTCATCAGCAAGTCGAACTTTTCAGACTTCCCCAATACAATTTCAATCTGAAAAAGCAAGGAAAAATAGAAGTAAGACAAAAACTGAGATCAGAAGGAAGGTATATAACTGGTATGAATCTAAACCCACCTTGGCCTTTTGGACAATGCGCCCTTTGTTCTCGTCCTTCATGCCAACTATAGATGTCAAAATTTCTGCTTCGTTCCAATAAGCAATCGGTATCTAATTATTCACGCTCATTAGGATGGAAAGTTTTTAGGATTAAGAGATGGAGATTCTTACTCTTCTCAATAGCCAGTCCATTATTCTTCAAGATCTCGGCAATTGTCACAACCGTGGCGATTGCTGCAACAAAAGTTTGAGACAAATTTCAGGAAGCATTATGACAGAGTAGATTACTTTTGAAAAGGCACAGGAGGTGAGGAGCTCAATCATTTGCTGTTGGAAAGGTAATTTAAAGGCTGAGATAGTAGGGTTCATAGTTCACAGTTCACAGCAACATAAATATGAAAGATGGTTTCAAAGAAATTTACCCATGCCCAAGGCAGAAAGCTCAACCTCATCATGCTGCTGAATGTATCTCTGCATCAAAAGAAAACAAAATTAAAACTTTTGGCATAAGCTTGAATGTGATCATGCATGTAGATTGAAGTCTGTAAATCAAGAAAATTTATTAGGTCATCCAGAAAGCATAAGACCTCCCTTGAACCACCTTGCAATCACGATTTAGTCCAACAGCAATGAGAAGTTACATTAGATCTATAGCTATAGATGTATTGCAAAGATTTAACAGGATAAAAATAATGATATGGAAAGTAAATTAAAAAAAAAAGATTCAATAATATATATATATATATATATCAAATACATTGTGACAGCAATTCATTGAGAACTTTTTACAGTGAAGAAGATCAAATGACACATGAAAGTAGATCCAAATCCAAAAAACAAACGAAGCGAAACCAAGATCATTCCAAAACATCATTTTGCATGAAACAAATCAAATAAAAACCAAAACCCAGGTCAAAAAACCCATACTTTGGCAAGATTAACATAGAAAAACAAAGGTTTCTTGGTGTTAGACACTTGGATTCTGTTCTTCTTCTGTGCCTCTCCTCCTGCTGCAGCCACTGCCTCCACTGCCTCCACAGCCATTTCTGACTATCTTTATTCCTTCCTTTCTCTATCGGTTTAATGCTTCTCAGATTCTTTGCTTTTCTTTTCTCCTTTCTTTGTGTGTTCACTTTCTTTTGCTTTCTCTCATTTCCTTCTTTTCTTGTTCTTGTGCAGACTCTAGCGGGAAAGTTGGAGCGGAAAGTACCGTTATGGAGCGGTGGTTATATATGGGAGCAAATGAACCAATAACAAATGAACGCGTGGTAAGATTTTATTGGTTCATAGACGCGGTAAGAGATAAAGACGGGTTTTATTTGATGAAAAAGCGTTTCTTGTGGGTAAAATGACTGTTATGCCCTCTTACCTCCAATGCCAAACAATGGGCTTAAAGCCCATAATCTTGGGTTTGATTGATGGGTCATGTCCTACCAATGGATCTTTTAAAAGGGATTTATTTATTTCTGGTGACCTAAAATTTAAACATATTTATAAATTATTATTTAATATCTCGATTTTTTTTATGAATTTAACTATTTATTAATTAATAAATAAATATTTTGTAAGCATTTAAACTAATATATTTATCCGTCAACATATAAAATGATATTTTAATATTATTAAAAAAATTCGGTTTCTTCTTTCTCCAACAATCGATCATTGTTAATTTGGTTTTAGAACTAATGCTAGTATAGTTTTTAAGGGGTTGTTTGGAAATGTTTTTGTTTTGTGTTTTATGTTTTTGTTTTCAATTTTTTTGAAAATAAAAGTAAAAATATGTTTGGTGAGTATGTTTTTGTTTCCAAAAATTAAAAACAAAACATAATGTTTTGGAAATTGTTGGAAACACAAAAATGATGTTTTCAAAATTTTGGAAATGTTTTTGGTACTATTACCACGATGTTACTGTTCATCCATTTGGTTACAGTACCAATTTTAATGGTAAAATTTTCTAAGTCTTGCTTTTGGCTTGATTCGAAATCTTGTCATTTTACATTTTAAAACATTAATCACATTCTTCAACAAGTTCTTGTTAACAAATTTCTGCAATAAAACATCCTATCGAAAAATGTTATCAAATTTAATAAAATGAAAATAAAGTGAAAATAAATTAAATTATAAAATAGCACATTATTAATCATAAATTAAATTATATAATTTTAATAAAAATATTTAATGTTTAGTATTAATAAATTATGAAATAAAAAATTATGTTTCAAAATTTTTATTTGATGCCAAACATATTTTCTATTTTTAGTTTTTAAAATTGTACAACAAAATTAGCTCACCAAACATGTTTTCTGTTTTCAAAATTTCAAAACAAAACAAAACAAAATTTTCAAAAACAAAAAACATAAAACATAAATTTAACAACAATACCAAACGACCCCTAAGCAATTATGGCAGTTCAAGTTAAACTTCAATTCCTTGTTTTGTCCTCCAAATTGCATTGTTTGAAAAGGAGTTTTGCCTTACAAGAATAAACTTGAAAACTATTTGATTTCAAGCAAATCTCTTATCAATTGGTCTAACTTATTATTGGTAGATAAGCAAAAAGAAAGGGAAAAAAAGTCCAAATATCATTGGAATACTGAAATGAAACATTTTTTTAATTATACAAAATAATTGGGAAAGAAATTTTTTTTATCTAAGCGGTAAAGAAAGCATTAAAACCAAGCATGTGAATCTAAATTATAAACCGATGTCATCAAACTAAGTTGAAATGATTTAGTATAACGTTCGAGTTCAGCTTCATTAGAAAATTTTGACTTTTAATTTTAACTCACTCGAGTTTAATTTTTAAAATTTAAATCTGATTTAATAAAATACTCACGTTAACTTAATTAATTGGGTTTAATTTGTTCTTTTTTAATCATATATTATAAAAGTAAAATAAAATATAAATAAAGTAAAATATATGTCATCATATTAATCTCGTTTGTAAAATAAAAAAATTCAACTGACGATATATTATCAATTAATCTCACAATCAAATTTTAAGATATTGGGTTTTGATTTTATTTATTATGCAAAGAGTTTGAATTCAACTTTAACTTAAAATTAAATTATCAAATACAAATAATAATTATCAAATTAAATTCGAATAATTTAACTATTATATGTCATTTCTTATTTCATACAAATCAGTTGAGGTCCACTGACAAATGGAAGGAAGTGGTCAAGTTAACTTGAAATTGGATCTCTCCTTAAAAAATAAAAAATAAAAAGAAAAAAGAGAGAGAGAGAGATTGGATTTTTTTTCCCTCACAGAATAATACAAATGCATGCATTAAAAAAAAAAAAATGTCGGTGATTTTGAAACGTACATTGCCTAAGAATATACGATACCCATGGTTTGACAGCATGAAGGCCAAAGCAAAAGAATTGGGACAAACCCTATCTTGTGAATAGTCATTTTCCCACGAGCTGAGCCACCATGGAAAGGAAGAAAAAAAAAAGTTTCTTCTAGGAGCATAAAGAACATATGTTGGGGACAAAAAGTGATGTCCCAATACAAGGTTTTTTGTTTTTCCGCACCGCCAAGAGAATCAGAATCTCTAATTTAGCCCATCCTAAAGAATTAAGGTTCTCTCTTAAATCCAATTGTGTTTAATATTATCGATACGTGAATTTGAAAGTTCAGTGGAATTAGATCATGGGAAATTTTACATTAAAATTAAAATTTTTTATTTTATTACAAGATTTACGTAAACAATTCATATCATTATATAAAATATGTTAGAAATATAGTAAACACATAAAAATAAATGTAAACATATATTATAATAAAATTATTACGTGTTTATCTCTCTTAATTTTAATTTTACGTTTACTTTCATGCATTTATCATACTTTTAACATATTTTACATCTAAAATATTAAATTTACTCTTAATTATTTATGTTTGTATTAACTTTATAGTAAAATAAAAAATTTTTACCTTACTTTAGAAATTTCCATTAATTCATATAATCTTATTAAAAAGTGATTTCAAGTAACTTTAAAGTTCGATTTCTTATAAAAATTTATATTTTTTTCCTTTATTCTCATATTACGACTTTTTTTTTGGTGGAAACGACAAATCTGTTCCATTTTTTTCAAATTCAAGGAAACCTTGAAGGTAAAACTGAAATTATTTTAGGGTTACTAATTATTGCAAAACCAGGAGTAATTTAGTCAACTTTCATGATAATTGATATTACCTGTTTTTTATCAACTGAGGTAATCTGGTTACAGCTGAGAATTGTATGAGAACTGTATTGTCTTCTGTTCAAACTAACATGTCATTATATTTGGAACTTGAGTACTCAACTAAACTTTCCTACCATTGCAATGATTCTGATCTTAATCATTCAAACATTGTCATGATGATTTGAAACCTTAACCAATAGTGCTAAACCAGATATCTGGTTTGAAATTAAATCCATGTTTTCCAGTTTGGTTTTCGTCAGCCTGAATTCTTTTTGGTGTATCAAATTCACATATCCTTGCCCACAAAGCTATAAGAATCTGTCATGCTGTGCTTCTGCTCCAAGATTTTCCTGTTATCGTATGAGTAAATTTGGCTCTTCTTGCTATGATTATAAAATCATAACATATTGCATAGGTTTATGAAATTATAGTTGAAAAACGTTAAACCCAAACCTCAAATTTATCCGATTTCGATATAAATTGATTTCAAATCTCTTAATTTCTCATAATAGTTAAATTTTGAATGCATGGTTTTTATGAAATATGATAAATAAAATCTTGTGTATGCATTAATGTGCATCAGAAATCATTATTATATATATTATTAGGTAAGATGTTTTTTCATGGCAGCTCATTGTATAATTAGTTGCAATTTGGATCAATGTCATTTTCCTCAAATTTCATTTGCATGGTGAGTCCATTACAAAATTAAGAATTTCTAGAATTATTTAGCTGCCTCTCAAAATCAATTGGAAGCATACCAATATCCTTATATTATCTTCATTTTTTTTTATGTTTGATAAATTGTTATCTATAAGCCCACATAAAATTATAGATTTCAAATTTTATGACCATTCATTATAGAACTAATCTTAAATGTCTGTATTTTTATATCCATAATGAGAGGTATATATGTGTTTGAATATTCATCAAGTTAATTTTTTTTAGATTAATACTAGTCACATAATACGAACATGTATTAATTTCATAAAAAAATATAATATGAGAATATCTCATTATTTAAAAATAATAATAATAATAATAATAATAGTAATAATAATAATAAAATATCAAGTCGTGATCTAAAAGTCGAACAATTTATAATTTCAAATTTTACATAAAAAATCATCATAGTATCATACATGATATGATGAGATTTTTCGAACTTTTCTACTTATTATGAGTAAAAATAGAATCTCTATCTTGACTTGTGTCAATTTTTGGTGAAATGGATAGAACAACATTATTGTTCCTAGTGACCTCTCATTAGGGTATATCTCAAATATATAGGACAAAATTTTATGAAGCTTCCTAGCCAAGTGCAATTGTTGTCCCTTCTATTTTATCAAATCAAAATTAGCTAAGAAATCACATATTATCCAATGAGAGGCTAAATGTATTAAACTTCACAAAACCTTGATGTGATCTACTCGATTATGATTGATATTAAGTTTACCTATTTTAATTAATTAAAATCATCATCACCAAAAACAGCAGTCATCTTCCCTACATATTAATTTGGTCCTATTAATATTTAGTTGGTGATTAAGATTAGACTACGAGAATACGATTTTTTTTTCCTCTTTTTTTTTTAACTAGAAATAAGCAAAAATGTCATTAGCAAAAGAAAATTTAATTTTAAGCAATGTCACTGCCAATGACTGCCCACATTCCTCTAAATTAGGCCTTAATCCCTTAATTAAATTTTAATATTATTGACCCCCATCTACTTGGAGACCGGAGATTCATAAGTTTAGTCAAGATAAGACAACTTGGATTAAGATATTCCTTAATTGTCTAATTAGATTCTCATGCTGCTAATTATAATTAATTACGTTTTAAAACTTAGAAAAGAGCTATGGGTGTTTTGATTTGTGTCCCATATGGTACAACTATGCCTTGGTTTTAAGTTTAATTAGTTCCTTAATTAATTCTTTTGTAACATGATGATGAGACATGTTTCTATTGTAGATGGATGATGAGACAGGTTAAATTGCCATGATTACCGCGGTAAATTACTAGACTAAAATAGTTAACATTAAATAACATTTCAAGCCAATAAATCTTAACTTTAGATCTTGGATTTATTTTTTTGGTTAAATGATTTTTTATATAACTTTAATACTTGATTATCATTATAACCGCTCCTATATTTAGTAATTTCATAATAATAATAATAATAATAATAACATTTCAAGTGCCTAGAGAAGTCCAAGCCTTAACCAACAAATTTATACAAGGCTTTAATCTTCACAAATTATTTATTTTACAAAATAATATAAACATCAAAATCAAAACCTTTAACATCAAAATAAGACCATGACTTGCAAAAAACTTAATACATATCATATACATATATATAACATATTATTGAAGAATCGAGAGTAAAAAAATATTAAATACCATTACTTGCAAATATATATATATATATATATATATATATATATATATATATATTAATATTTGACACTAGAATTAAGTCTAGGTAGTAATCAATATTTGGGACCGACCTTAGCTTCCAAGAAGGTTATCTAAAAGGATTATAAGATTTAAATCGTGATTTTTTTTTTTTTTTTTTTTTTTAAGAAAAGGGTCAATGGGTGGCCGCCTGCCGCCATATTTCCGCCAAGCCTTTTTGCTTTTCCATAGAAGGGAAAGTCTAATTTGGTTCTGCAAAGATGCATAAATGATCCAAATATGTTATACTTCCGTATACGATTTTGCCTCTTAATAAGCTCTTAGTTAGAATTCAAGATTTATACGTTTGGTTCTATATGAGTTTTTATGAAAAGTATGATGAAAAAGAGTTATTTTAAAAATATTGATAAAAAAATTTAATATAAAAGTATTGAGAAATGTTAAAAACTATTTAATAGTATTTTTATATTTTTTGATAAATAAAAAATGAAAATAAATTTTATTAAATTAAATCATAAGTTTTTAAATCAAATTGAAGAAAATATATATTTTATTAATTAAATTTAAATTTTTAAATTTAAACATTTATATTAATTTTCTTTTATTCGAACCATGGAACCCTTTTTATAAAAAAGTAATAGTTAGTATAATAATATATTCAAAAGTTTCACAATTACATGAACTCTTAAAATTAGAATATAAGTATTTTTCCTCATTATTATTATTATTATTATTATTATTATTATTATTATTATCTCTTTTTTATTAAATTGAGATATTTTTTTTTCAAATATTAAAGTTTCAAATAATGTCATATTTTACCAATAAAAGTTTAATGATGATATCCTTCAATTCAAAGGAGAGTTCAATTTATTTTATTTTATGTGCCTCTCATCAAATAAATTATATATGATATATAAGAAATACGAATAAATTAATTGAACTCTAAACATTTTGAAAGAGATCGAAATTTTAATTTAAGGACTCATCAATATAGTTTTGAAGATTTTTTATATACTTTCATGAAAAAAATCTCATTTCTAACAATCTCATAAACATTAATTTTCCTTAAATTAACACTTTTCTTGATTGCAAATATTATTTATAATAATGAAATTTCAAATTACCAATAATTTCTTAATCAAGTGATTAAGGAAGAATTGCAATATATTATAAAATTTGAATTTGAATCTAAGCAATTTTTTCCCTGTTCCCAATTTTTTTTTTTTTTTGTAACAAGGAAAAAAAATGAAATTTCAAATTCAATCATTTTTTTCATAAATGAATATATCAACTTATAAAGTTTTATTCTCTTTTATTTCTTTTTTTGGTATAAATAAATAATAAATAGAAAGTTTAACTAACTTGACCTAAGAAAATCAAGTATCATCTAATTTTATCCCCTTTTTTTTTTTTTTTTTGCATTTTGTGGAACCCACCTCATTATTAACCCAACTTCATTTGTCTACCTCTTTTTATAAGTAAGAAAACAATGCCATTCTGACTTTTAATTAGATCCTTATCACATCAAACAAATAAAAAAAAGTCCCAAATCAAGTATAAACCCTAAATCTTGGTTTCAATTTGGTCCATACAAATAACTACACATCTACATGAACCCCACTTTCACTTCCTTCACTTAAGGGCACAAGAAAAAAAAAAAGAAATGGGCAAATGGGTCCCTCCATGTCTGTACAAAAAAGCTCCATTTTTATTCACTTTCATAATTTTTTTGCCGCCAATTGCTCCTCTTTCCATGTTTAGGCGTAGAAGTTACAATTGGTAATTTGTGTTAGTATGGTGTTATTTAGTACATGAGTCATATAAAATATAAAAATTTTAAAAATTAGTAAAATTTAAAAAATTTATATCAAATTTTGTATTAATAAATTAAACACAACATAGTTTTAAATTTTTTTAAAATTTATATATAATTTTTATCAAATTTTAGTTTGCAGTGTTATCTTTATGCTTTTTTTTTTTTTTTACGTTTTCATATTATGTAATTATTTCGTTTTTAAAATTACCAAGTTTATTTAGACTTAACTACATCAATGTAATATTTTTTTTAACCCATAGGCTTTTTTTTTTTAACATTAGAAGGTTGAAACCAACGTTGTAAAACTAGATTTGGTCCCCCCTTCATTGTTGTGACAATGATGGGGATATGGGATCATATACTCTTTGAAAAGGTGATTACAAATTTCAAATTTGTATGTTTAAATCACTTTACATGAGCATTGCCGCCCCATCGACGAATGAAAATATTGAAGTCAAACGAGTATTTGCTATGAGGTGCCCTATCGAAGACGGATTTAAAAATGTCGTATATATGAATTATTATTATTTAATATATCATCATTTAATTGAATTTATTAATTTTAATTTATAAGTAAATATATATATATATGTGATAAAAACATATATCATTATACAAGTGATGCCACACCTTTTGTTTTCAATGTTCCGTGAGAAATATTATATAGGATAATTATCTAAATCTTAAATCCTCGACTAATTAATTAGGTCATACGGTACAACAATAAACATTTATAATTTTCATCAAGAAAATTATCTGATTCCTAATTTTTATTAGCTCTTAATCAATATATTAACTACAATGAATTCAGAATTTAGTTCAATTCTAATTTTTAATAAATTTAAAATTCACATTTTAATACGTATAATCTTTTATTTTTTAATTCTCAAATTACAATCTTCGTAATACCAAAAATAATAGTGATACCGACAATGCATTTGTAAAAGCCAATGGATGGATGTTGTGTTAATTAATTACAAATTTAACAGTAATTTTATGGTTGTATCCTATTATAATTTAGAAGATCCAAATTCAAAAGAAGATGGAGGGAGACAAAATGTCCAAAAGAAACAGCTTGAATCCTTTCTTTTTCTTTTTTAACTTTTGATGAAACTTGAAAAGTGAGAATATTCAAAAGTTCAATTCTTTTCACATTCCAAGATCAAGTTTCAAGTGAGAACTTAGCTCAAAAGAATCTTCCAAACAATTTCACTACATTAAAAAAGAAAGACAAAAAAAAAAAATGAAAGATATAGACTTGGGTCTTTGTTTAAACGTGTGAACCACATCGTATGTACCCAAATCCATGCAAAATCATTTCATGAATACCCACTATTTTGTCTTTGCCAAAAACATCAAACAAACTCTTCTTTCATGAACATTGTTGTTGACAATCTTCTTTCATGAACATTGTTGTTGACAACACTATGAAAGTATGAATCAACTCAACTTCATCCATATTGTTATGTAAAAAGTAAGTAGAATTGTTATCTAATATATCGTTAGTTAAATTTTTATTTTACAAGTAGAACTAAGATAATAACGCATACTTCACTTTATTTTTTTATTTTTTTTATTTGTTAAATAATATTTGTAACTATTTTAATTTTACTTGTAAAGTTTAAAAACCCAACTGACCGACTATGACTTAAATAATAATCCAAACAAGTAATGAATTAATAAAAGGTTTGACTTTATTCTAGTAAGAGTCACATTTCCATAATTAAAGTTATATGAGGCAATGAATTATATAGTGCACTAAAATCCAAAATCTTAAGTCAAATTCCTTTTTTAGAAAAAAAAATGACATGTTTAATATTGTTAGAGAAATGCAATGTTTGTTTCCCTCTCTTTGTTATCTTTCATTTGAAATACGAAAAAATTATTCATACATTCACGAAATTGGTACCACCAAATTAAATTGTTCATGAATTTCATAATTTCTAGTTAAAAAGCCAAGGATTGTTAAAAAAAAAAGCATAGATGGCTATAATTAATTAAGGTAAGCAATAATATAATAACAGACAAGATTAATTCAATTGATAAGAAGAATTTTTTTTTATTAAATCGAATTCGCAATTTGCTTAAATATTTTAAAAGTAAAATTTTAAACGAATCTAATCAAAATTTTCTTTTTTATTTTTTTTTAAAAGATACAATTTACCTAATTTCTTGAAGCCGTTGAAACCATACGATACCACTATTTTATTATGTGCTTGTTTTCAAAGTTCACGAAACAAACCCATAAAAATACAGTTAAGATCATTTAACTCTGAGGATGAGGGTAGAATTTTTTTTTTTTTTTGGATTCCAAGAAAAAGATACCTGATGTTTGACCAGAAATTAATTTGACCATGATTTTGATTAATCATATTCATATGAATCATATCATATTTTTGTTTGTTTTTATCTTTTATTTTTTTCTTTTTGGTTCCAAATCTTCTTGCTAGGAGTTCGACATCTCTTGGCATAGTAGTTTAAACTTTGAAGAAATTCATGTAATATATATCTAATGACATAGATTGAGATGATATTTAAGAAAAAATACAATAAATGTATTATTACATCTTAAATTTAGTGAAAATAATATATTAAATGTAAAAAAATTCTTAAAATAATAATTTTATAATCTTTAATAAATGCCTACCCTTTAAAGGAATAGCTTACAATTTCACATTTAAAAGATAGAAATTGATTGTCGATATAATACATACGGTGCTTTTAAATTTATGCATAATATTTTTGTGAGAAAATTAATGCAAAAAGTTAAGATGTTCTTGAAATAAAAACCTTAATAAATACCATTGGTGCACACTCATTAACATCAGCAGGAAAGATTTATCCAAAATATAAAATAAAATAAAAATAAAAACTAAAAAATGACTCATGAGTAAAACGTTAGAAAAATAAATGATGAGTGGTCTATTTTTACATCCTTAGGTTTGAGCCCCACAATAAGAGTTAAATAGCATTGAATTTTATTGGCTTGTTTCAATGAGAATTAAAGAGATCTATCCTATCTTTCAATGCTTATTTTCATTTTTCATTTTGGGGATGGGATAAAATTACTACAAGAAAAATTAATCCAATTTTTCTCTATTTAAAGCCAATCTTAAGTATTCGATAAATTCATTGATTGTTTATTTAATAAAAGAAATTTTTTTTTTACGAATTATCGATAAAATTTTTAAATTTTATTAAAAAAATTAAAAAATTAATACATATCACTTAAGAATTATTAAAAAGTAATTATAAAAAGTAGAATATGTGACAATTCTATTTTAGGAGGGATTAGTAAAAAATAAATAAATAAATTTACGGATCACTTTAGAAATGAAAATCTTGGCTTTGAAATTTCACCTTAAAGAAGAGAGGGTCAACTATTAGCTTCTATCTTGTTAAAAAAAAATTATTTATACCTCTACAAACATAAAATAAATACACACATATATTGTTATTAATTAAAATTATTAATTAAAAATTTTAAAAAGTGAAACATATAATAATTTAATTCCACTTTTGAATTTAAACTAAATTATTATCAGTGTAAAATAGACCTTTTATATGTATAAAGAACTTTTAGTTCAAAGCAAAAAAAAAAAAAACTTTTGGTTGCTATGGTTATGATAATTTATTTGGTGATTCATAGGAAGCACAAAAATTTATTTGAAACAGATGAATTCATGCACATTTCACTGCTATAATAAATTCTTCCAAGGTTGATGGTTGAGACCAAATTCAATTGGAACTCTTTATTTTTTATAAGAAATAATTGAATCTTGCTCTTAATTTAAGCAAAATATAATGTTGGTTAACCATTTATTCATATCAATAAATTTTATTCCCAACTCCAATTAAAATTGAACAACAATTATTATAAGTAGGTATGTAATTACAAACTTTGGTAAATAATAAATAATAAAGTCTAAACATTTATTTTTCATGAGTATTAGTCCTTCATTAAACACTTAAATAATTCTTATAATTAAAACTATTTATGAATTATATGAATCTATAATAAACACAGTCAACTTTCCCTAGTTCACTAGCGCAACATCCTCCATAATTCCATCCCACTTTTCTCATCTTGAATTCAAAATCTACCACTTTACAACCGTTTCCCACCTTCCAAACACCTCTTTTTACTGTCAAAGTATATTGTTTCAAGACACAAAAAATAAATTCTTAAAATTTGGCATGGAACAACTGTTTTAGGTGAAAATTTTCATCATGGGTACCACCACAACAATCTTCACTGTTTAAAGGGAAAAAATCCATTAAATGGAATCAAATATGGGCCCCAATTTCTTAACATATTCAAAGCCAATTTCCTACCAAAGTTATTTTTCATTATAAATTATGAGAGTGTAACTGAATTTTTACATTTCACATACAAAGTGAATTTTATGATACATATTGAATAAAAATTAGATTTTTTTTTTTTTTTTTTTACATTTCACATGCAATGTGCAACTTTTTTTATGATAAATTGAATAAATTAGATTTTTTTTTTTTTTTTTACATTTCACATGCAAAGTGTAAATTTTTTTATGATGAATTGAATAAAATTGAGACGTGTGAAAGTATTTTAACCTAATTTGTGAAATAAAAAAAATTATATAATTATATATATATATATATATAAATTCTTAACTTAATTAGTTAAGTTTTTATACCTATTAGTTTATGTCCATTTTTTAAACCCTTAAACATAAACAACATAAAACCCAAATAAATTTCATTAAAAAAAAAACTTAAAAATATATATATTATTAAAAAAAAAAAGGTAATTGAGGGTAATATGGTCAGATACAGAATTTGTCGCTTTTTAGGAGTCTCCGACATATAGCCTTTGGAAGAAGATGAGGTTCACTGTAACATGTTTGAAAAGAGACAATACAATTGTAATAAAATAAAATAAAATAAAATAAAATATTTTTATAAGATTTGAACTGTAGGCTTTAGACATTTTCAATTACAGTGTCAACCACCGTTAACCACACGTCGGTTCTATTTTTATATTCATATAAATTTGACCTGTTAATTGACGCCGTTAAAATTACATCACATAAATCCATTACTATGAAAAAACAAGGCATAAGGAAGAACTTTGAGAAATAATCATATTAAAGAACTATTTTTTTTTTTAAATTTTATAAGCAAGGTTATAATTTAGAAATGCTTTTTATTAAAAATATTTATAAAATTATTAATTAAGTAATTATTGAAATATTTTATGATAATTATTTAATATTATCTGTGAAAATTAAAAAAATTCACCCCTAATGTATACAAAATGATAATAAAATATATTATTATATTTGTTCTTTCTGTTTTGAGTCATTAACCCAAAGATTGAAAAATTGTAAATATAAGTATGTTTTTAGTGGTAAAGTATGTTTTTAGTTGTAAATATAAATATGTTTTTAGTGGTAAAGTTTTTTTTTTATTAACATTAGTAACGTAATTAAATCATTCTTAATGCATTCATTTTCTTTTCATAAAACATCATTTTTTTTTCACATTTTTCATACGCAAAAAATATTTTTACTGGTTATAATATTATTTTGGTTTGTGCAAATTCTTTTCCTTTTTTTTTTATTTTTATTTTATTAAAAAAACTTTTTGTTTTATTTTTTTAATGAGCAAAACTTGAAAGTAATATATCCCTTCAAACGATATTATTTTTAGTCCAAAGAAGAGATTTAATAAAAAATATTAAAATACACATTAATTCAATGGAATAAATGTTGCACAAATTATTGTAGCATAAATAAGCATAAAGTTATTGTCATTGGTCTATTCATATAATTCAAAAATCTAAATTTTTATTTTTAAAAAAAAGATTTGGACTATTTCTTGATCAAAATAAATGAAAGTATTAAAAATCCTCTATGATATCACTTGATAACGAAAAAGGCATTGTTATATCATGGGAGCATATAAAAAAATTATTAGCATTAGGTAGTTGAGCTACAATATTGATTGTTCAAGCATTGATGAAGAATTAAGAAATCGATTTGATCATGCTTAATAAAATAAAAGATGTACCACTATCTAACAACCGATGTTCATTATGATGTTCATTATGTTTATTTATGTTTATTTACTTATATTATTAATGTACTATAATCTTATTTATTCTTCAACTTTTCCTAGAGAATTGTTGTAGTAGTTATATTGCTAACTTGTTTGGAAGTAATGAGAACTATAAATAATGCAATTGATTATTATTATTATTTTTATGTTCTTTTAAGTTGGTGAACTATGACCCATTAAAAGTTGAGATGATGAACTTATTTGATCTGTTAGAGAAGAGAAGATAACCAACCGCATTGAAATTTAAATTTTGAAATATTCGATACTTAAATTAAATGTTTTGAAATTAAGATTCTAAATGTATTTCAATGTTTAAATAAATTTTTGTAAATTATATGACAAGTAAAGAATTAAGAGTTGAGAGATTGAAATTAGAATGTTGAGATTTTCATATAAACCTTTTTCTATATCAATATATCTCAATGTAGAATTCGTAAGTGTAATCTAAATACTTCGCATACTATCGATTTTATAACTAGTTGAAAATTGATATATATATATATATATAATTTGAGTTTAAAGCTTTAGATCGTTATTAATCTAACAATGCTATACCTTAAAAATGGAGTTATTAATTTTATAATAGCATAATTAATATGCTAACCAATGTGTTTGTTTAATTATTATATTAATTTATTTTTTTAACTATATATAAAAATATATATCATTTTTTTCAACTTGAATAAAAAAAATCCAACAAGGGGTATTATTTTAAACACGTAAGCGTAAATTTTATTAATTTTACAGTATTTTTTTTCACATTTTTTATGTATTCTTATTTTAATTTATAAATTTATGGAAAATTTAAAGGATTGAGAAAAAAAAGAAATTATTAATAAAAATAAGAGAAAAAAAAGAAGAATAAAGATAAAAAATTGTTAGGATAATGTAACGCCGTGAAGGAACAAAAAGATGGCGTTAAAGATAAAAACTGAAAAAACTGTCCCCTATAAATAACCAACAACTCAACATTGCAAAAAATAAAGGGGAAAAAAAAACACAGCTTTCAAAGCCTCTGAGAGAGGCAGAGAGCTAAATAAAGGGAAAATCACAGGAAACATTTCTTCTGTTATTAAGACACACTAAAATAGAAGAGAGAGAAACTGCGAGGAAATAAAAGAAGAAGAAGAAGAAGAGAAAGGAGAGAAAGAGAAGAAAAGGGGTTCAAGATCTTGTCAGATCAAGCTAGAGAAGAACTGTAAGAGAATATATATATTTATATATGAAAGTTCTCGTCTTTTTTGTTTTGGGATTTGGTTTTAACATAAGCAATGTGGTTTGATCTGTTTAACTGATTTTTCTTCTTGCTGTCTTTTCCAAGGTATTTTGCTTCATTCTCTTGTTGTTTTCTGTTTTTTTGGGGGTTTTGTGTTATTTTTATGTGAATGTTTGCTAAGAAATGAAGAGTTTTGGTGAATTTCTCCCTTCTCTTTATCCATCAAAGGCTTTTCAATTCTGGGTTTTCTCAGTTTGGTCTAAAAGTGTTGGATTTGTGGAATTTTTTAGCTCTCTATGTTAAATGTAAAGTCTTTTGCTTTTTCTTTGTTATGTTTTTCTTTTAAGTGAATGTTTGCCAAGAAATGAGGAGTCTTGCTAAAGCTTTCTTCTTTCTCTTGGTTTTTGATTTCTGATTTTTCTTATTTTGGTCTAAAAGTTTTGGATTTGTTAGTTTCTTTGGCTTTATCCTGTTTTTGCTCATGCATGATCCATTTCTTTTTAGTTTTGGCTTTGATTTGTGGTTACTAAATTAAATAGACAATTTTTTTTTGTTAACTTATCTTCTCTGTTTGTCCTGTTTTTGAATTAAATTGAGTGTTTTGTTTCCTTATATTATTTTGATTAATAAGCTGACCTGAAAGATTATCCATTTTCCCATTTTCCTGCTTTTGGATTCATACATCTTAATTTTCTCTTTTCATTCAAAAGAAGTGTTGTTTTTTTTTTTTAGATTAATTTTCCTTTGTGTATTATACATGTTACAATTATATGTGAAGGAGATAACTTTGCCTATTATTGTCTTAAACTCCTTAATTTGTTTGAAGGTTTCATTTCATGTGAACTTCCAAATGATTACATAAATCCTCTTCTAGATTCTTTTTTGGAGAATACCCTGCTCACCTTTTTGTATCCCAAGTTTGAAACAAAGTAAAAGTATTGCAAAGTTTGGGAAAGAAAAGGGGATTCTTTGGGAATAAAAGATTTTTATTACTTGATGTGCATGTTCTGGCTGTTGGAAAGCTTCCACATTAGTAGGAGACAAAATTAGCTAAGAAAATGTAAAGTAAATACTATTAAATCTCAGCTAGGATTGCATGTTTTAGCAGATGTGGAAATTGTACGGCAGGTCCTGCAGATCTTGGTGAAAAACATGTTTTATTTGATATGTGGGTTTTAAATCCATGGGTTATAATTATATATGCACAAGGAAACGTGTTCAAAATCTCTTATAATCATGTAGTACTTGTCATTCTCAGTGCAATTCTTGTTTTGGAATCTTGAAATTGCCTGCTAGTCATGTATCTTGTTAAGCGTACTATGTTCAGAAGTGGTTACTTTGTTTGAATTTAAGTCAATGAAACATCTCATGCATATTGGCACAATATGGAAATGAATTATCTGTTTTCCTTTCTTTTCTTTTTTATCTTTTCCTGAGTTTGGCTTTTCTGAGCTAAAAGATTTCCATTTTCCCAGCATTCTGATGCTCAACTTATTTCTAATGCAGTTTGATGGGAAGAGAGCTCACAGATGTGCACATGGACAATAAGCCAAAAGGTGTCGTGAAATCAAATGGTGTGGTGAATTCAAATGGTAATCCAAAAGTTTCGGAAGGCAGTGAGTCAAAGAACTATGAGGTCAAGGAATGCACCGCAGAGAACTCGGTCGTTGAGAATGGTCTTGAGAATCAAGATGTACTGGGTGTTAAAAGCACAAATTTTGCTACTAACATCCCCGATGAGAAAAAAGAAAAGGCTGGAGATCAGAGGTCCCCTGAAAATAAGAAGTTAAGCACCACTGCATCTAAATTCAGTGGTGCTGGAAATACTCATGTGCACGACACTACCTCAAAAGCTGGTGCAAATGGCGCAGCAAGTGCTAACTCTACACCTTCCCCTACTGCTACAAAGAATCCAGAGGTAACTAAAATTCATAGTAAGGATGAAATTTTCTGATCCTGTGAAAGCAGTATGGACCTTTAGCCGACTTCAACCTGATCCAATTTATTCGAGATTTAGTTTTGTTAGGAAAACTCAGATGAGCAATATATGATATAAGATGGTGGCCAGTAAAAAAACGATATGCACTTTAAGTAGGCCCTCTCACATTCTAATCTGCAGCACGAGATCTGGAAATATGGCAATATGAAATTTTCTGAATGGAAATTTAGCAATAATGTGGAATTCTCTTTTCTATTCTTATCTGTAATTTACAGTCTTTTGAAATGCGTGTTGAAATGACATTGCGGATATAGGATGATTGATATTTCTCTCGCTTTGCTTTTAAAGCATGCTCCACTCCACTGCCTCCTTCTACTCATTTGTATAAACTATTGTAATTGTTTGGTTTAAGATCACTCATGTTACTTAGTTGTTGATATTTGCATAGTGTTGATCTTTAAATTTTGCCAATTTCTTTCAGCCAAGCTCTCCTCTGACTCCTCAGATGCCAAGGAAGCCATTGCAACCTTTTGACAGGAAGCATCCTGATGAAGAAGACAATTGGTCTGTCGCTTCCTCGTATCCTCTATTTGGTTTTAAGAAGTTAAGATATGATGCTATGAGATTGTCATTAGCAGTTTTTTTTTTTTATTATTATTATCATTGTTATTATTGTAGAGGGACTTCTCTATCCAAACTCTTTACCCATTATCTCTCTTTTATTTTTTAACATTTTTAGGAAGGATTTTTGGTGGTGTAATTGGATTTTATTGTTTTAGTTGAATTTTCCTTAGCTGTGTCTAGTACTGCTGCATCTGTTCGTACTGCTAGATCGAGGGTAACTATTGGAGCTGCTCCAACTTTTAAAAGTGCTGAACGTGCTGAGAAACGAAAGGAGGTATATTCTTAGTCCAAACAGTTGATATTTGAAATCTATTTACATAATTTTCAGTCATTGGTTTTTCCCCCCATTTCATCTTCAAGTTATCATAATTATAATTTTTTTTCCATCCAGTTTTACCAGAAGTTAGAGGAAAAACATCAAGCTCTGGAGGCAGAGAGAAGCCAGTGTGAGGCCAGGACCAGGGTACATGGCCTTTAAAATATCTCGACTGTAATATTTGTGCCAGTCTGCTTGGCAAGTCATATCTGTGACATTTATATACATTTTGATAATTAACAAATGGGCCCTCCTTGCTTTCTTGCAGGAAGAGCAAGAAGCAGCCCTTAAGCAGCTTAGAAAGAGCATGGTTGTTAGAGCAAATCCAATACCTAGTTTCTACTATGAAGGAGCTCCACCAAAGGTCGAATTGAAGAAGGTACTCTGTTGAATCTTTTCTCCTTGTTTCTCTATGAGTCCTTGAAGTAGCAAGCCCTGGAAATATTTCCTTGTTGGTATTAATTGACCGAAAAGAAAAAAAAACCATAGAATGCACATAAAAGGGTAGGGTAACTGCTTAATTCATTTAGGATGTCAATGATTTGTGTTTAAACCAGGATACACCATTACCAATGGAAGAAGGCTTTCTGCTGAGACATCAATTTTCTATACAGAAATACTCAAAGATAAAATACATACTGACATATACCCCTTTGAACAAAAGCTTTATTTGTTTCATGCAGCTTTGTTTGGTAATGAAACATTTCATTCTTGCTTATATTTCATTTCAGCTGCCACTGACTCGGCCAAAGTCACCAAATCTTACTCGGAGAAGGAGTTGCAGTGATGCAGTCCACTCATCTCTGGACGAAAAGGCAAAAACCTGCTGCCGAACTCACCGCCACAGCTTAGGTACCCATAGGGAACGGTCCTTCACTGCAAATGAGGTCAAAAGTAAGGGTCAGAGCAGTAATGGAACTGGCAAGGTGAAAGATCGAGCAAAACAAGTAAGAGAGCCAACAAAAGCTGCTCCTACTAAAATCACCGAGCAGAGTAATGCTAACATCACTGTTCAGTCATGAACATCTGGTTTTCACTAACTCTTAAGCTGGGAAATGGTCTTGAATCGCAGTAGTGCCATATGGAATGTCCTGAAAGGAATTAGCCTGTTTCTTTTCAGCGGCAATGACTTGTTTTTTTTTTTCTGTGGTTTGCATTGATGTGAATTGTATATGTTTTGTAAGTTATATTGTTACATATCTTGTTATATATAAAAGAGTTATTGATTCTAATGTGGACCAAATGCCTTGTTGCCCTCTGATATTATTCTTTAAGATGGATTGTAATTTTCTTTTTCTTTTTTTCTTTTACAGTTTTCATAAAAGGTTTGTTAACCATTACAATCTCTTAGAAAGTATCAAGGGCGGGAAAGTGTGCCCCTGAACATGAATTAAAGCATTTCTGAAACTTTGTGGTCTCCATGTTCAATCTGTATATTTGTTAGCCAACTTGGACAAGAAATCTCAGTTTATGGAGATGCATTGTGGAAATCTCTTTACCCATAGAAGGTTAAACAAGCTTGAGTTAACTGGACTTGTTTCTTCTTGGATCCATCACGTAAGAGAAGCATTTAAATATCAAAATAAACATTGAAGAAATCAAATTTTAGCTTTCTTTTGGCCTTCCATTCCATGATTGTTAATATCAAAATAGTTTTATTTCCAAATGCAATAATAAGCATCAGTACCTTACATTTAATATAATTCATGGGAAATATTTTGTAATTAAAAATTGGAGGAAAAAAGAGAGATGAACATCTATGAGTTACTTTCAGTCCCATCTATTAAAATGGGATAAAAACTAATAACCTAACTGCTGTTAGTTGTCCTTCCCTCCAAAAAAAAACCATGGCCTTTTCAACTCTCTTCATTTTTTCTTCACCTTTTCTCTTCCTTTTCAAGCCCTTTAATACCTTCACAAGAACCAGAAAAACCCTCCGAAAAACCCACAAAGACCCACTTTCAGAAGAACACCATATGGGTCCTCCAGGGGGGTCAATTCTCGAGAAAACACACACTCAAGAGGAGGTCAAGGTCACTGCGGGTGTTTCGGCTGACCCTAAGGAGGGAATTTATTGGTGGAGGAATGGCTGGTCTTGTTTGTCCTTTGAGCTTGGAGAAAAGAGGTGTTAAGTCCACTGTGTTCCACGCGGTTGGTTCTTTTGGTTAACGTTTATGGTTCTTTGATTTTGGTTTCTGTTTGTTTTGTTCTGGGTTATTGTATTTTTAAGGTAGTTATGGTGAATAGAATAAAAAAAAAAAAAAAAGAACTTTTGGGTTATTGTTTTTTAAACAATGTATGTGAATATGGGATTTTTTTTTTATATATATATTTAAAGGATGCTTTTGGTGAATGGGAAGTAATGTTTTCATTGTTTGGAAGTTTTCCAATTATCTTTGTAAATTATAATGAATGTTTGTCTTTGAATGATTGTGTATTCGTTGGGAAAACTCTTTGAATAGCTGTAATGTCATTGTTTTATTAACTTCCTGATTCAAAATTGCTTTGTTGCTAGACAATTTATTGGTCACAATAATCTTGTTCTTCGGATAAGAAAAACTGCAGAGTTTTCATTGAATTTAAATTGAGACTTGGCATGCTAGTTATGATCAATTATATATGTTGGACTTACCATTAATTCCACATTTATGTATTTCCACCCCTGGCAATTGGCATGTAATTTTCTCTATTACTATTCTTTATTAATAGTTCTCGATAGTTTTCGATAGGGGAGGTGAAGTGTTAGAAATTATAGAGGTTCAATAATTTGCATAAAAATCCTATAATGCGCAGACAATTACAATTAATATGGTTTCTTTCTATTTTAGTATTTTTCCATAAAAAGGAATGCGTGCTTTAGGAGGAAGAATGGAACCAGAGTCATTGATCCTCAACAATTTATGTTTGATCATGCTGCTCTGCCCTTTACTGTGAGTGATTCTCAGTTTGCTGAGCTAGTTGATTATTAGTTGGAGAAAGGTTTGGTTCAACAATGGCAAGGTTTAGTTGGATTGCTTAAACATCAAGGCTTATAGGTGTTAAGAGGATGCGCCCTTATGCTGACTCATTACTTTCCGAGGTTATTACCTTGATTTTCCTTCTTGCTTCTTTTCGGTTTCTTATACAGCTATATAGTTAGTTAAAGGGAAAGGTTAAAGGTTTTTAAAACAATTAAATAATAATTGTCTAAAGTGGTTCTTGTCCTTCTTGGACCTTGTTGTCTCAGGTGGTTAATTGGGTTGACATTTTAACAATGGTCATATCTGAGTAGAGTTTGTGCTTGGTGCAGACATCTATGGCCTATGTATGAGACCATGCTGGATAAGTAAACTTGAGCCGTTTAACGGGACATGGCACTTGAGTGAGAATGGAAAACCTCGTGGGCAGTTTGATGCGATCGTTGTCACTGATATTGGTAATTTTGTGTCTCCATACTTGTTTCTCCTGTCTTGATTTTTCCTTGCAATTATATTTTCCTTTTCTATTCAAATTTTCTTGGTAATATTATATTTTTATTCTATCATTATGGAGTTAGGATTTTATTTTATGCATTGCATGCACTGTATGAAGTGTGAATATCATTACTATTGCTGTTACTGTCAAGATCTAGATAGGGCAAACCTGGCAGAGAAAGGTCTAGATAGTAGGTGACAATCTTACATTGTGGAATATTTCAATATCTGAAATTATTACTTTGGAGGCAATCAAAGTATGCTGTGAGGTTTCATAGGCTTAAAAAAGGCTGGCTTGAAAACAAAATATGCCAACTATTTAGGGTAGGCCAGTATGGGGTTTCCAGCTTTTGCAACTGATTTGCACGTAAGAAGGATAAAGGATATGATTCTTTGTCCGTTTGTCATAATGTTTTTGGCTTCATAATTTGTATGATTATTTTTTTAAAAAAAACCTGCAATTCATTGATATTTTTTTTTATTATTTAGCAGATATTATGTGATGTATGATTACTTTAAATCTCTGTGTAGTATTTTCTGAAGGATTCTTAGGATTCTGAATATAAGGGACCAATTGATGAATATCAGCCGTAACTTCTCCATGCAATTGACAGGAAAATGTGTAAATCGCTTGCTTGCTTCATTGGGGTTACCTCTGATTCTCAGGTTAGTTTTAAGCCGAAAAAAAAGTTGTGATGCTTTGTGGACGTTAGCATCTGGTTAAGTCCAAGCAACTGCTTGAACTAATAGTTGAATCAATACAGAGCTATGTCCTGAATTCCATGTTTGTAGATATCCATATTAGCTGATCATAATAAATCATCAAAACAAGCCACCATCAACTTCAGATTTGTGTGAATAGTTTTTGTAAAGCTTTTAGAATTAACTCACTATCGAATTCTATGTTGAACTTTTGCAATATTACTTCTATATCGAGTTTGCAATTCTAGCATAAAGATTTATGCAGTTTGGGGCTTTTGTCAAATATGTAATCTTTTCAAATTGCACTACTAAGAAAATATACCTACTGCAACAGCGGAGAAGGTAAAATAAGCATGCTTGAGGGTTTTGTGGAGACCCCTTTACACTAGAGTCCAGCTATGATAACATACTATTTTCTTTAACCCTGTGGATAAATTATTGTTTTCCATTATGATCATTATGACCTGCATGAATTCCAAATATCACCTGTTGTTAATGTTGATTCTGAGGAGCTACAGATGGTACGTCTAATTCATCAGTAGTTCCTCAATCATGAATTATCCAATGAAGAAGCGCTAGATGCTTGAAGTATTTGTTAGCTTGTGCTTGAGTCTGAGATTGTTTTGCGTTTCTTAGAATTCATTTCTCGATCTGTGGACATGCAGGGGTGCAGCTGCTCCAACCAATACACCCGGTATCCACATATTTTTTATCCTCATGGAAGGGCTGGCTCAGGGCTGGCTCTTGCCTATCATGTAAGTGCCACTGTGATCTTCCTTATTTGAAACTTCTATTTTGTGATTGCAAAGGGGAAAGAGCTTCCTTGTCTTGCTGTTATGTTATGACTGATTATCAGGCCTGTTTCTTGTGTGCGTGCACGCCTGAGGTGTTGAGTTCGGCTCATGAATCCTCAGCTTTCCAGATCAGACTAATTGAAAGACTTGTCTTGATTCTATACACCGAATCACCCCAATTATCCATGAATAAATGTTCTGCTTTACAATGTAGACCGCAGACTATTTACAGAATCGTGGAGCTTGTCCGGACGAGTTTGCTGTTGGTTTAGAAAATGATTTCTAGTGGTAGAAACCTCAACACAAGATAATGAAATGCAAGCATGCATCCATGTTAACTTGCCACCTGAACTGAACGTTGAACCATGAATGATTTGTTCAACAGCCACAAGTATGATTTGATCCTAACTTCATGCATAGCGTCTGCATTTTCATCTTGTGCACCCAAGTGAATTACTAATGTTCCTCTTCTCATTACCTGATTCGGGCAGCAGACATTTCATAACACGAATCAAAGATACCATTAAGAAGTGTATGTACTCTAGACATTGGACCCTTAACCTTGAATAATTTTTCTTTCCATGGATAGTGTCGCGCTCTGAATTCAAGACATAACAACTGCTATTCACTTATAAGATTTAATTTTATGAAGAATTTTATATAATAAGGATGATTTATTTTATATTTATTATTTTTTTGTGTTAATATTTATTTATGGTAATGTTAATTTATTTTATTTTTATTGATATTAAATTTATATTTATTTTCATATATTTACATTTATTATTATATATTTATATTTTTTTTTATTAATTTTTTTTCGTACGTTTATTTTACCCTAAATTAATAAAGGCTAACCGTTCACTACGGCAGAGGATAGGGTGGTTCATTAATTTTGAAGGACGTGTATTCGAATTCGATTATCGAATGTAATATTAATGTTTTATTCAAACTTGTTTAATAATATCCTATTAAAATCAAAATTAATTTATTTGGTCCGAAATGACATGGAAATTTACAAAAAACGACACAATCTAAATTTAATAATAAAAAAAATCTTTAGATGATAGCTAAAATTAATTTCATAAATTTAAAAATATATTTAGATTTAAATTATATATAAATTTTAATAAATAATTTATCAATTATAAATAATATATGGGTTTATGTTATTAAAAACACTTTATTAGTATTTAAAAAGACTTTATTTATTACTATTATAATCAATTTATAAAAAGTATACACAATCAATATATTAAACATAGACTCATAATATGTAACCTTAAAATATTATAAATATTAAAAATTTTACACTTTCATATATTTTTCATGTGATATTATATCACTTTAATTAAGATAATAACAAAAAGTAATTTGTTTTAATGTTTTAATATATTCAGTTTGGGACAACTAGAAAAAGAATATTAGATCAACAGCTAATTTTTCATTTAACTAACAAAGCAAAGTTCAAATTACAACCTAATTATGAATTTAAAATTAAAAAAAAAAAAAAAACCCGTGAAACTATCCGTACCTGTTTTACAAATAATAAAAATTACATATACCAAATCCAAAACCACAAGATCTACGCCTATTTCACCATCAAATTTACAGCATCGACCCCTCTGCAAAAACGAACAGCCATTCATTTTTCTTCACTTCTTTGCCTTCTTCGGCGCGGCTTTCTTAGCCGGCGATTTCACACTCTTCGGCTTCTTAGTCACCACCGCCTTCTTTGCTGGAGCTTTTACTTTCTTCTTCCCTGGCGAACTCTTCTTTGCCGTCTTTGCCACCTTAGTTGGTTTGGCCGCTGGTTTAGCTTTAGCCTTCAGAGTAGCCTTCGGTTTCACCGCAATTTTAGCCTTTGGCTTAACAGGCGTTGCAACTTTTGTTTTCGCTTTCGGTTTTGCCGGGGCTTTAGCTATCTTCGGCTTCGGTTTCGGTTTCGCAGCAGCTGAGGAAGCAGCCTTAGGCTTCACAGCGGCAGGCTTCTTAGTTACGGCAGAGGCTGTAGGGAGCTTGTAAGAGGCTTTGACCTTGACGAGCTTTCCAGACGCAACAAACTTCTTCACCTGAACAAACAAGAGCTTTCGGAAATTCGAGGGCAAGTGCTTATGCTTTTCTTCGATGAATTTCGTAATAGCATATTGGCTTGATCCTGTCCTCTCTTTCAACGTAACAATCGCATCCGAAATCATCTGCAAAAAATAAACAGATAAAAAAAATCAAATTAAAAATCGATTGAAATTCTTAAAGAGTAACCTAGGGTTTCTAGAAAGAGAATATCACCTCAAAAAAAGGAGGATGCGAAGGCGCCGATTTCGGCTTCTTAGCGCCAGCAGTTTTCTTCTTCGCGACGGAAGCCGCAGCAGAACTAGTAGCGGCGGCCATGAATCAAGTCAGCGAGTTTTCGAGTTGGAAAAGATTGGAAAATTCTCGATTTCTCTGTTTTCTGTTTATGTTCAGTGGCAGTTAAAGAGAGGGAGATTTTATAAGGAAAATGGTGAAAGCTGATTGGTGGAAAAGGAAACGACGCGGATCGATTTGGTTACCAAAATTTTAAATTTTGGCGGTTGGATTAGAGTGTTATTTGACGGCTAAGATTGGGAGATTGGATAAGTTGCGGATCGCGAAACTTGAATGGAAATGGGGTGTGAGGTTGAAATGAGAGTTTGGTATTGTGTTTTTGAGTTGATTTGAAATCTGCGTAAATTGTGTTGAACTTAATGGATTTTATGATGTTTCATTCGAATTCTAGGTTAGGAACTAAAGTTTCTAATGAGATTTTAATCAGGAATTTTGATTTAGAAAATTAAGAGAATTTTTAGTTTATATTTGAAGTGATCGGAATTAGGATTTTATTGAAATTTAATAAGATTTTGATAAATTTTTAATGAATTTTGCTTAATAAATTGAGATTTTCGAATCATACGTGATTGTAAGGTTATATCGAAGTAATTTGGTTCCAAAATTATAAATATTTGATTAAAAATTATATTTAAATATATGATTGAAACACGACGTAAATTAAACATTTTAATGCGAAAGAAATAATTTATAATATTAAAATTATTTTGACATTATTATTTTCAGTGAATGATTTGTTACTTTCAATTATATATAAACAAGATTTTAGTACTTCAAATTGTTCGATTTGTTATTTAGTTGTATCACATTGTGACTATTAAATTGAATCAACAATAACACTAAGGTGAAATTGATGAAACACATCCATTAACAAATGCACACACTTTGTTTGAATATTTTTATTTTTATTTTCCTTTGGGCAACTTAAAATCTTTGATTCTCTAATGAAAGACATCTAAATTTTCAGAAAATACATCAAGGATTAAGTAGAAACTTGGATTTTCCATGAATCATGAAGGACAACTACTTGCCTCGCACATTACAAAGGTTGAGCATTTCTTGTCTTATTATCATGTGTTCATGTCAATATGGTGTTTGAGGATGTATGAACAATCATGGAAGTTATGCATACTTAATTTTAATTATTAATATTTTATCTTTTTAAAAAAATTTAAATAAGAATCATAAGACAATTTATAAAGCTAAATCAGAATATATAAGTAACAATTATTTTACAAAAGGCTTCACCAAATTATTTTTTCTTTCAAAATATATAGTTATATCTGTATTTTCATATTATATTAAGTATAAGATTAATCTTCACTCGTGCTGTGTGATTAATATTGATCCAAAAAAATTTGATCTGATGAAAATTCGAAAATAAAAACTCTCATTATAACTCGTCTCACTAAAAAATTCAATGAAATTTTACACTACTAAAATTTTGAGCTTCACTAAAAGCTAAACCCTCGACGCAAAACATAACATCTTTGTAATTATTAATTTTTATGATTATCCCTACTTAATGCTCATGTGATATACCTTCCATTTTAAAGATTTTTACATAGGAATTGCCTGCCACAATTCTTCAGACTATTGGACAATTGACCTGATACGCATGTTTCTCCATCTCATAGCTTGCATATTTGAATATATATGACTTTTATATACAGCAGCAAAGTTCTATTATTAGTAAATTAAGTAATTCTAAATATGACATCAATGATACAATATGAAAATAATACGAAAAAAATATAAAAATTGTACATAAATCTAATAAAATTTATGAGTCATCAAAGCTAAGATATCTTTTTGAATTTAGATTATTTGGATAAATGAATATAGTTTGAGATGTCTAAGAGTATGCTAACATTGCATAAACTCTCTTTTAATCATGCTAACATAATCAAACTATACATGTATAAATTTTCTTCCTAGGAAGGATGGTTGACTAAGTGTAAAAGAAAACTTCTTCCATGAACGCATTCATGACTGAACAAGAACAAAGTTGGGAAGATAGTGAAAATCATTAGATCTCCTATATATTTCGTCATCAATATAGCAGTATTAAATTAATTATACGATGCCAACAATCTGTTGATCGAATAGTTAAAGATGAATTGTGACATGTTATAAAATTTGAATTCTAATTCAAACATTTTCATCCTATATTTTCAATTATATATATATATATATATATATATATATATATATATATGGTTCATGAAAACGTTATATAAAATAAAGGGAAATCATAAGATTTTATATTTTTTTCCATGTAGGTGGATCCAAACAATTTATTTGCGCCAAATTAACGAATTCATAAAAGAACTACCTTTCTATGCCCTCTTAATTGATTAAAGCTTGAGACGATGAGCACACTCACTTTTCACTTGAATTTTAACTAAATTAAAATTTTTTGAATCATTATTGAATATAAAATATGTATAAAGATTAATCATATATACTTAATATGAAACATTTTGTGATTTACGCCATATTTTTTTTTAAGTTTCTCTTGAAACGATGTTTATTGATGGATGATGCTTGTCATTTAAGGGTAAGAATGTCATCAGGGCGGTTACCCGTTAATTTTGAGGTATCCGATTACGATTAATAATTATAAAATTCGAATCTTATTAAAATTTGATTATTTTTTCAAGAAATTATCCGAAATCTACCCTAATAAATTTTAAACTATCTGTTAATTACTCGAACCTGTTTAATTACCTGATTATTTAACCCATAATTTAACCACCCGTTTATTAACCCGAACCCGAAACCCAAAAGTCGAACCCCTGGAAAAAAAATCAGTCATCTAATTTTGTATAAATCAAAAATATAAAATTAAACAACAACATACATATTTTATCATAATTAAATAAATTTTAATAGTTCAACAAACTATTTAAAACTATAACAAATAAACAAACTACAAAAGCATATTTATGAAACTACAAACAAACATATATAATTAATCGAATTCGAATTTAAGGTACTCAAAAAATACTATCCGAATCATATCTAAACTCATCACGAATAGTAAAATCACTACTTTAATCCAATTGAAACTCATTTATCAATATTCGAATTCAATTTAAACGAAACGAATAATACCGAATAACCGCTTAACTACTCGTTTTCATCCCTGTTTAAGGGTGAGAAATAACGTGTTTAGAGCATGCTTGACTATCTTTTATCTTGATAGGCCTAATAAGAAGGAGAAAATATGGGGCCAAAAGCCCAATACCAATGATCAAACAGTGAGGTTCTTGCTTTTATGGCTTGAAGCTCAATCTCAAAGATTAGCCTTTCAGTTGAGGCCCAAGTACATGTCAAATGGTATTAGGCAACTCAAGTAAACTTGGGCATTATGGCACTCTACCCTGCATGATGGTGTGAATTCTCTCGACGAAGTACATCAAGAACTGATCGATGGTAGACCTAACGAGAACACGAGTAATAATTATTATTATCATTAAAAATTTTATTTTAATAAAATAAAATAAATTTTATTAATTAATATATTAACTCATATTAAGTTGTGAATTTTTTATTACACTCGAATTTCAATGTAGCATGTTGCTTTTTTTTTCTCAGCCAACAGTTAAATTTTAATGATAATAAGAAAACGAATACATTTCTTTCTAATCGGATCTTACGAAGAAATCAAGATTACATAACAAACCTCAAAACAAGAGCGAGCAAAACAAAAAAAGAGAAATGATATAGCAAAGTACCAGAAGAGAAATCTCATCCACGAAACATTGAAGTCATAGCCAAAAAGCAGAGAAAAAGCTCGATCTATCTACTCCCATTCGTGCCAACGAATTTCCCTCCCTGAAACAATGAACCACCTCCACTGTAACAAGGCTAATCCAATATCTATCAATCTCATTAAAAATTCTCCAATATTTCCATGGTCTATTCTCCCTATTCTTTATCCAGGATACAACAACAACAGAATCAGATTCAATGCGTAAAGATTTCGAATGAATCCAATCAGAAAGAACAGAAAATTGTAATGCCATTTTAATGGCACAGACCTCAGCCAAATTGAAATCCATCTCACCTAACGCTCCAAAGAAAATACCCAAGACTGATCCATTTGAATCTCTCAATACCCCACCACATCCTGCAGGACCAGGCTTTATAAAAGATGTCTCAATGAAATTGTTATATTGATTAATTTAATTGTATTAGACGAATTATAATTGATTAATTATCTTAACCTATCGTTAACTTTTCTCTTTATTCGGACTTGAGATAAATTATGATAATACAATATAAAAATTATATAAAAGTAATATAAATTAAAATTACATATAAATTTAATAAAAATTAAAACATTATTTTTTTCGAAGATATCAATATAAATTGAAACATAATAATTTTCATGTTTCACGATATATTAACATGATTTGACGGAGAATTGTCAGAGGAGAGTTTGTGGCGTGACATAAATATGTGTTGAGTCTCATATCGAATAAGCAACTAGCATTAATTTGTTGCAAGTCTCTGAAGGTCAAATGGTAGAATGAATGGTCCCCAAGTTCTCACTTTCATAACTCAAAAATATTGGAAAATCAGTTCACAGCAGCATAGTTTATCGGCACTGCTCAAGTTACATGATTGTAGTTAATAATATTGCAGTGTTCCTTCTATGGATTCTCAAGCATACATACAATCAAAGCTTGCATATCATAAAAACAAGAAGAAGAAACATAGGTTACATATAAATCAAAGTTAAAAACTTCACAATTCCTATCCTATATAAGAACCTTTTTGATCTAATTCTCTGGTTCAAGCTAAACCATGCAGAAATGCTCCTCATCTGTAATCTTAGTCTGCATTCTGAAACCCCAAATGTACAACAGCTATTCACGTCCACAAACCAACCTTTTTTTTTTCGGGTTTTAACGATTGGAGGTTGAGTTTTTGAAGTCAAAAGAACAACAAAGTGGTAACTATGGCGTTTTCATGTATGTTCATACTGCGTTGAGAGTATCCTTGAATGGTTATGTTCGCTTTCATACGTGACAAGCAGCATTGAAGGGTCTTCCAGGCATCTTTCGACATGCTTCCTTGCAGGGCAACCTCTCACACTGCTACACTTATAGTATCCCCTGCATCATACAAGCTTTTTTGTCAATGGAATGATTTCAGCAACAGATTCAGAACAGCATAATCAAACACTGAACTTGGAATAAGAACATTAGATTGTGTAATCAGCAAGGGATAGATGTAAAAGTTCGATATCAGCAGAACAGAATCATGTCTTTCTCCAAGCGATCAGGCTTAATTTGTTAAGATAAAATCATTGATTCTTGCCTAAGTTATTTTACAGCGGTCTGCTAAGTTTCACAGAGGATTGATAATGGAAAAACCATTTTCTGGCTTACTTTTGCAAAGAAAAACATTTGTGTTAGCATCACAGAAGCAATAGAACACATTTGCAATTTGCTAACAATTTCAATAGCCAGCAATAGAACACATTTGCATATGGTTGGAAAAGAATTAAACAAATCAAAATGAATGATTATCCAATACTGGATTTGTTCAAAAATGAAACTATCTGTCCAAACTTAAAAGCCCGCCTAATTTTTAGGGTAGATTTAGATAAAAATATTAAGTCCATTAAATGAGTTTCGATATAAAAATTAAGGCCCTATAAAAAATAATTTGGATTTGAATTAACAATTTCAAGTACAAACCTGACCTTATAATAATTTTTTTACTCATTTTTTTACTAATGTATATTTTAATTTCTTTTGATTTTTTGTGCAATTTAATTTAAAATTGCTTTTTTTTTGGACTTTAATTTAAACATTTCAAGTTTCTTCGCAATCTTTTAATAAGAATTTATTTTAATTTATTATGTTATACTTATTAATTATGATGTGTTTTAATATTTTTTAAAAAAATTAATTATATTTAGACAGATTTAGACTTATTTATTTTATATAAAAACGGATTTAAACAAACAAAATTAGACAAAAAAATAAAATTAAACCAAGTTAGAGCTTAGTATCAATCTTTTAATGCTTTACCTAAGGCCGGTTCGACCCTACTCATGAACACTTCAATCTAATATAGAAACTAGTACGCTGATATTGAGGGGTTGAGGAGTTACCTAGGGTGTGGAGAACCCTTAATCGGCTTTTGCCCATATTTTCTCCATGAATAATCATCAGGAGGAATATCTGCAACCTTGTTACTAATAGCAGGCACTTTAATGGACCTCTTAATCCTTAGTTTCCTATACACAACAACCAGAAATGATGAGAAATTTGGATTTAACAATAACATTACAGAAACTTAAACATGAAGTAGAGATTAAATCTAACCTCCTCTTTGAGCAATGGCATTTACCAGCAGTACCACATTTCATACTGCCATCTTCTCCCCTACCTGAACACCTCCTTCTTGACTGATCAAAATGGTGTGGCATGCCAACTAAATGGAAGGAATTCCCATCCAAGTTAGCAACAGTACCATCCATGCTCAAAGATGAGACAAATGATCTGGTTGATGACATGGTTGGTGTACAACTAGATCCATCAAATTTCAGGTTCATACCACTGTTGCTCTTGGAAAACACCATGTCAGCATGATATTTCATTTGTTGTTGCCGGAATTGAAGCCTTTGCATCTGCTGCTGATGAACAAAGTGGAAATTTTGCGATGGCTTCACTTGGGCAGTTTGGAAGGAAGACTTAACTGATGAATTCATTTCAAATGAAGGGTTCTGATCAAAGAACAGTTTTTGTGTCAGCTGCAAGTGATTTTGATCTCTAGCATCAGCTTCAAAGGGTGGTTTATCAAACAGATTAGAAGGGTTTACTTGAAGGGGTTTTGGTGACAAAATTGTTCTGCAAGTGGGATTTTCCAGGAAAATTTGTTGAGGCAAAGTTGATCTAAACTTCTTCAACTTTCTTATTCTAGCATGACTTAAGTCACTGCCGAGGAGAGACACAACTTTTTTGAACTTAAACACAGCTTCACCAGTTTCCACCATTAAGTTGCTATACTGAACTTGATCCTTTGGTAAAGACAAGAGACTAAGAACTTTGTCACAGCTCTCAATAGCGGCCTTGTTTGCTTGTTCAACCACCTCCATGCTCACTCAAACCTCCAAAAAAAAACCAAACCCAAATTCCAAAAACACTTAAAAACCAGATTAAAAGAACATTTCAATGACAAGGCAGACCTATAAATCAAATCGTGGGTAATACTAAAAAATTAGAACTTTTGAAGCAAAAGTAAAGAAGATTGGAATTCAAGAAAACAAATAGGAAATATTGGCCATTTCCAATGGCAGAAAGAAAATAAAAGAACTTGGTATGAAATGAAACGAAAGTTAAAGTGAACAAACAACAACTTTAAAACAAAGCTCAGATAACAAAACCTTCATTAAAATTTGAACATTGGCAGAACGAGAAAGAAAAAGAGGCAGATAGAGTCTCCTAGATTTTGATTTTAACCCTTTAATTGGAAGGCGTGAAAGGAGACTTTTGCTTTGTTTCTGGGATTTCTAAATTCACCCAAAAGAAAACAAAGCCCCTCTTTTTTCTTTAACTAAAAATATAAAAACTATTAGAAGAAAAAAAAAAAAGTGCGTTCTGTTCATTTCAGAGGCAAATCAGAAGGAAAGTAAAAGAACTGATGTCTCTGTCAGAGATCTTGATTGGGTCCCAGTAAGGACCATTTTTTCTTTTTCTTTTTTAATTTTAATTTCTAACAAAATCCTTTTTTTTTTCTTTTTTTTTTTTTTCAACGTTTTTTAAATGGATTCTAGATGCACCCATGTTTTTTTTTTCCTTTGCACTCATTTTCTTAACATTATTGATTATACAATAATCATATTGAAGAAAATGAGACGTGAAGAGAAAAAATATGGGTTTATTTAAATTTTTTAACCAGAAATGAAATTTCAATGTTTTTAAGGTAAAATTAAGTTATGATTAATTATACGAATAATGAAGTTTTTAAATTATATATAATTTAAATTTTTTATTTAAATATATTCAAAATTTAATTATTTTATTATTTAAATTACATGATTTTGTAAATACAAAATTTTATAACCATGTATAAAATGTTAGTTTTTTTTGTGATAAAAGTTGTTTCTAGATGAAGTCTTTTAAAATAAAATCAAAAGGTAATGGAATTTGACTTTTGGAGAACCCTTTAGACCTTCAAATAAATGTGCAATGAAAGGAATAGATATAAGAAAATTGGAGAAGAAAATATTGTGCTTTAAGGAGAAGAAAACTAAGAAGAATTTAAGAAGAAAATAGTTAGGTGTTTAAGTTAGAAAGTTATAAATTGAGGTTAATTATTTATTTTTTCGAACATTTATCTTTTACACTTTTTTTTTATGAATCGTGAAGATATCTCAATTTATGAGACTCGATATATTAATAAGTGAAATATCAATTAAGTAAAAAGTCAAATAAAATTTACGATTTTTACGAGTGTAACTTAAAATGTAAAATAAAATAATAAAAAAATACAAAAACCTCATAAGAATTTCGTTCAAAATAATAATGTTAAGAAAACTAGAGAAGTCCATCAATAAGATTTTAATGAAAAGTCATAAATTAATTATTAAAATTAATTATATACTCATTAATTACTAAATTCAATTGTAAAACATAAAAGTAGATTTTTTATTTATTTTTTTTGTTTTCCATTGAGGGAAAAAGAAATTGTCTATCAATTTCCAATAGAAAAGAAAAGGAAATGACCCATTAAAAGTGGGGTCCATGAGTCCACTCTGGAATGGAGAGGCATCCCAGCCGATGCAATTGTGAAAAGGACCATTGACGGCAGAGATTAGGCCACGTCTCTCAAAGGATGTTGACGTGGCAGGCTTTTGTTGTCTACTAGTGCCTTATGTGGGATGCACATGAAGACCTAGTTGACCGACGGAGATTCTCTACCATTCTTTTATTTATTCGAAAATATATGACATAACTAATTTTTGAAGCTATTTTTTTGTTCTCCTTCTAATTTTATCATAAATTAATTTGAAAAATTATCACATTACTTGATTTTTCGAAGTTTAGGAGATTAGTATTACTTAAGATATATTAAAAAATAAAAAAATAAATGACATATTTTTAATTTTAATTATGAAATAAAAAAATCAGCCGTTAATGAATAAAACTAATCTCTTCATGTATATATAGATATAAAATTATTATTTTATATATTGTCATTGGTGCATTTTAATTTCATAAGTAAGGTTTATAAATTGATACATATTATTTAAAAATAGTAAAAAACACTAATTACAAAAGAAAATGAAATATGTGATAGCTTTTTTTATTTTTAGTCGGAGAGTTAAAAAATTTTAATATCAATGTATAGAATAATAATTTGTATATACAATAATACTAGTGAGTTCAAAAAAAATTAAGTCTTCATTTTCTTTGTCTAGTGAAAATATAGTCAAGCCTCATTAAAAACTGAAAATCTTAAATTAAGATCAAAATGTTTTGAAAGTTTTAATTAAGTTTTATCCTAGTTTATTAGAAGCAATTGCAAATTAGCTTGTTTTTGAAATTGCCATTTGTCTAGAGTTTCAAAAATTCACATGTTAAGACCAAATATTTCTCATGGAAAAAAAAACATGAGCATATTTGACTAACTTAAAAATTTATCTACTATAAAAATAGAAGTTAGGTATTTGGTTTTCAAAATTTTAAAATTTTGAGTTTATCTGGGAATCAAAGTTTAATTTTTAACGAAATTATAAATCAATTTTTTCAAGAAATATTAATTTTAATAACATGTATTTAGTGAATTTTTTGACTTTCATTTTACTTTTCAATAATTTACAAAATTATAAAGAATATTGTATTATTTTCACATTAATTTATTTAATTTATATAATTTTTATGTATATTTTATTTATTTCACTTAAAAATTTATGATTTAATTTAATAAAACGTATTATTTTATTTTTACATAAAAAAAGTAGAAAAAATCTATTAAATAATTTATAATATTCTACAATAGTTTTATAACTTCTCTTAATAATATTTATAAAAAAAAAAACTCTACTTAAACAGTATTTCTTATAATTATTCTAATAGAATCAAACATACAGTTACATATTTGATAAAATAACCTCTAAATTGATTTACATTACAACAAACATTTTTTTTTTCCTGACCAAAAGAAATACAAACTTTTGTCATGTAATTGACACACTTTTCCCAATGTTTTAGATAAGATTTGTAATGTAAAACACCATCTTCTCAATTCCACAATACTCTCTTAATCATAACTTCATGTGGTCCTAAGGGAACATCTTTTAATTATTCATACAAAAATCTCTTTAAAAAAATCTCCTTGGGGCACATATATAAATTTAAAAGCCAATGCCTACATGCAATTTAACTATTATTATTTTTTATTTTTTATTTACCTCACTATAATTTAATAAGAGAATATCAAAATAAGAAGTACATAAAAACATAGTCCAAAAAAATCCACTTAAAGTCAATGGTGGAACAAAGGCACAGTAGTTGTCATAAGTTGATAATGATTGTGAGTTGTCCAATCATCACTATTTTAAGGGGAAAATTAACAAACCCTATACCCACCAACTTTCATAGGAGGTTTCATTGTCAGTTTTAGGATAGAGACTTTGTCCATTGTCATTGATTCATTACTATTATTATAATTTTTTTATTCAATTTTTTTTTAAGTTTTACTATGTTCTTTTTATAAATTTGCAAGTTATCACTCAAAAACCACAATTGCCAATTTCAAAATTTTAAAATAAAATATTGTGCAATTGAAAACCTAACAATTTCCATGTAAATCAAAAAAATTAAAGGGAGGCAATCGAGATTCACTCCTTTTATATTCTAGCATTTGATTTTTGATAGGGATAAAAGAAAATTAATTGAGTTTTTCGTTCGGGCCACCATATCAAATATATATATATATATATATATTTATATCAATTATTTTATATTCATCGGCCACGTAAATTTTTAATTTTATAAATAAAATTAAAGAGTTATCATGTCTCAAAATTTTTATTTTTTAATATTATTGTTGTGACGTTCTAACTCAGTCGGTAGCGACCCAGTCAATAGTATTATTCGCTTTAAACTCCGTTTTTACGGTCCCGTCCTCACAGTTTTATCACGTCCTTAGAGGTTCGAATCCAAAACTTTAAAGTCTTTATTCTTGCACAAATAATACCAATTGTTCTACCAAAGTGGATAATAAATTGAGTGAATCGCTATCAGCTGAATTAAGACGCCACAACAATTATATTAAAAAAAACACTTTGCTAAATTCAAGTATAAATTTAAAAATTTGGTTGACTAATAATTAATGAAATAATTATATATATATATATATTTGTTATAAGAAATATTTGATAAGTGAAAATAAATGTAAATCATATTTTTTTCTTTATTTTTTATGATTAAATACAAAGTAAAAATTATCATAATGATCTAGAGGATAGTTAGGATTAGCATCATATATAATTAATATATCGGTCTGGATTGTGTTTTATGGATATGGATCAAGCGCATTGATCTTTGGATAATTAATTGTTTATTATTGTTCCAATGATAATGACATTTTCCCTTTTTTTTTTGTTTTAACATTGTCTAATATTCTTTTAACGGTACATATCCACGCAACATGTAAACCTTTGATTTACGATTTAATGAGTGATGAATCCTTATTATGTTTAAAAAGTTGAATTTGAATTCTCATCTCAAAGTAAAATTAATAAATTGCAAATTCTATATCAAAATTCAAGTAGTAAGACATGGAAAAACTTTTATATTGTGGCATGTAATTGATAAGAATTTAAAGTTAAAATATTTATAAGGAGAATGAGATAAAGAAAAAACAAAATTAAAATTATCTTTTACTTCATGTTTTGGACAAAAAAAAAAGGATAACACAATATAAAGTTTGAGTAAAAAAATCAACAACTTTTTGAATTAAAAAAAAAGAATTGTAGCATATTATAAGATTTATGTTTGAATTTGTTGTGGGTACCAGAATGGAAAGTGTCATGTGTCATATCTGTATGTGGGTTTAAGTATAAGAAAGCTCAGTCTTTAATGAGGAGGATAGATAGTCTCTATTTCCCTACTAAAATTTTGTCAAATTCTCGATCTGACTTAAGTATCGGAGTGCAAACGAGCATCCCTCTGATCTATATTTTTCTTGCAGAGATTTCGACAGTACGTGGCACGAAAGACGTCAGCAATTCATCATTATTGTTTCAGGCAATAACAGAATCCGGACAATCTTACTCTATCCTCAATTATTAAATATTTATATTGAAAAAAAAAAATTTTGAGTAAAAAAATTTCTAACTTTGAATTTCAGATTTCTCATATATTAAAAAATAAAAAAAATTAAATCTTTTATAAAATTGAGAAAAGACAGAGGAAAATCATAAAAATTGATTATGTAATCTATATTTTTGATTTTTTTTTAATTTTCTTTAAGTATCAAATTACTAAAAAAATTCTAATTTTCGTTCTCTCATTTTTCTTTTTCTCCTATCAAACATGATTTTAAATTCTTCTATTGAGCCAAGCAAACATAATTGCTAGAATTGAATCTCTGCGCTAGCAAGCATTTTATAATAGAGAGGGGAATTTTTTTATCCTAAAAATTTGAATATTATAGCATAAAAAAAAAAAGAAAAAAAGAAAAATGGACATGACAGATATCTACCCCATTGGGTGACCCCATCAATTTCTCAAATTGTTGATCTATTTGTCAAATATTACTGTGGATTGGCATCATATTTCTCCAATTAAATTTCACTTATTTGGAACCCTATGCAGCCTCTAATGATATCCTCACTAAGTAAAACCAAAGATGATGATTATAAACCCCACCTTTTTAATTAGTTTTATTACAAAAAAAGAAAACCTTCAAGAACTTTCATCTATTCCCATATTAAAATCACTTGAGAGAACACATCCTTTTAACTGCAATTGATTGAAAAACGCTCTGGTATTATATTTTCTTAAAAAATTCCCCTCTATTATATTCAAGATTTTTTTTATTTTATTGTAATTAAATCTTAACGATATAAAATATTTAACTCCTTATTAAATTTTTTAATTGAATGATTTAATTTGTAAAAGTGCTTAGTTAAATTTATTTGGATGAATTAAATGAAATTTTTTTGAGAAAATGATTATATTTGATGCATTGTTAATATATAAATCTTATATATTAAAGCTAATCTTATATATTAACATGTTAATTCATAAATTTTAAAATGAAAAATCTTTAAAATAAATATAATCGAATTACTAATTAAAGAGGTACCATGATATGATTCAATAACAGTTGCATCAAATATAAACTCTTGAGGTAATACTATTTTAAATTTTGTGTCAATTAAAAATCATTTACTCATTTTTTAAAATTTGATAAATATAATACACAAATAAAATTTTATAAACTTAGTTTTGTACAATAAAAAAATCAAGAATTACTCATATTTTGTAATACAATATGAAGATCTACTTGAGCTTTAAGCTTTTGTTTAATAATACATCATGTTCAGTGGCCAAACTTCCCCCCAAAGCCATTTCACTTTTCAAACATTATCCTGTTGAAGGTCATCTCAAATCCCTTAACTTTTTTTTAAAAATTTTTTTATTTTCATTTGATAAAGAAAGTGCTAAATTTGTTGATAGGTGCACCAATAATTCTATATGAGGTGTTCTCGAGGCTTACATCTATACATCTACATTTTTTTTCATGGTTTCTTATTTTTATACATAAATTATTCATGGTTAGGAATCATTTAAGTTGCATAATTTAAATAGTTTCACCCATCTATAAAGCTTCATCTGACCTCTTAATACATTCAATTTCCTATGTTTTCCAAACAACTTTTTTTTTTTTGTTATTTGCATACATGTATGGACATATATTTTATATGAAGAATTGGAGGAGATTCATTGATTTTTTGAGTTATTCGATGATCATATTATATCATATCTTTTAAGAAAGATGTTTAATTTAAATTCAATTGACAATAAACGAAATGGTTATTTTATATTTATATATCTAAATTATTTCCAATTTATCATATGCAAGAATATTTTATCAAAATTTATCCGAAAAAATCTCTGAAAAACTAAAAATATAAATTTAAATTATCAATTTTACTTTAACCCAAACTTGAATTTGAAGCAACTTGAATTAAAAATATTCAAATTTTTAAAATTTAAAATTATACAAATGAATGGACTATTGTTTACTTTTATTATTTACTTTTATTAAGATGCCTAACTATCTTATCAGGGTTAATTAGATTAGATAACACTAACTCGAATATTCAGTTTCTAGATATTGAGCAATCGCAATCAGTTTAATTAGCACCCGGCACGCAACATTGACTTTGATAATTTCATGATTGTCTTGGTTATTAATTGTCAAAAAGAGAATAATATGTCCATGCAATCACATTTTTTTTGGAATAATACAAGATTTGAATTTCATAAGATTAATAAAATAATAATAATATTTTATAAATGTTTTGATATGTATAATGGAACTCAAATCATGCTCTTTTTATTAGATTAAGTCCTCGATTCCAAAGGAAAAGAAACTATTAAATATGCTTGCCTATGCTATGCATTACCAGGACAAGTATATGTCGACATGATTCTTGTCTTCGAAATAATTCTAGTTCTAATAAAATAGTTGTGAGAAAAATAATGAAATTCAGTACTAAAAAATTATAAAAGTAGTATGAATTAAAATTTAGTAAAATATATAATGAATTTGATAAAAATTAAAAATAAATTTGTATTTAACATATCAACACGATAAATTTTATATTTTACACGAAATTGATATAATTTAACGTAATACAAACTCAAAATAAATGATTAATCAGATCTAAAAAAACTAAATTAAAGTAGTTAATCCATTTGTATTTTTATAATAAAAATTTGGTTTGAACGCTTACGACATAAATTCTTACATCCATACACTACAAGAAAACATACCTTCAGCGACGGAATTTTACCGACGGAATAATTCCGTTGGTAAAAAAATAAATTAGCGACAGATTTGCGACGAAATTCCGTCGCCATACGTCTCAAATATATAATTTACATTTTCCGACGGATTTTGCTACGGAATTCCGTCGCTGAAGACGATCGAATTCGCTGAAATTTAAGTTTCCTATCATTCTGTCGCTGAAACTTATCAGCGACGGAATTCCGTAGGTGATGAATTCCGTCGCTGATAAGATTCAGCGACGGAATTCCGTCGCGAATTTAAACAATTTTTCTTTATTTTTTTTGAATATTTTATTCCGTCGCTGAAACTTATCAGCGACGGAATTCCGTAGGTGATGAATTCCGTCGCTGATAAGCTTCAGCGACGGAATTCCGTCGCGAATTTAAACAATTTTTCTTTATTTTTTTTGAATATTTTATTCCGTCGCTGAAACTTATCAGCGACGAAATTCCGTAGGTGATGAATTCCGTCGCTGATAAGATTCAGCGACGGAATTCCGTCGCGAATTTAAACAATTTTTCTTTATTTTTTTGAATATTTTATTCCCTCGCTGAAACTTATCAGCGACGGAATTCCGTCGCGAATTTAAACAATTTTTCTTTATTTTTTTGAATATTTTATTCCGTCGCTGAAACTTGTCAGCGACGGAATTCCGTAGGTGATGAATTTAAACAATTTTTCTTTATTTTTTTGAATATTTTATTCCGTCGCTGAAACTTATCAGCGACGGAATTCCGTAGGTGATGAATTCCGTCGCTGATAAGCTTCAGCGACGGAATTTCGTCGCGAATTTAAACAATTTTTCTTTATTTTTTTTGAATATTTTATTCCGTCGCTGAAACTTATCAGCGACGGAATTCCGTAGGTGATGAATTCCGTCGCTGATAAGATTCAGCGACGGAATTTCGTCGCGAATTTAAACAATTTTTTTTTATATTTTTGAATATTTTATTCCGTCGCTGAAACTTATCAGCGACGGAATTCCGTAGGTGATGAATTCCGTCGCTGATAAGATTCAGCGACGAAATTCCGTCGCGAATTTAAACAATTTTTCTTTATTTTTTTGAATATTTTATTCCGTCGCTGAAACTTATGAGCGACGGAATTCCGTCGCGAATTTAAACAATTTTTCTTTATTTTTTTGAATATTTTATTCCGTCGCTGAAACTTGTCAGCGACGAAATTCCGTAGGTGATGAATTTAAACAATTTTTCTTTATTTTTTTGAATATTTTATTCCGTCCCTGAAACTTATCAGCTACGGAATTTCGTCGGGGATATCTTTTTTAAGTTCCCAGATTTCTCTTCTTCACCCAATTTCCCCCCTCTCCTCACCCGATTTCTCCTCTGCTTCTCTCGCCTGTCCAGCCCCGATCTCCGCCCTCTGTGTTGTTTGTCTTCACCGGCGACAACAACCACCTCCACCGAACGACTGGATCTCCCTCTCTTTCTCACCGCCGACGATCTCCCCTCTCTCCTCACGCGATTTCTCCTCTGGTTCACCCCGATCTCTGCCCTCTGTGCTGTTTGTCTTCACCGGCGGCAACAGCCCACCTCCACCGAACGTCTGGATCTCCCTCTCTTCCTCACCGCCGACGATCTCCCCCCTCCCTGGCGTTAATCGAATTCAGGTCAAAAAGGTTAGGTTTACCTTTTTTTATCATTATAATTTCTCTACATATTCAATGTAATGTTTATGAACTTAGGAAGAGACAATGTTTATGAACCTAGCTTGTAATTTTGCATGCTGACCTACATATTAGACATGAGATTCATTCATAGTAGCAGTAGACAATTATATTACATGTATGAAAGTAAATAAAATTTTAGAAAGATTATATACGAGATATGTAATTTTTTTTGGATGACAAACTACGTGACTCTACTTTTATATTGACTAATTATAATATTTTTCTTATACTACGTGATTCATTTTAAATTAAATATGATATTACTTTATTTTACAGCTATAAGTGATCAATTTTTTTATTTATTAGTATTATTTATGCAATAATTTTTTTCACATTAAAATAGTTTTGATTTTCTCAATTGCAGCTATAAGTGATCAATTTTTTTATGATTTTATTAATATAAACTTAAAATCATGTTTTAATATTACATATGAAAAATTAATGAACTACATCAAATAAATAGATAAACTAACTAAACAGCAAACACATGTATAGTTGAACAAATCCAATATAAAATTACATTAAACCCATAATAATGACTTAAGATTGCAAACTTTTCTAAATGTCATTAAAAGTATAGAATTCATGAGCAATGTATAAAAAAGATTATTGTTATACGTTTATTTAATAATTAAATAATTTATTATTTTTTAAATATATCTTAATAGATATAAGTTAATTTTTCAATCTTGTAAATTTTAAATTTTCATTATCATATAAGAAATTATCATTTTCTTGCTATTTATACTTAATATTTGTAATGAGATTGTTATTATTAAAGATTTTGTATTTAAAAAATTATATTCATATATTTTTATATTTGATGAAAAAATAATTTTAAGTTCCTTTTCATACTTTCTTATTTTCATTGATTGAAAAATGTGAAATAATAAATAATTAAAATAGATAAAAATTTGAACCTTTCAAAAAAATTGTATAATATTAAAAAATCAATAAAAATATAATAAGAAATAAGATTTGTTGCGTAGTCACGTTATATTAACCTCATTTTTTTTGGGGAACTATTCCATAAAAATACTTTCTCTCATCATCCATATCCTTTTTTTTTTCCTGGAGTTGTTGAGAAATTGGTAAGCCATTATCCCTTTCACCGGAAGTAGCTGTTTTCTTATTTGATATTGAGTCAAGCCTCATGCTCCAGCTAGTTTTCTTTTTGGTGCAATCACGAAGTCCTTTGCCTGACACATCCGCTTCACATCTTTGACTCAAAATTGATGATACCCCTAATTATGTAAATCTGCAGGCGTAACAGAATACATTTATTTTCATGATCCGTCTATTCCTTGAATAATTCTTAGACATGAAGAAACAACTAAGATGGTTTGAGAAACTTTAATCATCAAAATAAATAGGTAGAACATAAAGTATGATGACGGAGTCTAGCTACTTTACATATCCAAATTAGGTCACCTACAATTGTACAGCCATATGATGATGGAATACATTTTTTTATATTAAACTTCAAGATCACTTTACGCTGAAATAGAAATATTTATGCGAGAGCTTTTACACACAATTTATTAATTACTTGACACGTTCTATGTTAATGAAAAATTTTATTATAAAAATGTCTTTGTTTAAAATTATTATTTTCCCCTTCATAAAACCAACTCAATTTTTTCCTCCTCTTTTCACTTTAACAACCAACCAACCTCAAACTTTCAATCTCATTTTAAATTAATTCCGTGATTGCCAAACATGAACTAATAAACATGAGAGGTTTTATTATTACGATGAGAAATTATGATAAGAGATCGAAAGCTGTGTTTTGTGAAGTTGGTCAATTGAAAAATCTATAGGCTTTTTAGGTAGCAAAATAAAAACACATGGTCGTTAGCTTTGAAAGTGACATTTTTTTCAAAGGTACCCAAATGGGTATTACAAAAGAGTAGTTCATTTTTTTAAAAAAAAAAATTATTTTTATGTCAGCAATATTACCATTAAGGAGAGGCAATAATTCATTTAGAAGACAAAAATTGTCAAGAGAACAATCATACAAAAATTGATTTATGATATTGTGGTTGTTGATGTGATTGTAAAACCTTAGTTATTAGTTGTGGATAACTAAGGTTGTTGAGATGATTTAATATGCATGATTTGTATTGATGATTTGGACTGCTATATAGTATTATTTGTAGGTTGGGTAGAGACAAATTACAGTCGTTATGCTGCCGAATTTTCTAAGGAACTTAGGACTTTAAATAAAATACTCCACACATTCAGTTCGAATATTTAAACCTAAATATATGTATGTTACCTAATTTGATTTATTTTGTAATAAGGATGGATTTATCCTTTTCAATTATTTATTTTGTTAGTGTAGATGTTAAATTTTCTTATATGCATGTTACAAATTAAATTGATTTTACTTAATTGGAAATATTAAATTTTGTGATAGAGTGTAATTGTTATTCTATTTTTTCAGATACTATATTCTGTGTGAAAAATGGATAAGGATAGATCTTGGATGTATTGTCGATTAGATGTAGATGGATTCATTAGAGATGAATTTTTGAATGGAGTTGAAGAGTTAATTAGTTTTGCATTTTGTCATCATGAGGTAGTTAGTGGAAATAGAATTAAATGTCCTTGTAGCAAATGTATGAATAAACAATTCTTGAAAGTCGATAAGGTGCGGAAACACCTTTATTACAAAGGTTTTGTTGTTAGGTATACGACTTGGAATCAACACGGAGAAATTGAAGAAGGACAGTCATCACAAAATATAAATGAATAGTAAGAATTAAACATTAGATTGTAAAATAGATATTATTGGACTTCATTTACTTATTTCTAAAGATAATTTTTTTATCTGTATTGCAGATGAGAAGATTGAAAAAGTTAGCACAACGATCAGATAGGTCCAAGTCTCCTCTACCTGGATTGGAGTTTGACTATAATCTTGACTTTGACATTCAGCCTCAATCTCAGCAGCCTACTCCGTCTGATGCTCAGGCTCGTGATCGACCTTTAGCTCACCGTCCAAATCAGCCTCGTTCTCGGCCTCTCGCCCAACCAAATCCATCTTCGAGTCGACCTGATCTAACTCCTGATAATGATGACGACGACGATGATGATGCCATTCCAGCTCCTCCATCAGCGGTAGAAGAACCATTACCCGGGCGAAGAATATCTAATGAGGAGGCTACACAAACTGCGGGTGGTAGTGGGAGTGGGAGTGGGAGTGGTGGTAGTGGTCGGAAAAGAACAAGAGGCCCAAATCAAAGCCTTGAAACACCGCAAAACCCAGAGCATAGGTTATTTCTGACGCCACTTGGTAACAGGTATATTGCTTCTACTTTTGTTTTATTTCCATACAACTCTGATATTAAATATGGTATAATATTTGACGATATCTTCTTTTTTGATTGGCAATTCTTTTGAAGACTCGAAGGGTGTGAGGACTATATCCAATTTAATTAAACAACATTACTCGGAACCATGGCCAACATGGAAAACGGTTCCAAATGAAGTGAAAGCACAGATGTGGAATAAAATTCAAGTACATTACTTTGAAGTAAATAACTTTATAATTTGTCATAAACGTATCGAAATGATAATTATTTATTTTGTTTTCGTTTGCAGGAGAATTTCAGGTGGTCTGCTGACCAAACCAATAATGTCTATACAATTTGGGAGCACTTATGCAAGTCACGTTTTAGAGACCTGCTGCAGATGGAGAGAAGAGAAGCAATGCAATATTTTAATACGGATAAAATATCTGAATGTAAAGGGTACAACAAGTCAAAGTGGATTTCAGTCCAAATATGGGATCAATTAATTGAGAATGAATGGGGGACTAAAAGGTGGGAGGCGAAGTCAAAAAAAGGAAAACAAAATCGGTTGACGGAAAAAGAAGGAACGATAACAAAGCATACGAGTGGTTCTGTTTCTTTTCCGGTACATGAGTATAGGATGGTAAGTCCAAATAATAATTTTATTCATTTTACTGTTGACTTTCATATATTTTTATTTAAATGTATTTTTTATTCATTACTCGAATTTCATATCTAATCCATAAAATTGCATATCTTGTATTGTAGACGAAACGTCTAGGTCGAGCACCGACATATAAAGAATTGTTTGATCGGACGCATAGACGTTTAGGTGGAGATGGTGATTATGTGGACAACAAGTCCAAATCTGTCAGTGTACGTAAATGCATTCTATTGGCTTCTAATATGGTTTTCCCGTTATTAAAGTTTACTGTTTATTATCCTTCTTCTAAATACATTGTAGGAAAAGTACGCTACTTCATTGACTCAGAAATACGGTGAGGATATAAGCACCCATCCTCCTTTTGATCGAGATGCATGGTGTGAGGTAATTGGAGGGATGGAGAGTACGCATACACATACGTACGGATTTGGGACTAGGCCACATCGCCTTGATTTACAAATGGGCACAAACATTGCATTTGCCTCTGGTTCCACCCAATCTTCTTGCGCATCTCATTCAGCTTATAGTCCATTTCCTTATCCTACTCCTGGTGTGATGGGTACTCCTGACACAAATTCAGAGGTGCAGCAAGTGAAAGAGGATGTCAAAGTCATTTCAAACAAGATTGATAATCTGGAAGGAAAGTTGTCTGATTTTATGGATCAGATGATGAACATGATGGCAAGGAATGTCAATAACACTGGAGCACCTGGACCTGGACCGTCTGGATCTGGAGGTCACCCTAATCAGTGAGAGTACACATTTTATTTTATTTTCTTATGAATTCTGGATGATATTTGTGATTATGATTTAATCGGACTGTATATGATGATGATTTGCAATTAATAGTTGATGTTAGTTTTGACATATAATTGTGATATATATTTTATGTTTGTTTTTATCAATTTCTACAGCTTTGTTTCATTATTTTAGGTATACGGATTTAAGAGAAAAAATATTAAAAAATATATAGTTAAATTAGCTACGGAAATACGTCGCTAAATCCTATTAGCGACGGAAAATTTAATTAATTCACAAAAATAAATATATAAATTAGCGACGAAAATCTGTCGCTAAAACATTTTAGCGACGGAAATTTCATTAAAAATCAGCGACGGATTTCCGTCTCTAAAATGTTTCAGCGACGAAATTATTAGCGACGGAATTTTTCGTCGCTGAAACACTTTACCGACGGATCAAATTATAATATCAGCGACAGAAATATTACCGACGGATTTTTGTCTCTGATTATTTTACCGACGGAACAATATCCGTCTCTGATTCTTTTTACCGACGGAAATATTAGTGACAGAAGTCCGTCGCGGATTTTATTTAGCGACGGAAAAATCGCGTCGGAATTCCGTCGACAAAAGTTTTCACCAACGAAATTTATTTCCGACGAAATTAGCGATGAAAATTTTCCTTCAGCGACGGAAGACTTTTAGCACTTCAAATTTAGCGACGGAATTAGCGACGAAAAATTCCGTCGCTAAAACTTATTTGCAACGGAAAGCTAGAATTAGCGACGGAAATTTCGTCGCTAATTCCGTCGCTGTTGCCTCTTTTTCTTGTAGTGTAGTTTTCTAAATCGAACCAGACACCAATTTGTTTAAGGTTTTGGGTTTGGAAAGTCCATACTGGATGCAAAAGTCTTTTGGATTTTTTGATAATATGAAAGAAAGAGTTTGTATTTGATATATTAAAAGTAAAAAATTTTAATTTCACAAATAAAATTAAAAAATTGTTTGCATGTTTCATTTCTTTTGCGATTGAAGAATCCGAGGATATAGTAGTACTACAATGTTGTAACATGGTAAAATCATACTGTAAATCACAACTTGATTATAATATTACCAGGCAAGGGGGAAATTTTGATTTATATGGCCTGTCTTATATTATGCAATGCTAAAAGGAAATAAAAAGTATACAAACAATATAAACATCACCCTCTTCAAGTAGACAAAAAAAAAATGTTGTTTTTAATTTCTGTAATGCTTGAGTTCCATGGCTTCCCTTCTTGTTCACTGTCAGGTTTATGGCCTTACCAGTTTCCAGGATGTTTTTCCTTTACCGCCCTTGTGGATTGACAAGTTGAGAGAAGATGGCACTCTCTTTATTAACTTCCTCGTTCAATTCATGCTCACTGTCAAGGCTGTGGTTGCCTGCATGTAATCCTTGTCTTTGGCTTCTTACGCTAGAATCTGTTGAACTCGAATCGAGTTTCGAACCATCTGCTGTTTCTTGCAGTTGGAGAGCAAATTCAAGATTCCACAACACATCACCCATGCTTGGACGCTCAAGTCCATGATCAGACAGGCATTTCTCGGCTGTCTCTGCAAACTTCTTTAGACATTCCGGATTTATTTTTCCTATCAACTGAGGATCAACAATGTCTTCAAGAACTCCTTTCTTCTTACAATAGCGGGCCCAATCTCCAAGACTAACTTGTTCCTTTGGAAGGCTAGGATTGAGAGCTGGTCTAGAACATAGTGCCTCGAAGAGGACAACACCAAAGGAGTAAACATCGGATTTTTCAGTCAGTTGTTGCATTCGGAAATATTCAGGATCCAAGTAACCAAAGCTACCTTTCACCACTGTGCTCACATGGCCTTGATTCATGTCAGGGCCAGTTTTCGAGAGTCCAAAATCTGAAACTTTGGCAACCCAGTTTTCATCCAAGAGAATGTTTGTTGTCTTCACATCCCTGTGAATGATGGTGTACTTAGCTCCTGTGTGGAGGTAATGAAGTCCTCTTGCAGCTCCAATGCAGATTTCCAACCTTTGTTTCCATGACAGTTTAGATTTGTTGTTGTTGTTGTAAAGGTGCTCCCGGAAAGTTCCACGAGCCATGTAGTCATAGACCAAGCACATTTCACCACCATCTTCACAGAAACCAATCAAAGAAACCAAATGCTTGTGTCTCAGCTTGGAAAGCATCTCAATTTCAGTTTGGAACTCATGAATTCCTTGTTCTGATGATGGATTTGATCGTTTAATAGCCACTTTGGTGCCTCCATCAATAACCCCTTTATACACCTTGCCAAAGCCTCCCACACCAATGACATTAGATTCATCAAAATTCTTTGTGGCTTGTCTGATTTCTGATATAGAGAAATGGCGAGAAAGACCTTGAGCCAGTGTTGAAAGATGGCTGCCATTGCTCTTGCTTCCGGTTGTATGGGAGTTCCCATAAATTGGTAGCCAGCTAGAGGTATGTGATTCAATTCCCTGGACTCTCTTCTTCTTTGTGTAGACAACAACTAATAATGCAACCACGACAAAGGCTGCAGCAGCAACTCCACCTGTAGCTCCTCCAATTATACCACTCTTGGAATCGAAAGATTTCTTAGGCTCACCCTCAGCTTGAAGAAGCATATCTGATGGTTGCGGATTGCTGCCAGCCAAATTCTTTTTCACATCATTTAACTTGAATATCTCTACTCCATTGAGTTGGGAATCAAAGATTACTGGCTTTGACAAGGTTGATGGTCTCATGTCTATCTGAATCAGTTCACCATCTGGCCCATCAGAGAGAGTTACTGCATAATCTTTGTATATGGGAATTCCCTTTTCATTTGTCCATGCTAATATGTCAACCGGGTTGGGATCAGCTTGTGCAGATTGATTGTTGATGTAAACATTGAAAACTCTCTCGTTTACTCTGTCAACTTCGAACTCACAAAAATGTAATCTTACAATGTATGTGAAATTGGCATCAACCTGAAACACCCATGAAAGGTTGAACTTTAAGTTAATCTCAGAATCACTGCCCATTGCCCTTGCTGTCCTGTAAACATCTTCTGGAGCTGAAGCTTTTGGCAAATCTTGGTACTCAATCATAAACTTGTCACCTGCCTCATGAGTGATACCCATTTGAGCACCAGAAAGGTATGGAATATCATTGTACCAACTCCTCGAAAGGCCACCTGAATCCTTGCCAGGAGAAATAGATTGTCCACCAACATTCAGTCTGAACATCATCTGCAAATTCTCTGTTGAAATATCCAAAGTTGATGAATCATATCCCACCAATGTTGCCATTCCAAACAAATTTGGCATGCCAATCAATTCAATCCCGTTTACAAAAGCAAAAGAGTTGGTGTAGTTAGGGGAAGGTGTAAAGGTAACATCCAAAACCTCAGAATCCGAAGGTGCCAAGAAGTACTCATTAACAAGATAAGCCTGTGTAAGGGCTTGACATGTAATTGCAGCACTGAAATTGTTCATCAAGGTGACCCCTCCTGCAACCACTGAGAAATAGGACTTGGTGATTTCGAAGTTGGGGTAAGCTGAAGGATAAAAATGAAACCTGAGCAGGTAGTGCTCCTGTGATTTTATAGGGAACCGGTAGGTTGCTGGTGATGTGAAGATTCTGGCATTCATGTATGGAACTTGTGAAAGCATTGAAGGGTCTTGAAACCCAGCTTTGAGTTGAACAGAACTACTGGAAGGAAGGAGATACTTGGAATCTGGCTCCCAAACCCTCCCATCTTCATCTTTGCCACCATTGGAGCCACAGTCCAAAGCCAAAGGCTGACTTGATACAAGAATGACATCGAAAGTGAGAGAAATCAAAACAATAGAAAACACAAAATGGTTTCTGTTTGTCATAATTGAGAAATACCAAGAAGCACTAAGACCATCAATGGCGTACAGGAAAACAAAGCAAGAAAGAAGAACAAGTTTAAGTTCTCCTGTACGCCTAAACTCGCTACTTTATTCTTTTTTTTCTTCTACAGTTGATGGGATTAGCCTAAGCCATCTCTATTATCCCATGGAATCTCAAACATTGGCAGACCTTGCCTGGATTAAAGGAAGCAAACCAGGAAAGAGAAGAAGGTTTTATGATCTTTTGTATCATTATGGTTTCATTCTTTTAATTTTCATTTCTTTGTTTTGCTTTCTATTTTTGGTTACTTGTGAAAAAGGATGATTGTTGACAATGGAAGTTGGAAATTCATGAAGGAGAGTGAGAAACGTAATTGTAGGCATTTGATTGGTTCTAAATTGTTTGTTTTCCCTGTAAAAATGTTAATCAAAATGCCAAATTAAGCATTATTCTCCTCAAAATTCTACTTGACTGTTGTTTACTTGTTATAGATTGTTGAGGCTGTCACAAAATAAACTTAGCTCACTCTAGAATACTAAAACATAAAGTAATTATAATAATAAAAATATGGGTGAAAAAGAAACGAGCATGAATAAATATTATTATATTCCTGTTCGATTTTTATATTAAATGTACATATTCACAAAATATAAGTTCATAAACATTAAATAAAAATATTCGTGAATATTAAAAAAATTATACAAATAAATTGTATTCTCTTTGATATCTATGATATTAAATTAAAAAAAATTCATATATAAATATGTAATTTTAATAATTATATATTAAAATGACATGTGAATGAATATATAATTTAAAAATTTATTATTATTGAACAATAAAAGAACATTAAATAATTCATTAAAAGAATGAGTACCAGATAAACTTTAAATTAATTTGTTTGCAAATATAAGCAAATAGATCACACTTTTATTCGTAATGATTTATTAAGATTAATAAAAAAAATAAACAAATATAAATCAAATATATTCATGAATCGTCCAACTTCGTATACATCCCTAAATAAAAATATACATGTTTTCATCTTGAGTTACTTTAACAAATGTCGTAATCTTGATTTGCACATAATATCTTTGAATTGTCTCGTATCAAAATGTGGCAAACATTTTGATATCAAACATCATATTCTTGATTTGCTGATCCTTGATGGCATTTTATTTCACCATGTGGTGAGTAAATGTACTTAAAACAGTTTGTCTATTCTTGATGTTAATAAAAGCTGCTAGGTCAAATTGTTAAATACACTTTTAATTTTTTATACAAAATGAATATTAATTTTTAATTTTTTATTGCAGGTAAATCAATGTATAAATTTTTATTTTATTATAAATAAATTTTCAACCTTTAAAAATAACGCAATTAAATCTAAATCTGTTAAATAATAGTAATTATTGTTTAGATATCTTACATGACAGCTTATGTAGATGAGTTTGTGAATTGCACACGTAGCATACCACGTGTGTAATATAAATAAAAGTTAATATAATTTAACAGATTTTGTAATTAATTACATAATTTTGAAAAGTTAAGAGTTTATTCACAGTAAAATAAAAATTTATAAACTAATTTACATGTAATAAAATATTGAAAACTTATATCTATTTTCTGCAAAAAAAAAGTTGAAAGCATATTTAGTTTTTATTTCAAGTTGTTGACCACACTAATCAGTCACACAAGACAACATACAAATGTTAAGAATGAATTTGGCAAATGAACAAAAAAGAAAGAACAATCACACAATTTGCTCATAGTTGTGACCGTATGAGATTTTTCTTATTATTTTTTAGAACGTTTTAAGAGAAAAACAATCATATATTTATAATATAGTGAAGTTAAAGCAACTTAAAGTAATTGAATTTTATTGAATATGGAACCACTATATTAATTTTATTTAGGTGTTATATGAATTAGATCTTATTAGACTTAGACGCCAAAGTGCAAACTCTCCTCTCTTCGTTTTTTTTTTTCCTCTCCAAAATTGGCATTGCCAACTCTCCAAATATAACATTGTGAGGGTTGCAACTGACAGTTACAAATGGATGGTGGAATAACAAGCCAAACCCACCTATTGGCTGTCAACCCTTCTTTCTCCATTAAAGCCTCCCTAGTCACCTTCGGCTTATCCTGGTTGGGTTGGTGTTGTTTCATCAAATAAAACAAAAATAAAAGAAAAACACCCCGATTGCATTATATAGCTGGCTCCATTAGAGCTTCATTCGCACCCCCATCCCTCACTTCTTACCATTGCTTGGCCGCGTCAGCTTCTGTTGCTGCCGCGGCCGGCAGAGGTAATAAGAAACAAACCTATCTTCCTTTTGAAGTAAATGTGTGTGAAAAGAATGGTGAAGGACGGAGAAGCAAGAACAAGGGCCATTACATCTTCATCATCGTCCTCATCAGCATCATTATGTGACTCAGAAACAGAAGACTTGCAACGAATGCCATTGGTGCCATTGCCATTGATGAAAAACAAGAGATGCTTATCTAAGCAGTTGTCAATGTGCGAGACCTCCCGGGACATTGCTTGGGAGAGAAGGCGGCGCCAGATTCTTTGCCAGGAGAGAGGAAAGAATGGGATTATTGAAACTAATGGCTTGACTGATGAAGACCTGCATGAACTTAAAGGGTGCATAGAACTTGGATTCGGATTCAAAGAGGAAGAAGGTCAACAACTCTGCAATACTTTGCCTGCTTTAGACCTTTATTTTGCTGTAAACCGTCAGCTTTCTCCTAGTCCAGTTTCAAGCCCTCAAAGCCGAGATTCATCCTTCACATGCAGGTCATCCTCTTTTGGAAGTCCTCGAAGTGAACCAGATTGGAAAATTTGCAGCCCAGGTAGCGTTTCAATGCCAAAAACACATAAATCAGTAAAGGAAATATATATATATATATATATATATATATATATATATATATATATATATATATATATATATGCCACTTTTATTGCTAATTTAAATGAACAGTAAAATTAGTTTATGTAAAATTGAAAACGTTGAAAAGACGCTTAAAGATATATATTTTGTAATAAAATAATAATAAAAATGAAAATGTGGAAGAATAATTTTACCCTCTCAACTTTTGTTGTTTTTTGCTCCAAACGTACTACGTTGGCTAGACTAGCCTAAGTTTGGATGATTAAAAAAAGGATGTAGCATGTCTAAGTGATTAAGGAAGATTTGGATCATATCGGGATTCAAATTTAAGAAACCTCAACAACTCAATTTCATTCCCAATTATTAACAATAAAACGGGTAAACTTGATGTATATGACTCTTACATTATGAGGTCTGAAAAGAATCATATGTATGCAATATTCTTTTCGTATTAATGAAAGATTGTTTTTGTGACTTCAATTTATAAAGGAACAATTTTTATCGTTGCACCAAAGTTCATTCTCAACAATAAAGGTGAAGGTAAGGGTTAGTCTTGATGCAACGGTAAAAATTACTTTTTTATAACTTAGAGATTAGGGGTCCAAATTATGAAAACATTCTATCCATTAATGCAGAAAAAAAACTGCGTACATTTTCAAACTTCATAATACGAGAGTTTTGTATATTAAATTTACCAATTATTAATATATATTTATAAATAGGGTCACAGGCTATGATATAGCACAATGTAAGGGTAAAAAAAAAAATTCTTATTTAACAACAAAAATCAGGTTAGTTGGTATCTTGCAATATTGATAATGCTGCTATTTCCATTTTCCAGGGGATAATCCTCAACAAGTGAAGACTAAGCTAAGGCATTGGGCGCAAGCTGTGGCATGTTCTGTGATGCAGTCATATTGAAGTGTGGGATGTCTTGTATAGAGGCAGGAGAAAAAGAAGAAAAAAAAATCTAGAGCCAGAAAAGATGACAGAGGTTGGCTTGATTGTTTAGGTTCTTTCTTAAGGCCAGTCATGTGAGAGATTGAGATTTGGCCTTGAGGAAAAGTTTGGTTAGTGAGGTATGTCTTTGGTTCTTCCAATGTTTGGTTTTAGTCTGAAGTTTCTTTCGACCAAACCAAGATTTGTGACCAAATTTTGTGTCACAATAACTAATGTATACAACAGCACCAGGCATTGTTGGCCTGGAAATTTGGATTGAGGGAATGTACTGTTCAATTGCTTCCATTCAATGATTTAGAACAAGTGCTTCAGCACAATGATTAGATAACCAGGTTTTTAGATCTCCAATGCAATTGGAATCATAGCATGCTTTTCAGTAGTTTCTAATGTTAACAATGCGTTGTTTTATCAAGGATTTCTTAGACCAAATTCTATAATCAGAGCTTGTAATTCCATACAGTTGTGGCTATATAAATTTTGGGTTGCTTACTTTTCTCTTTCCCAATAATTTTGGGTTTAATTTTCTAAGTTTTTGTTTGCATTTTCCCAATAATATGAACATTTTGAACTCAAAAAGTTTTTTTTTTCTTTTTAAATGAAAAATATCTTATACTCATTAGAAGAAATGCAATTTGTGAAAAGAAATACTAGGATTAGAAGGTAAAAAGGGAGAAATTTTCAAACCTTAGTTAAATTTTGTTGTAAAACCCAGTAACTTCCTTTAAGTACATATAAACAAAAGATTTTATCTCAATTTACTTTCAATCCAAATAAAATTAAAAACAAAGAATGAATATAGTTACGCTAGAAAAACTAAGTGCACAGCCTAGTATCTGAAGTCATGTTAGTATTTTTTTTTTCTTTCTTTCACACCAGGAAGAAAGAATTCTGTTTAGGGTTTTACAAAGGCAACAGTAACCATGGCTCCTGATGCTTCAGCTGCCCTTGCAGGTTCCTACTTTCTTCAGCTATTTATATTTATGCATGTAGTTTTGCATTGTTGTTCATTGGGTTTTTCATCTTTAACGTTTAGATTCATTTAGGGTAGAACTTGATTCCTTTGGAGCCAGAAAGGTGAATGCATTAATGGGGATTCTGTATTTCAGCCGGTGTGCAATGCAGATGGAAGTTTATGAATTTTTGGTTTATATGTAGTTTAGCTGAAGAGTACGGGGAATCTTGATCTTCTCAAGAGTACGGAAATTCATGTTTTGTCTTTATTTTGCTATTCCTATAGTTAAATGTTAATTTGAATTTTTGTTGACATTTTGATATTTTTTTCGAGTAGAGATTGCGGCTCCACTTGATGAGGGGAAGGGAATGGCAAAAACTATGGCAGATATTAAGGATGCTAACAAACGAGGGGCAATTCATTTTGCATCAAGAGAGGGCAGGACTGAGGTGTGCAAATACTTGTTGGAAGAATTGAAGCTTGATGCTTACACAAAAGATGAAGATGTTATGCATTTGCTTTTTCCATAGCCAAAATGTGCTAAAGATGCTTTAACTTATCTTCTTGTATTACTTAAAAATGCAGGTGAGACTCCTCTAATTCATGCTGCCCGGCAAGGTCATACTCTCACTTCAAAATACCTTCTAGAGCATGGTGCCGATCCTGCTATACCCGGTGACTTAGGTGCAACAGCTTTGCATCATTCTGCCGGAATAGGTGCATTCTCTTTGGCTTGTTTGTTTCTTTTCTGAGGATCGGGGTGGTTTCTATTATTTATTCCATCCTGATGTGGTAGTGCACTAATATTAGTTCAGTATAATGTTACTAAAGTCCATGGCTCACTGAGTTACAGTTTACTAAAGACTATTGTTTGAGTAGCTATTCTCCATGGCCATTTGACCTCCCATAATTGTTTTCTTTTCTTAACAAGTTGTTGTGAATTCTTACTTCTAATTTAGTACTTGCTTGCAGGGAATACTGAGTTGCGGAAGTGATGCTGGCACCCCTTTAGTTTGGGCTGCTGGTCATGGTCAACATGATGATGTAAAAGTTTTGTTAGAGCATCATGCTGATGTATGTTTTCTTTTCATGTCATAGTACTTTAATATGAAAGTATTAATCAAGTGAGTTTGTCGTTTACTACTGCTTGTTATAGTTACTTTTTGCAGCCTAATGCTGAAACTGAGGATAATATCAACTCCGTTATTATCAGATGAGGTGAGGTCATTGATGCATTAACTTTTCAGAAAAAAAATGATCATTTTGCTTTGAAGGTTTTATTTTAGAGAGAGAGATTCGTTGCATTTAGTCGTAGGGTAGTCGAAAGTTTCTTGCAGTTACCTGTCAGATGGTGAAGAACCCAACTGTTTATCAAAAGCAAGTTTTCTATTGTCTTCTTCAATGTGCATTATGCCTACGTGGGGCTGTTGAGATCCTCTTTCCTTTGACATCAAGAATTGGTACCGTTGTTGGTTTATCTTAGTTCAGTCGATAAAAAATTTATTTAATTATATTATTCATTTTCGATTTTGTTCTCAAGTTTCGTTTTCATTGTTTTTTTCACGTCTTCAGAGATTCGAACTCAAGGTTTTAAAATCTTTATTCTTACACAAATGATACAAATAGTATCATTTGTGTAAGAACAAAAACGTTAAGATCTTGAATTCGAACCTATGAAGACGCGATAAAATCGTGAGAACGGAGTCGTAAAAATGAGACCCAAAATATATAATACGATTGAATAGATCACTATCGACTGAACTAAACGGCATAACAGATACCATTCCAAAATGGACTGTACATGGGATTCTTGAACATATGCAGTTTGTAATTGCCAATTTTAGTTCTTTGTTACTCCTATTTTCATTTGGTATTTGCTTTTTTAGTGCTGGATATTCACAGAAATACTGTGTAAATTTTAATTTTAATAATTAATGAAGGATAATGTTTTAATAATTTTTGGCTGAGTAAAATATCTAAATTATTTAGAACTTAATTATATATATATATAAAAAAAGAGAAAAAAATTCTATTAACATTATATAGTAATAGTTTTTACATCATATTATATAGTTGTCCGAGTGCTTCAATCTCAGCAACTTACAAATTGATAATTGTGCATTGCCTGTTTCATCAATGTCGATCTACCGAAACACATGCACTCGACAATTCTCATTGTCGCTTGAGCGATGTCTTTCTATTTGTAGCCTGATCTTAATCAAGAATTTGACTTAGTAATTTTAGATACCATACAATAATATTATAGAAATAAAATGAAAAATATTATGAAAATGACATAATTTAAATTTTGATGGATATATATAAATTTGATAAAAATTAAAAAATTATATTTATTATATCAATATAAATTTTGACATAATAATTTTTTAATTTACTCGACTAAAACACAATTTAATATAATAGAAATGCAAAATATATGTAGAATTTATGAGATTTAATTAAGAATTTATATTTGATATATTGACAATGTATTGAAATTGTTAATGCGTCAAATATAATACTTTTAATTAAATTTTAAGAGATAAATAAGTCAAATTATTAAGAGATAAATGAATCAAATTACTTCAGCTCGATTTGATTATTACTCCAATTTGATTCATTTTATTTTCAAGTCAACTTTAAACTAGAGCTACTCGAGTAACGAATTGAGTCGAATTCGAATATTTGATACTCAACTTGAGTGAATCGCAAGTTTAATCACGTTTTTTAATATATAATTTTATATTTTATTCTCATATATATTTAGTTAAAAAAATATGAATTTAATTCGATTCTATTAAGTTGAATTTGAATAATTTAAATATTTTATTAAATTAAATTTAAACTTCTAAAATTAAATTTAATTAAATTCAAATCAAATTTTAAATTTTAAAATTTTTAATCAAATTAAATTCCAACATAATATTATCTCGACATTTTAATTAAATCTTTAGTCAACTATTCAATTGTTTCTATACAAAAAAAAATTCATATTCACCGAACCCACGACCCAAACTCAAACCCAAGCCCCATACTCGACTCCCTGACTCTCAGCCCCAACAGCGCCATCGTACCCAAATGCCAATTTCCACTGCCAGAACGCCTCAGCTCTTTGCCCTTCTCATTGCTCTATATTTTCTCTAGATAGAAGAATCCGCTTTCTAGATTCTTCTTTATATTCCCTCTTCTTTTCCTTCAAATTTCATCGTTTTGTCCCTCGTTACACTGTTGCAGCCAATATACTAGCAACCATGTCGTCTTCGGTTGGCTCAGACGATCATCAACAATCTGGTTAGTTCGTTTTTGGGCGTTTGGTTTTGCTTTAAAACAAAGGATGATTTCTCTTACACACACGCACACAAATTAATTAGGTTTTCTTCAGCTGACGTTGGAAGAAATGATAATTAACTATCGCATTAAGAATGGTGTAATAAATGGATGAAATTGATAATCAAAAGAGTTTCTAACAGCTAGGGTTTTCAGCAATAACATTAACAAATGCCCTTTTATTGTTATCATATTCTGATGAGATTTGGCGTATCAGGCACCGAAAGGAGTTTGGACGCAGTTGCTGAAGTAGGCTGGTACATTCTTGGTGAAGATCAACAAAATGTCGGCCCTTATGCAATTTCGGAGTTACGCGGTGAGTTTTGTGCATAAATGCATGTTTTCTAGTCATTGTGAGCTTTCAAAGTATGGAATAATTGTCTTGAATGCTGTGCTATGTATTATAGGTTGTGTTCGACAAAGAAATCGGAACTAGAGTCACTATTTTGTTCTGTTTGTCGAGATTTGTGAGTTTTACGAAGTTGTTTGGTTTAGATTGCTGCAAATTTACTTGTGAATTTCTCTCCTTGAATTTCAGTTCCAGTAATCAGTAGCTCGGTTTCAGGACAATTATTCCATCTGTAACATGTTCAATTGGTCTAATGAGCTATTGAACCATCTGCTTTGCTTATTTACTTCGCCTGCACAGAGCATTTCTTAAATGGATACCTCTCTGAAAGTACACTCGCATGGTCTGAAGGGAGAAGTCAGTGGCAACCATTGTCCTCTATTCCTGAGTTTGTTTCAGTAATTTCTCATCAGGCCAGTAATTATTCTGCTACAGGTGAAATTAAATTCTAGTTGCTCTTTTTATATTGAGTAAACTACAAAAAACTACCCCCTGGTTAAGGTCAAAACAAATTTGGCTCTTGAGAGTTTAAATTTTGACATTTAACTACCTTTTGAATTTCTCCATTAGTATTTTTGTCAACATAGTTATCGTGCTCTTCACATCTTCTACAATGCTGCCAACTTCCTTATTTTATTTTATTCATATTTCTAATTTTCACAATGTTTTCTTTCTAATTTCTAAAACATATCCAGAATAATTTCTCTTTCTCTCCAATGGATCAAGGTTTTTTATGAAAATGAAAACAAAAATCTAAACAAATGATTGAATTGGGGTTTATTTTAGCAAAAGGGCTCCTACAAGTTTCAATTATACATTCCACATTAATCCCAGTTTTCTTGCGTTCTTTAAAAGCTAACTTGAACCTAAATCTCTAATTTTCAACTCAATTTCTTCTTAGGTTACTAGAAAAATTCACATGTATTAAGTCAAGTTTCTAAAGCCTCAATCTAGATAATCCATGAAATCCAATTAAATGAAAACCTTTAAACTCATCTCCAAAAGAAAAATCAAAATCAACACTTAGTATCCCGATCAATCCAGGACTCATTATGTTTTCTTTGGAAAACCCCATAAATTCAAACGCCATAAAGTTAAAAACATAAAAGAAAGTGAATATTGATTGGTAAACAAATATTCATGGTGTGTGTAAAATTGTGAAGCCAATAAAGAATCACAAAAGGAAAAAATAGAAAGAGGAGTACAGCAATTGGAGGCTAAACCAGGAAGGAAGGAGGAGAATAAATAGCATCACCATAGTTACTGATTCCTAAAACATATAAAAGAAAAAAGTTGCAGATGTTTTAGATGGACAGAGCAAAAAAAGAATATTTTCTGGAAACGAGAAAGAAGAGAAGAAATTAACAAAAAATAAAAAATAAAGAAGCAAATAATGAGTGAATGTAGTTAACAATGTTGAGTGCAATACTAACAGAAACAAACACAAAGTGGCTAAGTGTCACGTTTTAAACCCTCAAGAAACACTTTTATTTTAGCTTAAACCACAAGGTATATTTATGTAATTTACCATTATATATAATATAAATAAATAGAATCTTTATCTTCAGGATGGGGTTCTCACTTTGTGATGTTTGCCATTTACAGCATCCTCAAATGATGGTGATGCTCTTTTGAACAATATGAAGGTGGCTGATATTTCAAATGCAGGTTGAGTATTTTTTATCTTTATTATAAAATTTTCACTATATGAAGAGGTCCTCTTACCCTGTAATGACTGTGCAGTGCCTTCCAATAATGATGATGGTAGTGATGAATTTGAGAAATGGCAGAGAGAAATTAGAGAGGCAGAGGCAGAGGCTGAACGATTGAAAACTCGATCTGTTTCTAGCAGTATTGGTGATGGCTTTGGTTTTGATGATCCGGATAGGCCTCAAACACCACCAGAAGGTGAAGAAGAATTCACTGATGATGATGGAACTAGGTACCAGTGGGATAGAAGTCTGCGAGTATGGGTTCCTCAGGTTGGTGCCTTTAGTCATTTTAGAGTTTGATATGTAAATATGGATAAACTTGTATCTTTTAGTTGACCTATGGTTTTGTTGTTGCTCTTGGAAATTCCATCTTTGTACCACCTCTTATCTCTCGCTCTCTCTCTCTCTCAAAAAAAAAGGTTTAAAATGACCTTTATTTTTTTAATTATATGAGTTACTGATAATGAATAATAGGATAACACATCAAGTAAAAATGGGAGCTATCGAGTAGAAGAGATGACATTCTCGAAAGAAGATGAAGTTTTTCCAACTATAAGTGCTACTGATGCTGCTGATGCTGCTGGTGCTGCTGGTGCTGCTGATGCTGCTGATGCCTCTGTCAGAGAAGATGTTAATGGAAGTGGTGAGCAAATAGAAGCAAGTTCTAATGCCAAGAGAAAACTGTCGGAAAAACAAGTTGATAAGAAGGTATCCTTTCTTTCCTTGGAGTCTCCGTTGTTATAATTCTTTGAAGAAAGGCATTATCCTATTCTTAGTTACATTTTTTATTTCACTTGCTGTTTCCAAGTAGCACTACAGTCGTTATCTTCAATTTTTGGCATCTTTATTGTAATAGTAATGTCCTTTTGATGCAATATTTTGTGTCCTTTCCCAAGATTAAGAACTGCCCACGTGGAATGTTCTTAGTGCCTTAGTCTATAAGCAACCTATTTACTTCTAGTAATATATCAGTGCAAAGAAAAGAATGATATGTTTTATGCATTTATTATTATGGACAGTCAGTTTGTGTCTTGTTAATTTGGACTGAAATAGTTCAATTTGTACTAATGATGCTGAGTTTATTATATTCCTTATTATTTAAAATTCTGTTGCAGGAAGCTAATAAACCTCCCGATTCTTGGTTTCAACTGAAAGTCAATACACATGTCTATGTGACTGGATTGCCTGATGATGTAACTGCGGAAGAAGTAATCTTCGCTTTAGAACCTTAATGCCTTTCCTTTCTCTTTCTTTTCTTTGATTTGCTTAGCTGGTCTCTAATTTTGGAAACATGTGGCAGTTGGTTGAGGTGTTTTCCAAGTGCGGAATAATCAAAGAGGTAAGACACCTATCATGCATATTTTATTTTATTTGAATTTATCTATGAATAATTAGTTACCGAAGTCCTCTTTTTGCGTTTTAATACATAAATAAATCCTCTTTGCCCCAAAAAATAATACATCTTTAGAAAGATTACTGCAAAAAAAAAATGCCATGGATCCAAACATTTCACTGCATCCTGACTTTAAGGGGTTTCTGTGACATGTATGGTCTGCTTGTTGATTTAATTGATAAGTATGATCTACAGAATGTTCAGAATGCTTACTGCATGTTATTTCAGTTTACTAAATGAAACTTGAAATTCTTAGCAAGAAAAAAGATGAAAATTATTGAAACAAGTGTCTAAAGATTAGTTGGTGGAGCTGTAAGTGTGGGATAATCAAAGAGGTAAATACCAGTATTACATGTTTATAATTTATTGGACTCTGTTTATGCATTGTTAAACTGCTGAAGTTTTCTAATGCATGCATAAACATATTCTCTTTGCAACAAAAAGAAGGGCCGCCATAAATAAACATTGTGCATCCATGCATTATATCCTGACATTATGGAGTTTTGACTTCTATGTGCTGAATATTGATTCTAGACAAGAAAGATTGATAGAATTCTTCAAATGCTTAGTTGATGTTTCAGTTCACTTATCCAAACTTGAAATGCTTAGCAGCACAAAATGTGAAGGAAAAAAATGACCAAAAATTAGTTATATTGTGTTGCTGAATTACTTTTATGTTGTTAAACACAAATAATGATAACATGTATGAAAGTGTTGTTTCCCATATAGTGTTTATCATGTTGCAACTATTGTAAATCTCTGGCTTTTCCTTTTGTGAGCATAGACTGAATTTGATAGTATAGCATTTTATTCATTTGGTTTTCAGTAGTTCAACTATACTAATTTTTTTACCGTCATGCGTTCTATGTACTGTACATCTAAATTGCTTGAATGGGGACTCATACAATTATGTGTTTGCATGTGAGATCTTTTTGTGTTGTTGCATTAGTACTGTCATGAGATGTTTGAACAGTATATTTCCCATCGCAAAAGGTTTAATGAAAATCTTAAGTTCGTGACATGTCATTCACATCTTAACCGGTAATTTTGTATTGCTGGGTGTCGGGACCATGCCCTGGTTACTGAATTGGGATACTTTGTGCTGAAGAAATCTCTAACCAGTGTATGATAATTGTAATTTTTATATTTTTCCCCTGCTTGTACACTACAGCAGTGGATAGCTAACCCGCTGGGGCTTAATCCAAAATCAACCTAATAATAATAGAAGAAATTGTTCCATGCATAAATAGTATTTCCAGTTGTACACCTCATGAGTAAGTGTGACAAAATCTATAGGACCCCGAATCAAAAAGACCTCGTGTGAAGATTTATGTTGACAAGGAGACGGGGAGGAAAAAGGGGGATGCACTCATTACATACCTAAAGGTAGTTTCCTTTCTTCATAGTGTGCTTCTGATGTGCAACATTTTTAAAATTTTGCTAACTTACGTGTTTTTCTTGTACTATGCCAGGAGCCTTCTGTTGCTTTGGCTGTTCAAATTTTGGATGGGACACCTTTACGTCCTGGTGGCAAGATCCCTATGTCAGTCAGCGAAGCCAAATTTGAGCAGAAAGGTAGAATGATTGGTGCTGTTAGTTTTAACATTGAAAATGTTGTCCTTTGAATTATTTTATAGTTGTTTTCTTTTTTCTTATCATTGGGGCAATTGAATACATTTCTATGCAGAGTCAAGTGATGAAATATTCTTAATCTTTTATACGCTCTTGCTTCACCAATAGGCTTATATTGCTATATTGCAGGGGATAAATTTATAGCTAAACAAGTTGACAGCAGGAAGAAAAAGAAACTGAAGAAAGTTGAGGAGAGGATGCTTAGCTGGGGTGGGTTCTCGTCTTGCATATTATAACGCTGTATTATAAGTGATAATTGTGAAGTTTTTCTTCCTACTTTCATTTTGTTTCTTCTTCTATTATTTTGATTTTACTAAAACAATTTGTGCAGATTTAATATGGTAATATTGTTGATGCCATCTTGTCTGCAGATGGAAGAAATTTAGAATGCTGATCAAAATATGTATTTCTTTAATGGCTCATTACCTTGTTTTTGGGCTATTAATTTCTTCATCGCCTATTGTCACACACACACACACACACACACACACACACACACATATATATATATATATATATATATATATATATATATATATATATATATATTTCACTCATCCATTGGTTCAAACTTGAAACTTTTTTTCTGACATTTCTTATTTGAAAACCTCTTTATTTTAAATACATTTATTTTGTCATTTTCTTGTTGAATCGAATATTACTAAAAACAGACCTATGCATTGTAGTCAATACCATTCTGCTAGTATGAGGTAGCAATGTCGGTAAAGAAATAAGTTCATATTATGAGATTGAATGATTAGATTGAGTGGCTTTTCAGCATAGATCCTAGAAATCTTTTTGTTTTTCAAATGGTTTCACTTGTCAGCTTTCTCTTGTGCATCACTTGCATCCACAGTGCTAATTTTTTGTGTATGATGCAGGTGGTCGTGATGATGCAAAGGTGACAATTCCAGCTACTGTTGTCCTTCGTTACATGTTCAGCCCTGCTGAAATGAGGGTATGCTTGTTCCAAATGTGCATATGATTGCATCTTTCCTGTAGCTATTTTAATTCTAAGATTACTGCTGAAATGAGGGTATGCTTGTTCCAAATGTGCATATGATTGCATCTTCCCTGTTACTATTTTAATTCTAAGATTACTATATAATCTTCTTCGAATGTGATTATCATCAATAGGATAAATAATGTCGGTTCACTTTCCCCTTATCTCTGCAGGCAGATGAAAATTTACGTTTAGAACTGGAGGATGATGTTAAAGAGGAATGTGCAAAGCTTGGTCCAGTGGACTTAGTCAAGGTAATATAACCTTCTACCATGAGCTCTTCTGAGTAATTTTTTTTTTTCCTCGTCTTGGTGTGTGCCTTGACAACATTGGTGTTAACAACTAAATGACCTGGCAAACCATTATACCCTATAAAAAAGTGGTTTCCTTGAATCGTATGGTATCCTTAGGAATGTTTATCAGAAAACTGTGGAGACAGAATAGTATCATCTGATGAGATGTCTTGACTTAAGCTCCCATGCCTCTTAAAATGGGAAAAAAAAAATCATCTCCTTCACCATAACATTTTCATTTTTGAATTCAACAATGTCTAGCTCTCTAGCTTTTCTTTTACTGTACAAGGTCTGTGTTTGTAGAAAAAAATGAATGCTTGTGCATGCCTATAGAGCGCTAAGTTGTCTTATAATGTAACTGCTCCTCCTCTTAGTGATTAATAAGTCACGGACTACAGGTTCTATATCTGTCTTTCTCTCCTCTCTGTCTATTCCCCTTTTCTTATTTCAGTGATCAAATATGTAAGCTGCACTACCTAGTTTCTTGCTCATGATTGTCTCAACCTTGAAGAGTGATTGTTCCATATATAATTACATGTTCTCCCTTTTATATGTTTTGGTTTGTTTTGTCCTGCAGGTTTGTGAGAACCATCCCCAAGGTGTTGTTTTGGTCAAATATAAGGATAGGAAGGATGCTCAAAAGTGCATAGAGTTGATGAATGGACGATGGTAATTTCTTTCTTTGAGAATTTACTTTTTGATTTTGTTAAAAAAAGGAAAAAAAAACACTTACGGCATGACAATTCCATCAAAGAACCAAATGAGGAAAAAATGGTTTCGAGGTGACTAATCCATCAAAAAACCAAAATAAGGGAATGACCATTCAATTTAAAGTAGTTGAAAAGAAATTTTAGTGCATAAAGTTGCCAGTAAAATCTCAAATTCAGGTAGTTGCAATCATATTAAGTACTATAGTTGATTCTCTATGTTAGTTGCTTTCTTTGGTAGATGTTTTGCCTAAAAAGCAACCCACAACTAATTTTTAGTGACTGGAGTTTACAGAACTGGTTGTCTACTGCTGAATATTTCTTGTACTATTAGCTTTCATGGAATTTGTTAAACATTGTAGATAGAAAAACAGACTGGTAACCTTGGTTGACTATTATTACGTATGAATCAACATCAACGGAAGTCAAACATTTTCCTAGATTTTGTCGCGTGATACACTAGAAGAGTAATGGCATTTAAAAGCTTTTGATTTTTATCAAAGAAGAATCAAACCTTGAACATGTAAGTCATCAAAAAGACGGATGCCCAATACTGGGGTTGTGAAGATTTGAGTATTCTCATTGTTTCTTTATTGTTCATGTTTGTTGGATGTAATTGTGTTTGATTTAGGTTTGGTGGGAGACAAATCCATGCAAGTGAAGATGATGGAGCGGTTAATCATGCTTTGGTGCGGGATTTGGACGCGGATGCCGAACGACTCGAACAATTTGGTGCTGAACTTGAAGTTGAATGAGTTGAGTCATGTACAGTTACTTTTGATACTGGAACTGGACTCAATTTTGTTTCGTGAAAACTAGTAGCTGTGCATCAAATGAAGATTCAGATATGTTGTTTTAATCTTTCGGCATCTCTTATGGTCTGGTTTTCAATGTTTCAGTTTAAGTCTCGGAAAAGAATGATGGACGTATGTTAATTTACAAGTAAAACATGAACACCCCAGTAGGAATTTAGTATCTGTATCAGTGTTGGTCCCACCAGATGTTCGATACACTTGCTGTTTGAAAACAGGATTTGGAAGATTCTCCAGGAAAATTGACAGTAATTAACTTCGTAATTTTACTAAATTGGTCTCTTAGTGTAATAAAAATAGTGTAATTTTTTTACAGAAAAAGAAAAAATTATCAAATGTTCAATAAACAAATTTAATTGATAGTATTTTCAACACAAGTTTAGAAGGATATATTTCGCCCAAATACTGTGCGGAATTTTAACTATTATGATTGAGATTGTCAGAGATTAAAATTCATTTTAATTAAGAATTTAACATTCAAGCTATATACATATACTTGTTCAAGAGTCGTGTTATCGGTTCAAATGTAAAAGTTATTTTAGTTTTTAGTGAATTTGAATAAAAATATTAAAATTGTTAAATACATTCAGCTTGAAAAGTAAAGTTAGTTAAAAAATAAAACGGATTTAGGGTTTACTGTTTCAAACCCAATTTTATTCGGTCTGTTTACTATAATTTTTTAATTTTTAATTTTTATATTAATGTATTTTTTATTACTTTTGCTTTTTGTGTAACTTATTCGAGGGTTGTATTGTTTTTATTACTTTAATTTAAAATTTCATATTTTTTATAATTTTTTTGTAAAATTTTATTCCAATTTCTTGTATTATATTTATTAACTATTATATATTTTTATATTTTTATATTTTATTATAATTTCTTTTAAAAATAATAGTTGTGCTCATATTTACTTGTTTGATATCTTATTTAAGTTTGGTTTAAATTCAATCCAATTTGATCCGTGAACGAATCTAAATAAATGTCTTTTGGTAATATTTTTAGTTTTTTACAAATTTGTGATATTTTTGGATTAAATTACTAAAATTTTGTGGTTTAGTTATATTCTCATATGAAGATATTATGATATATATATATATATATATATATATATATATTATAATTCTCTCTTAGGTGAGTTTGGTTTGTGGAAAAAAATTACTTTGGAAAACAAAATTACCTTTTATTGAGGAAAAAAATTTTAAGGGGTAAATTCTAGGAAAAAAAAATTACTTTAGATCAAAAAAAAATTTTGACTCAGGTAATCTAAAAATACCTCAGGATCCGAAGGTAATCATTTTACCCCAAATTTTCTCAAAATTGAGCACTGTAGGTAAAATAAAATGACTGAAAATGGGAAAAGAATCGAATCAAACAGGGAAATCGAATGACGGAAAAAAAAATTACGGGGGGGGAAATTCCCCCCAACCAAACGCCACCTTAAGGTATAAGGGTTAAGGGTATAATCGAGTTGAGATGATCTTGGATAGAGTTTGAGATCATTTTGATTCGAGTTTAATAAAATTTAATTTTTGAAATTCAAACATGAAGAGGTAAAATGTTTAAATTATTTATATTTGATTCAATAAAATTGAATTTAATATGATTGGTTTTAATTATTATTTTTTTAAAAAGTATTATGAAGATAAAATAATAAATTGATTATAAAATATAAATTATATATTAAATAAAATTTGATTAAATTTGTGAATTATTTGAATAAAATATATAAATTCGATTTATAATTTAAATTTAAATTCAACTAAAAAAATAAATAAACAAAACTCGTAAAATCGAACTGGAAAAACTTATTATTATTAGATTGATTTACTTACACTCTCATCGGAGATTAACACGTGGATAGATGAGTCACAATGGGCTGCTGAAATATCTTGTTCTCGTACAACATCTACGTATGGATAGAAAGAGAGTCAAAACAGGCGGCTGACACATTGGGTCATCAAACGACAGTTTTTATGATTGGACGTCACCTGTTTATAATTTATATTTTTAATAATATAAAATAAAAAATTTTATATTAAAATTTTGCTTAAAATAAAAAAAATATATTTTTAATTTATATTTAATTTTAATTCATATTTATTTTTTAAAATTTTAAATTTTTGTTAGCAAGTTACTATTTTCATGTCTGAAACTCAAAATGAATTATTGTTTTTGCATTGATTTGATTATTTGTGTATATATTTTATATTAATATTGAGTTAAATTATTTAAAATATAAAAATTAATAATCAATACATTAAATATAAAATCTTTTAAATCTTACCACAATCATTTACAAGTTTTATAAAAATTTTAACTAATATATATGCTGTAATCGATTTTAGGCATGATAGATTATCAGTTTATTCGATTGATTGAAAGGTCGATCCCCATAATCATGCAAGTCACATGGATCGAATTAAGAGACAAACAATAATAAGTGAACCTTCAAGGAAATGCCATCTAATGTAGGCTGTTTTTTTAGGTTGAGTGTAAATATTCTTATTATTTTTCTGAATCACTTTAAACAAATTTATTTAGATTGAATCTATCGAATTAATAAAAAAATTATTTTTTTTTTTACAAATTTATCGTTTAAAAAGGGTTTGACATACTGATTGACATCAGTATAATATGAAAATTGTGATAAACAGTACACGAAAGTAAAAAAAAGTAAGAGAATAAAATTATCCATTCAATCTTAATTTTAATTTTTTTTCGTTATTTTATTTAAAATTATATATATTTAATAATTTTTTTTTTAAATTTCATCGAAATTAATCGCACCGTTAATACCACGATTGATCACCATCAATGGTAATTTGTATACAATTTCCTCCATGAACGTGGCATCTAGTGTGGTGTTTATAGCTTCCATAAGAGACAATTTGTTCTTAAAAATGATACTAAACGAAAGTTTTTATATGGCCTTCGTTGGACGAAGTGAACTATGATTTGCCATGGTCGATTTCCAGAATTTGACAGTGTTGCTGTCAGGATTCCACTCGATCATAATCTCATTAATTCAGACAATTTTCCATAATCATAACCCAAATTCATGTGTTGTTGCAAGCAGCAAGTACGTAGTTTTATTCCAGCATCAGTTTATTTAGTACTGTTTTTTCTTACAGAGATTTATTCATCAGCTGGAAAATCTTCTGCGGAAACATGAAAATGAAAGAGAACAGGCAAATGGTTTAATCACCACAGTCCACGAAGTCATAGTTGACAATGAGGTGCCCTTGCGCAATGCCAACCCCATTAGTGTCAAGTTGTCGGAACACATTGATGTCCAAATCCAAACCCCCATTGCTGCATTGATCAACGATTCTCACTGTGGCCTGAGTTCCAGTGCCGGTGTTGGTCACCTGAACAACCACGATAAATTATTATAATATGATTTTATATGATATTAAATATAAATTATAAACATAAAATGTGTGAAAATGATGTTCGAGCTGAGAAAATTAGTTCAGGATTGCTTACCCTTAAGCATCTGCCACAAGCAGCTTGCCCTCGAGGACCAACTGGACCACAGAAGGCGGTCCATCCATGTCTGCGACGCCATTCCAAAGGCTTATTGGCATCCCATGTGGCGCAGAAAGCACTTACAGCAGTCAAATCCCAGTTATTTTGCTCAGGATTGTACAAGTGGTAAGTGGATCTCACATTGGAAGCACTTTGGGCAGCAGCAGAAGCCACCAGACAAGCTAACAACACAATGCACAAGCTCAATTTCTCCATTTTTTTTTCTCTTCTGTTTCTGTTTTTCGTTGCCTAAAAATGATTCCAGGTTGCCTGAATTTATAGGGAAATTTTTCCTGGCATGTTTACAAGATTACCCTTGTCGTGTTAGGACTGAAACTTGACAATTCCAAATCCATTTTGATTTTTCATAGGAAACTCTGAGATCGGCAATAGTCTTTTATTAAAGTCTTTATCTTAATAAACGGAGGTAGGCCACGTAAAAAAGCATCCTATCCCAAACTCAGACAGAGAAAAAAGATGACCATAAATTGAATTGTCAAATCCAATTTTATGAAATAAATCAATATAAAATAAAAAATACTATCATTTTTTTTTTTATGATGAAGAAAGGTAATTGTTGATTATCGGATTTTAAATTTACAAATTTTTTACGTTTTAAATCATTCAATTAAATACTCATGATCTATTATCAAATTCTTTCAAAATTTAATTTACTTTATATCTGTCGAAATCTCATACTTTAAATATGAAAAATATGATCATTTAAACAATACTCAAGTATTACCACCAAAGTTTCTTGAAACTTGATTTACTTCTGTTATTGTCAAACATAATTATGATATTTTGCTGACGTCTTCGCTTTAATCTTTTTATCACGTGTTACCGAAAGTTCTGTAAAAAAATGAATAATTAGAGGAACGCAGGAGTTATTTCCTGCGTAAACACTTCGATACTTAAGTCAGAATAAAATTTGATAGAATTTTTATAAAATAAATAGAGACTTAATTTCATGAATCATACTTATCATCTTATATATAGAAATTATTCTGCCTTTAATTAAATATTTAATAGATAAAAATATCTCTTCCGTTTATTTTCTTCATGTATCACGTGGCGCATTGTTCGTGCGCCAAATAATATATTTTTATTATTTTTTATTTTATTTATTATTTTTTTTCATTATGCACAATAACTTTAAAAGATAATGCAAGCTGAACGTGCAACTGAAAAAATCTAACTTAATTAATGATAGTGAAATTTAGTCGAAGCTTCATTTGCGTGATAGGTTCATGCATTATTTTTTGTCGTTGTTGTTGTGATGCGAAGAATCGCGGTGTTTCACGCAAAGTCGAAACTGACACTGGTTTTGGAGGATTGAGTCGTTCGCCGCCTTGATGAAATTTGTCTCTTCGTTTCTAATAATCTTCCCTCCATTAGCGGTGGAAAAAATGTTGATTTCCTGAACTAAGTAGGCTTCTCAATCCCCACTTTTCTATTAAGATCTTTCAAAAGGCAAACATTTTCTTCCACTAAACATTTTATTAAATACTTTTTCTTTCAAATAATTCATCAAATTTTAAAAAATATAATAATTCATATGTATAATTCATATTTATAATGTAAAATATTAAAATTTTATATTAAAATTTATATCAACACTTTTAATATAATTATTTAAAAAATTTTATCGTATTTTAATAATATTATAATTTTATATTTTATTCACATCGTTTTCATGTTATGCCGTCTTGTAATAAAAATGAATAAAGAAGGGTGACTGTTTGGGCACATCAGTGTCAATCTGTTTAAGCACACTGTAGTCCAAATCTAAGCCTCCATTGCCGCATTTATCAAAAGTTCTCACCATTGCCTGAGCTCCGGTGACAGTGTTGGGTCACCTTCAGGTATGCAATATGAGAATCAATTAAGTGTATAGAACAGACAGTTTTATACTTTTATTCAACAATGAGAGAAAAGTAAGAGCTCGAACAAGTTCCCTTACCTTTAAGCACTTGCCACAGCCCAAATTAAGTTTTATTTCAATTAAACCTACGTATAGTTGATCCAATTCAACAATTTTGGGCCAAAACTTGATTGTCCACCCTATGATTTCTGGTTCTTTGTCTCGGTTTTCAACCATATTCTATTAGACCAAATTTTAAGTTTGGATTAAGGAGATGAGCCCAAAAACACAACATTATGCAACACTTCTCATGCTAAAATGGAGAGATTCCAATTTCGTTAGGAGAAAAATGTTCCTTGTAATCATGATCTTGTATCATTACTAGATTTTAATTTCAGTGTAATTTTTAGATTCCATGGATTATACTGTTAAAATAATAATACATATCTTATTTTATTTATTTATTTTTTATTTTTTAATATTTTTAAATGAAATGTGTTATCATCATAATCCCGCTTGTAGAGTTTAAAATTTTTATTGATAGTGCATTGAATAATAATCCAAATTGTAATGACAAATAAAAGCCTTAATTATAACAAAATATAAACTTGCATTAAGTTGACAACAAATCATTTTGATCTTTTGTATGCATCCGACTTACTTTTATTCAACAAATAAAGAACTCAAATCTTACTCTTTGAATAAAAATTAATTTATATTTGATACACTATCAATGTATAAATCTCATACACTATTGGTTCTCATTAATTCATAATTTTTTTAAAAAAAACCCTTTAAAAATAAATATTATTAAATTCATTGATTAATAAAGTATTATTATATTATTAGATTACAATACATTAAATTTATACGCGAATCAATTGTTCGGATACTAATTTTTTATATCATAAAACTAACCTAATTCTCTTACTTTCACACCCAACCATCTCACCTTGAAGTCATTGGACATTTTATGAGCTCATTGATCATTGCAAGCAAACTTAAACCTTCATTTCCTATTTTATATGAGGTTTTCATTTTTCTCCATTCCTTCAATAAGAAAACAACTAATTATTACAACAATGATTGAAGTAAAACATAACTAAGTATCAGATTTGAGATCAGATCCAAGACAACTCTTATTATTACAACAATTTTTTATGTTTATAATCTGGAAAGATCAATGACAGCCTAATTAAACCGGTGAGTAGGAAACTTAAAACAGCTACTGCAGACCACAGAGGGAAGTGTTTTATGTTTGCTTAAAGAATAAGGGAAGTTAATTAAACATTGTGAAGAATCTTTGAAAAGAGTTAAAGGAGGCAAATTTTACAAATCCCCACATTTGTGCTGAGGATCAAAGATAGAGGTATGCTCATTTCACTTGCCTGGAAATAAAAGGAATCTTTGGAAAATGGAAAGGAAAAAAACAAATTTCACAAATCCCCAATTTCATGTTGGGGAAGATCTTAAAAGAAAGATGCTTTTCTCCAACCAAATCCTGCATTAAAGCAAGCCAAATTTTAGTTAATTAAAGACACAGCTTTGTTGGTTAGGGTGACATTTTTTTTAATATTTTTGATAATTAGAATCGAAATTAAATTTATTTAAGTTTGAATTCAAATTTTATAACATATTACAATTTTTTTTTAACGGTTTTTAGGGTTGGAGAGATTGTTGGCAATGTTTATTTTAAGCCTACCAAAGAATAAATCTATAGACTTTGGATAGGGGTGCTTCAAAGTCATTAGACACCAAAATGCCAGTCAAATTCAGTTCCCAACAACAGCGTGTTTTTATGGTCCCTTTTCTTATTGTTTAATGTAAATTAATTCTACATGATGCACACTGATATTATTTAAGAGAATTTTTTTTTTTAGTATTAGTAAAATTTTTAAATTTTATTTATAAAATTAATAAAATAATACATATTTTTTAATGTATCAAAAATAGAATCTTCTTTTAAATCTATGTACATAAATTTTAATCTAAATTTTACTATCGAATAATGCCTGATAAAACATATATAGATCAATCTTAAATGAAATGGAATTTTTTGAATTAATGATAAAAATGGTTTTATATACAATTAATTCTCATATTTTATGTATTTGATTTTAAAAAAAAATTGAATTTGATTGTTAAAACTAAAAATCTAACACTTTGACTATTAGACCAAACAAATTATTGACTAAAATGATTACTTATTATCCTGAAAATCCTCAATGTCGTATTTTTTTTATTAATTCAATGGTTAGAAATTAAATTTTATCTAAAAATCTCCATTAATGAGTTTCTAAAAAAAAAAAAAAGAACTACTAATGAATTTATCATTTAATTTCTTTATAGATTTGAATCATGCTGTTCTTGGTTGGCTGACAACTATAATTGCTTGATACAAACTTACTTCTCATTTTCATAAATAAAAAATGGTTATTTTTTTGAGAAAAAAGAATTAAAAAAATAATTTTATGGTCCACTCTTGTCTACAACTTGCAATAAAAAATCCAAAACCAGGAATGAAAATTAATTAAAAATCAGTAATAATTGATTCTGAATTAATGTTCCTCAGCAATTTGCACATGGCCTTCATCCACCTTATTCATGGATCTTGTTTATTTGTCTCCTCACCCAATTACAAAAACATTATAAAATTTATTAAAATAAAATAAAAAAATACACATAATTATGCAGAGAATCTCTTCATACATTACATTCAAAAAAACACTAATTAATATTTTTATGACATTATTAGACAAGCCGTTGAAAATAAACAAAGATAGTTACATGACAGAAGAAAAGCAAAGTCTTATATAAACATGTTGATTTTCTATTATTTTGTTGATTTCTTGTCCCCTAATATTTCTCTGAATATATTCCTCATTTTTTTGTCTGTTTTTCTTCATGTTGATGATGAACACATTCAAACTCCTTGCTCGATCGACTTACGGGCCGATTTGTCAGTCGGATTTTGATCTTTGTAACCCTTGATTTCAACTGAGACTGTTGTTTGTAAAACTAGCTTCAACTTCTGTTTTTGCACTTTTCTACTGCTCTTGGAGCTGTAATTCCATGAAAAAACAATAATCAAACGATAAAAATTGATATTTTGTATATTATTAATGAAAATTTTAAATTACTAACCAAGTCCGATTGCCTCGGATCCTTTCATGATTCGCAAGCGTTTGCATGAATCAACAAACATCCTGTAAATTTAGCAAATTGTAAGAATTAATTAGTGAATTTTAATTATAAAATTAGCATGCCAATTATAATTAATTACAAATAAATGCTGAATTTGAAGTTGAAAACTTACTCCCATGGGACATCTCCGACAAGCATCCAATCTCCATCTTTGTCTTCATAAGTAGGAACATACTCAGAACCATTCAAGAGGTCTATCAATTTGCTTTCATTCATGAAATCTTTCATTATTCCATGTGACCCACAATTACCAATTGTAAAGGAGCTGAACATTTTGCCTAGGGCATCAGACAGTTCTTGGTAGCTCTTGTACAATTTCAAATCCACTTTGCGTAGATATGGTGCACCATCCATGCTGACCTTAACGAATGCCGCCGCAGTGGCGGTGCTGGTGGTGGTGCTGCTTCCGGCCTTCTCGTTGTCATCAGAGCTGTTTTTCTGGACGGTCACGATGTTCTTCCGGAAGGACCTCACCGGTGGCCATCCCACCACTTGTGCTCTGAAATCAAATGTGCCCTCAAATTATTAATTAACTATAGAAAATGTGAATGTGACGGAACTTTACTATTGACATTTGACATTTTACCAAAGTTTGGTAGCTTAGCTGTGGACATATCTTCAGCCACTTTCCTGTTAAAACTTTGAATTATTGTTTGGTTGTTCAGAAAAGTACTAAAGATTCCACATGTTTTGTTTTTTTCCCACTTTTTCCCGACAAACAACCAAAGCCATCAAACATATCCGATTGAATTGTTTTTGCACTTTACAAGGCCAAGATTCAATGAAGACTCATCTTCTTAAAGTCCAAATCAATGTTCAACAATGGAGGAAATTAAATTAATTAAAATCATCTGAAAATAAGAAGAAAACCCAAGAAAACAAGAAATTTAAACTCTTGCATGCAGTTTCACTTTTTCTTTTCAATTCTTAATCCAATGAAGTTTCATTATTACTTTGAAACTTTTCTAAAGCGGGAAAAGAGAAAAAAAAAAAAACCATAGCTAATAATTTTTTTTATGGATCTAAATAATTTTATTTCACTCCTTAATTACTGAATAAAACACAAAATAAAATAAAAAATCAAAACAAAGAGTGAGAAAGAGTTTTAGCCAAGAAAAAATAAAATCACCAAAAAGCAAGAGAAAACATTGGTAGCTTACTTTGCAGGGGGCTTTGCAGGATCATTGGAGCGAGGAGTAACAGTGTTCTTCCCCTTCATCTTCTCAGCTTCATCCGCCATAGCTGCCTGTTCTGTTGTTGAAAGATTAAGCTTCAAATCAACCGTCTGGGAAAACCCTCGTTTTCCATTATTTTTTATCGTTTCACCTTCATTTCCATTGCCTCCGGGCAGCCCTAAACGTAACTCCGTCTCTTCGAAATTAATCATGCAATATTTGTCACGTTCGCCGCCCATAACACTAGTCGTTAAGATAATTAAACACAAAGTTTTATGTGAAAAACTCCAAAATAATCCAACTTTAATCCCAAAATACCTCTCTTTATTTTCTTTCTTTCTTTCCTTTGTTTCTCTCTTGGTAGTGTGCCTAGAAGGAGTGTGTGTGAAAGAAAGAAGGCTAAAAAATGTTCCGTGGAAAGATAATAAATGGCTTTGGAATATTATATTAGGGGTTATTAGACGGCGATGATGATGCCACGTGGAAGGTAGTGTTAGTTGGGCCATTCTCGGCCTGTCGGGGAAGGTGATGTCATGGATGATGTCATATTTAGAATGATTGTGGTGAGGAGATAAGTGGAGTGGACATACTTCGTTTCCGAGGCTCCACCTATTTATGATGCCATATGCACAAAAAAAAACAAGGGTTTTGATTGATAAAGATTTCAATGTTTTAGGAATTATTATTAATTCATTTAAATTCCTAGCTTTTTAGTATAAACTAAATAATATTGTTGTATTTTTTTTACATAATTCAAATAAAGATGTCTCCATTTTTTTATAAAGAAGATTAAAAGGGATGGGTGCATTTAGATTTTGTAATTATAGACACGATATAATAATACTATACGAAAAAATATATAAAGAAGATAAGAAACTGAAATTGATTAAAATTTGATAAAAATTATCAAAAAATTTAACAAAAATTAAAAAATATTTTGATTTTAGCACATTAATATGAATTTAGGTAAATTTTTTTATGTTTTACATAATGTAAAGACAATTTAACGCAAAATGAAAATAAATATATATATATATATATATATATATATATATATATACATGAATTATCAAATCTACAAGTATTGAGATTTAAACTTTAAATCTACTAAAATCACTTTTTTAAGGGATTAATTTTCGAATTCGACATCTCTGAATTATATTTGTAATTAATCTCTTCCTAAACGATTATAAAGATAATTTCTCATATTTTCTAGATACATTCAATAATTTATTTTTGGAAAATTTCGCAAAAAAATCTAACTCAATACTAATTGTTGTAGTTAACTATTATTTCTTTCGACAAAAATAAATGTTTCCTTATTATATTACAATAACAATATAACACAAGTTAGAATTGTTTTGTTTAAAATATAATGGAAGTAGTGCAACTATGGTTACTCATCAAAAATCTTTTCATCCTTTACATACTTATCCACACTCTCTCCACTTCGTGTGGTAACCATTAAAAGCTCAAACATTGTGGCCCATTTGGGTGCCACTAAATTGACAGGAAAATGGTAAAATCAAAAGAAAACAATAAACATATATATAAATATATAATCCATCAAACAAAATAATTAATTACTTCAAGAGATTTATTTGCACCTCCTTTAGATAAGACCAAAGAATCTTTGAATAGAAGGATAATAAGTATGAAATAGGCTAATTGTTATAGAAAGGATGAATTACAGGTTTAGTTGTCTATAAGTGATTTTTTTTTAATAATTTATTTATAAAAATTATGATTTGATCACTAACATTTTATGAAATTACTTTTTTGTCACCCAATGTTCTAGAAACTATGAACATTTATTTTATTGTAATTATACCCTTTAAATTAAAAAAAATGAATTAATAAATCTATTTTTTAAAGTTATTGAAATAGCATGACTTCAGTTATTTGTCATCCAATGCATCAAAACACATTCAAGTATTTTCAATAGATTACATGACATAAACCTTAAATTTAACTAAAATATGAAATATTTTATAACGTCAAAATTTTAATTATAATGAAATTTTATAGTTTGAATTTCATGCAATAAAAGATTAAAATTATATATAATTGAAATGATAAATAATTATTATATTAAATTTTACAAATGTTGGTGAGTTATGTTAACAACGAGACATTGACAATAGAGGCAAAAATGTTAAAAATTTCACATACATTATTAAAAATCAAATTATAAAATTTCAAAGTTGGATAACTAAAATAAAAATCTTGAAAAATTAAGTAAAAAAATTATATTATATTTTAATATTTAATTTTTTAATTTAACATGCAATGTTGATATTATTACATGGCATGTCAAATATTGTGACAATGCCACATTGCATGATATTAGTATCTAACAATTGGTAACAAAGAAAAATTCATAAACATTATTATAAGTAATCTGAACATAAAACTAACTCAAATATTAATCATTTAAGGCATTTTTTTCTTAAGAAATCCTTTATACTTTCTTAAAAATGAAAAATCAATCGTTAATTAATTATGATTATAATTATTGTGAGGTTAATTAAGCAAAAGAAATTGATTTATTTGGAATGAATTTTTGAAGAAACAAATGGAATCTTTTTAGCCTGAATTTGACTTTTTTTTCTCTGAAGGGAGTGAACTTTCAACTTTCGAGGAATCAACAGAAGACAGGTGGACAGGTGGAGCCCAAAAAACATTACACCGCGTTTGGGAAATGTCAAAAAATAATAAAAAGCAAAAACCATGTGGCATGTGCTTAGATTCATTCATTTGATTGGCTTAAATAGTGTTCCTGTGGGGCCCATTCCCTCCAACTTGGTTTTCTTGCTGTTAAGAGTTTAGACAGCTTTGTATCTCTTCACCGTATTTAGCTTTTCTCCTCCCAAACCATGTGCATTGTTTCATCCAAATATGACAACTAATATTTATGTATGCATGCTATGTATGTATGAATGTATGCATACATGTATATACATTTATAAATACTATTGTTAACATGATATGTTTCATCACTTGAGGATATAATTAAAACATTTATTATGTAAGACATAATATAATGTAATTCGACCTCACTGACTATGCATCTTGAATTCTTGATAGTTTAATAGTTTATATTAATGAAAATTATAGCATGTACTAAAAATGAAGATAAGGAAGAAATTTTTTTTTATAATATTGTCAAGTATATTTTAAAAAAATTATTTAGACTTGTTTTTCTCGATCATTAAATATAAATTCTCTCACATTAATGCAGTATACATAATTTTCGAAATGTTTTACATAAAATTGAACGTCAATTTACTAAAAGAATGAGTTATTTTTTAATTAATTGGATTAATCTAGATGGATAAATCATATGCAAAATTACCTTACTACCCATAATTTTGATATAAATTACTAAAATTTTGTTTTATTGCTTCCATAATTACCGTATTGTATTCTATCTTTCTCCTCTTATTGTCTCTCTCATCATCAATTTTACTTGCCCTTTGAAATTTGTAGCCTTTGGACCACCCTAAATTATCTTTTATCTTTACTTTGAATTAGACCTTAGCATTTGCCTTTGGTCAAATAATTTATTTGACTAGAATGTCTTTTTCTTAGCATTAAATAAGGCATGTGAAAATTGCACCTTTTGACTTTCAATTTGATCTTTTGACTTCACTAATGCAAACCCTTCAAGAAGAGACATTTTTAGTTAATGTGGGTTCAATTATATGCGTCATGAAAAATCAATATATACCCATTAGTATTGAACGACCAAGTTTGACTCAATTGTTATTATCTCTTCTTAATCTTTTTCTTACCCATGCCAAAAACATAAACCCGTTAGTATTGAATTATTAATTAATCCCTACTTACAAAATATTAGTTATAAATTTATTTTGTTACATAATATTTTTATTATTTTGTAAAAATGATGTTATCTCACATTTGTAACATTTTTTTTTTAGTTTTATATTAAAATTTGACTTTTTTATCTTGATTTTGGATCAAATGCTTATATGACATAGAGCTTAAATTCTCTTCTGTAATTCTTGTATTTGCTATAATTTTTGTCAATTATTCTTTTCAAATCACTTTAGTGATAAATTTTTTTGTGTTTGTTTATACGTGAGAAGTATGTTAAAACGCTATTGTCTTACCTCTATTAAATTTTCACTTTTTATAATTTTATATTCAAATTAAACTCTTTCATTTAATGTTAGTTGATTTTAAATTAAATACTTAATCGGTATTAATGTCAACACATGACTGGTGTAATTTTTTTTTATAAAAGAAATATTTTAAAAATTATTATTTAATATATTATCAATTAATTTTTTTATTTCACACTCGAGTTTAAAATAATAATAGATATCTCATATAATTTTTATTTATTTTTAATATTCTTAAAAAGTTATATATTATTTTTTTTAATTTCGTTCTTAAGATAAAAAAATTCTATTAATGAATAATAATCCATGTTTTAAACATAAAAAATATTGTATTAAATGAGGGGAGTGATTATGTTATGTACAATATGATATAAATGCCATGGCCAACAGGAAGCAAGATTCCAATTTTGAATTACCCCGAAAAAGCTGACAAAACACAGAAAGCAAGGGCTGATGAGGACATGCCTCGAGCTCCAAAACAAAAGAAGAAAAGAAGAGGCCCGTTGCCAGCCAATCTACACTCAGAATTGTCCTCTCGTGTGGGCTGCCTGGCCCGCAAAGCCCACTGTCGCTATTCCCTATACCACACACGTGTGCATTCCTATCTGGTTTAGAACCATATCCTTAACCCTAAACATTGTCAACATCTCTCGGATACCACACGTGTGGCCAATTTATTTATTTATTCTTCCCATCAAACTCTTGTACATTTCACAAAGATTCTTTATCTTTTTAATGGGTACCAAAAATCTTCTTTAATTTTTCGTTCCATGCTATTCATTTCACGACAAGATGATATAAAAATGTTACAAAAATAATATTTATTCTTTTTATCTTTACATTTACATATAATGTATTAAAATTTTTTTATTTAAGATTAATTTAGAAAAAATTAAAAATGATAAAAAAATTATTAAAAATATTTTTTAATAAAATAATAAAAATTAAAACAAGTATAATAAAATATTTTTTTAAACCCATTGCATCGCACTGACTCTTATCGAATTTAACATTATTCAAAGAAATTATTAGATGGTTTAACATTTCTCAAGGAAATTATTGATTTGATTATGAGATATATGTGGTAATGAGATGCTAATTATAATTTTTCTACAAAGGACGTTCTCTTGTTGGAATGATAAAATTGAAAAGTCAATGTTTGAAAAACCATTTCATAAATATAAGAGCTTAATGTTTTTATTTTTAACTTTTGCTTTCACGTGTGAAGACGATAGAGACTTAACTTTAGAGCTTCAAATCCATGATAGGACACGGGCACGACTTTGATGAATTCATAGTGTTGAATTAATGCCCTTCTTGTATTTAATTATTTAGGTATTCTCATCATTCACGGTTAAGAAGCTGTACAAGACCACCCTTCAATCATGCATATTGACGAACTTAAAACTTAATCCAATTGATTTATACTAATTTTATAAGAGATGGTTTTTAATAATTTCAGAATTGGAATATCAGAATCTGTTTTTTTTCTCTATCTTAAGTTGCATTTTTTTTATTTAAAAAAAAAACACAATATTAATTGAGAAATGTACAAGTAAAGTAGATTGTAATTTATTTTTATGTATATTTAAAGAATAATCGAGAAAGGAGATCGAGAAAACATATTTAAAACTTTGATTTTAGTATTCATAAAATAATAATAATGTTGCTGTCACTGTCAACGATCACGTGTTGCTGAAGTTTTCGTCTCGATCTTCGTATCTCGTATTTTAGAATATTCTGTAAAGAAAGAAACGATCAGAGGGGCGTATGAATTGTTTCCTGCGTTTTTACTCCGATATTTAAGTTAGAGAATAATTTTTTCAGAGTTTCAGTAGGAAAATAGTTATATGGCTTCAAGAATCATACTTGTTCCCTATTTATAGGAAATTTTCTCCTATTGCAATTACGCCTTTATCATTTTTTATCAAAATGTCTTATTATATCCGATCCCTCTCGGATATACCACGTGTTTTCATATAATTAGCTAGAATAATATTCGAATTTATTGTTGTGGCGTCCTAACTCAGTCGGTAGTGATCCACTCAACCGTATTATCCGCTTTGGGCTCCGCCTTTACGGCTCCGCTCTTACGGTTTTATCGCGTCCTCAGATGTTCCAACCCAAGACCTTAAAGTTTTTGTTCTTACACAAATGATACCAATCGTTTAATTAAATTTAAATTATTATTTAAAAAAAAAAACTTACATCAAATGTTTAATTTGATTGTAACACTATGCTTGGCTATTGGCCAAAAACCCCAAAACCCATAAATTTGTTTTGGAGTTTAGCTTTAACATAAATTTTTTAGATGTTCATCATGAGTATTGTGGCAATCACATGCATGCTCCCATCTTACCTTTGTTTGTCCTAACCAAGGAGAGCAACAACAACACTTGGTCTTTTCAAAACTTGGATTTGTGACAGGAAGGAGAGAAGATGGCGACTTCACCTCCAAAAGCTTTGAAATTCGAGTAAGGTATATAATTGGAGTGGGGACTTGAGGATAAGGAAATGCATAACCAAACAAATTTCAATTACCTAGACTTTAAATTAATCTTTCTTAAGTCTATAATTCAATTATGGAGACTTTAAGAAAGCCAGAAGATTTTAAAAATTGAGAAGCAAACAAGCTTTCAACTCAAACTGTTCGAGAAGTATTGATCATGGTATCATGTATACTCAGACAAGTGATTTGATTAGTTCATGTTTAAAATAGCAATTCTTGGGCTACTTGTATGTATATTTCGTATTTTACGACACTAATTACATGTTTACATAAAATGTAACCCAACAATCAACTAATTATCAACATATACAAACATAACATAACATAACTCAAATCTCGGACTTAAAAATTATCAGATCTTATTATCAATATACTGAAATTACAGTCAAGGTTTTTATCAGTGATAAATATTTAGAAGGTTTTGATAAAAGGGAAAAACGAAAAATAATTTTTTTCTTTCTTTTGTCAAAAAATATATAAAAAAGTCTAATTCTTTTTATTTTTGGGAAAACTCGTAATATATATAATTTGATTAACTACGTGCATACAAACATATATATACAAACATATAAGCCACTAATAATAATTAGGTATATTTGACAATTTATGTTCATATCATGTAAAATTGTATTTGTGTAATGTAAAACATGAAAATTTCATATTAAAATCCGTATCAACACAAAAAATACAAAATTTTATTTTGATTTTTTATCATATTATAAATAATTTTTATTTAATTTTAACCCGTATCACTTTCGTATTTTCTATTTATATCGTTTTCGTGTCTTGTATCGTGTCATATTTGGAATAGCTAGGTTTGTCTATAATTAGGCAATCAAATATTAGATTCATGATTAAAACATCTATCGAATCACTTTCCAAGAACATTAGTTATATTTCATATCTTGTTTTCCTATCATCAAACCCGACGCACATCTTGGCATTTAAGGTCTAAACGTGGCAATGTTAAGCTCTTGAGTTAATTGTCGACCTCCTACCCCCAACAAGATTTTTGTTGAGAAAGGGATTGAAAGTTGTAGGTACAATGAATCATAGAGAATTTCCTGTCATTCCTTTCCATTATGGTTAAGATGTCTAACAATTTAGGAATTAGAATTTAGGACTTTGGCCTTTAAGATAATTAGGTAATTAGTACGTAAAATGTTAATGTTAATATTAATACACAACTAAAGAGATCGAATAATCAACTCTATGTTAAATTAATTATACTAATTAATCTTATTTTAATTTTGCTCTTAATGTAATCATAAGTAGTTTAATTAATTAAGTTGGCAAAATACACAAATGAATCTAGGGGCCATTATATATTTGGAAAGGAGATGGAAATGTAAAATATATTAATAAGATGCTTCAAGCTTAATTTATGAGGAATTTGATTGTATATAGAAGCATAATTAATTGTTATGTTTACTTGTTGGGGAGCAAACGAAATTAAACAAGAAGTAGAGATGTTGCAAAAGAGAATACTAATTAAAAGATAGACAAGGCAATTAGGCAAATGATAATGAAAATTAGTTAGGGATGGTTCTCATGGGACCCGAACTAGTCTAGGAATAATGAAAGATGAGGTCGAGAATATATTTGACAATTTGTATTTGTGTTATATAAAATTATATTTATATCGTATTAAAATATGAAAATTTTATGTAATTAATGTGTCAAATACAAAGCTTTTTTGAACTATTTTTATGTATATACAATTTTTATCACTTTCAAATTTTTTATTCAAATTATTTTCGTATTGTATTATCGTGTAGTGTCTAAAATTATTTGATGTAATTAGGCGGGAGGGGGAGTGGGGTTCTTGATTGGCTGGCAATAACTGGATGACAGGTCCCAGCAGCCAGCCAGAGAGAAAAGCTCGTAATGTAATGTCATAAATCAAGAAGAATCATGGACCCTTCGTGCCTGTGGTCCTTCCAAAAGGATGAGCTTGGCAAAACCTTTTCTCCCAGCTTTCAAAAGCTGAAGTTATATAGAAAGAAAAACCACTTGCTAATGTCGACGGTTTCAAGCATTTCAAGTATTTTCATGTATTTGACACACTTGTGTGCGTGCATGAAAACAACGTGTGTTTTATATGAATGATTCAAATTGAACAATCGAAACATTGTATCGAACAATAGAGATCAAAAGATCAATTGTCGATGATGTATACATTGTTATCACGACTCAAAAATATATAGTTGCATGCATGCATGGATATTTCCACCTTAGTCTACTTTGATTTGTTTCTTATTTGTATCACTTTCATAGTTATATAAACAAAAATCAATTAGATTTTTATGTTTGTCTAGTGTTTCTTTGACCAAAAGAATGAAATTGAAAATTTAGTTTAATTGATTGATATCAAGGTGATTTTAAATCAAATTAAAGTTTAAATCTTGATATATACAATCACTTTATCTTATGCTCCGAATATAGTCTTCTTATACAAAATAAAGTATTGATAAAAATTAAGATGTTTCCCGCCCTCATTTTAATGGATTTACATAAACCATAGACTAATTTAAGATAGAATTAATTAATTTTATACTTGGAATTATATTTGATGTGCTTCCCGTGTATGAATTTTATACACTATTATCGAATCATATTATAATATTTCATTAATTGGTAAATTTTAAAATAATTTTTTTTAAAATAAATATTATTAAATTTACTAATTAATTAATGAAATGTTGCATCAAATATAAACTCTTTTATACCCAAACTTTTTTCTGTTAAGTTACCCCAAAAATAAACTGTTTATCCTTTAGAGTTATTTGTTAAAACCAAATGAATTAATAGGAATTATTGAATTCATTAGTTACTAACTTTACAAAAAACATATATCATTATAATTATCTTGATTATAGCTAGGGTCTATGTTGTTTGTCAATTTCTTCATGACGAACAAAATTCTTAATCGTTAGTTATAACATATAAATCATGTCATATCACCATTATTGGGAGATTAGCAACTTAAAATATTTCCACCCTTTCACCTAATGGAGAGCTATATTTCTTTTCATCTCTTTTTTAATCAGGAAAATGATAGAATGGAGGGCCTTGGATGTTACTTCAAATGAAAGTGCTAGGTCCTTTTAGTTCTAAAGTTGAATTTTGGAACGAAAATTACCTTTTTACATGACATTCAAGAGGGATTTATAATTTGCCTTCATAAAAAAAAAAAATTAAAGGTTATCATCTCGAACTTTTACAATGAACTTTATGAGTTTAATTCTTTGTTTATATGTCGTTGAAATACTATATTAGAATAATAAAAAATGATTTATAAATTGTTATCTCTTCTTAAGAGAGATTAAGTTTAAAATTTGATTTTTCATTATTTTATTGTACATCACTATAAACAATAACAATAAAAATAAAAATAAAAATACTATATCAAGGTTTTTGTTTTTGAACTTCATTATTGGTAAAAATATTCATATTTCAATTTTAACCGAATTTATCGAACTAATATCCCTAGTCACGGGCGTCTAATATGGCTAGGAAGGGTTTTCTCTTGAGCAGTGTCGTGAGGCAATGATGGTTTCACAAGGGTGACCATGCACACATGCAAGATTACCCTAAAATATGGATCAAATCAAAGCGCTAAATTAGACCATGTCTTATTGTCTTGCCCATCAACAACAACCCATGTGGACCCAACCCATGGAATCTACTACCCACCAGTCATTACATCCAACGCTCAAGATTTCTTCCCTTGGAACTGATCAATTCATGAAAAACAGTTTGATCTTTTCTGATCTCAAAGACTTCAATACATAAGCTTTGTCCCAGCCTTGTCCCCATAATTTTAAGACAACTGCCTCAATTGTGCTGTTCATGTGACAAACACCTTAGCTGCCCCATGGCCAAATTCATGTACTTAAGATACCTTTGCCCTAAGAAGTTTCCTCTTTCATCGTCACTCTCTCTTTAGGGCTCTTGAACTCCACTCTCCCCACCAAATTGCCTAAAAAAATATATAATTTACTTGTTAATCTCTTGATTATAATTTGTAAATGTCATCTAATGGTGTTCTTAATTTATTTAGTCATAATCCAGAGAATATAAAAAATTTTAATCATTATTTATATCAACACGTTACATGTAATACACACGCTATTATTATATATTATTAATTTTAATTTTCTAAACAACCTTTATTGCTACATTCCCATCTATAAAGTAAATTGAATTTTCCCTAGGCCGCAAGACATGCATATGTTCCTTCAACCCTAAGAACTCATCATCAGCTAGCCATCCTTGAGTTTAAATACAGAAGAATTCATAGGAACGTTTCCATTGAGTTGAAGAAGCTATCAAGTTGAAATCAGATTATTTGATATTGCAAGCAAGAGTCATATTGAAGAACACAGGGGAGTAATTAAAGCTATGGCATTTCAGAAAGATCTCCACCTTGAGGCCACCGAGCTCCGGTTAGGCCTGCCGGGCACGTCCGAGGAGTCAGAGCAGCAAACATCTCCAGCTCTTAGGAGTAACAAAAGAGCCTTGCCTGATATGAATGAAGAATCTGTGTCTAGTGATCACAATTCTAATGTGACAAAAGCTGCTCCACCCACCAAGTAAGCAATCTTTTTTCAATCAGATATGGAAGAATTCATGTTTTCTGGTTTCATTTTATCGATCAATGGTTACTGATAAGGCTGGTGGACATGTAATATTGCAGGGCACAGGTTGTAGGGTGGCCACCAATCCGATCTTACAGAAAAAACTGCTTCCAACCAAAGAAAACGGAGGATGAAACTGCAGGAATCTATGTCAAAGTTAGCATGGATGGAGCTCCTTATCTTAGAAAGATAGATTTGAAGGTCTACAAGGGCTATCCCGAATTGCTCAAGGCCATGGAAGACATGTTCAAGTTCAAAGTTGGTAAGTAAACCATCGTTTTATTCATTTTTTCAGAAGTATATAAATCTTTCCTGAATAACTGTAAAAGTTACTATTTTATGATATGAAGAATACGAGTTTAAGTTATAAAAACAGTCTTTTTGTCAGCGCTGAAAGAAGATTGAGCACATAAAACTCTTCTCAAACCCATAATGTAGAAGTTTTGTTCACCAAATTTACCTTTTGTCCCTTATGTAAACCTTTCAGGTAAATTAATGTAATATTTAGTTATAAACTTTTGTTTATGTATGATTATCAGGTGAATATTCAGAAAGGGAAGGATACAATGGATCAGAATTTGTGCCCACTTATGAAGATAAAGATGGTGATTGGATGTTGGTTGGAGATGTACCATGGGAGTAAGTTCTTTATTCTATCGCAGATCTGCAGTGCTTTAATTTTCTTTTTCTCTCACTCAAAAGAAGAAATGCTTACAGAGATTTTTGTTTCTTAATGCAGAATGTTCACCAATTCCTGCAAAAGGCTGAGGATCATGAAAGGATCAGAAGCAAGAGGCTTGGGTTGTGTTATATGAATATAGCCATACTTTGACAGTCTGAAAGCCATTTTTCCAATGATAATGGAGGAAGAAATCATTGATTAGGCTATCCAATAAGAAATTATGATCCAAAAAATTTTCCTTTTTGTTGATTTGGCAACAAAGAAGTTTAATATAGGATTTTGTCTGAAGATCACACAAGAAAAACATTTTCATGTATAGTTTGCCATGTTTTCTCCTTGTGGATTTTTTTTTTTAATTCTCCTTATGGAATCTGTACAAAGGAAAATACCTGTTCATCATACAAGGTTTTCCTTCTTCTTTTTTTTTTCCCATGTATGTAACAAGGGAAATTTTCTTATTGAGTAAAGGATAATTCAAACCCCCTTTTGTAATTCTTTCCCTTTGGTCTTTCTTCATATCATTTATCAATCTTTGAAAGAGATGGAAATTTTGGAGTTCAAAGTTCATGTAATATAACCATGAATAAGGTTTTCAAAAGGAAAAAAAAAGTTTGGAAAAGGAGAAATAGACTAAATGCAAGTCTTAAATTTCAATAATTCTAAATATATCATTTGAAAGTATAAAACAATTGATTTCTCAGACCAAATCAAATTGTCAGCAAAATATAAAAGAGGCATATAATATGATTTGAATGAAAGAAATTAAATTAACATAAAATAAATATAATCGTTTCATATAATTTTTTATCAAAATTACATAAAACCTCAACTTTGTTAAAATTCAAGCTAAAACAATTTACTGCCATTTTTTTCACGTACATGCCATTAGCTTCCTTTAATTCCTCTTTTACCGTTTTTTTTTTCTTATTTTCTAATTGTTTATGCATGTTTTTATTGTTAAACATGCATTGATGCCTCTAGGTTTGTTTTTAAAATATATATAATAATTTTAAATATGATACAATAATACAATACAAAAATGACATGAAAAATCATATAAATGTGTTTAGGTTAAATTTTGATAAAAGTTTATATCAATTTGGTAAAAATTAAAATATATTTTATATTTGATATGTTTATATAAATTTTAACATAATAATTTTTATGTTTTATATTATATAAACACAATTTAATATAATACAAATAAAATATTAAAGCAAAGAAGAAAAAAATATTGACATTGAAGAGTGGCCCTGTGGGCACTTCTGATGGGCCTCAAACATTGAGGACAAAACCTTCCTGGATAAGAGCTGAAGGCACCCAACCTTGGAAGATTGCCAGTTTGGGCACTTCCAATCACATTTGAATGAAGAAGATGAAATCAACATCCTTACATGAAAATTATTCTTTCACAAATATAGCTAGAAAAATATAAAAAAGGGAAAATTCATAGCAATTTTACTCTCTTGGGGGGGTTGCAATAAGCCCCATTTTTTCAGGCATATATGTCTTACCACTAACCCATAGTTTGAAACTTGTCATGCCCATTTCAGCCCAACTCAAGTGCCTGCCCCAAAAAATGTTTCCTTCTATATTTTCTCTATTTAAGGTTAGGAAAGAATAACTTTGAATTTTTTTTTTTTAAAAAAAATCCATAAATAAAAAAATAACAATCATTCACATTTGATATGATTCTATATTAATTTGAATCTAAATTGATCAATTCGAATGAAAAAAAAATTATTGTTCACAAATTAAGCCCAATTTTTCCTTCCAAAACCTTGAATTTAGCAGAACTTGGACAAGTTTTCCATCTAAACTTGTACTTCTGTTTTGGGCTTCCTATTTCTTTGATTGTTAGTGTTACTACCAAATATGCAACTACCAATATTGTTAAGGATTTTGATGCTTGCAACATGTTGAAATAAGAAAAAAGAAAGTTAAACTCAATGGAAGCATTTCATTGACATTTTTATTTATAATAAAATTCTAAGCAAATAGTGAAAAAAGTGAAGGAAAACTTCACCACACTATTTATTTCATACCAAAATTATAAATACGAACCCATTATATTGGTATTGTACTTAAGAAACAGACTAAAAAAAAATATCAATTTTTACTGTTGTTGTGAATGATAATAATAATAATAAAAAAAAAGCAAAAAAAAAATAATTGACGTTGGATTCAAACTCAATTTTTTTAATATTATCAAGATAAAAATCAAAATATATATAAATAAAGAAAGAGAATTTCAATCAAGTACAAATTTATATTTTTAAAAGTACAATCACTAAGTGAGACATATATAATTCATGAAATTAAGACTCTATTTTGTTTACAGAAATTCTGTCAAATTTTTTGATGACTTAAGTATCGAAGTATTTATCCAAGGAATAACCCCTGCGTCTTTTTTATCAGTCTTTTTTTTACAGCTTTCAGTAGAACGTGTCGTAAAAAATCAAGATAATGATAAATTAATACACAGCAAATGGAAAATTCATGTCAACCTCGGCCTAGTAGTTCTAGGGGGAATCATGCTTGCATGTTTTGAGAGATTGCCCGGCAGCAGTGCAGATCTGGAATCCTCTTTTTTAAGCCAAGCAAGTGACATAAACTTCATCAAAAGAAGATGAGATTTAAGAAAAAAAAAAAAAAAAAAAGCTCGGCGAGCTTGAGAGGCCTTCATCTACAAGAACGTTGAGACCGGAAAAGGTCGGAGGTGTATTTTCGGTACAGCATGCTGGAGTCTTTCATCATGATGAGCATGTGAATGACATGTCACGTGGAGAGTTTCAGTAAACTCATTACAATGGGGAGCTTTTACAAAGGTGAAGATGGAGCTGCAGAGAACTATCTCAGTATGTTGGGTCGTTCCCTACGAGGGACTTGTCAACCTAAATACTGATGGAGCTGCCATTGGTAACCTGGGAATAGCGGGGCTGGTGGTTTTCGGGCTCACTTTTGTGTACTAATATTGCAGCAGAAGTGCAGGCGGTATGGTTTGGGTTATAGCTAGCGTGGCTAGAAGGATATAAGAAGATTATATGTTATGGTTGCTATAGATTTAATTAGCTCAGCTGATATAAATACCCATCAAATAGGATGCAGTATTGCGGACGTTGGAGATGTAGTTGAAAGGCTATGGCAATGTGTGTTTAATCATTACATTTATGGTGTGGTTTAATGGTTTATTATCCTTTTTTAGAAGAACTATGATAAAGGTTTGAATCTCCTATTATGTTTTAATTTTATCATTTTTAAATAAAAATGAATTTTATTATAACTTGATATATTTATTAATTATTTACACACAATTAAATAAATAAAGCTAATTCATTAAATGGGATTGAATCAAATAATTAAGATTTAAGTTTGCAAACAAAATGTAAAATATTTATATTCAGAATATATATATATATATATATATATATATATATATATATATATATATAAAGAGAATTTTAATTAAATATAAATTCATATATTTAAAAGCACAACCTTGCACCCAAATAAGGGTTGAGAATTTGAAGACTTAAGAATTTGATGATAGAGTTTGACTTGAAAATTTTAGTTCAGAGTCTAACGTGAAAATTTAACCTGAGGCTACAATATGAATATATATACTATTCCGCTACGTACAAACTCATATTTTTAAAAACACAATCACTATCAACAAGTGGAGGACGATGGATACGTATGATTTATGAAACTAAAGACTTTATTTTATTTACTAAAATTTTGTCAAATTCTCTTATTGACTTAAACATCGGAATGCTTATGCAGGGAATAATCCCTACGTCAGCACGTGATACAAAAATCAAGATGATAACATAAATAATTTGTAACTGTTGTAACCGAGTAATAACAAAATTTTTACTGTTTATTGTTAATAAATAATTTATAAATTTTAAAAGATCTACAAATAAAAATATTCTATATATATATTCTAAAAAATTTACAAATAATAACCGACTCTCAGCAACAATCCTCACGAGGAATAGGATGCCCTACCCCCAAAAAAAGGTTTTAATATTTTATTTTTACTTAAAATGTTGTCAATAGAAAATAATCTTTTAATTTAAATAATTTTATTTAAATATAAATCAAATATAATGAATTATTTGAGTGTGTGGCAAACATGAAATTTACTTAAAAATTGAAATAATTCAGGAGGTTTTTTTTTTAATGTGTCTAATAAGTAAAAAGAATCAATTATGATTAATAAAGAATTTATAGTGCTGGAAAGTATAACCTAGCTGATTAAATAAAGTCAAATTAATTATATCCATATCTCCAAATTTGACAAAATTAATTTAATTTTCAATAAACATAGAAAAACTAAAAAAAAAAAAAGGAATTATGTTAAGTATTACCGAAATAAAAATTAAAAAAAAAAGCTGCAATTTTTTTTTTTTTAATTTTTTTACAAATAGCAGCAAAATTCTATCCACTTAATCTAACTTAAGAAAATCATTTTCAAGTTGACGTGGCAATTTCTTTTATCTTGTTATTTATATAAAGCCAAGTCTTCATATTTCTTCGTCAGACATACTTTCTTTTGCCTCGCTTTCTCTCCCGAAGCACAGAACCTAAGGAAGAAAGCTCTCTCTTATACACGAGAGACGCAAAAGGAGAGGGAAAGATTGAGAGGGACCTTCTAAAACGCTAACTTTAATGCATTTTGAATGAAATCCAGATCCCGTTTTGAGCCCTGGAATCCCTAATTAACATCAAAATTTAAAATTTTTGTGGGATTTTCGTTTTTGTTTTCAATGGCTGAGCTAGGGCAACAAACGGTGGAGTTCTCTAGTTTAGTGAGTCGAGCCGCCGAGGAATCGTTCGTTTCATTGAAAGAACTTGTGGAGAAATCGAAATCAAGCGACCAATCGGATACGGAGAAGAAGATTAATATCCTTAAGTATATAGTCAAGACTCAGCAACGGATGCTTAGACTTAATGTTCTGGCTAAGTGGTGTAAGCAGGTGAGTCGACTGGCTCATGTTACGCTGGAGCTCACTTAGCTAACTCGGTTTCACATTTTCTCTTGGTAGAAGATTTGTGGAAGTTTTTGTTGATTGGGAGAAATTACAGTTTTTTATTAGGAGATTTTAGCTTCTTTTGTTAGGTTTTGAGTTTCAAATCAGTGACTCAGTCAAACGGTAAAAGATTTGTTTTTAGTTGCTAGTGAAATTGGAATGAAAGATTTTATTTGATTTTTTGGAATTTTTCGTGTCAGTGGGGTAAAATCAAGAATTTTATTCGTGGCACACGTTCTTTTGCATCTGGCCGTGTAATTTATCTAATTTTAGTGTATTCGAATCTCTTGAAATGTAGAATCGAGGTATTGTCATGGGATTCCAGCTTGGTATTGTGAGTCATGTCTAAAAAGAGGAAGAAATGAAAATACTTTAGAAATATAAATGCAGTGAATGTTTAAACGAGAGTCAGTTATGCTTGCCATAATATTCATTTCTTATTCAGAAAATTAGCAATGTGCTCAAATAGATTACTTGTGCGGATAAATGTGTAAGAGTTGGTCTGATGATTGCTGGGCTATCATGGATTTCCTTTTTTTTTTTTTAATTTCCATTAACTGTGTTATGAGCTTGCAAAACCTTTTAAGACTTCCATGTTCAATGTCAAGTTGCCGAACTATTAGGTTATGCCGTTATAGTATTTGAACTCAGTCTAGTCATCAAATTTCGTGGTAACATCTCTAGATATGAGTCTAGATTCAATGGACATTGAATATCATACGAAATTGCTCCTTAACATTTTAAGGCTTTTGTAGGATTGATTAATGTTTTACATCATTTTAATTATGTTGGTTGGGGAATTAAAGAGCAAGAATTATCTGACCCAGATAAGAAGTTAACCTGTTGTGATGTGCTACTACTAAATTGTACGGTGAAAGTAAATATGAACATCTATCTCTTATATAAAATTACATAGTGCTTTTAACATAGGAATCAATTGACGTATTAGCTATACATGCTCACATTTAGCCTTATCTTCTGATATACAGGTTCCACTGATACAGTATTGCCAGCAATTGGCGTCTACTTTATCAAGTCATGATACATGTTTCACCCAGGCTGCAGATTCACTATTCTTCATGCATGAGGGGCTACAGCAAGCTCGTGCCCCTGTCTATGATGTTCCATCTGCTGTTGAAGTACTACTCACAGGATCGTATGAGCGTTTACCAAAATGTATAGAAGATGTGGGTATGCAAAGCTCATTGACCGAAGAGCAGCAGAAGCCGGCATCGAAAAAGCTGGACACACTTGTACGCTCTAAATTACTTGAAGTTTCACTGCCCAAGGAAATTTCTGAAGTGAAAGTTTCTAATGGTACCGCTCTGATTCGTGTGGATGGAGAATTTAAAGTGTTAGTTACTCTTGGGTATCGAGGACATCTATCAATGTGGAGGATTTTGCATTTAGAAATACTTGTTGGTGAGAGAGGCGGGCTTGTGAAACTAGAGGAGATGAGAAGGCATGCTCTTGGAGATGACTTAGAACGCAGAATGTCTGCAGCAGAGAATCCATTCATTACCTTATACTCAGTTCTGCATGAGCTTTGCGTTGCACTTGTTATGGATACTGTGATAAGGCAAGTACAGGCGCTTCGGCAAGGGAGATGGAAAGATGTTATTCGCTTTGAACTGATATCTGAAGGAGAGAGTGGTGGTTCCACTCAGCTGAATCAAGACAATGAATCTGATTCAGCTAGTCAACGAACTCCAGGATTAAAACTTGTCTACTGGCTAGATCTTGATAAAAACTCGGGTCCTTTAGACTCGGGATCTTGCCCATATATAAAAATTGAACCTGGACCAGACCTGCAGATTAAGTGTCAACATAGCACATTTGTTATAGACCCATTAACTGGCAAGGAGGCAGGGTTCTTCCTTGACCAAAGTTGCATTGATGTTGAAAAGCTGCTGTTAAGAGCTATATCATGCAATATATATACTCGTCTGCTGGAAATTCAGAAAGAGCTGGTGAAAAATGTGCAAATTTGCCGAGCTCCTTGTGATGTTGTTCTCCACTCGCAGGGTGATGAACCTGATAGTCAGCATAAAAAGGTTGCCCCTTCTCTTATATTATGGGTTTATTTGCCGGCAACTTAATCTGGAATGTTTTAGTAAAGGATCTTGTCATACATGAATAGGATAGAGCCTAAGAACAAAGCTTTTTTTTTTTTTTTTTTTTTTTTTTTTTTTTTTTTTTTCTGTTTACAACATATCTATCAGTTTAACTGGAGTTTTCTATCTCGATCCTAGCTTCAATGGGGTAAAAATTTGACCATTTAGACTAGGTTATTTTTCAAAAGGTTTAAATGATTCTAAGCATGTACATAAGTAGTCAAGAAGGTCTTATCTCTCTCTGTTTTTATTTTAAGTAACTGTCACTTGTATGATAAAGTAATGGATTTCCTTATGAAGCTGCTTGCAAATTGGCCTTTTTAAAAGATTTTTTGCTTTTTGTTTCTCTACCAACACATTCCTCTTTGAGGAGATAGAATATATATGGGCAAAAACTTTAGTCTTGTTGTTTCAGTCCTTCGTCTTTTAACCCTGTTTTCATCACTATTCTGTTGCTGTAGTTTGTAAGATGGTATCATTGATTAAACTTTGTGGTAAATATGCTTTTCTCCCATTTCATGCCGCAGAAGGATTCTAAGCTTGACAATAAGGAACATGAGGGGCAGGAAATATTACGTGTCCGTGCTTATGGTTCATCGTTTTTTACCCTTGGAATAAACATAAGGTTCTATCTTTACCCCTTCAAATAACGAATCATTTCCTTTATGTTTAGTTTTCCACTTTTTCCATTTTGCTCTCCTCTACCACGTGTGTACTTGCCCTTAATTATCCGGACTCAACATTAGGGACCCATTAATATGAAGGAAAAACGGAAAAGATCAGTGCGCATAATGTCCAGTTCTATGATCTAGTTGATGTATAATGTAGCATTTAGAATGAAATTCCTTTTGTTCATAAGCAATTTAATATCCAGGTGATTAGTTGCATGTGAAAAAGCTACATGCATTCCAGTTTAACTATGGGAGGATTGTTCAAACTCCTAAAAGGGTTTAAGTGATTGACTAGTCTTTGTTAGACTGGTTGTTAGTGGGGAACTGTAGTTCATGTAAGCAGATTTTAAGTTTGTTGCTGCATTTGAAACTTTATGTTCTGCCGTTGATGCGAGGATGCTTATCTACCAATTCCGCCTGCAGTATTTGCTGGGAATTTTGATGAGTGTCGGCTCTGGCTTTCACTAGCACAAGAACAAGTCAGCTTGGTTCTTCATTTTTGCAGGGACAATGGATCCTTTACTTTGCCATCTTTGACTGCTAGGATTTCATTCATTACTTAAATGTACCAGTTTTCTTGAGTTGGGCCTATTCTAGATTGAATAGTATCTTATCTCTTATCAGAAACGGAATGACAACATTATTTCTTAATTAAAAAATTGGTGAGAGAATTTTTTACCTGCTTGGTTTAGCAAGAACTTTTTAAAAAAAAAAAAAAAAAATTATGTTCAGAGAAATGTGCATGGTTTTCAAAATATTTTAGAATTAGGAGAAATAATATTATATGAAGTGTTGCAAGAGTTGGCTTTACTGGGACAAACCTAGCAAGAAATTTTGGTAACTAGCTTTTGCCACTTCCATGTTACTCTTACCTGACTTTTGAGGATGCTCTTCACATCTCTCTTTCTTTCTCTCAAAATACTAATGGGGCACTTTCAATTGTTCTTGGTGACTGTGTGGATGCTTCTTTACCTTGTTAATCTTTTTCTATTTCAAGATTTTTGAAGCGTCATCTTTACACTTTGTATGTAGTTGCGTTAATGAAAATTTCTTTGCCTAGTTTAGGATTTCTGAAACTTTGTTTTCGATTGCAGAAATGGCCGATTTCTTCTGCAGTCTTCCCAGAATATTCTTGCACCTTCAGCATTGTTAGATTGTGAAGAAGCTCTAAATCAAGGAACTATGACAGCAGCTGATGTTTTTACAAGCTTGCGAAGCAAAAGTATATTACATCTATTTGCTGCCATTGGCAGATTCCTTGGCCTCGAAGTAACCAACTCCAACCTTTTTTTATTGTTACTAAGTGCTATGTAACTGCTTTTATGCTTCATTTTTTTATTTGCTATTAATGAATAAATGAATAAATGATGATCAAAATGATTAATAAACGAATCTGGATGTTGGATTCTTGTAGGTCTATGAACATGGTTTTGCTGCAGTGAAAGTGCCCAAGAACCTTGTGAATGGTTCTGCTGTATTGGTAATGGGGTTTCCAGACTGTAAGAGTTCTTATTTTCTCTTGATGAAACTTGATAAGGATTTCAAGCCTCTGTTTCAACTGCTAGAGACTCAGCCAGATCCGTCAGGGAAGGGTCATTCATTTAATGACTTAAATAATGTGTTGCGCATCAAGAATATCGACATTAGCCAGATGCAGATGCTTGAAGATGAAACAAATTTGAGCATACTTGACTGGGGGAAATTACTTTCATTTTCGCCTAATTTTCGGAGCCTGGATCAGACATCTGAACATGGCCTTCTTTCTGAATTTAACCTTGATGGCTCTATGCAGATTGCTGCGGGTCCATCATCAAGCTTTTCATCTATTGTTGATGAAGTTTTTGAAACTGAAAAGGGGACATCTGCAACTTCTTTTCCTTCTCAGAATTTTTCTTCATTCAGTTCATCTCCTGCTTCTCATCTTGCTTCTGTCCCAATGAATCTCCATAGTGTAAAAGCCAGAACACCCTCTCCAAAGTGGGAAGTAGGCTTGCAGGTCTCACAGCTTAATAATGTTGCAAAAGTATCGAGTCCAGGTACTCATTATAGTGGTTCATTGTACCCACTGAAGGGCTCACTTCAGTCTACTTCTTTTGGTTCATTACCTTCCGGCTCAGGAAGAAACACAGCTGCAAAGAAGCTGTCTGCTTCAAAATCTGAGCAGGATCTGGCTTCTCTTAGGTCTCCGCATTCAGCTGAGATTGGAACATTGGATGAAGATCAGTTGAGATTGCTAAATGATACATCAAAGGATGCAATGACAGCAAGTAGGTCATCTCGACTATTATCTCCACCCAGACCTACTCTTCCTCGAGTCTCTTCAGCAAAGCCGCATGGACCTAGAAGCTCATCTTCTGCAAATCTAACTGCAGCTATTAGGTTTGCTGGATCAAGCCCCTTGGCTTCACCACCCGTATGTAAGATACCTTCTCTGAGTTCTTTTTTTTTTTTTTTTTCCTGGATAAGTCTGTTCGAACTGTCATATGGTTAGGAATATTTGACTAGCAAAAATGCCCTTTTTGCAGCCCAAGCAGCCGAAACTACAATTTGTCATGGTACTTCTCATAATGTTTCCAAACGTGACAAAAATCCACGAAAACATACTGTTTCAGATATGTTGAGTTTGATTCCTTCTCTCCAAGGTATAGATGCTGATGCAGGATTTTCTAAGAGAAGGAAAACCTCTGATGTTGCTTACACTCAGCAGCCTTCGTCACAGTTGCTTCTATCTTCGGAAATGATCTTCAAGACTGAAGCATACAGTTATGGTAATCTCATAGCTGAAGCAAATAAAGGAAATGCACCTTCTAGCATCTATGTTTCAGCTCTTCTTCATGTGGTTAGGCATTCTTCACTTTGTATTAAACATGCCAGACTCACTAGCCAGATGGAAGAACTGGCCATTCCATATGTTGAAGAAGTGGGTCTAAGAAATGCTTCCTCAAATATATGGTTCCGACTCCCATCTTCCCGAGATGATTCATGGCGACATATATGCTTGCGACTCGGCAGGCCTGGAAGCATGTGCTGGGATGTGAAAATAAATGACCAACACTTCAGAGATTTGTGGGAACTTCAGAAGGGAAGTAATAATACATCTTGGGGCTCTGGCGTGCGCATAGCCAATACATCTGATGTGGATTCTCATATTCGGTATGATCCAGATGGTGTTGTTCTGAGTTATCAATCTGTTGAGGCAGATAGCATTAAGAAGTTGGTGGGAGATATACGAAGGCTCTCTAATGCTAGAATGTTTGCCCTTGGGATGTGGAAATTGCTTGGGGTTAGAGCAGATGACAAACCTGAAGAAGGCAGTGCAAACTCTGATGTTAAAACCCCAGTTGGAGGCAAAGGTGCAGTTGATGCTGCTGATAAGTTATCGGAACAGATGAGGAGGTCTTTTAGAATTGAGGCAGTAGGATTATTGAGTTTGTGGTTCTGCTTTGGATCAGGTGTCTTAGCTCGCTTCGTTGTGGAGTGGGAATCAAGTAAAGAAGGTTGCACAATGCATGTGTCCCCCGACCAACTTTGGCCTCACACCAAGGTTTTTTTTTTTTTTTTTTCTTTTCCTTTCTTTCCTTTTAAATGAGAGTTCTTCCTCCTCTAGTTCTTTTTTCTTATTTATTTAACCATGATTTTATGTTTATTAGTATCATTTGCGAGCCATTTTGATATCTTTCACGTTTCTTTTCTTTTGTGATATTACAAAATGTCATGGCCCATTTTTAATTTTGTTTTCCTTATGAACTTGACTAAGAAGGTTAGATGGACTTGAGATGGTGCCTCTTTTTCATGAGTTTTTTAGATGATGTCATTTCTTAGCTGAGTTTTTCAGAACTACTCTTAATGAAAGGTTACTGGTGCTGTGGTGGCTGACTTTAATGCTTGGTTGAAAACTTTATTACTTTTTTCCTTTACTAGCTTTTGGACAAATGGGTTTTAGCTTAAAGTTGCTGATCATTTTGTTGAACTGTACTGAGAGAAAGGATGATCATTAATGAGCATAAGGAGTTCCCTTGACCAGTAAACCAGTAACCTGCATGAATGTGTCTAAGTAGGTTTCAACAATAATTCCCCTTGAACTACACTGTCAGTGTGTGATCACTTATGGGACATGGCTCGATAAACATGTAATAAGCTAGTCTCACATAAGGACCAAGAAAATTTTTTAAATCTTAAACACAGATGATATTTTTTTCAACATTGGAATATAATGTATATAGTTTGAATTCTCTGGATAGTACTGGAATTTGTCTTTGGTTCGAATCTAATCTACTTAGTTCTAAGTTCCCTACATGTATCATAAATGCACTAATTCTGTGGTTTCTTTATACAGTTTTTGGAAGATTTTATAGATGGAGCTGAAGTTGCATCCTTATTGGACTGCATTCGGCTCACTGCAGGACCTTTGCACGCTCTTGCTGCTGCAACTCGGCCTGCTCGAGCTAGTCCTGCTCCAGGGGTTCCTGGGGCATCTTCAGCTATTTCTTCTATGCCAAAACAGTCAGGATACATACCATTGCAGGGACTTCTGCCGAGCAGTTCAACTACAAATGTTAATCAGGCTGCTTCTGCTCCAGCTGGAAATCCTGCTGCATCTGCTTCTGCAAGCTCTCTGGGGAATCATGGCCTCCATGGGGCTGCAATGTTAGCTGCTGCGGGGAGAGGTGGCCCTGGCATTGTCCCCAGCTCATTGTTACCCATTGATGTTTCCGTTGTATTACGTGGTCCATATTGGATACGCATAATATATCGCAAGCGTTTTGCAGTTGACATGAGATGCTTTGCTGGAGATCAGGTTTGGCTGCAACCAGCAACACCACCTGCAACGCCATCCAAGGGGGGACCTTCTGTTGGAGGTTCCTTACCATGTCCACAGTTCAGGCCTTTCATTATGGAGCATGTTGCCCAAGAATTAAATGGACTAGATTCTGGTTTCACTGGTGGTCAACAAACAGTTGGCCTGGCAAATTCAAACAACCCAAACTCAAATTCAGGTCCACAGCTTTCAGCATATGGAAATAGAGTTAACATTCCCACTTCTGCAGCAATGTCTAGGGCTGCAAACCAGGTAGCCAGTTTAAACCGGGTGGGAAATGCCCTTCCAGGATCACCAAATTTAGCTGTTGTAAGCTCGGGATTGCCAATACGTCGTTCGCCTGGTAGTGGTGTTCCTGCACATGTAAGGGGGGAACTGAATACAGCCATTATTGGTCTTGGTGATGATGGAGGATATGGAGGTGGATGGGTTCCTGTTGTTGCTCTTAAGAAGGTTCTGAGGGGTATCCTTAAGTACCTCGGTGTTCTATGGTTATTTGCCCAGTTACCAAATCTCTTGATAGAGATCCTGGGGTCAATCTTGAAGGAAAATGAAGGTGCACTTTTGAACTTGGACGAGGAACAGCCTGCCTTACGTTTTTTTGTGGGGTAAGAGAGTAAAAGTTCTAAATTTACAGTTAATATGCTTCTCTCCACTTATCTTTTCTACGTGCCTTAAATTTAGATCTTTATTTCTTGTTTTCTCTCTATCTTGATGAATTGACAGGCTTTATGTTCAAATTACATGATTAATTTGGTTGCTGCAATTGTCATTGGGACAAATTGATGGGATAATAATAGATGTACAAGATATGACAATTAGGATAACTTCTAACTGTGATCAATATAAAGGTAGTCTTTTGATGCCTGGCATTGAATTTGTCAACCTCTCTTAAAAGTCTTCAGTTTGTTTGCATGGTTAGACCTAGGTGTGGTTGGACCATCTGAATTTTGGTTGGCTCCACTGTGTCTCACATTTTAACTCCTTATAGACAATCAATCGGTACTAGAGAGAGGAATGCAGAAGACATTGTGGTCAGTCTTGGGCTACGTCGCGTGCTGATATTCCTGTGGGAAGAGGGGAACAGTTTTCAGATGATTGTGTTTGTTGCTTGAAATTGCAGTATCGGATTCAACTTCCTAAACAACCGCATAGATTTCTTTCCACATGATTATTAGTTTTTTATGTTTCTAAAAATTATACTTCAGCAGACATGGAGCCACGTAAAATTTAGGATGAAAATAGAGATGGGAAAGTATAATATAATTGATTAGGATTTCTTTGGTTGGATAAAGAGACAATTAAAACATAGGGGAGAATAGCGTAGCATTGTTGATTGTTCGATTTCTGTTGGAACCCTTCTTCCTCTCTAGGCTATTTTTCTGTATTTTGTATGATATATGGAGGAACCCTATGTTGTTTATGTAGTCATCTTCTGATTGCATGTCTTTCTGCAGAGGCTATGTGTTTGCCGTAAGCGTCCACAGAGTTCAACTTCTTCTTCAGGTTCTTAGTGTGAAGCGCTTCCATCATCAGCAGCAGCAACAACAGCAACAAAACAATGCTAATACTCAAGAGGAATTAACTCAATCTGAAATAAGCGAGATATGTGACTACTTCAGTCGCCGTGTTGCATCAGAACCCTATGATGCCTCTCGTGTTGCATCATTCATCACTCTACTCACATTACCCATATCAGTTCTAAGAGAATTCCTGAAATTAATAGCATGGAAAAAAGGATTAGCCCAGACACAAGGTGGAGATATAGCTCCTGCACAGAAACCCCGAATCGAGTTATGTCTTGAAAACCATAGTGGGGTAAATGTTGATGATACTTCTGAAAGTTCATCTACAACTAAAAGCAATATCCACTACGATCGACCTCAGAACTCTGTTGATTTTGCTCTAACCATTGTACTTGATCCTGCCCATATACCTCATATAAATGCTGCTGGTGGTGCAGCTTGGCTGCCCTACTGTGTCTCAGTGAGATTAAAATACTCATTTGGTGAAAATCCTAATGTGTTCTTTCTTGGCATGGAAGGAAGCCATGGAGGACACGCGTGCTGGTTACGACCTGAAGACTGGGAGAAATGCAAGCAGAGGGTGGCTCGAACGGTGGAGGTTAGTGGGTGTTCAGCTGGAGATGCCACTCAAGGAAGGTTAAGAACAGTGGCAGACCATGTACAAACGGCTCTCATCTGTGCCTTCAAGGATTGAGAGATGGTAGCAGACTTTTTTGGTAGTATCATGTAACTAACTACAATGTCTAAGAAAAATCTTAATTTTCTCTACTGATTTGATTTGCATTTCACTGTAAATTTGATTAGTGTTAATATTTTGCACAACTAGCAAGCTTTTAATGAAAATTTTACTTTCTTCCTCCAAAAACAGAGAAGAGTCTATTCTAGTAGTGTATCTTGGCAATAGAAATCAAATTATAGTTGGTTGGAATTGTGTATTGAAAAGTAAATTTGTCAATTTTAAACATGATATGAATGACTGGGATATATGATAGTGATATAGAAAAAAAATCTTATAAGAATTTAATACATGAATTGCCGATTATCAGGTTTAAATTCAAACTACAATTGATTTTTTTTTTCCCTTTTCAGTCATGTATGATTTGAAGATGTCCAAGGCATAAACTAGCTATTTGTAGAACCCTAATGGTGGTGGACTAGGCCTCTTTTCTCCCTGACAAAAGGCAAAATACTCATAAATTGTGCTGTGGACATTCTTTATAGTAATCAAACATATGTTTATCCAACTAAATTCTTTTGTACCATTCTAGCTCTAGACAAGAGAGAAGGGTCACTAGCTTTACCACTTTTTTGTAAATGTATGAATATACAACTTCTCTACCTCTTTGTCTCTCCAATAATTCAAAAATGAATTGAAATCCGTATTTAACTTTTAATTTAAATGTCTCACGGATTATCTCACAAAATACACATTATAAATATAAATTTAAATGTTTATATATAACATAATTGATTCTCACAATATTTCTATATGAAATTGAAATATTACATACTAATTAACAAATTGACTTTTTAAAAAAGACTCGCCTTATAAATAAAAGTAGTAATACGGGTACTAACTTTTTAATGAAAACCAGGAACTTCCATTATAAATTTCAACTTGCATTAAAATTTTCTTCAAATACATAATACACATGGTTATCCATCCCCTTTCAATGGTCCCACTTCCCACCGTCCAAGAAAGAAGAAAGAAAGAGAGTTTCACACCACCAGTTATTTTTGGTCTTCCTCCACTCAACCGACCGTGGATGTTAGAAGGGAAAAACATCAATGAACCTTTGAAAGTTGCTTTCCTTTGACTAAGCCATGGCGTAACATCAATATGTCTTTCCATGTTTTTCAAGCTTAGGCATTGGAAATCACTCTCCTTACTTTTTCTTCTTTTCTTTGCTTTTTTGAACAAAACTGAATAAAAGGAGGATGAAAAAGTTGCACTGATTTGATTGCTGTTGCCGATGAGAATTAGAGATTGGACCGAAGCAAGAAAATAGCCATTGCGATTGAGTACGGGACTATATTACAGGATTTGGGACCCCATATATGCACGCTAGGAGTCGTTTACCGGCACATGCAATCTCATGATGCTGTTTTGGTCTATGAAGGGGTGCTTGATTCGGGTTTGACAATGGTTGGTGCATCCGGTTGGTGTGTTTGGAAGATTGCGGAGGCCAGTGATACAGGCATGATGCAAAGCGCCTTGGACTGAAGAAACTGCATGGCAGCTCCTATGTCTTCTTCCATCAGCTTAGCTACTTGCTGTTCGGTGCCATCATTTGACCATTTCTCCCAAGCGGGCTGGATTCCACCTTCTACACCATCTCCCTATTCACAGAGGGACAGAAGTAAAATCACGGAAAATATAACTTAGAAAACATGGAAGCTCGAAAAAGAAAGCCAACTACTTGGTCTAGTTAATAGATTCGTAGAAGTCGACCTATCAAATGTACATGTATGCAATCCTAGTATACAACAATGTATGGGACTCAAAAATAAATTACAAAGTGATCGGGAGATTTCTTTTCATGCATACATATGATAATTTAATGCCTAATCATAGAAAATCGAGCGATTATTTAGTACGGTGAGATTCAGAATTATGATTTTTCCCTATGCATTACCTCAACGGATGATAAGGGTACATCAGCTACAAGCTGAGCCACAGCACCTGCTGCACCAAGTCTGCTCATGCTCAAAACCTGTTCAAATAGTCGACGTTATTGATGTCACGTGGTGAAAATAATTGATAACAGAAATTTGCTGTTTGCCAAAAGAAGTAACAGTCATCTAATTCTTCCAAGAACAGTAATGCAGTTCACGCTCGTTACTATTCCATAATGACTTATTTGTAATCTTGAGTTTCCGACACCAGACAAGAGTCAATTCACTTTGACATTATAACAACTACACTCATAAAGGAATTCCTTAAGGTCTTCATAGATGTCTAGTATTCGGCATGAGGGTCCTACCTGAGATAAGGACTTAGCAAAGACTTTTGGAAAACATTATCAGAACAAGTAATTCACATGTTATTGCAAAAGCAGAAATGATGAATTCAATGTGTTCTAAAAGCACATGGAGAAAATGGAGTACTTGAAATGAAATCTGAGAAGATATTTACAATCGAAGTATCTTTAAATTGATTCCTTAGCATATTGAGAAAGACTATTTAACAACAAACATTTGAAATACCTTCACTTGAAGCCTTAGAAACTTCACATAATCTACAATTTCATCAAGCATGGCTGCCTTATCAGTCTGCAGAAGATTTGATAATGCATCAGCAAATATATACATAGAAATTGGATGTTTCCATGGATTTCATAAAAAAAAAAAAGGGAAAATTTTTCATGCTCTCGTCTTGCCATGTATAATTCATGGAAATGTGACAAAACTCGGGGCATGGAGAAGTGTTAATACTTTGAAATACCTAAGCAGCTAGAAGCTCTAACCTTTGGCTTAGTCAATAAGCAAAAGCAATAAAAACATACCACTCTAATGCAGAAAAACAGCATTCAGTAGGACAGAAACAAATTGGTTTATTTTACTCTTCATATACCAGGAAGAGGAATGAAATTGGAGCAGAAAACAAGTACACAAAAAACATCTATGAATTATGCCAAAGTTGATGCAAACCTTGTTGCAGCTAGGAACCAATTCCTGCAAAACTTTCATTCTTTCTGCGATTCTTTCTCTACGTAACTGCACTCACAGAAGGTTGTCGAGTGGGAAGGAGGTCAAGTGCAAAACCATGTAAGTAAAGGGGGAAAATGTACGAAAAGATAAAAGATAAGGACTAAATAAAATAAAATAAAAAAGAACAGATTACCATAATTCCTTTTGTACTAAGAAAAGAAAAAAACATGTCATATAAAGACCATTCTTAGTATCGTGAATCAAAAGGAACTAAGCGGTGGCTCGTAAGAAAATTTCTGACATAACAGAAGCCCCATGTTATATCATTCCAAGTTTTATGAAACAGAAATTGAGTTTACCCGCTCAGCAATACTGTGGGGATCCGTTGCCTGTCCTCGTCTAGCTCGCACCCTTGGACGGATGGTAGGTGGTGGTGGTACAGCAGCAACTGGGCCTGATGTTGGCTGGCTATGAAATGGCTGCATCAGGATGTGATAGATTATGTAATCAAATTTCTAAGGTTATGAAAAAAAGAAAAGAAAAGAAAAGAAAGATCAACTTCCTAACGTATCAAAGGACATATACAGACAATACAGAATTAATCAGTCCTTTAGTTAAACAGGCAATGAGCTTTGATGATATGATCACCGGTTGATAGCATCTTGAGAATTTGCATAGATAAATCAAAGAAAGAAAAAGGCTAAAAATTGTCAGAATCACAACTCGCAGTGTGCATAACATAATTATCTTCATAAATAAATTAGTGAATTTCTATCATTTTGTAAATTGGCTCACTGGCCTATTTTCATTATATCGTATTTTCTAAGTCTAAGACGGCCTGAAGAGCCGGATTCAGGTAAGAATAAGCACAAAGGACAGCTACGAACCAATAGTTCTCGATATCAGAAACATGGCACCCCAAATGAATGCATGATTAAACTACATCCAGAAACTTTCATTACAGATTCATGGGATTAAATTTCAGCATCCAGTTTCCTAAGCTGATCAAGACTCGAAGAAACGCTAATCAAATCAAGGATACTTCTCTATTTTCTTACGAAATTAATCACCGACTTTGGCTTGGAACAAATTCAACAAGTACTTGCATAAGTTGGTAATGTCACAATAAGATAATCACAACTTGTACTTAAAAATTTCCAAGCCAATTGACAAACCCTCAAATGACTTAGGAAATCAACAAACTAAGAAATTCTGTACCCAAAAATCATGCCAAAAACCTGCAAACCAAAAGCAACACAAAGATATAAAAATGGCTTAACCAAACACTGCAGTCATCCACATAAGTCAAAACTTTGGCCTCAACCATTTCTTCAAGTAACAGCCAACAGGAAACCCCAAACTAACTTCTTTGCGCTTGTCACACACGCTCTTGTATCAACACTAGGAGCGCGTGGGAAATCTATTTCCTGACAAAGATCATCACCTCAAAAGCTGAATGGGACCACTCAAGTGTCAAGTCCCTCCCTTTTAAGTTGCACACACCATTCTGTTGTGTCAGTAATTACTTCCCTTTCACTCCACCTCCCTCAAAGAGCGTGCAGAGCACGAATATAAGTATACTGGAAATTAAATACAACACTAATATATTGATTAAATACACCCCTGAACTTGATCATGCCGGAACCGTTTAAAAAGGGCAAGTTTTTTACAGTACACACTTCAAAGAAAAAGAGAACAAAAAGGTGCTTCAATCTCAAATTTTAATTTCTTCTTGGTATATGCTAATGGAAAAAACTTTACAATAGTCCAATACAACCCAATAATAATTTAGTAAAAACTAGGTATGAATTTGAAATAATTAAAATATCGATGTGATGTTTAATATGTTGGCATGAATGGCATAATAACTTTTATATTTAAAACAAATACGATTCCATACAAAAACATGAATTATCGTGTTTACTTAACCTATCAAGGGCGTTTTTGTCCAAAAAAAATAAGTATACCTGGTGGAGATGGGGTGGAGGCTGAGTAGGAGGCGGTGTAGGGCGGATTTGCTGAGTTTGCATTTGTCCAAAGGGCGGAAACAAACTTGTCATATGCATGGAATCTCTCTCCTGCCATAAAGCAAAGTTACAAAATACACATTATGACCGAATTACCCTTCTAATTTTCTTCCTTTTAAGTATGTAACCTTCTGCAGTAATTCTAAGTTGGGTGAAATTCCCAGTTGGAAAAAGACAAGCAGCTTTCATTTTCCAGCATGAATAATTATGAAAAGCAGCTGAAATTCAGAATCCCCTAGACCTAATATCCTATCATCGTTTACAAATCTTGAAAAAGAAAATTCTGTTTAGATTCTACCATTATTGCTATATTATGTCGTTGGATAATCCACAGCCTTTACTGAATGGAATCTTTTTGTATCCATTCTTCTTCATGCAAGCATGAAGAAGATAAGAAGGTATTGAAAAATGATAGAAAAAGAACAACCCAGAACAGCCAATTCTGAAATTATTCATCAGTCAAGGACAAAATAAAATTATTAAAGTGGCCCATTTTCTATACCCAAGTTTGAAAAGAGAAGGGAAAGTGAAGAATGATGGTAAAAAAACAAACAAAAAGGATGTAATAGATGGAGAGGGAGATTGATTGAATGTCATACACTGATTCCAGAAACAGCAGAAGCAGATGAACATGAAGTGGTGGTGTTGTTGTTGTTGTTGTTGTTACTGTTGTTGCTGTCAACTGCAACTCCATCTTCATGTCTTAAGAATCCATGTTCCAAATTCAACCCTACAGGCATCATTCCCATCCCTCTAAACCCTCCAACACTGCCACCAGCGGCAACACCTCTTGACCCTAACTGTAACACCATAGGCAAGGGGGCACCGCCTATTTCACCACCACCATAGCCTGGCGGCACAACCAGTATTTGCTCAAAGAAATCATCTCCTAACCCAGCTTCCTGTTGATTACCTGCCATGTTTAACACTTGAGCAAAGACACTGCTTCCCTCTTTTGCTTTGTGCTTGAGTTTTACTATATATAGGAGAAGTATTTGTCAATGTTTTAGACAGTTGAAATAGAACTTGAAAACTGGGTTCTCTCTCTTTCTTCTCTTTACTTCTTTCTTGGCTTATGGAAGTTACGGGGTTTTAACGGGGTAACCAAGAAAGGTGTTGGAGAAATGGGTGGCAGATCCGGAGCCCGATAACCCGGAAAGAGAATTGTGGATGCCGAGAAGAATTTTCAAGTTATGGCCTTTTCCTCGGTATTGGTTTGCTGTCTCTCTGCTGTTTCTTTGTAGTTTTGCTTAGGCTTTAGAGATAGAGTGCTTTGGTTTGGGTTGTGAGCTACCAGCTATGGTTTTAAAGAGAGACAAATAGGGAAGTTACCTTCTTTAAAATGAACACAAAGGGTACTAAGGCCAACTGCCATGGACGAGCGTGGGGAGCAAACAATCAAAGAATAGAAAGAAATCAAATGAGGTGATGATGAACTCCACTCTTGTGTTGTAAAGTACAAATAATCAAGAATTGAATCATATTTCAATCTTAGTTTTAAATTTATTATCTTCTTCTGTTTAACAAAGTTGAAATATAAATTAAGCTTTTTACTGTTCAATATATAATTAATAAAAGAATTATTATTGAATATATTGTTAAATTATATTATATTTGGATTAAAGATTGAAGAAGGAAAGGAAAGTAAAGTAAAATAAAGTAAAGTAAAGGATGATTGAAAACCTCTCTTATTTGAAAAAAAAAAATTTAGTTAAGAAAATGAAAGGAGGAATGAGTGAGCATCTTTTATTTAGTTAAAGGTAATTTGGATTGATAATAAGATTGATTTCGATAAAATTAAAAATGATAATTTAAGATAATAATTTTTTTTTTTAATATTTCAAGTGAAATATGTATTATTATATTTAATTTCGTTTATAAAATTTAAAAATTTTACTAATAATATATTGAATAATTATTCTTAATAAAATTTATTAAGTAAAAGTTTAAGATGAACTTTTTTTACAATAAAAAATATAAAAAAATGACATTGGGAGAATTTGGAGCATTATCTATTTTTATTTTATTTTATTTTATTTTATTTTATTTTATTGCCTTTCAATGTAATTTATGCTAAGTGACACATTAGAGTCCACATCAGTACAACTACCTTTTAAAGCGTGTGTTTATCCTTGCATTAAAAACTTGAAGAAAGTTTTAGATCTATTAATTATTTTTATTTTTATTTTTATTTCTCTCCCTCATTTATTAATAGAATTTTTAAAATATATAAATATCATTTCAGTTGAATGAAAAAATATATATTATCATAAAATAATCATTTCGTATAATTTTTTTGTCATTTCACCGTTCCCTTTTAAAACTCCAACACTCATAATTTTATGGTTGAAATTTTTATAAATGGCATTCAATTTCAATAATAAATATCCTCTTGAAGATCCACTTAGTGGGCCATTGTTGTGTATGTAATTGTGATTAATTAACCAATAATGCTAAAAATTTTCTGTCTAATCAAAGTTTAAACCACTCTTAACCCTAAATGGGGGTATTACTGTTCTTGTTCTTTGGTAAGCTTAAAAGGTATGTTTAATGCTGTTCTTAACATGTGATTACTGATTACCAACCTAATTAAGAAAATTAAAAAGTTTGTACAGAGGATGGGACCCATTTTAGAAGAAACAATGATTCTTGGCCAATGGACAATGGCCATGATTTGCTGGGAGGGATGAGAAAGTCAATTTGAGTGGGCTCAGACTGCCCCCACCACAGGAAAATACAAGGAAAGTGGGCTCAGGCTGAAATACAGTTCATTGATCAACAATAGTTAGAGACGTCAACTATTTGATTTCGATTCTTTTATTTGAAATCAAAATTAAATTCTAGTTATCCGAGTAATTAATTTAAATATTTTAATATATATTTGGAATAATTTATGAATTTCATCAAATTTTTTAATATATAATTTTATTAATTTATTATTTTACTCATAATATATTATTAAAATTTAAAAAATCAAACTAATCGAATCAAATTCGAACTTATTGAATCGAATTTATATAGTTTAAATATTTTATCAAATTAAATTTCAAAATTCAAATTCAATTAAATTTAATTTAAATTTTAAATTTTAAATTTTCAAATCAAATCAAACTCAATCACAATACTTGATCGTTTTTGACTCACATTGATACATTGATTACACCCATAACATGGACATCAACTCTGCTTTCAGGGATAGTTTATATAAGCAACTCGACAATAAACCTCTATAAAAACTTAAAAATTTGAAATTAAAAATTTATTATTTAATTATCGTATCATATTTAAAATTATAATTATTAAATATTAATCCGTACTATTTTTATATGCTTTCATGTCATTTTCATATGGTGTATTTAATATTGCCAAATCTGCCGAATAAGGAACACTTCCTCGGGCCACTTTCAAAGATTTTTATGTCTTTTACCCTTTTCTGCCTTGCGCAACAAGATAGCATTACGACTCAAACCATGTGTTCAAGCTCTCATGTAGGACAAAAGCTTAGAGCACTTGATCAATGGATACTAACTAAAACCTCAATTTCTTAAACATGCACCGGAAACAATATATCAAACAATTGTCTCAACATTTGATAAATAATTGCCAAGGAAACTGATCTACATTCAAAACTATTTGTTTAAAGCTCATTGATACAACAGGAGGAATTGAGAAATTATACCAACCAGACGATGGTTTTACAAACTCATACACTCTCTTTAGTGCTGGAGACCTCAACGTCTGGTTTCTTCTCTTCACTAACTGCGGTAGGGTTCTCCTCAGATTGCTCTGTTAGCACCTCGGGATCCTTTTTGAGCTCAGACTCGAACTCCTTTGCGGCCTGCAAAATATATAGATTATCAAATTTAATCTTATTGACCGTGTAGAATGTCAGCAATGCTACATCTACATTAGCCATATTACTTGGAAACATCTTGGGGAACATATAAGAGAAGATAATTTTTCGATAATTGTAAAGGCGGCATTGTATAAAATAATTAGAAACTGAATTTATTGACAAGTGAAAAAATGTCTCATAGCCATGTTTAACAAGTTATCTATAGATCAAGTCATCCTTTCCTCGCCTTTCGACTTCTTAGCTCCTTGTCTTTCCACCTTTATTTTTAAGAAATCCAAATAGGGGAACTTTACTCTCTCCTTACTTTTTTTCTTCTCCCTTTTCATTCATTCTCATTCCCTTCCCCTTGTGGTTCCAATAATATAAGCTTAAGCCTTAAACCGCGAATTGTTCTTTCCATGCAGCAAAATAAGCATGCCATCTAAAAGGGCTATACCAAATGAACTCTACATGAAAGATTAACTCAAGCCACTAACAAGGAGATACCACAACACTCATCATCATCATCATCATCAGAGCCTTTATCCCAATACAGGGGTAGGCTATATGAATCAATATATGACCTCATGCTAAGTTGGCAGTATGAATTCTCTTCCTTCACTCATTCCTATCTAAAGTAATGTATTTTTCCAACTCTCGTTCTACCATATCTTTCCGAATTATTTTCTTCTAAGTCTTTTTTGGTCTTCCCCTACCCTTTTTACTTCATTCATAGCCTCCATGCTCCAGAATGAACCACCAAAATGTTTTCCATGAACCATAATGCTTAACATAAGCTATACAAGAATGTCATTGAAATTCAATTTAAAATGAAAAGATTCTTAGGATATCATGATGCCCTAGGATCACCATCTCTAACTCGCATCATTTACTTGACAAAGAAATGGCATTTCGTTTTAGTTTTCACTGAGCAAATGAAAAAAGAACCTCCCTAAATTGGAAGAATGTAAAGCAAGCCATCTACTTGCATATTTCTTCATATTTTGCCCACTAAACCTAAAATTTAGGAGCAAGGCATGCAATACAAAGAGGTTCTACTATCACCTTAACTTGACCAAGCAAAGAATGATATCCTTAAGCAATTTGAATTAGGAAGCAAAGAAAAGGTAAGAAGCAAAGTAAGATAATAGAGAGGTGCTTCTCAGATTAATTTGCCCAAACTCATCTTTATATTCTTAGCAATTGGAATGCAGAAGGGAAAGGTACAAAGAGGCTTGAGAATGACACCCCAAATAATTCTATCAAAAGAATATAGTTTTATTATAGGAATAAAAAGTTCGCTAACAGTAGCCAGTGAGTATAATCCTTCTGGGAAAACTAGACAATGCATGTTTGAATTAAGATCGTTGGATATATTTTTCTCTAGAACTTAAAAAACTGTTTGGCCAAAAAAAAAAAGAACTTAAAAAACCGGCATCTCAAGAGAAGATCATATCTTAGCAGGGATCATCATTTCAGTTGTCTACTTAGAGGGATCAGTTTCAGCTGTTCACTGACCAAGGAAATGTAAATTATTAGCATAGCCAACTTAAAGTGGAAAGCATCTCCCTTGTTACCATACAACATTTAGCTTCAATGTTAATTCATTGTGGAGCTTCCAACTTATAAAAAACAGGTCATAGTAATTCTTGTATCCCAGCTAAATCATCCTAATTTTATTTTGTTCTCGGAAAAACTAAGAAGAATTGTTTTGGTAGTCTTTGATTGGTTTCACCTTAGATCCAAAACTACTTACTCTGACAATAAATTACGGCAGCTCCAGATATCCTATAGCTCGGATCTCAACCTGCTCTGCTCCAAGATTTGACTTGATTCTTAACTCTTTACATGTTACTCAAAGTGGTTGTGCAAAAGAATTGGGCTTTAGACTGATATATGGTCAACCTAGCAGCAGGTAGCTATTAGGTCATAAATAACAAAACTCAGATAGAGTCTTTATTTTCCACTTGGTTTTCCTACAGTTGTTGACAAACAAAAAACAAGGTACAATATTATTCTATTTTTGTTTCATTGGTCTTGTAGTTTACTTTAGTAAAACAAGTTTCCTTTTCTAGTGTTATTGTTGATTTCATCTTGCTATACGTTCCTTGTGGGTTTAAAATAAAGAATCCAGTGATAATGTGCAAACCCACTATGCTAGGAATTTTTTGGTAGCAACTCACATGCAATAGAAGAGAGGCTGCACTTAATGGAAGGTTAGACAATAATGGGGACTGATTAATACTAAAACTAGCAACCATCGAAGCTGACTGTAGTGAATCCTAGATTTCAACGAAAGAAACTACTCCAATTATCATCAATGAAAACCAGTAAAACTAGCTCACCAATCCTATTTCCCATAACAAGTGCAATGCAGTTTAACTCATATCTACTAAACCAAGCTACATATTTGGATAAAGTTCCCTAAAGACAAGGTGTGAACTATGAATGAACCACTCATTGCATTCATCTATCAAACATGTTAGGAAAAGAAATACTAAGCAAGTTTCTTGAAAACTCTTAGTATACAGGTTCAGTAGTTCCCAATGCATTCAAGGTGATAAACAATTAATAGCGTCAAGAATTAATACTATTGGTCTAGAGGTTTGAAGGAAGCAAGATATGTACTTATATGTACTAACTTTAAGTTAGTAATGTATTTTGAGTAATCTGCTTCTTCCTTTTAGATTCTAGCCATACAATGCCTACAGAGCTACTTTTAGCAACCATTCAATAAATGTCAAATAACCAAGAATGAAATGCATCAAGACAACCCAATATTTCAGTGAACATAGGACATTTTTATAACCAAATTTAACAATTCAGAAAAACTATAAGTAAATTTATCCTCTCTTAGCTCAATTTTCTTTTCAAATATTAACCCCAATTAAAACAACATAACAAAGTCATCTAATTGTTCAAATTTTAATTGATCACCTAATTAAGCAGCACAACAATTCTTTCCTTTTCATATTTCTTCTCAGATTTCTCATCAACAATGCCAAAGGCTCCATTTTACAACAACCCAAATAGCAAAAGAAACATTTTTGAACAAAAGGGTTCAAACACTGGATCATTTCCCTTCAGTTTTTGGCATATCAAGCAAAACCCAGAGAAGGAAATCAACAAACCTGTTGAAAACCCTTGACAGTTTTCCCAATAGTCTTCCCAACTTCAGGCAACTTCCTTGGTCCAAATACAAGAGCAACCACTCCAGCAATAACAACAAGTTCAGGCACACCAAGACCAAACAAAGCATTGCAAACAAGACCCCTTGTTCTCCTTCTTGGTTGACCAACAACAGAAACAGATTTGCTTTGAGATTTAGTTTTGCTCAACAAAGAAATGGTGTTACTGCCGGTGATAAAATTGGACTTAGAAGAAGAAAAAGGAAATGAAGATGGTAGGGGTCTTGAGAGAGAGAGGGTAATAGAAGTGATCTCCATGGTAGTTAAGTCTGTCAAGATCTTTGAGTTAAAGGGTTCTCAGTCTGCTTCCAAGTGAGTTCTATATGTGAGGTTTTGGTTAGTACAGAACCAAGATGAAAAGATAACAGGAAGCGTAAGGTTGTCGACTTGGAGGCTAAAATTTCAGTCTTTTTCTGAGTTTTGACTTCATCTCCTTTAAGGTACACATAGATATTTGTGGCGTGTACATGCGGTCGGTGACAGCTAAATAATTAGCAGCAGAAGCAATTTTTTACATAGAAAAAATTTGTTCAATTTATAAATAAAAAATCTTCCTATTTTAATGATTATGGTACTTAATTTAAAATGTTATTAATAGAATTGATAGAATTTGTAATTAGATACGGGATATAAAAATATTATAAAAAATACGATAAATTTTATTCTAATAAAATTATATATGAATTTAATAAAAATTAAAAAATATGAAATATAATAATTTATGTGTTTTGCATAGAAAATAATTTAAAATATTATCTGTATATTAGTGTGACGTCCTAGTTCGGCTGGTAACAATCCACTTAACCATATTATCTGTTTTGGGTCTCGTCTTTACGGTCTCGCTCTCACGGTTTTATCGCGTCCTCAAAGATTCGAATCCAAGACCACCGTAAAAACGGAATTCAAAGCAGACAATACGATTGAATGGATCACTATCGACTGAGTTAGTGCGCCACAACATATATAAATTATTAATTTTACTTGTAATCGTGATTAGTTGTGTGTGATTTTGGTACTTGGGATATTATGGAGCTTCTGGTATTATTTGAGTACAGAGGATTTGAGCTTTATATTGGCCTGGGAGACATAAATGAATAAAAATGAGAATGAAAATAGAAAGAAAAAAAAAAACATTTTGAAGTCTTTTTGGAAATGTACGTGCAAATTTGACAACTATAGATTTGGAGAAGACCATGAAAAATGCGTTCAATATTAGTATTAGTATTTATTAGTAGTAATTTACATCCATGGCAAACAAGCTGTCCTTTTTGCATTCTATCATCAAGGCTGCAACTTTGATACTCTATACTCTGCCTCCAAACTCCACATTGAGAACTTACAACGCACAACAATTTACTTCTATGGACACATGAATTCACTCCCAAGATTCAGCTGCCTACATCTCTTAAACCTCAAAAAACCATTAGCCTCACACCACATTAAACAACTCCATTCCCAGTTAATCACCAATGCCCTCAAAGAACCTTCCATTTATGCTAAACTAATTGAAAGCTACTGCTTTTCACCCTCTTCACTAAATACCCAGTATGCCCATTTGATATTCGAACACTTTGAGACCCAAAGTTTGTTCCTTTTCAACACTTTGTTAAGATGCAACCAACCAAAGGACTCAATCTATACTTTTGCCAAGTGGGTTTCAAAGGGGCACTTAGTTTTTGATGATTTCACTTTTATTTTTGTGTTTGGAGCTTGTGCTAGGTCACAGTCATTATCAACATTATGGTTAGGGAGACAAATTCATGTAAAAGCTTTGAAATTTGGTGTCATGTCTAACCTTTTGGTAAAGACTACACTGATTCATTACTATGCAAACAATAAGGATATTTTTTCAGCAAGAAGAGTGTTTGATGAAATGACTGAGAGAAATAGTGTTACATGGAATGCCATGATTAAAGGCTATTGTTCGCAAAGGGGAAAAGCTAAGGAATGTTGCAGTGAAGCTTTGATACTGTTCAGAGATATGTTAAATGATGTTTCTGGGGTGAATCCTACTGATACTACCATGATTTGTGTTCTTTCAGCTTGTTCTCAATTGGGAGAGCTTTACAGTGGGGCTTGTGTTCATGGTTTCATAGAGAAGACAATTTATGAGCCTGAAAATGATGTTTTTATTGGAACTGGTCTCGTTGACATGTATGCAAAATGTGGGAACATTAATAGTGCTTTATTTATTTTTAAGCTAATGAGTGTGAAAAATGTTTTGACATGGACTGCCATGGGAACTGGGTTAGCTGTTCATGGTAGAGGGAAAGAAGCATTACAGCTTTTGGACGCAATGGAGTACTCTGGTATTAAACCTAATCCAGTGACTTTTACTAGCTTGTTTTCTGCTTGTTGTCATGCAGGGCTTGTTGAAGAGGGACTTCACTTATTTCACTGTATGAGTAGCAGGTTTTGTCTTAAGCCTCAGATACAACATTATGGCTGCATTGTTGATCTTCTAGGCAGGGCAGGACATCTAAAAGAAGCCTATGATTTCATCGTCGAGATGCCAATAAAACCTGATGCCATATTGTGGAGGATTTTATTGAGTGCATGCAATGTTCATGGAGATGTAGCAATGGCGGAGAAGGTGGGGAAGATTCTGCTCCGGGTAGAGCCACCAAAGAGTTCTGTACATATGCCTGTGACTAGTGAGGATTATATAGCTTTATCAAACGTTTATGCTTCAGCTGGAAGATGGCAGCAAGTGGAGATGGTAAGAAAGAAGATGAAGTTAAAGAGAGTAGAAACCAAACCTGGAGGTAGTTCCATACAAACCATCAGCAATCACCTTGACAGGTTGTAGGTGAGGAAGCAGGACTCGATTATTTTATATGGAAAGGGAAGTCGCAAAACAGTTTTTCCCAAGAAAATGAAGCAATGAAAGAAGAAAATCACATTATAGTGGAGACTGAAGAGACTAACCAGTGAATGAATTCAGTATTTATGCATTTTCAACAATGATTCTCCAACGCTAGAACCCAACACAGGCAAGGAAGATGGAAATATTCCACCTTCATCAGCAGAATAGTGTGTGAAATAGACTTCATAGATTGTCAAGATTTTTGCAGATTATTAGTCAAAATATAATAAACGATTTAACATATTCTTTTTCTTTCTTTTTATGCCTCTCCCTTGTAACAAACATCAGGATTATTGAAATTTGTATTCCAAGGATGGAATAGAAAGACCATACAGAGAGTTACATGCTATGGATATGGCCATGGTAAAATCGACCACTGTATTTATTAGCTAATATTTCCAGCAGATATCACATGATCAATTGAAATGTTAATTGTAGCTGTAGCCATTACAACATGATTAATATAAAGAATAACATTGTTTTCATCAGCAAGAATTATAGTACAATTTGGTCATGCTAGGACATTATTCAGTCAAACTCTTTCCACACTGTGCTTGTGTGCCTTGCTACTATTGCTTTCCGTTGGACTGGGGTTGACAGGGGCTTACAGTCCCACGGATCCGCTTTTGCAGATGCTCCAAGCTAGCTACTCGCTGCAAAGAAGCTGTCCGTCCAATTTTGTTTCCTGTTACTGCTAATTCTCCACAATTTGGTAGTATGTTTTCAACTGAAGAAATGTCTGTGAGTGCATTGTTGATTCTCTGGTTATGAGTGGATAGTGGATTGTTTGCAGCAGCCTGATAAATGGGATGCTTTGGGCCATCTTGCACAGGAATAGCAGCATCTGTTGATGTATCAGAGGGACTTCCATCAAATGATGACATGCACATTGTCGATGTCTCAGTCTCAGGTGAGGCAAGGAACGCAGGGTTCAAACCAGTGATTCTTTTGACTGCCTGTTCAGCCATTTTTACCTAGAAAAAGAATTCACCAAAGGGCATAGTATTAACGACTGATTTATACTATATCTTGCAAACAAAGATCTCCAAAAAATTTGGTTGCAAAAGAATGTGTGCGCTCATCATATCAAACCACAGATAACTCCCAGCTGTTAAGCCAAAATTTCAACCGGCTGGGAGCCTCACAAGATACTGAGAATTCTTATCCAGCAAGACACTCAACTTTAAGACAAACACATCAATGGTTCCATTACCTTTGCTCTCAATGTTTCAACATCAGCTTTTAAAACTCTGTTGTCAACTGCTGCTTCATTGAACTTTTGGCTAATGTCAGTGAAACGCTTCAATAAGTTTGAATTTTCAACTCTTAGTTGAGAAACCTAAATTAAATAATGGATTAGGATATCTATAACTCAAGGCGGAATGGGAAGAAAAAGAGGAAAAGGACAAAGAAAATAAAGAACGGGGAAAATCCACACCTGTGTCTCAAGTTCTGTCAAATGAGCCTGCTTTCTTCCTCTAGAGCGCCTAGCTGACTCTCGATTAGAAAGCATCCTGAACCACCATATGGATCAATTGGTGGGAATAGAACTCAACAAAGTAAGTATCTGAAGCATGAATTTGCCCCATTAATGAACAGAGCACATGTTTTCAAGAAGGTTAAATGGAATTGTTTTGATCGCTAAATGCATCATAAAATATGCAACTATAAATAGCATTTGATATGTGAATTTGTGATCACTTGAAATTTTTCACCTTGTAAAATTATCACGAAAATATGAGATAATATTTTTAAAATAATCTAAATATATATATATTAAATAAATATATATATATATAAAAATATATAAAATAATATATATAGATATTTATATATAATATATTATATATTTAAATATTTAATTATATAATATTATATTAATATATTTAGAAAAAAGAGAAAGAGAAGGATCGAGAAAACCCGATCCCTCTCTCTCACGTTTACTCCTCTATGGCGTTGGTCGACCGAGGAAAGGGAGAGGACCAACTGTCGGTGCCGACCTAGAGGAAGCCTGGTGAGAGGCACAGATCGACGAGGAAAAAAAGGGATGACGCCATGAAGAAGAAGAAGAGGTCGAACCGGCCTCATCCTCGCCAGCTCAGACTTGCCGCACAGTCGTACGGAGCTACTGAATGCGGAAATTGGGTGGCGACACTCCGAACGGCAAAAATGAATATTGAACCGGTTTGGACCGATTCAGTAGAAAGGAATGGGCTGAACCGGTAGCCAAAAAAAAAAATGGAGAAAATTTTGTGATGCCTCGGTTTAAGAATAAACCGATAAACGATCGGATTTGACCGTTTTAATTTTTGAAAATTTATTTGAATTTATAGTTGTCGAGATATACTTGTTGACTTCACCTATATTAGTATGATCCAATCATCGAACTTCGTGAATAATATATCGAGCTATATGGTTTCAAGATTATTTACTGATATATGAATATGATACGAATTAATCTCTTTGATACGAGATAGTATCGAACGGATTAAATCGAGTCCTAAGGTAAAAGCAAATGATGTCTAAGGATCCTAGGTGTTATAAGTATGTGAAAATATCGGCGATAAGATTATCAAAAAGGATATGTTCTTATATGAACATTATTTTGAATTAAAATTGCATCTTGATGCGCATATTATGATTTTGTGGGATTTAAAAAGCTTACATTGGTTTATACTTGCATTTAAGAAGTTTTAAAATCTCACTCAAGGCATGTTTTGAAAGCATGTGAGATATACATTTCTGTGTTTTGGATTTATGTTAACTATGCTTTTATCCACATTGTGATTAGAAGTGATTTCAAAACATGTATTCCAATAGCTTTTACAGCTAAACGTTTTGTCTTAGCTGACAGACGATAATAGTTAGTCATGACAATTTTCGATCCCTGCTAGAGGTGTATATAATAATTAGCAATGATGTAGCATGCTATTGGCGATATAAATAGTAAACGTTTCGGCTCTTATTAACGGAGTACATAATAGTTAACAATGTTTCAACCCTTGCTAATGGGGTACATAATAATTAGTAATGTTTCAGCCCTTGCTAACAGGATATAATAGTTAGCAATGTTGAGACCTCTGTTGACGGGGAATATAATAATTGGCAATTTTGAGCCTTACTAACGAGTTATAATAGTTAGCAATGGTCATGTATTTCGAGATTTTGATATTTTTTCGATCGAGTAAAAATGGTGATCATATGAAATGTGTTTCGGATTTTGAAACGTGTTTTGAAATGTATTTTGAAATGTAAAATGTATTTTGAAATATAAAATATGTTTTCGGAAATGTTTTACAAACATTAGCATAGTTCACCGAACATATCCTAACGATATAGAATAAATATGTTGTGGCCCCTGCTAACGAGGATGATAATAGTTAGTGATGTAGCTCTGCTGACGGGATATAATAGTCAATAGTGTCCCTACTAACGGGTTAGAATAGTTAGCAAAGAAAGTGTTAAATAAATTTTGAATTTTGAAATATATTTTGGAATAAGAACTATGTTTTGAGCTGTGAACAGGGTTTCGAAATATGAAATATGTTTCAAATATATGAATATATTTCGATGTGAAATATTTCGGATAAGAAATATGTTTCAAATATGAAATGTGTTTCTGAGATATGATTATATTGCGATATGTGATATGTTTTTGGACTGTATGATATGATTTCAGAAAATTGTTGTGTTTTGAGAACAAATGTGGATGGACTGTATGATATGATTTCAGAAAATTGTTGTGTTTTGAGAACAAATGTGGATGTAAGCAATTCAAGAGAGAAAAACTTACATATTTGGATTGCATTAACTTTAGTTTTCTGCATTCACTGTGTTTCAAAATTTGAACCCCTCCCATATTCAGTTCAGGTGGTCAAATTTGATGACTAATTAAGATATTTCTAAATACATCTCTGCCTAAAAAATTTGACAGCGTCTAGATAATATTCTAGTCCGTAAACCTAGGAAAAGTGTAACTTTCAATAAATTTCGAAAAGTGATTCAAATAAGTAATAAGAAAGAATGATCGAATGTGAATGCGTTGGACATGCATTAAAAATTCAGTATCATGTATGCTATTACTTTCGTGCTTGTGTGGTTTACTTACTGAGCTTTCCCCAAAACTCACCCCCTCTATTTTCCATCACAGATTGAAACTAGAAGTACATTGACATCGATATCAGTATCGGTTTCGAAGTAAATGTTTCGAGATCTCGCAACTCATATCGATATATTTATTTATACAATTTAATTGCACTTTTTCAAATAGTACCTTTCAGTGCATATGTCGAGATGTGTGTTGAATTACGACATGATTAGGAAAATTAATAAGAAATTAGATTAGAACCTTAGATTCATAACTTTAAACCTAGCTATGTAGTTTGAGACCTATAAACATTATAAGATTATTCTCACATGACAAACAAGTGTTAAAAAAAATAAAAAATTTAGTCCAAATTTTTATACTTCCACAATAAATTATTAAAAATTCGCGTCCTTTGAGTTGTGACAATATTAATCATACTGATTTGAACATGCATTACCTAGTAATATCAGCAATGTAAGAGAAGAAGCAATGGTTACCTCCTTACTCGTTTTGCATCAGCTGGATCCATGTTCTCCATTGTTTCATTTTCTCCAACTTCATCCTCTTCCGATAGTTCTCTTGATGATCCACTTGTGCTAGATCTCGCCTGAGCTCCAGATTTCTTCTGTCTATTGGGCAATGAAGGAACCAGTGCCTTACCATCCTTCTCACCAGCTCCTACATGTCCAGTAAAACGGAAATACGATACTTAAAATTGCATCACTCATAATACTCAAATGCACAATGCGACTATGAAAACTGTCCAGGGAAGCAGCTGCACATAAGAAACTTCATTGATAAATTTAAACCTTTAGAAGTAGCCTCGGATCCCGATTGTGGAGTGTCGGATGATTGCGATCCACCGTCAGCTCTAGCAGCAGAGTCTTGGGGTTTTAAAAAAGATGCCTGTTTGACATGTATATAACATACTCAATCCACAGTTTTAAGAGCAGAAGAAATTCACAGAACCTCTTAACTAAGGACAAAGCAGCATGAAAGATAGATCCTATATTTTACATTACAAGAACAGAAGTGTAAAAGATTAAAAACTAGAATCATGAGCTTGGGTGAATATCAGCTTGGAAAAGAGTGACATATGAATAACCATGTCATGCATGTATCTGCTTTCAATGCGTCAAATAAGAACTTATAAAAGACAAGAAAAAGTCAATAGAAATTCAAGAATTGGTTTACAACCTAAGTAATACAACTTCCAGCTGGTTACAGAAGCAAGAACATGTATCGTGAGAGGCGAGAGGGTTATCCAAATGCCTGCCTCTGATCTCTATTTGCTTTAGTGCTCCAAAAGTATGATACTATGCATATATCACATTTTTTGGTTCACTTAAACCCCTTACAATTAGAATAGTGAGAGTATTAGAGGCCAATAATATGATCTAGGAGTTTCTATTTCCTAAGAAATTCTTTCTGAAAGATAACTTCCACCAAAAGCCCTTTGAAGATCTTTCTTTCTAAGAACAGTCCTTTCATTCCTTACTTTCTGTCAAACAACACTCAAACATGGTTGCTTTGTACACCTTTGGACTTTTATTTATTTTTAGAAGCATGGTTAGTGGTCAAGCAGTCAAGCACAATCCTTTCTAGGCTTTTTGGTTCGTTGTTTTGTAACAGCCCACGTCTAACTCATCTCCAGCTCTTTCTTTATCCTGTAAGACTCTTTCAAGGAAAAAGACACTTTTCTTAAACAATAAAATACCCTAAAAATCATTTTAAAAAATCCCAACAAAATTTATTCCCAAATCCAAACTCAAGGGAGAAAGAAATATCCACTGACTAGACCACTACCCAATCAAATCAAAAAATAAAATAAAATAAACCACGAGTAATACTAAAAATAAGCTTTTCATGATTTACTGATAGTCTGATTCTGATACCAAGAGGCCAACAATACAAATCATCAACTTAACTGAATTAAATAGCAAATCATGTTAACCTTCCCATTATCCAGAAAGCCAAACAGCAATCAAAAGAAAACCTTGATTTTCTCAGGAAATTACCAAAGCTAGACTGGCCCAAGACACCAAAGAACAAAGTTTCAGCTTTATATATATATATATATATATATATATATATATAAAGTCTACCTTTTTCATTACCCAGAAAACAAAAATCAAAATGTAATAAAAAAAGTCAAAATCCACACATCCTCACTTCCCTTTAACTTTTCTCAGCAACCAAACATAATCCAGAGAAAAGAAAACATCTTTTTCAAAAAGGATAAAGCATTAGAGATCTAAACTTTTTCTTCCTTACCCTTTTTGCACCCTACCTTTTCTCATCATCCAAACACCAAAAAAAAACAATATAAAAGACGTACCCTTGACATGGCAACAGCAGCACAAGCCAACTGAAGCTTGTTCTTAAGGAAAGCCTGGTATTCCTCAGTATCCAGAGGAACATTATTATCATTATTCTCTAAGCACCTATCAAAAGACGACGTCATCCCATTCTTCTTCTTCGTTTTCAGCTCCTCCTTAGCCTCTTCTTCTTCTTCTTCTTCTTCTTCTTCTTCTTCTTCTTCTTCTTCTTCTTCTTGTCAATTTCTTCTCTAAGAAACTGCTGAAAAGCCCACTCGGAAGCACTCCGGTTCATTTTTGAACCTAGTTTGTTATCTTCATCGGCGATGGCGGCGGCGGAGGATGACGACCAGAAATGGTCGGATATTTCTTCGACGGAGAAAACTCTATCCATCGTGTTCGGTTGGGTCGTTTGGGGTCGTCGTTTCGTCGTTTTATCCATGTGCTGAGTCAGATGTGTGTCATCAGGATTGGAATTTAAAATTTTTCTCAATTATTTATTTTTTTTACGTGGGGCCCATCGAAATTTTGTAAATGGATAAGGAAAGAAAAAGTTAGGTGTTTTTGTTGGTAGGCTTAGTTTGGTGCAACCATTAATTGGATAAGATTTTTTTTTTTTAATGAGTTTATATATACACCTATTTTATGCCTTATCTTTAAATTATATCATAAAAATTATTAATTAATAATATTTATTTTAAAAATATTTATTTTAAAATTATAAATTCCCTTAATGACGTGCATCATGTTATGATTTTTTGACAATATATAAGAATTATATATGTGTATCAAATGTAATTTTTTAGGTTTATTTTTGTTTTTAGAATAGAAACATATAGCTTTTGATCTAATAGTATTTTATTGAGATAATACCCAATTAAGTTTTTGAACTTTATTTAAAAAAATAATAATAATAAGTCATGATCCTTTATAGCATGAAATTGAGGTTATAATTTATTATTATTATTATAATTGAGAACTAGGCACTACAAAATTATCACTTTTTTGTGTTTTTTTATAAATTATTTCGTAAAAAATATTTATTTAAATCTATTTGGATAAGCTACAAATATTTGAAGTAACGTTACTTTGAATTTTTTGTGACTTTAACATCATTCATTTATTTTTAAGATTTAATGGGTATAATTACAATGAAATGAAAGTTCATAGATTTATTTCTTTTAATAAAATTCAAGAGTTTATTTGGAATTAAGTCTTTTTTTTCAACTTTTTACCAATTGATAACAAAAAAAAATCCTATTTTTTTGGATTGTTATCATTTTCTATATCACAAAATTCTATATATACACAAATCTATATATGTTATGCATGTTTAGTAAAATAGATATATGGGTTTTTTTTAATTTGAAAATTCTAAAATCAATATGTAAGATACAAATTGTTATTTTTTCTTATAAGAAAAATCTAAAATCAATATATAGGATAATTAACTAATTAAAATATCTCTAGCATATTTATAAAAGAAAAAAATTATGCATTATTTTCATGAAAAAATTTTTTATATCTATAGTATATTATCAATAGAGGATTAGAATATTGACACATTTTTTTTGAATATATTGGAAAATAAAAATATATATATTTTTTCCTGAGATATGCATGATCTTGCTTTGGAAGCACATGAAAGAATCTCTACAAGAAAGTATAGAATTCCCATTGGATAGGAAGGGAGGACTGCTTGCTTCTAAGACCCCTGGCAACCTCCTTCAAGTGTGGCAGCTCTTTCTACGGATAGTTTTTAATTGGGCCCACAAGTTGCTGGGCCCCATGGTATCCACCAAAGCCCTAATACCCTAGCTCCCTCTAAAGTTGTGTTTGTTATAAAAACACTTTAACAAATCATTTTTTTTTTTTAAGAAAAATCTAAAGTTGTGTTGGTTAACCTTTTTTTATTATTATTTTTTGTAACACTTTACACTTGGGGTACTAACATGTTGGGCCTACAAAGGTATTTTAGTGGATGTGTGGGCCTACAAAGGTATAATAGTAGATGTGTGGGCCTATAAAGGTGTTTTAGTGGATGTGTGGGCCTATAAGGGTATTTTAGTGGGTGTGGGAGGTTTTCCATTACTTGACAAAAGGAGAAAAAATAAATAAATATAGAAGTAAAGTTATTTATTTTTCTAAACATCCATTACAACTAAAGCCAATTTTCCATTAATTTTTTTTTTCATACCTTCTTAATCCTAAACCATCAAACATCGACCAAAATCTTGTCATTGGCCATCGTTCGCATTAATCAAATGATATCTTTGATTTAGGAGAGGTGATTTAAAGAGAAATTATCTTATTTCTCATTAATCAAATGATAAGATTATTAAAATGAAACATCTCTCTTAAAATATATTTAATTAATTATAAAAAAGATGTGACATCTTTGATTTAGTTTAATTTTTTTTTAAATAATTATTGACAGTGTACTTTGGTTTAAACTTTCTTGGGTTATAACTGATAAAAAAATTATTACATTATTATTCAACATTAATTTCAATCATTCCCTGTACTATACATTCTTTCTATATTTCCAAGTTTCGAATAATAATGATAATAAGAAAAAATCAATGAAAAAAAAAATTCTTAATAAAAAGAGGTGCTCAAGGAATTAAAAAGGGTTATGCTCATCTTGGTTTAAGGGTATAAAGCAAGTATTAATTCTTAGAGGTGTAAATAATTAGAACGTTCGGTGAACTGTTCTTAAACCGTTCGGTTATTATTTGTTTGTTAAGTTTAATAAACGAACATGATCTTTTTTGTGTTCGTTTATTAAACAAACGAACATAAACAGAATTGCGGTTTATTCGTTTATGTTCGCGAACAAGTTCGTTTATATTCGTTTATTATTCGTTCGTTTAAAGTATCATTTATTGTTCGTTCGGTTATATTCGTTTGTTGTTCGTTTAGTATTCTTTTGTTATTCATTTGTAATTTATTAAAGTATTAAAATTATTTATATTATATTATTATATAAGTTATATGTTATATAATTATAATATATATTAAAATATTAAGGTCGTGTTTGGTACATAGGATGATGAATAGGATAGGATGATAATCATCCTATCTTAATATTTGACGTATTCACGAACGATTCTTAAACAGTTGTTCGCGATGACATGTTTGCAAACGATTAGCGAACACTTGTTCTACTTTGCAATGTTTTTTTGACGAAAAGTAACAACTAATAACTCCTACCACTCTAATTTAGTCTGAGATTTGAGCTTAAAGAGCTTATACAATTAACTACCAAATAAATTTGAATATTCATATATATATATATATATATATATATATATATATATATATATAATTCATATTTGTATCATATAAAATACAAAAATTTCATATCAACAAACCAAACACAATTATTTTTATCATATTTATATATAATTTTTATTAAATTTTAATCAATATTATTTTTGTATATTTTATTCATGTTGTATCATCATATCTTCTATAGAATTTCCTGCTACCAACCTACTACAACTAGAACCAAGAACGGGCTTCAACTGGAATATGATGAAAAATCAGTTTCTGATGGGAAATTTATTTATGTTGTTCTTTAAAGAGTTGGAACCCTCATCTGAGATTTTGGAACTCAATAATACAACATATATAAGAGATAAGGAAACACTAAAATGAAGAGGTTATCGGAACTGCAGCAAGTATAAAAAATCAATCACAGGGAAGCAGATTGATGATAGACCATATGTGGCGTATGACATAGTTAACGCCTTCCAGATGCAACCGATTCAGCAGAAAAGAGATACTTCACACGAGACAGAACGGAATCATGAGTAGGATCATAAGGATGATCTTTGGAAGGGATTTCCAGAATTGCAGGAATCGGATTATTGTAGCTATCAACTAAGAACCTTATCATGTTTGCGACCTGAGAAGAGTTGGAAGAAGAGTTAGATTTCTGAAATGATAACAGCTTTTGAGTAAACCAAAGAATTGTAATATATGCTAGAATGATACACTACTAGTACATAAAACAACTCTCTGCTTAACAGGCTACTGTCGAAATTCCCTTCCCAATTACCATTTGACTACTCTAAGCAGGAAACATGAATTCACTGACTTACCACAGCGATAGTTATCTGAGCCTGTTAATGATTCTAAGAAGCAAGATATGAAAATTAGGATCAAGGGATCATGCAAGAGGGATTTTAAACTGCCGTGATTCTTTTTGCAACATGTCTTGCTATGTTTGGAAAGAAGAGTTTGAAAGAATTGATTTGGATTTCATTTGTTGTATAAATTGCAAAAATACAATGCCATACGGTGCAAAAATTTATTACAGATTCAATATGGTTATATATTTGAAACTGAGAAAGATATCAAAAGAATAATTTCAACAACCAAGATTTAACCTAACAGTTGTTACCCCTCCTTAGGAGGGCTTAGGTCCAAGATTCGATTTTCCCTTCTCCCCTGGTGCTTCCAAATGAACCAAAAAATAAAAGATGAATTTCAAATTCACATATATTTATAGGTATTTCAAATTCAGTGCTAAATAGCCATCCAACAAATCCGTGAATTAGAAAAATAATCATGAATGTTATATTTATATACGCTTTATCACACAATTTACATTAATTTTGAAATCAAACTCCCTTCTTTTATATCCAAGTTACCAAACACAACCTTGAACAATTGGTTTACATATTATGTATCCCACCAACATGGTCACCCGAATGATAATTCACTTTGATACTATTAGGCAACAAAAGTGTATGTGCGATAACTTACATATTGACTGATCAAAATAATTGCAATATCCTCCTTTGTGGTGAACTCTTTGAATGCATCTTCAATTGCTTTCACTGTTGTTTCTGAGCAGAAACATCAACTTTTTATTAGCTAAAAGACTCACAGCAGGCAGAAATCATATATTAAAGTCTTGAACATGAATATGAAACAAGCTAGTTATTTTCAACAACAGTCTGAAAAAGCATTAATTTCATTGCCTAATGAAGCACCAAGGTAACATCCACCATCTAACATTCTTCCTTTGGAAACCATAACCACCAAAACACTTTAAAGTTTAAACAATCCTCTAATCTAAGCATCCTTTGGTTTGACAATGCAATTCCATGGAACCTAATGTGAACCTAAGGCATTTTCACAATCTGAAAAACCGATAAGCCAAAATGATAACAGTTGGGGCCACAAGTAATATTAGGCACTCATCTTCATCTCAACAGCAACCTTATGAGCGTTCCATCATATCAAGAATGCCTAAAAAGCTCAGAAACATTCCTTTTTAAGTTGCAAAAATGAGTAGCGTAAGTAAACTATGGCAGCTGTGCAGTTAATTCAATTCAATAGAAAATACTTATGTATTAGGTATAAGGGTACAAAAGAGACCAAAGCTTGAGAATACAGGATGGGTTACATGTGCTAGGATTTGAATCCCATCTCTGCTAGACGCCATCTCTTAAGATTGGCGGCATAAACTTTGAGCTAAGCCTAAGGTTCTATGTACTTGGATATCTCATGTCTTATGATTGATGATCTAATTGCATATGTTCAGCAGTGAAGTACAAAGAACTAAATTCTACCTAGCTTTGGTCAACTAATAGAGTAATCATAAGCATTGCAGGGAATCAGAAAAACACTTAAGAAAATTCAAGAAAAAAACATAAATAAATAAACAATTAACAAGAAAAAGCTAGTAATTTTTTTTCTTTAAAAAAAAAACATACTGGAATCGACGATTAAATAGTTGGTTTTTCTCCTCAAATCCACATTTCCAACTCCAGCCATCAAAAATCCAGTCACTGTGTCCTACATCATATGAAAATAAAATAGTAAAATAAAAATATCAAAATTATGCTAAAAAAAATAAGAAATTAAATGAATTTCCGTTCACCTCATCAGCAATCATAGCAATTAGTGCTGAGTTGCTTGTCGGAACTGGAGCTCTTCCCGCCATTTCTTTTTAGAAGAAGAAACAAAGCACCGGAATTTTAAAAATTAAAAAAAAAAAAAGAACCCTAAAATTTAGCTGTGACTAATACTTAATACCACAACTAAGGCCAAAGAAATTTATTTATCTTTTTTTATTTTTTTTTTCATTTCCTACTCCTCAATTTTCTCAGTATCCAAACGAGATTTAATTACTACTCAATCTTTTCCGAATAAATCTGTAAATAAAAACGATTATTAAAGAAAATTAAAAAGAAATGAATAATTAAAAAATCGAACCTTTCTTCAGAGCTTCGGATCCACGAGAAAGACAGAGAGAAATTGATATTTAATTTTTCTTTTATTTTCCTTATTTATATAAGAGCTGGGCCAGCATTTTTCATGGATTTCTTGAGCTTAAAACCAAACTTGAAGATATTGGGCCTTAAATCAGTGGCCCAATACTGAACTCTTGGGCTTTGGCCATAATTTAATGCCCAAATGTTTGTTAGATTTGATTTTATTATAATTTAGTCTTTAAATTATTTTTGTTCCAAAAATTTGTTTTTCAACTTTTGAATCAATATATTAATTTTCTATTCATTTAATCTTTTGTTTTATTTTCTAAAATAAGAAAGAATTATATAAAATAATCATTTTCATATCGATAAATATTAATGTCATTTAATATATGATGTTTAATCGTTTTTCTTTGATAAGTGAATTTAATTTTTTTACATATTGGGTCATTATTTATAAAGTAATTTTCAATAGATTTGATGGTGAGAGAAAAATAATATACGATGACATGTTAAAAATACAATTAGTTTGGTTTAAGATTTAAGTTTAGGATTTAAGATTTATGATTCAAAGTTAAAGATTTTGTTATATATGATGAAAAGAATAATAAATAAAATAAAAAACAATAAAAATGCGTCACATGACGCACAAAAAAAATAAGTGGGAGAGGCGTTTCTATCCATTAAATATTTAATTAAAGGTTGAATTAATCCCTATAAATAAATGGACAAGTATGATTCATAAAATTAAATCTATATTTTATCTACAGAAATTTTGTCAAATTCTCTTCTGACTTAAGCATCTGAGTGATTACGCAAGAAACAACCTCTGCGTTCCTTTGATCATTCTTTTTTTACAAAACTTTCAGTAGTACGTGATAAAAATATCAAAACGAGAATGTCAGTAAGACATCATCATTGTATCTGACAATAATAAATTTAAAATTTAGGTAAAAATTTATAATTATCTTACTGTAATTTTAAATAAAAATGATGATACTTGCTTACGTGGTTTTTTTTTTTTTTTACAAAGATTTTTGGTAGGATAAGAATGATTGAATTTATACAAGATAAAATGTATGCTTGTAGGTGTAGCTATTACCTTAATTATTATTTTTGAAAATTTTTTCATTTAGCAATAAAGTGGAAGCCAAAATCCACATTTTTTCTAAAAAATCATGTGAAAGTTGAGGAAGTTGTTATGAAAAAAAAAAAAAGAGAGAAAAGGAATAGAAGGAAATACTCTTTGGGAGGTGAAAGTGAAATCTGTGGTGCAAATCATAGAGATAGGAAAATATTCCCATATGGAAATCATGTTGAATTATTTTTTTGGTTCAATTATTTTGGTCACATGATTAGCAATTAATTTCCAAGTTTTTAAAACAAAAAAAAGGTGCAAATCCTATTGTCTAGTTTTGGTCATGTAATTAAAAATAGGGAAAAAAATAAAACCGTAAGAAGTTTTATTGGTGCTAATGCACTTTAAGAATAGAAAGCTTATAATTCTCCACTTGTTTGATTGCATCTTGAAGATAAAATTGCATATGTTCTTAAGCTGAAAAACGTTTAAAATAATTATTGCACGTCAGTATATATTTTATTCATTTAAATTATATAATATAATAATATTATTAAAAAAATTAATTATTATTACAAGAATCATGTATAACAACACGTACTAACATAGAGTAGTTATTTTGTAATATCTTTTTCCATTTAAAATGTGGCTTCCCCGATTAAGAAAAATGGAAGTTTGCTTCAATTGCACGATAGAAATATGGATTATTTAAAGTTACTTTTTCTTGTTATTAATATCTAACTTACATCAAATTATTGTATTTTCAATCCAAAAAATTAATGGGATAAAATTTTATTGAGTTCTTCAATAAAAATAATTTATAGTGAAAAGTTTCGTATTCGAATCTTCATCAAGTCAAATTTTTTTATATTAGTATTAACCAATTAATACGAGTGAAGATTAATCTCATATTCAATATGATATAAAAACACGTCGTAATTAAAAAAAAAAAAGCATTTTCATTTTTTCACTACAAGAGGGTTACTTTCCTTGGGTTGACAACTGACACATTCATTACCAACATCTATAAATTCTAGCCATGCTTTTATCAAGTTGTGGCATGTGTCCATAAAAGTACTTAAAATACAAATATATGTACCCATGTGATAATCTTTTATGGTAGCAATAGCTTTCAACATCAAAGACCACCAAATCTTGCATTATGGTATCCAATGCACAAAAAAAAAAAAAAATTAAAATTGAAGGAAAATATGTCTCGTGAAATACCCAAATGATTGAACTTTTTAGATTTTAAGTTAAAATAAACATTTAAACAAATATACGAAAGATCTATTATTTTTATAAGTTTATGTATAATTAATACTTATATAAATCGATTATTAATTTAACAATATACTTACATTCAATATGTATATAAAATTTTATGTCAATTCAATATATTTATCATTTTAATTGAAAATAATTTATATTAATAATTAAAATATTATTATTATCACAAATAGTATATATATTGTGTAAATAGATCTTTCATCGCATGTGTGTGTGCATATATATATATATATATATATAATATATATTAAAGTTAAGAGAAAGTAGCATTATTCTTAAATTTTAGATTTAATGGAATTTTTATGGATAGAATAATATGAAATTTTTCCTAATATTATTTTAATAGAGCTCAAGTTTTAAATTTAATTTGATTACTTTTTCTTTGAATTTTTTTTATCAAATTCCAAATCTATCATTAAACTCTCTAATCCTTATATCGAATTTATTCATTTAATATACATGTGATCTGAACTAATACTCAGACGAACACTTTATCTTTTGACTTTTTGGTAAGCATTTGTGATAAATAAATAAAATAAAATAAAAAACCCAACAAATCACAAAGAAAAAGCACTTTCCCAGTAATTTCGGTGGTCCAAAACCAAACGAAGCCTTCACCTCCAAGCAGCTTTCTAGGAATTTTCCTCAGGTGCATGGGCCCACTAAGTTGTGGTCATCACTTGCCCACAATTTCATAGGGATTAATCAGTCCAAATCTCACAAACTAAAGAAAGGGTACAAATATCAATTGGCCCAAAATAGAAAAATATTTTTTTTAATTATTGATCTTCATATTAAAAAAGGTTGTAAAATGTCCTAATTTATAAATAAATAAAAAAAGACTAGATGATAAGGAAATGTATTCTTGCCCAAAAAAAGGACACTTGTCCAAAAAGAGAAGGAAGCCAAATATGTGTAAAAGAATTTCAAAGGAAAAAAGAAATAATTTTTATTTTTTGTTAAATTTGATAATTTTAGATACAGTATGAAAATGATTTTAAAAAATGAAAATAACATATATGAAAGTTTGATAAAAAAATCTACATGAATTTAATAAAAATTAAAAAAATTATTTTATCATATCGACATGAATTTAAGCATGATAAATTTTATATTTTTGATGACACAAATATGATTTAACATAATAAGAACATAAAATATATACACAAATTATCTAGTTTATTTTTTTTCCATCTTATTGTTATAAGTCAGAAAGTTAAGATAAAAAGTGAGTGAATAAAATATAATTTAACTCTTATATTGCATATTGGAGAGTTTATTTTATTAAGTATTATTTTTTCGGTGTAAATTATAAAATGTCTCTATATTATATTGGATATGAAATTAATTTATACAATCTATACTCACATTTTATGATTGACACTAATCTACGAGAATTTGACCTGATAAAAATTTGAATATGAGATTTTTTACCATAGATCATTTTTATTCTGAAACTTAATCAAACTTTAAATTATTGAGCTAACATTTTGGATTTATTAAGTATTATTTCATTAACCCATAATGAATCCTTTGTTGCTTGATTAGGAATTCTATTGTTTCTTATCATCCATCTTTTAAAAAATTAATTTATATAAAATGTAATAGGATAAGGGACAAAATTTTAATAGCATTTGTAAAGCTTAAATTTTTGCGGAAATATAATATGATATTTGAGACTAGCAAGAGATAAAATATTAATCATTAAAAAAAAAAAAATCAACGCTTTACCATCACATAACATTTTCGTTATCAAAATATAAAAAATAAATAAATTTATATTCATATCTCTCTTATTAAAAGATTCACGAAAACATTATATAATATTAACAATTTCCTCATTCTTTTTTTTTTTTTGTTAATTTTTGTAAACTTAAAAATTTTTACTCAAATAACAAATCAAGCATATGATAATGTTTATGCAAAACAATGACCAACAAATTAAAATATACAAAATTAATTAAAAATATTATAAAAATTGATTATATTTAATAATGTTAAGATTTAATTCAAAAAATCTCACTTGTTTTTTGATAAAATTTGTAAAATTTTAAATTCTTATCTTCATTATTTTTTGAAAAATAAATTTTGCTAAACCTAAAAAAAATATTATATATGTCACAAAAATTTTAATACAAAATTTTGGGAACATCTATGGAAAGATCAAAATGTTAAACCTAACATAAGTATATATGATTAAACGTAAATTTAGTGTTAATAAGCGTAAAATATATTAGAAATATTATAAACATATGAAAATAAATATAAAATTAATATTATAGGATGTAAGCTCATGATATTTTTACTACAATATTGTTTATTTTTATTTTTGTGTATTTATGTTATTTTTAACATATTTTATGCTTACTACCATTAAAATTATGTGTTTACTATAAAATAAAATTTTTATGTTTTACAATATATAAATAAAATACGATCTAACTTAACAAGAACACGTATAGAGAATTTTTACATCTAGTACCATTGTATGATATCAATGACAAATACTCTCTCTTAATCTCACCAAATATTTTCTAAAACATGTTGAAAAATAAAATAAAATAGAATAATAAATAATAAATAGAATTATTGAATTTAGGGAGCAGTTGGTTCATGAAAAAAATTTCTCAAAGGAAAAAAATTTACTCCAATCATTTTACTCGATAAATTTTGAAAAATATAAAATTCTCGCGTTGGTTGTATTGAGGGGAATATTTGATTATTATGTTTAGTTCAATGAACTTAAAATTATTAAATGATACATTTTGCTATATTACCTTTTTGTAAGTAAATAAATAATTTATTTAAAATGAATAGTATTTTGATATAAATTATGTTTAACATATTTATTTACATGTTTATTTATTTATTATTATTTAAACTTATTCTTTTAACAAATGTTGATTAATTTATTTAATACAAGGTAATCAATTTATTTAATATGTAAATAATTTTGATTTATTTAATTAGTTAAGTTATTTATTTGTAAGATATCAATTAATCTATTTACTAAATTTTTGCCTATGAAAGGGTAAGTACAAAGAAATCTTTATATGCTTCTTTTTGAAAAATGACTAGAAAATCAACTAAGGACTTATGCAAGAATACCAAAATTTTCAAGTTTCAAATAATAATAATATTATCAAACAATTAATAATAAAAACACACAATAATAAAATCATAATCTATCAACAAAATTGTAATATTTGATAAAAATCAGGACAAATCAATAAAAAAACATTTATTAGAAAATAAAATAGTTAAAAAATTATTTTACTTCGAAATCTAAAAATACCTCAAAATTAGAAATAATTATTTTATCCCTATTTTCTTTCATTCTAATAATAAAATTAAATTACTTATATTAAAAAAATTAGTGAACCAAAGATAAAAATTAGATGATAAAAAAATTACCGAATCAGTGACTTTGTGACATCCTTTAAGAACTCTACTTCTCCCTTCTCTGGTGTGAGGTGTCCCTCTCTCAAGTCCTATATATAGTAAAGGAGAGCGTTACAGGCTTCACAATCCATACCCCTTCGTTTCCTTTCTGGCTCTCCCAAATTTGCTTCATTTTCTCGTCAAAGTTTCCAGCTTTAAACTCTTTTCAGGTAAATATATCCACTGGGTTTGCCTTTGTTTATCTTCCATACTCTGTTTCAGTGCTCTGTTTCTGAGTTTTTTTTTTTTCTCTTTTTTCTTTTGTTTTTCAGTGCTTCTTTTCATTGTTTTTGGTTTAACTTCTTTTGGGTTTGTTTAAAATTTCATGTTTATTTACCCTCTGCCTCACATTTTTGGATTCTCTGCGCCCATGCTTTGAGGCTAAGGATTTTCTTTTATGGTGTTATTAATTTTAACAAAACTTTGGGAGTGTAAAATATGGGATTTTTGAGTAAATTAGCTGCAAATTTGCTTGTCAGGTTCTAAAAGAGGGAAGATTTGCTTGTCAAGATGTGCTTTTTTCGCTTTGGAGGATTGCAGTGATCTGTTTTCTGCATGTTTATTCTGAATTCGTACTTTTCATTTTTTTTTAAATATATGGCTATAATGTAAAATTCTTCATCCACTCTGGCTTTACTAGCTAAAGGAATATATGGAAATATGAAAGCTTGAATTTTATACTTTGTTATGAGTTTGTTTATATACTTATTTTTGCTTGATTTTCCCCTAAAAGTGGAGATCTTTTTACTCTTTTAAGATTGTAGAGTTGTTGTAGCATTCTACTTGTCTTTCTTTTTTATTTTGTTTTGTCATACTCAGATGGCCGTTATGTAACATTAATTTGGTTTTTCATTTGCATCCTGCTTTTGCTCAAATTTCAAGCATAAATTGTAACTAATGGATGTTCATAATTGAGCATATGCAGAATGGGAAGTGCTGATGGGACCAACTATGGTGCTTACACCTATGATGCCCTGGAGAGGGAGCCTTACTGGCCGTCTGAGAAACTCCGAATTTCCATAACTGGGGCAGGTGGGTTTATTGCATCCCACATTGCTCGACGACTGAAGAGTGAAGGCCATTACATAATTGCTTCTGACTGGAAGAAGAATGAGCACATGACAGAAGATATGTTTTGTCATGAATTCCATCTCGTTGATCTTCGAGTCATGGACAATTGCTTGAAGGTTACCAAGGAAGTGGATCATGTTTTCAACCTTGCTGCCGATATGGGTGGAATGGGTTTCATTCAGTCCAACCACTCTGTCATTATGTACAACAACACAATGATCAGTTTCAACATGCTTGAGGCTGCTAGGATCAGTGGAGTTAAGAGGTTTGTACAAATGGTGAATTGTATGTTTGCCTTTTATTCGTTCCAATTCCACTTTATGTTTACAGTTGGTTTAAAAACTTGATATCTTGGTTTGTTTAGGTTTTTCTATGCGTCCAGTGCTTGTATCTACCCTGAATTTAAGCAGTTGGACACTAATGTTAGCTTGAAAGAATCTGATGCCTGGCCTGCCGAGGTTTGTTAGTTATTAACTACTATTAAATACTACTATGCTGAATAAGTCAATGTGATATAATTACTGCTTTTCGTCTTTTTAACCTTTGTTTTAGCCTCAAGATGCTTATGGCTTGGAGAAGCTCGCAACGGAAGAATTGTGTAAGCACTACACTAAAGACTTTGGTATCGAGTGTCGCATTGGAAGATTCCACAACATTTATGGTCCTTTTGGAACATGGAAAGGTAAACTCTTACTTAAGAGAGCTTATGTATTTTGTCGCTTTCGGAACATGCTAATTATCTCGCTTTCATGTATCCATCTTACAGGTGGAAGGGAGAAGGCTCCAGCTGCCTTTTGCAGAAAGGCTATTACTTCCACTGACAAGTTTGAGATGTGGGGAGATGGTCTTCAGACCCGATCTTTCACCTTCATCGATGAATGTGTAGAAGGCGTCCTTAGGTAAAATTTGGCATTTTTCACATCTCCTCCGGCCAAAACTCATATTTTAGGAAACAAATTAGAGGGAAAACCAATGGGTTTTGGTTTTAATAAAGGTTGATCTGCATGGAACTGGCTTATAATATAAATGAGGAAGGAATTGAATTGGGCATAACTAATCATGCTTCTCTAGATTGCTATGTTAGTCGAGTAAGAAATTCTTATATTCAAGTGATACACATTTTCTTATAATCAATCCATTGTAGCTTCCCCTTAGTTGAGTAAGCAATCTAAATATCACCATAAACCTTGGACTTGTGATATTTGCTTACATTTGCCTGCCATGCACCATTCCAGTATCTAATGCATATGCAAGCAAGGTGGTTTCACCTTTTAGTGTTAGTTGGAGATAGGATATCTAAGCATTTCTTACAAGATGAATTACATTAGAAATTGTTCGGGAAGATGCTTTCTATCTCTTGAACCAATATATGCTGTCTCATTTGTGCAACGTGTTTTTAGCCATCTTTCGAGAAGTAATGATGGAATTTGGCGATTAGGATTTATTTGTGTACTGTTGTTATGTTTTAGATGAAAAACTTATAGTTATGTATTTTTGCCATTAATCAGCTGGTTGAGTTCAGTTTAAAAAGTGCTATTGTATTTTTGAATGTGAAAAATACTCTTCCTTCGTAGTGATCAACCTTTTTTCAATTAATGCCTTTAGATTGACCAAGTCAGATTTCCGTGAGCCTGTGAACATTGGAAGTGATGAGATGGTTAGCATGAATGAGATGGCGGAGATTGTTCTTAGCTTTGAGGATAAAAAGCTTCCGATCCATCATATTCCTGGTCCAGAGGGTGTCCGTGGTCGTAATTCAGACAATACATTGATCAAAGAAAAACTTGGTTGGGCTCCTACAATGAGGTTGAAGGTAACCCAATTACGTTATTACACTTGATTTCCCAAGTTTAAAGATCCCTCATGATCTCCGATTTTGGAAAATTTTGTGATCTCTTTGCCGGTAAAGATAATAAATGGAATATGTACATTCACTGGTCATTGCCTAGTATCTGAATTTACATTTTTGTAGGATGGGCTGAGAATTACATACTTCTGGATCAAGGAACAAATCGAGAAAGAGAAGGCTCGAGGCATCGACCTGTCTATTTACGGGTCATCTAAGGTGGTGGGAACTCAAGCACCGGTTCAGTTGGGCTCACTTCGTGCTGCCGATGGCAAGGAATGAAGTGGTCAAGCTTATGTAGTTGCAATAAGCCAAGTTTTATCATGTTTTAGCTATGGTAATGGCATTGAGTAGAATGCATCGACCAATGTCAGGTTGGCTATTTATTTTTTATATTTAGTTTATGTACTATGATCTAAGGGGAAGCTTTTAAGCTCCCACTGTATCCAGGCTAGGTTTCCATGGTAGCATGCTGTTGTAAGATGAGATGCTAGGCTTAAAAGCCTTTAAATAATGAAATTCGTTTCTTGGTTTGAGCATTGATTCAGAATGACTTTGGAAGAACTGTGCGCTTCATTGGCTTATAGGAACTTGGCATAAGAATGAAGCAGTCAACCAGACAACAGTAGAAAACCATTGCTCCTTTAGCAATTTTTCATGGTTTATATGAATTCATTGCTTAATCTTATAGCAATGCAAGTTGCTGTATGCATGGGTGTACTGAAAGCTGGTGGATTCTACCCCACCTTGGCTTCACCGGTGGTGGTCTCTATGGGAGTAATTGAGATTCGATTGAAATTAATAGATGAAACTTGATTTTAATTAAACAAAATAGTTAAATTTTTTTAATTTGATCTATTAATTTTTATGAAGATAAAATGATAAATTAATAATAAAATATAAAAAAACAAAATAAAAAAATGCTTAATTAGATTAGTTATAGATTTAAATAGAATATTAAAATATTCAAAATAATTTTTTATTTATTATTCGAGTAATTAAAATTCAATTTAAAAATAAATAAATCAAATTAAAATAGTATTAAATTAAATTTAAATATCTCACGGATAAATTGTTTTGTTTGTATATACCATTAATAGTCCTTCTATGTTTCTTGCTATGGATTTAGAATTCCTAGAACATTTTAGTATATTATTCAACATCCTCCACATCTTCAAGGAGACCAAAACATCCTATTCACGTGAGGGATATTCCCTCATAATATTCTAAGCCACCATAATGTTTCCTCTCTTTCTTCTCTGCTCTTTGCTGCCATTTGATCTCAACGATCTGAGAGCTGAAAGCTGTGAAGTCATCCGAATCCATGGTTCTAAAATGGCTGAGGATAATACCTGACGAGGCTAAATTGACAAAAAAAAAAGGGCATCTCCTTTTCGTGATAAATCTGAAAACCTTTCTCTGCTCAAATGCTTTTCATTGAAAAGCAGAAAATGACAGAACATTCAGCAATTGCCGACAGGCTTGAGCCCCACCATTAATGGGGGCAAAAGCAAACCAGCTTGTGGTGATTCTTGTAATGGTCCTTTTGGTTGTTGATAAGTAGTGGTGTAAATCACTCCAATCTATGTTTTTCCTTTGCTGCCATAGCAACTCACCACCACTTATCATCTGCTGTACTACTTTGCCATTTACTTTGCACGAGTTTCTCCCATTTTTCCTCTGCCAGAAAGATCAAAACATGAAAATAGAAGAAGAAACAGCAATGGTTAAGATTTAAATTTTAGACAAATTGTTTGCTAAAAATTTAGAGATTGTGGAGGTTGATAAGGTTCAATACGCAAGCGATGGTCAATAGGTAAAGTCCATTGACGGGGGATCAAAGCGAAACTACCGAAAAATCTATAGCGCAAAGTTTATTATAAATGTAAAAAGAATTTTTTTTTTTCTTTATTTATTGATTTGAATAAATCAGAATCTTTTTTATATATAAAAGATTTTCATAAATTTGAAAAAGAATCCACTCATAATAATTTAATTTTAAATATTATTCTAATTTAAAGAATATTAATATCTTAAATTATATTTAACTACATAATTACAAAATATTATAATATCATTATTATAATAAAGGGTCAACTATAATTAAGGATTAATGATATTCTAATTTTCTATAATTAATAGCCAATATTTTTTTTAAAACCATGATGTATCCTCGTATCATATTGAGTTTGAAATTAACCTTTGCTCACGCGACGTGATTGACACTGACTAAAGAAAATTTGACTGCACGAGATATTCTACAATAGATCGTCCTCACTCGAGAACTTAATGAGATTTTATACTACTAAATCAACCCTTCAGGTTATGCTCAATGATACTCTAACAATAAAAGTGATAGTAAAATAAAGATACTTTAACTTACTTTAGTTTCTTTATACTATAAATATGTAATTTTTCTTCTTGTAAATTTCTTCTAAAAATTTAATAAAAAAAACTTATTGCGATCGTGAACATAAACAAATTATCGAGCAGCATAAATCTTTCTAACAATAAAAGTGCAGTGAAATACAGAGTTGTTTTAGCTTATTTATACCATAAATATGAAATCTTTCTTTTTGTAAATTCTTTCTTGTATTTTCTTTTTGTAAATTCTTTCTTTATACTATAAATAAGAAAAAATTATTGCAATCGTGAACATAAACAAATTATTGAACAACATTCATCTTATTTTGTATGATTATTCTTTCTCTTTTGTTTATTTATCGGATTTATTTATTCTTTTAACACCATCGCATTTTAAATGTTAGTGCTTGAATCATTTAAAATTGCAAGTATCTTTACCAGCAACACCCCTTCATTCCTGGTGCCATAACTGATAAATTTTTGCGACAGAATTCTGCTGCATAGAATTTCATCTTCAATAACATTCTCTTGGACCAACATATATTTGCATCCCTAGAGACTGCACTATGCCAATCCAAGGCTTTCTTTTACATACAGGCGAAAAAAAAACACGAGTATCTAGTAATTGAAACAGTAACAATAGCCAGTATGCATGGCCATCAAATCATTTTATACTGCTGTGATGCGGTTTAGAAGTGAAGGGATTTCGGCAGTGGCAAACTTCATAAAAGTAGCATATGATATCAAAGATGCGATGAAATCCCAATCACCATGTATACGATGTCTAATAGGTTATTAAATACAAATCACCATGTATACGATGTCTAATAGGTAGATAAATATAACGATAAAGAACCCTGTGGAGAGAAACTTATACCGTGTAAATATGAACAAGCTATGGCAACCGAAGAACTCGGTGCCTAGTGCAGAGACTCTCTTAATCGTCAAGGTCACAATAGATGGGATTGGCTTCAAGCTGCTCAGAGAACTTCTTGAGGATGTCTTTCACATATTCCCTAAATTCATCCTCCACTTCTGCAGCACTCTCTACTTCAGAAAATACTGCATCATAGAGAAGAATCACAGCTTCATTGGATTCTACTGGTGGCAATCCCAAATCTTTTCCATGTTTCTCGAGGAAACTCCTGATAAGCTCTGTCTCACCTAACTCATCTTTTCCACTCTTCTTTTCCTGCAATATCCTCTGTATGACATCATTGAGTTGCTTCTCATCTGCCACGAGCTGCAATGTTTAAACTGAAAGCCATCAGAAATGATCCATGTCTTAAAACTTGATAATTTTCAACAACAACAGTGAAGTCATAAATCTTGTATTACATGGTCGGCTATATGAAAACGTAATTATTCAGATTCTAAGATTTCCAAAATTATATTGCAAGTTTTGTCACCAGAGATAATGGTGAGGCCATGGATCCAAAACCTCCCTTTTCCTTTCCACAGGAAATGATTAAAAAGGTCAAGTAGTAATTACATGTAGAATTTCAAAAAGTGAATGCTCATCATATCACTAACGATAAAAGAAAGAAAAGACAAATTCACGATCTACCTTTATTAGCTTAGAACCATTGAAAACCTTGATGCTCTGGATGATAACAACATGTTTCTCAGTCAAAGCATCAGCTGTTTCCTGCAGAATTGGCTGAAGTAATTCAGCAAATTGTGCTTGGCCCAATGCTTCTTCGCCTTCAGCCCCATGCTTTTTCAAGATGTCATTTAGCAGAGGAAATTCTGTTCAAGCAATATTTAATGTATATCAAATTTTGTAGGGAAAGAGCACAAAGATTAGAATATTTGACACTGACGATCAATAAAATATCTTTAAATGCTGGATTAAGAAATGTGTAACTGTGATGCTCATCAGAATCTATTCTAGCTTCAGGATTTAATATAACACGTTACTTTTAATCTCCTTGAATTATAGTTTCAGCATTGAAACAACCACCAAGGAATAGGCGACATTCTTGCCACTGATTTACACACCAATTTGCAATCATTCATCATTCATTCAAGTTAGGATGAAGGTTTTTTTATAGTGTTCCACTGAGAGTAATCAATGCTGCAAAATTAAAGGAAAATTTCATAATGTATCCATGCAAGAATCATTAAGAGAGTTTCTGTAGATACTCGATTATGGGACTCAGCGGACAAGATAAGTGATTAAAAGCACCTCTGATGTACTGCCAGTAATCACTGATTCGTTCAGTGGCTCCAGATTGGAAGCATGCTTGCCACCGATTTACATAACAAAATGCAACCATTCATCAATCATTCTCTGTCAGATGATGGCTTTCTATAGTGTTTCACTGACACTAATCAATGCTACGAAAGTAGAGGGAAATATCATAATAAATCTATGCAAGAATCATTAAGAATTTCCATAGACACTCGTTAGGGTAGTTTGACACAATGTGATCTGTAATGGACAATAGACTGTGATCTTGATTTGGAACTCTAATAAAAAAGAAAAAAAAAAAGATAACTTCGACATTATAAAGGAAACGACCGATTCTAACTAAAGCTTATGATTATTCAATGAAGTAATTCGGGGCACTTAGCTCAGATACTTCTCCAGTCTTGAATTAATGTTCCAACACTACTGATTATTTCCCAATATGCTTATTCTCTTGATTTTCTATTGTTTCTTTAATGGTAAAGACATAAAACAGATTCCAATACTAGGAAAGGCAGCCACAGAGCAGGGAAGTGCGTTTTATAAAATTCTTTTTGCCTAATTGCAGAAGCAGTAACACTCACAAAGTAATGAGAAAGAAGGATAACAAGAAGCTCTCATGTCTTCACTTTTAGCTTAAACCAAGCTAAATCCATTAACATGAGGCATGAGTTTATGCAGCATGAGCACTTCAAATTGTGCAACAAGTCCATTTCCCACTTAGTATGCCATTCTGGGATTTAAATTATGATATCAAACACTCCTTTTCAAATGGCAGGTGGCCGGCAATGCAAGGAAGAGATTACTCAATCTATCCCTTACAAGAAAAAATAGTTATTGGTTACAATATGAGATGTTTGATCATAACTGACTTTCACCAATTGCATTCAATTTTCGATTGCATTCGATCGAAGTTGGAAAGAAAACAATTACAAATAGATTACAACTACATAGCAAAAGATATGGAAATGGAGGGAGAAACCTGAAAAAGGAGGAATCCCCATTTCAACTCCCATGTGAACAAGTGCATTTCTTATCTCACTCTTGCAAAGCTTTCCTTTATCTTCTATATCCAAATCAGTAAACAAATTCTCTGCTAACATAGCATAATCATCTTCATCCTCCAAAAACAGCTTCAAAGTATTCCCATCTAGTATTGACACCACTATTGGATCATCTAAACCATATATCAACAACAAAAAAAGCAATAATTAATATCAAAATTACCCAAGGAAAAAACAAAGACAAGAAAATCATCTTATAATTAAAAAATGGCCAAAAGTTAAGCTTTTTGATGATAATACAAAAAGTCAAGAAAAAAATTGCGTAAAGTCAAAATAAGCCAAAAGAAAAGAAACCCAGATCAGAAAATCACCCAAAAAAATAAAATTGCTGAAAAGTTTAGCTTTTCTTGATAATCTTAATCATCAAGTAATCAAAGCTGACTTATTCTTCCTTTACCTTTCAACTCATCAGCAATGGCAGAGATGTAGTCAGAGAGAACCTTGGATGCTTTTTCTCTAGCTAGCTCCTTTTTCCGGAAAGTAACGTCATCATCATCGTCCCCCGCGATGACACGAGAAAGAGCGGACGCTTTGATGTTTTGAGGTAATGAGAGGCCAAAGAGAGACTTGGAGGCTTTGGAGTCAGCGATTTCGAGGAGTTGAGCTCCCGTGACGGCGCTGTTAACTTCATGTGAAGAGAGATGGAGTGATCGTAGATGGGTTCCGTCGAGAACCGTTAAACCTCCTTCAGACATTGTTAGAGAAAGAGAAAGTTGACAGTTTCAGTTTCGGTTTCGGTTTCAGACAAAGGTGAGAGATATTCTGATTATGTTTATGTTTAGACTAATCTTTTTTTTTTTGGATTTTATAGTTTGAGACTTTTGAGTTTGGGACTTTGGTTTGAGACTTGGATTTGCTAAAAATATCCTAAATGCCATTTATATATTTAATTAATTGGGTTGCATCTTTCTTTTTATCATATGAGAATATAACTTAGAAAATAAACTAACAACTCCCAAGAAAAGTCAATTTGTCATGGAAAGCTTTATATAATCGAATTGATGCTTTTATTTTATTTTTTGGAAATATCTAAGATTTTTTATTTATTTTTAAATTCTTGGTAATTTTTTTATATTGCATAATATTTTCATAATTGTTTAAATTCTTTAAAAATAAATTTTTCGTTCAAAAATTGTTTTCTACTCAAATTCAATGCCAAATAATAGAAATTTGATTTTTCAATTTTAAAGTCTAGTTTGCAAACTCAAAAAAAAAAAAAAAAAACTCAATCAATCGTAATTTTGAGGATAAAATGATTTTATTATTTTTATATCTTTGAATTTCATCATTATATATATTTACATATTTCAATTCACCAATGAATTTCTTATAATAATACCAAACACTTAAATTTTTTAATTATATTTTTCTCATACATTTTTTAAGCACAATTTTTTCAACTCAAAAGTTTTAATCAATTACAACAACATATTAAACTAGGCTTAAAATAATTTTGAACATTTACATCACAAAAAATTTAAAATTTTAATATAAAATATAATAAAGTTATTTTTTTTCTTTTGTGATAAATTAATGTGAAAATATAAAGAACAATTGAATATTATTTAGTTGAATTCATACTTATAAAGGAAATGGAATCAAAAGAATTTGTTAATAGGTTTTTTCTTTTTCTTTTATTTTTATTTTTTGTCATATTTTTGTCCAACTCTTTTTGTTCCATTGGTGTTGCTTAGTTTTTGAGCAAGTCTAATAATTTTCTTTTCACCATATTTTAATCTTTTTTATCCCTTTCCTTACTACTAAAGTTAATGGGTCCTTTCTATATAAGACATCATAACAAAATGTGATTTTCACTTTACATTAAAATTAAATATTAATAAGAACGATACGATTAATTTTGATAAAATTAAAAAAATATATATTTTAATAAAAATAATTAAAAATAAATAAAAAGACACCGCACCTCAGCATAGCCCATTGAGCTCCAAATTGACTATAAGTAATTTTTGCAGACAACTTAGTTACATTTGTTTGATTTAGTCTTTTTTTTTACATATATTTTCCATCTTTTATCAATCTTATTTGTTCGTAAAAAAAGGTAAGATTTTAGGTGAAATAGAAGATTTACATATAAAAAAAAAATCTTAAATTAAAAAATTAAATTGTTATCTGATGCTTAATTTTTTTATTGCGAACAATTGATTAATTAATTGTCATCCAAATGAATATTAAATAAAAAGTTTAATTGATTTCAATAAAATACTAAGAAATTAAATGATAATCTAATTTTTAATTCTGGTGGTTTTTTTTTATGTTTAAAGACAAAATAAATTTGGCTTTAAATTGTTGTAATTTACGAAGGAAAGGAGAACTATGGTGAATGGTTTTGCACCATTGGTAAGGAGGATGCACATGGCTTTGTTTTAATTTTTTTTATTTGTTTAAAATTATTAAATTATTTATTTTTATTATCTTTCCCATCTTTTTTACTTTGCATGCTTCATTTTTTATTTTTTATTTGTGATTCTTAATTTATATGTAAATTCATATATAATTTATTGTTTTGTATTTATAATATATATTTTAAAACTTTTTATTACTTAAAATTCTAAATATAATATATTACTATATATTTAATAGAGATTTTAATTTTAAAAAACATTAGAACATAGATAAATATATAAATATGATTCTTAAATATTTAATAATAAAAATATTATTCGATATAAAAACAATTATAGTAAAATTTAATATTTCAACAATGACACTCATCAACTTGGCCTCGGCTTCCGTATTCACCTTGTGATAAAATTGTTTTATTTGATAATGTATAGTTACAATTATCCTATGATAATAGATTCCTTAAAATATTTTTTATGTTGATAATGATTAGGATTATAGACCTTCTATAAATCTAAATTTCAAATTTTAATGTTCATAATCTTTTATTCGTGCCGTTTTATAACAAATATGCAAATTAATTAAAATTTGTTGATTAATATTCAATATAGTTAAGACGTTGATTTATAATATTTTAATAATATTAAAAAATAAATAAAAATAAAATAGATACGTATTACTTTTTAATTTTTAATATTGGATAAGTAACATCTCAATAAATTGAAACTTTAAAATCTTTTTATTTATGTTGCTTTATAATATATGGGCAAATTAATTAAATTTTATGGGTTATTATTTAATATAGTTAAGATGATAATTTATAATTTTTTAAGAATATTTAAAAATAAATATGTATAATTTTTTTAATTCTAGATACTACATAATAAGCATCTCAACAAATTTAAATTTTAAATTTTAATATCCATAATATTTTATTTCTACTATTTTATAATTTATATTGAACTAATTAAAGTTTGGCAACTTATAATCCTTTACAAATTAAAAAAAATTAAAAATAAAATGATATTTATCATCTTCTTAATTTTTTTTATAAAATTTAAAAGTTGCCATGATATTGTATAATAAACATCTTAATTTTGCTATTCTTAAAATAATTAATTAATTTTTTAAAAACTATATTAATAATATAAATAATAATCTCTAAAATTTAATTTAATTTTGTTCAATTAATTGAGATTTGAATTCAAATGTGTTTTAATAATCAAACTATATTTAAAATTTTTATTTTTTAATTTTAATATAATAAATAATGATCATATCATCATTTATTACATTTATAATTACAATTAACTCAAAATATATTATTACACTGACATTGATCTCATTATTATCATCGTTTTTAACTTTATTAGAAGTGATCGCACTGTGAATCTAAACTAACCCGTGATAAAGAATGGTGATCAAAAGTAAAAAAAAAAAAAAAAAAAGCATCCGTATTATCGCCATGGAAGTAAAATATCTGATTTATGCTGTAGTTTAATCGCCGTCTCTGCTGACTCCAGAACAGTTTGAGAGAGAGACAAACAATGGCAGCCCACGGCGGAAAACGCTTGGAAAAGAAGAAGGAAAATTGGCCTGAAGATCTCCTTCTTTCAATCTTATCAACCCTTCCTGCCAAGTCTTTGTTAAGATTCAAATGCGTATCCAAGCATTGGCGATCACTGATTTCCAGCCCTGATTTCATCGAAGACCACCTTGAAAACCAACAGAAAAAAGAGTACCCACAGCTTATATTTGCCTCTGCAGGATCTAAAACTGACATAGCTTTGGAATCCGTCGCCATCGTCGACGTTGGGGTTAAAGGAGAAGGAGTGAAAACCAGGAAAGGTTTTCAGCGAAGTTCTTTGAATATCTGTCATCTTCCTCCTGATGTTTACTATATGTCGAATTCTTGCGATGGAATTCTTTGCTTCTTTGGGGAAAATAACGTCTTTGTTTACAATCCTGGAACAAGAGAGTTTCGGATTCTTCAGATCGGAAAGGGATCCTCCGTTGCTAATTCATACTATTTTGATTGCTTTGGTACGTAATTCCCCCTTGTTTTTATGTTTGGATCGAATGAAAAAAAGGGTTTTCATTAGATTCTGCTTTGAATACATAATTTAGATAGCTGGAAGAGATAAATTAGAAGGATTCTGGTGATGCTTTGCTTTCATATCTACTCAAAACAATGGCAATCTAAAGGGGAAAAATTACAAAATTTTGTGTTTCTGTTTGCCATTATAACCTATGCAAAGGTCAATGGTAGACATGACAGTTAGAGCATATAATTTGTATTCATGTTTTGTTAAATCGTATTTATGTAATATAAAACATATAAAATATCATGTTAAAATTAAAATGTCACAAAAAATATTTTTTAGTTTTTGTCAAATTTATGTACAGACTGTGTTTAAACTGTGTTTAAGCTTACTAGGCCTAATCAATTGACAAGCAGCCTAACAATTACTTTGAGAGCTCTCAAATGTCCTATGGTATTTGAGCCTCTGTCATCAGGTGGTCTGTCTAGCTTTTACTTCTATTCATTTCTTTATGATAAAATAAAAACTAATTCTGAATCATCAATAAACAATTTGACTATGTATTAGGTTGAGTTGGTTTTAGCAATGTTCCTTAGGTTCCGATTATCTTAAAATCCTAGTTAGAAAGCTCTTGGCTACCATTTGGGTGAATTTTGTCCTCCTGAATATCATCAAGGGCAATTCAATATACAGAAGTTTTGTGTCACCTAAATTAGCTATCCAAACGTCAGACTCAAATTATTAAATTAAATTAGTTTAGAGACTAATGCTTTTAAATTATACTTGGAGTAAGTTCAAAAATTATTATTCGCATAATTTGACGTCTTTAATATTTCTTATTGAAGTAATTCAGGGTTAAAGGCTTTATGGCTTGGTTAGAGCTTTTGAATTGCTATCTTTGGGTTTCTCAGCTTTTTGGCTCTGTTTGTTGCTTTTATGTGGCATGTCTCCTTGCTATCTCTTTGATACAACAATTGTTGATATCTGTTCAAAAAATTTTGAGATATGATATCTATGTTGGGGTGACTTTTCTCCTATTTTTGAACTTGATTGTTAGTGTTTGTGTAAGGCTTGAAAGAGATACCATGTTAGAAGAAATCTTCTATTCATTGACTTGAATGAAACTGTACAAGAGTTTCTTATTTATGTACAAATGATTCTCACAAATTAGAAAAAGAATCAACCCATAATCTTAGATATTTGTACTTATAATTATGTAATCTTGGATATTATTATAATTTACAAAATCGTAATCTCTTAAATTATGTTTGACTACATAAATATAGAATATTATATTGACTAAGGGATTGCATTGATACATACTATCTTATTAGCTTTCTAGTTTTTTCACATGCACCCAAATAAAAGTTCATTTTGTTATCTTCTTTGTAGGACAAATACTCTCTAGACATCACTTAGTGGGGTTTGGTCGTGATCGAGTCACAAAAGAATGCAAAATTATACGATTGTTTAGAGCTGGAGGAGAAGAGGAAGCTCATTTTAATGAGTGTGAGGTTTTTACATTGAGTTCAAATGCTGGAGCTTCATGGAGAGGGATTGGTGAAGTTGCTTACTTCATTAGGTCAACACAACAACCTGCCTATGTCAATGGAGCACTTCACTGGATCCTTGACGATAGACATGCAAACCCTTCTGAGATGATCGTCTCCTTTGATCTCCATACAGAAAAATTCCAATCAATATCACACCCAAGTTGTTTCTCTGAAGCCCCCTTAGATCGACGTAGGGGGCGTTCTATGGGGTTATTGTCTTTGAGAAGCTCCCTATGCCTAGTGGAACCAGAACTAAACTTGCAGCTGAATATATGGAAAATGAATCAAAGCAATGGAATTTGGGAGAAGCTGTTTTGCATTGATTGGGAATTGATGAATTATAGAAGTCCATTGCCATTTCCAATAGCAGAACTCAAGGATGGGACCTTTTTTATTTGCCATTGCGGGGATAACTTGCAAATATATTATCCAGAGAGCAAAAGTTTTAGTGAAGTACTGTTAACATGTGCAAGAAAGGTTGTGCCCTCTGCATACTCTGAAAGTTTAGTTCCTATTTATGGCGAGCCACTGGTGTATTAATCAAGTTGTAATATTAAAGATATACCGTATAAATTTTAGTATTTATAGTAGTTTCTCTTCTAAATTTTGGAATTTGTAGCAAATATGGTTGGGAATGGTCTTTTCAGCTGTTGATAATGTCATGTTGGTGCTTCAGTCACACACAGGATATGTTGTGAGTTGTAAAACTGTCATTTAGCTGGTAAAATTTCTCAATTCATATCTGATGTGTCGATGAGCTTAGGACAAATAAAGGTGGATATCAGCTATGTCAGAGGTTATTTTTCAAATGGTAAGACAATAGATGAACACATTATTTTTGGTGCATGTTTGAGATTGTAGTATCCATTGACTGAGCTAGCTAATAAATTGTAACATTCTGAATTTTTTTCATACATTGGAGCTTGAACATTGAGATTGTAATGGTGCCTTAGAAAAAACTAAGATGAAATATTGTTTGAAGATGGGAAAGTGGAATTACATCAAATGAATGCAATATATTTCAAGATAAATGGCATCATCTTCTTCGTCTAAATGGCACTATCTAAACCTTTGGTAGCTTTGATATAAATAAACATAGTGTTCAATGAATACAAATTTAATTTTTATTTACTTATATTTACGAATAAATTTGTTTAAAAATTATTTGATTATATTTTTTTAAAATTCGTTTATTATTTAGTAATAATAAGATAATTATTTTATTTATTTATCTGAATATTATCTTAAATTTATAATTGTTTGTTTGTTTAAATTTATTTGATTATGGTTTGTTCATTGTTTAATAACACATTTTTTTAAATCATTTATGAATATATTTATTTATATATTTTGCCAATATTTTGATTTTATCAAACATTTTTTTTGAACTATAATGAGAGTGTTTAAAAATATTTTAAGATTATAATCCATTTAAGTGTTTAAAACTATTTTTAACAATTTTTTGGTTACAAAGAGAAAGATTTAAAAAAAAAAAATTAAATATTGAAACTCTTGCCCAGTATCATTTGAAAACTCGAACAAAAGCTACATTCTCAAAGAAAGTATTAAAACTTATAAAATCACTACAAAACCACCTTCGTTTTGTTAGTTAGACGAATATATGTGTTAAAATTTAAAATATATGATGCTAGGAAACCAAATTAACTAAGTAGGGTTCTAAGTTATCAAAGGAAAAGGTATTGGTTGGTGTATTTTACATACTTTTAATTTCTAAGATTCTAATATAACAGAGATGTTTTCAATTTCAGCTTAAATGAGAAAATTTTTCTTATTATTGAATCTGATTCTAAAATGGATATATCTTAGATAAGATATAAATATTTGAGATATAAAAAGAATGAAAAACTTATTAAAAAATTAATCAGAATGTAATTGATTTTGTAAATTGTTTTTGCACAATAAATTTATACAGAAAAGAATTAAAGCAAAACTAGTAAAATATATATGATGTATAATTTATGGATTATTATTCAATATATCTTAAACGAAGTTTTTTATTCCATAAATGGATTAAAATGATAACACATATTGCATTTGAAATATTAAAAAAATAAAAATAGATAAAGTGAAATCTGTGTGATCATCTTAATTTTGTTTGAGAAATAAAAAAACTACACATACAATGTATTGGATAATAATCTATAATTTATATTATTATTTATTTAAAATTTTTTTATTTCTCTTTTTCTTCTTTTGTTTTATATTTTAGTTTTATCAGAATATCTTATAATTTTAGATTCAAGTCAGTTGTGTGAGCACATTAATTATAGGAACGATTGAATTATATTCAACATGATTAAGACTGATATAGCAAAAAAAAAAATGATTAAGATGGTAAATATTTAGGTTTAGATTTTGTTTAATTTATCTTTAATAATGAGAAGTGACTAAAACAATTATTAGTTTTATTTTTTTAATTTATATTAAATTTTTAGAAAAACTCAAATGTATAGTACTTTTATCTTTTGCTATGTCAAATTTTGTTAAAAAATTATCTCGATAAATATTATTTTTAATAAATGAAAATCTCAAGACTCCATTGTAATAGTTTAGCTTTAATAATTAAATATATTCCAAATTTTTGTATAAAATAAATATAAATTCTTAATTTACTTTATTATATAAACTCTTAAATTTTTAAAATAACATAATTAAATTTAAATTTATTAAATAATATTAATTTTTGTATTACATATGTGACATTCAAGTCTATCACCCACAAATTTAATTTGATCAAATCCCAAAATTGCAGATATTTTTTCTTGCCATAATTACAAAGCTTAGATCGTTACATTGAAAAAAATAATATAACTTCTTCTGCTCTTAAATTTTTTGAAAAAGAAAAAAAGAATTTAAATAGCAATTTGTGGAAATCCTGCAATATAAATTCCTTTTATAAACCATCATACCATTTGAACTTCACTTACATACGAGAATTCATCTGTATCATACACTTTATTGTTATGTTTAGCAGTGACGAATCTTTCTCCATCATCGTGCCATAAAGCAAAGGCTTGCTCACCATGGACAGCATCATCGCCAGTTTCCAGTTCTTCGTCCGATAACCTTAGCGGAACTATTAAACCGATGAACCAGCAAATAATGCTAGTCATAACTATATTTAAGATAATCACAAATCCCATGGCTGCAACTTGGATTCCCATTTGTTTAAACCCAGCGGTAGTTCGGCCATTCTGTAGACCGTATGCTAGGCCGAGGTATTTTTCCCAATCCGATACCATGTAGAACAGACGGCATAACTTCGGGACAGCGAAGAAGCCTGTGAGAATGCCTCCTAGGCCTCCGGCGATGGCGTGGGTGTGGAATATGGCCATGGGGTCATCAACAAGCTTCAACAGCTTAACCTTCTTATGGAGTACCATCATGGTGTACCATGGAACACTTCCTGAGATAATTCCCATTAGGATAGCTGCCCAGCACTGTACTACACCTGTTACAATATTGTCAGACAGCTTCCATTATACATTATATGTGCTATGAAATCCAAACTTAACATATATATCTTATTTTTTTTTGACAATCAAGGTTCGATTTTTGAGAAAAACACTTTCATAAGTATATTCTAAATGTATGAAGTCGATGCGAGAGTGCGTACTTTTAAATTTGTAAGAGGGGATTAGATTCAGACAAAATTTGAGACTCTTGTTACTCATATTTGTAATGTTGTTGTTAATATTATTAAATTTTTTCATCTTCCATGAGAAAAGAAATAGATCAGGTAAATTTTATACCTGCAGCTGGAGTGATGCAAACCAAGCCAGTGATCATCCCTTGTATGGCACCAAGCACAGAGGGCTTCCCAAAGACAAAGCTGTCAAGGAGGAGCCATGTCAACAGGCTGGTAGCTGTGCAAACGTGAGTGTTAAGGACTGCAAGAGCTGAAATAGTGCTGGCAACAAATGGGGCTCCACCATTGAACCCACTCCACCCCATCCACAGCAATCCTGCTCCCGCAAGCATCAGAATTATGTTATTTGGAGGGAAATTGTGCCTGTCCTTCTCTGCCCTAGGGCCGACCTGAAAGAAACCACCAGATGCAAATGTCATCATGAGCTAAATTATAAAGTTAGATAATTTTAGACACGACACGAAATTAATTTAAATATGACATAAATTGAAATTTGATAAAAATTGAAAACGATGCAAAGATGCCATGGACTGATATTTGATAAAAATATAGACAAATTCTATAAAAATTAATTTTTTTTTAATGAGTCAATATAAATTTTAACATGAATAAACACAATTAAAGACATAAATCACCATATCTACTAAGGGCCAGTTTGGAAGTCTGTAATCATTAGTGTGAGGTTAATTTTAAATTTTTTTGTTATTTTATTAAAAAAATATATTTTTAATAATTTTTTATTAATTTTAATCTCATCAAAATCAATTTCAACTACCATCAAAACTAACCCATAAATTTTAGTACTTAAAATTAGACAAAACTTTAAATTGAATATGTTAATTATGAGACAAATTACAGATAACTTTGGTTAGCTACAAATATTATCATAACTTCATCAACTAAAATTTAGACTTGTTAAACTTACTCACAGCATGAAAGCCAACAACATTAAAAGTGAAATTTAGAAAAAATTATATATGAATTATGTAAAAATAAAAAGTTAATTTTATATTTGATATGTTTACACAAATTTTAATACAAAATTTTTGTATTTTACATCAGTCCATTACAGATATAAAACACGTTCACAAATCACCATATCTACTAAGTTTTACATTTCAGTTACATTGGTGCTTACCCAAAATGCTGCAGTGAAGCCGGCAACCCCTGCAGAAAGGTGAATAACAAATCCACCGGCGAAGTCTATAACACCTAGCTTTGCCAACCACCCATCTGGACACCATATACTAAAAGCTGCAATTGTATACGAAAATGTAAACCACAATGGCACAAACAATACCCACGCACGAAAATTCATTCTCCCCAAGAGTGCACCGGCGATCAAAACCAGTGTGATTGCTGCAAAAACTGACTGAAAAAACACCATTGTAGCTGTAGGAAAGTACCCCAGAAACGCCCTTCCCAGCAAGAACTTCTCGTCTAATGCAACAGCTGGTTTTCCTAGGAAGAACACGAGTTTGTCACCGAATGACATGCGGAAACCCCAGCCTACCCAGCAAACAAGAACCATGGCGAAGGCATAGAAGGCCATGAAAGCTGAGTTTATGGCCCATTTCTTTTTTACCATGCTTCCGTATAGGATCACTAGGCCTGGGATGGTCTGGAGGCCCACTAGCGTTGCTGCTGTTAGCTGCCATGCATTGTCGCCCTTGTTCAGCCACTCAGGGCTGGCCTCGTCAGGTAGAAGGTTTGAAGGTAGCTCCATGGAATCTTGAAATGAATTTTGGCTATGCAATATCAGGTATAAAGTCACCTTTTTTTGTATGCTTTTGCCTGGATGCTCTGGTTTTTTACTTGTGTTGATATTTGGCACTGAGGCCGGCCATGCAGGCTGGTCGGCTTGTTCTTTGAATTTCTTTCTGTACTTGTTTAAATTTGACAGTGATTAGGGAATATCCAAATTCCCAAAAAATCTGAAAGCAGCCAATCATCAAAAATCATAAAAATTATTCTAAACAATTTCAGGCACAATACGTTAATCATACGATAAAAAATTTATATACGAAAGTGATTTGAATTAAAATTTAATAAAAATTACATATAAATAAAAAAAATTAAAAAAATATATTTTTAATGTATTAATATAAATTTTAAGACAAAATTTTTATATTTTTCCATAGTACAAACATTAAAATTAAAAGCATTTCCATGTCTGACCAGCATTGAAGTTTGTTTTCTTTCTGGAGAAGGGATACATTCTGAAATTCAGATTGCATATGATTTCCGCTTGAAGCTATATAGGATTTGATGCGACACTTTGTTCCTCTTCCTTTGCATTGCCGGCTTTGCCTGGAGATGGTAATTGGCAAGGCATGGCAGCAAGGGCAATCATTCAAACTTCTTGACTAGACTATCCAACAGAGGCCTGGTTCATTTCTTCACCAGTTTCTGATTCAGCCAGTATTTCAATGATCAGCCTGATTCATTTCCCTGTATAAGAATTTTTTGTCTTTTTAAATTCATCTTTTCCATTTTCTTTTCCTGGAAAAGAAGAGTAAAATCAAAGAGAAATGTCAAACAGGTCTTCAACAAGTCCAACCTCATGGTTTCTGGAAAGAAAGGTAAAATGTAACTTTAGCCAAACTAGCCCTTCACGTCAATCCTTCAATTGAGGTAGATTAAAAAAAAAAAGTTTACAGGTGAAAAAATTCTTGAATTTTAATGTAATTATCATTCAAATTATTATTATTTTTAATCAATTATACTCTTAAATTTCGATTTGAAATGACAATCGCATTAAAATTTAATTTAATTTTTTTACCATTTAACTAGAAAAATACCAAGATCATCCCCGCCTTGTAATCATATTATCATCATCGCTTTGCAATCATATTCAAGAGTTTAGGTATGAATCTCAAAAACTTTTGTTGAATTTTTATTTGCATGAAATGTCAAAAGTATAGAATGTTAAGAACAGAAAATTTTGTCCAAGTTCCGTGTTTGAAATAAAATGCAAATTAACAACTAACCAGACAACAAACAGAAGCATAATTATTCTAGTTATGAATTAAAGCAAGTCGACCTACCCTCTTGAAATTGTACTGCATAAGAACATTTTCCAGGAAACAAGAGAGTTGCCTATTGGCTTGGTCCCTACTCTTACTCCAATTTGCCTAAGATGGCATTTAATAATCATATAATTATTAGCACAACACAGTGCAAATTATTTAATTAAGCTCTTACTGTTATAGCCACTTGAGTTTGTGGGTGGGTTTGGAACCCACACTAGGAACTATAGTTAAAATTCGTATCGCACAATAATTTTAATATAATATTTTTAATAATTATTTTATCGTTCATTTTATTATTATTATTGTTATTAAATTAAAATGTATCATCATTTAATATTAATTTTATCATTATCGTTATTTTTCATTTTATCGGAACCAATCATAATCAATTGCACCATCTATCCAAACAAATCATGTCTCAACTCTCTAGTTATAAGGATTGGATGGCTATTAACTCATCTCCATTTATTTTAAGCATTGAATGAAGAATTAGGCGTGTTAGGTTATTCTTTTATCTTGAGTTTCTGTTGAAATTATTTGATACTTCAATCTTTTTTTTTTTAAGAACTGAAATTGGGCAAGCAAGTTGTGTAGGTTTTGGTCCTTGAAGAAAGTAGATAAGATCATGGAGCGCCAAACTCAGGATTTCAGAATGCTCAAATTAGTATTTACTTGAGAACATTGTAGAAGAAGAAGAAGAGAGTCTAGTATTACTGTATTAGGATTTCAGGATGCTCAAATCAGTATTTACTTAAAGATATTATAGGAGAAGAAAAGGAGAGTATGGTGTTAGAGGAAAGAGAAATGTCAAGGAGATGAGAGAATGAGAGAGTACGTGTGTTTATGAGTGTCACAAAAATTCTCTTTATGCCTCTCTAAATATTTGTCTAAATTTAGTCTCATTAGTGTGCGTAGTTTCAAGTGCATGTCAAGTTGATTAGCGTGACAATCAGATAATAATTAAAGTGGTAAAAACTTATTATCGATGATAAAAAAATCGAACTTTAAACTATCATAAATTTAATATTTGATCAACTGTATTTTGAACTCACTTTAATTATCAGCCTAACGATGTTTATATTTTATTAGATTATATTTACTTGAGAAAGTGTCAAGTTGATTAGCGTGATAATTAAAGTAGGCTCAAAATACACTTGACATGAAACTTGATTTAAACCTTTAAGGGGGCGTTTGGTTGGGGGTAATTTTTTTTTTCCCGTAATTTTTTTTCGTCATTTAATTCTTCCGTTTGGTTCAATTCTTTTCCTCATTGTCAGTCATTTTATTTTATGTACAGTACTCAATTTTGGAAAAATCTGGAGTAAAATAATTACCTTCGGATCCTGAGGTATTTTTAGATTACCTGAGTCAAATTTTTTTTTTGGATCCAAAGTAATTTTTTTCCTAAAATTTATCCCTTAAAATTTTTTTTCTGAATAAAAAGTATTTTTTTTCTCAAGATAATTTTTTCTCTTCCGAACCAAACACCCCCTAATTGTTTTACATCCTATTATTAAATGCACATTGGTGAAGAAAAGACATAAACCCATAATTCTTTAACATTCGATTATTACAAATAACAAACCTTCTGTCTGAATCAGTCAATTCTTCAGCCACTGCCCCTTCAATTCAATTATCATGTTGAAGTTTCTTCTGTGAACAAATAGATGGAAAAACAAATAATAAAAAAAAGAAGAAGACAAATCTCAAGAAACCGACAGATGCTGATTAACTGAGCCAGAAATATTAAACACCATTCACAATGTTTTTAACCTATTCGTGTGGCGGTCAGTGCTGAATAAGACGTATTTCGATAATATAATTTTCCATGAAAGATTCAATATTTAGAGTGTTGAAAAGTACAGTAAATAATAAATAAAACTTGTGTTTAACGATTCAAAACCAGTAGAAACTAACTTTTCATGCATAAATTTCTTAGGAATTGGATCTTCAAATCTTTAATTAATATTATTTTCTTTTATTTTAATGTAATTTTGGACTCCAACTGGATGCGCTATTTGAGTCTTTAATTTTTAGGAGGATTTAGATGAAAATATACTAAACTCGTTAAATAAACTTGATCAAACAAATGAAACTCGATTAAAAAATCAGACAGAGTTTTGGTTTTATCATTTAAGGCCAAGCTTGGTTCAACCTAATGGTCAATTATATAATTAATAAATATATTATATACATTTATATTATAAATTTAAATAGAAGCATGCAAATTAAGTTTACAAATTTCAAACTTTGAAAACTAAACTTATGTTCAAATGTGTTGTATGATGTAACTTTCTTAATTCAACATTGTTTACTCATTAATATTATGTTATATTCTCATTAAATTTTATTTTCAATTTTTTGTCCAAAAAAAATAGAAATTGCGTCTAAACAAACTTCGGCTCTCTCTTTACGTATAATAATGGAATAGAAAATCAAATCCTAAAAGTTAACTCGGGCCAAACCCAAAACCGTATAAAAGTATATTAATCTCCCTATTTAGATCCGATTCGACTCATGAACAAGTTTATTCTCCAAATTACAAAATACTGCTTAATATTGTTTTTTTTTTCTAAGCTAATAGATTTTATTTAAGTCAATGAGGATAGCTAGAACAGAGCTAGCAAAACCAAAGTTACACATATTTGAATTACAAGTAAAGAACTTCACAAGAAGTTCGAACTTACACATAAAATCACATTAAACCCCTTTTTAAAATGTTGACATAGACAAGGCTAAATAAGAAGTTTATCAAAGTCAAAATGGGAAAACTAACAAAATGTATGGTGAGAACTTGAGAAATAATGAGCGGCCTATATTTTCATTATGTTTGACAAACTAATGTCTGATTATATCTGCCAGTTGCCCAATTGGGGAATAAAGAGAGTTAGGCTGAAGGTTTGTATGTGTTCAATTCATTGTCCTTGTTTATTGAGGACACTTTGTGATTCATTTTCTTCAATTACATTTAACAAATATTATTTCATGAATGCTATAGAATTTGAGTATCAATTAAATCAAATTGGAGTTATATAACAATATAGAGAATTTATGCTGAAAAGGAATGGAAGGGGAAATTGCGAGAAAAAAAATGGAAAAGATTTTTTTTTTTTTTTTAATTTTTTGTATGAAGGATGAAAAATAGAATATCAAAAGATACAAGGGTAAAGTTGTAAATAAAATTATTAATTTAAGTTGAATGGGAATTTTTTTTCTACATTTGAAAGGATTGATTTAGAAGGAAGAATGTGCAAATTCACACTTACCAAAATGAAAGAATAATAATTTTTCTCTCACGTTTTTTCCTTTCATTCTTCTTTTTTTCTTACCAAATACAAAGTAATTAAAAATTGATGAAATGCTAATAAACTCTAAATGGGTCGAATTTACATGGAATAATTATGTATTTCCCATAATTTATTTACTAAAGAGCACGAAAATTAGGTTTATTTTGGGATATGGGATTAGTGTTTTTTTTTTTAATTATTTTGTACTATTTGTAATTTTTACATTTATAGTGAATTTTTTTCTTTCATTTGTGGATGAAAGGATTACATTAAATATTATTTCTTATATGTATATATGATTTAATTTTGTATTAATTTTGTTCTAGAATATGTAAGAATCTCTGCAATTTCGTCCAAAGACCATAGTCAAATTTTATTAATGGGAAAAATATTTACAAGGTCTGATGGAAATTAACATTTAATTCAACGCCAAAGACTTTTTAAGAAATGGACTTTGAAATTAAAAACCTTACCAGAAAATTCACTCATTCTTCTCATCATCAGCATTTTTTGACCGCAAAATGCTTTATTTTTCTAACTTAAACAAGGGACAACTACCAAACCCCTTTGGTTTCAATATAAATACTAGCTGTTAAGATTGAGAGTGCTGTCAAAGCATTCTGATCTTCCCTTAGTTTCCTTCTTTTAATTTCTGCTAGATTTTTTAACAGCAACCATGGGAGAAGTCTTGTCAGAAGAACAGATTGCTGATTTCCAAGAAGCTTTCTGTCTCTTCGACAAAGATGGCGATGGTAATGTTTCTTCTCTAACTGTCTATATCCGCCATGTTTGGAAGCAGAAACTTGGGTTACTTTTTTTTTTTCTTATGGTCTGAATTAAATAATCATTTACAGGCTGCATAACCATGGAAGAACTAGCTATTGCGATCAAGTCATTGGATCAGAATCCGACAGAAGAAGAGCTGCAAAACATGATCAATGAAGTTGATACTGATGGCAATGGAACAATCGAATTCGGAGAATTCTTGAATCTCATGGCAAGAAAAATGAAGGTACTTATCTTATCAGCATCTAGATAATATATATATATATATATATATATATATATATATATATATATATATGTATTGTCCATTTTGATCAGCAAGAAATTCTGATTAAATGTTGATTTTCTATTGCATTTGCTGCATAATAGGAAGCAGAAGCTGAAGAAGAACTAAAAGAAGCTTTCAGGGTATTTGACAAGGATCAAGATGGCTACATTTCACCTTTTGAGGTTGATCAAATTCTTCTAATTAATCTTGAACACATACACACAAAAAAAAAATAAAAATTGTTGTCAAAGTATTGTTATCGTACATCTATTAAATATCGACCTTTTAATTTCTATTCAAATTGGGTTTTTTCATTTATTATTAATTGGTTTTAGGTTGGTTGTCTGTATTCACGATTCTTGTTTGTTATCACTTTTAGGTTTGTCACATGATAAATTTTTGTATCTCTATCTACACGTTATAAAATCTGCTAAAGTAATGTTATTCTTACCTGTTAAATATTGATTTATATTCAAGTAAAACTCATCCGCTTATTATTAATTAATTTTAAGTTGGTTGTCTAGTATAATATCAAAGTCCATGCTTTGTTTTTTAATTTCTTTTTTCTACCCCTTTTAAGTTTATTATGTGATAAATTTTTATGTTTCCGTTTACACGTTATGATGATTTGTTAAAGTATCGTTATCATCATCTATTAAATATTGACTTATATTCAAAATAAAATTCCTCCATTTATTATTAATTAATTTTAAATTAAATGTCTAACGCTCGGAATTAACCTTAATTTGTGACCTTTTCTTGTATGCTAACTTGTTTTTGAATGTGATTTCAGCTGAGGCAAGTGATGATCAACATAGGAGAGAAACTGACAGACGAAGAGTTAGAGCAGATGATTAGGGAGGCTGATTTGGATGGAGATGGTCAAGTTAATTATGATGAATTCATGAGGATGATGTTGGCTGCATGATCAACTTATACTTCCTACAAAATAACCTCAATATATTGTAATGAATCATAAAATTTTTCATTTAAAATTAGTATTAAGTTTTTAGACCTTCATTAAGAATGGAAAGAGCTGACCTCAGAATATGATAAAGAAAACGAAAATTCAATCATGTAATTTTGATATAATTATAGAATATATATTTTTGGCCAGCCAATTTTTTTTTTTTTTTTTTTGAGTTCAATTAGCATTGATTGTACTTAAATAAGATTCAATTTGGGAATAAATTAGTTTTTTATTTTATTCTATAATTTATGAAAAAAATTCTAAAAGGTTCATTGGGCTGATTAATTTTTAATATGTGACATTGACAATAACTCAAATGATGACCATAATTGCCCACCTTCTCTCTTTGTTGATATGGGTGACAATAACTCAAGTAGTGAAAATAATATTTAAGAAACATATTATAGTTGTTAAATTGAGATAATATAATAAATTAATTTTAATTTCATAAATTTTTAAATAATTGAATTTGATCCAATATTGATAAGATTAGATTTAAATTCATCACAAAGGTATCAAGATATATATATATATATATATATATATATATATATATATATATATATATTTATATATTTATATATATCTCTCGAACGTATCATTGACACAAATCAATTTGTTATTATATCTTTATATATATATATATATATATATATATATATATATCATCCAATTTATAATAAAATAGATTTTATTATATTTAGCATATATATTTTTGAATAATTTACTTTCATTTAAAATTATAATCATAATCAGCATATTACAATTAATGATTAATAATTTGTTAAATTAGTAAATATAAATAATAATAATAAATTATAAAAATAAAAAATTAAATTAAATTTCATTATATTAAATATTTTTTGTATAAGTATATTAAATATTTGTAAATATATTTATAAAAATAAAAATGAACAAGGATTAAAAAAAAAAAGCAAGGCATTTCGGCCTACAAAAAGGTAGGCATGGGCCTATTGGAGTGGAAAATAGGCTTCTGAGACTAGCACTATCTCTTTTAATCAGCCAATGGGCCATAGCTTAAAATTTATTTTTAATTTGTAAAGAAGCTATCCTGCTAAGAAAAACCCATTCAAAATGGAATTTAGTTTGGGCTTTATTACAACAAGTTAAAAATAAGGCTATATTAGACCAAAAAATTGATCTTTTTCTAAATATTCCAAAAAATTTTCTTATTCAAAAAAAGCTTCAATCTTGACTTTATTATTGCAACATATAATTTCATGATGAAATATATTAACATCCAACCTTATTAACTTAAAGCTTTAAAACAATTTTAACTAAAGATAAATTATTATTATTATTGCATACATTGTCTGTGGAGTTTTTAACTTCACAAGCGGGGTTTAAATGATAACGCATGTCATATTTTATTTTTTATTTATTTTTTAAATATTCTTAAAGGGTTATGTGTTATCATCTTAACCCCACTTATGGAGTTAAAAAACTTCATTGACAGTATACGAGATGATAGTCCAAGATATATATATATAAATATATATATATATATATTTCACATAATTTTTGTCTTTTTTATTATACATGTACCTACCATACATGAGAAATTGTTTTTTTGACAGTGAAATATAAAGGCTTTGTCTTTGGTCTTACAAACATGGAATAAAAACATATATATGAGATTTAACTTGAAATTCTTGATAATATATATTTGCAATAAGTGATAAACGATGTAGCTCAAGAAATATTATATTCCGCCTATATATAGCTTTTCACTTTTCGTAGAGAAATTAGTACAAGTTTGAGCCTTTTAATTGAGCGACTAAGGAAATATTGTGTATTACTTGTAACATATTATAAAATTTAGATTTGAATCCAAATAATTCTGTCATATCTTCAATTATCAAAGAAATTAGTAAAAGTTTGGTATTAATTATGATGATGAAGAGCTACATACATGGTAATATGAGCCGTGGGAATTTGTCTTGTGTTGTTGGCATTTTCCATGCATCAGCCCCTCCATCCAACGAAGACTACAAGATTTTGTCCTGCTAGCCTTAAGCCATTGTTGTTCCATGACAGCATCAAATTAACCATTTCCATCATCAATGACATAACAAGAACACATATTGTCAAATTCAAGAACATGGACATGACATGATCGATCACGTCACTCCTCTTCAAAAGAGAAGTCCCTCGCATCGAAACAAATTTTTGAATGAACATAGTAATTATTTTTAATTATAAGGACATTCGATATCATTTTTATGACATGAAAATTCAAAATTTATCATAGAAAAACATTAAAAAAACCTCACATAAAATTTATTATTGTGGCGTAAATTACTTATTTATGAATCATACCTATGAATTCAAATTCAAATTTTTATACAAATTTTAATTTTATCAGTTGATAATTTAGCATTAATATAAATTATTTTTTACTTTTTATTCACTCTCTTCCGTCTCACGCTTCTTTCCATCCTTCCAAACAAATTTTAGGTTTATTTTAGCCCTCAATTTTATTTTTGCCTTTCCTAACCTTGATCGGTGGCCTTTTCTATCCTCTAATGTTGCATAATACTGTTCCAAAAGTTAAAAGCAAAAAAAAAAAAAAAAAATGTAGATTTGGACTTGAATATTCAAAACCCTAGCTAGAAGAGTTTGAGAGGAAATGGGAAAATGGTTTTAGCTAGTTACATAGAGCACTTCTTGCTTTAGAGAGCCTCAATTAATGTTTCATGAAGTCTAGCCAAAACCAGTTTCAAAACAAAGAAAAATAATATCACAAACATCCAAGTCCAACAAGCTGATGAAATAAAATCAATTATGCCATTTTTGTTGAACTTCATCCAAATTCATGCCTTCTTACATGCATGTGCACATGAATTCATATACAATCCAAAAATTATTATTGAACAATAATTTCAAGCTTAGTATGTATACATATTATCTAATATATATATATATATATATATATATATATATATATATATATATACACACACACACACATGGATATTTATAATCAAACATTGAGATATTAATATATCAAACTGATTGGATATATATACACAAACGTGAGAAAGTATCTAAACTTTTGTAAAACATACTTACAAAACAAAATATATAGTCTCTTAACCTAATTTGAGTAATTAAAAATTTTATTTTCAGTATGTCAAATACACTATACATTTGATAAGTGCTAATATTTTTGTTTTTTTGTAGGTCGGTAAAGATATCATAGAAATTAGGCAGCGGCATGACAATCATGGCGTAGAAAGTTGACTGAGTCTAATCAAATTGTACTCCAGAACATTTTTGAACTTAGGGAAATCAAAAATTCATTAGAAATTTGATCTTTTCAAAAAAAAAAAAAAAACCCTTATTACTAGGACCACTAAGAGAGAGAAAGTCTTTACGCATGAGTTTTGCAGTACAGTGCATGACCCTTATGAACCATCCTTCAACTTCAACATTGAAAACATCAAATTCTTTGAAAAAACTTTTCATCAGACCGAAAAGCTATGAATGTTCGGCAAATTTTGTTTCCACGTTAGAATTGAGATTTAACAATTGTCATAAGTGTCTGTTTTGCAACCCTAGTGAATTAAAAACATGGGGCTAGCTGCAGGGTGGCTACCAATTGCCCTATTTGCTTGAAAAATTAATGATAGCCAGATCAAATACTAGGATGTATAGAAGGGTTGAGTGGCTTGTTTAATAAAGAGGGTATAAAATTGGGTAGTGATTTAATTTCCAAAAGCCCTTAAAATTTTTCAAAAATGATTTATACTTTGCATATACTTCTGAAAATTAAGGACATTCCTGAAAGAAATAACTATGTATGAATGGTATGAACTGCCTAATGAAACAAAAATTCTTGAACAATGAACAACAAGTGCTATTACTTATTATATCATAATCATAATCATAATCATTAATGAAAGATGTAAATCCATGAAAAAATCAAAATTACGCTATATGCTCTAATGATAAATCATTAGTTTAATTGAATAACTAAAAGAAATAAATATACCTTTCTCTTTGATTAAGTCCATGGATCTTCACAATTAGAGGATCCCTTATATAAATATGTATTGGAAGAGAAAAGAGTATATATAATATTCTTAATCTAAATCTAATATGTGTTTTAACGTTCCTAAAATTAATGCATGGTAAAGGTGAAAAAAAAAAAAAAAGCTTTAATCTCACCAACCTCATACATGGGATAGAATTGGTTTGATCATAAATCTAAATAATTGTATTTTTATTGACCAATCCATTTCCATGATTGATATCATGACTACTAATACAAAAATGTATCAACATCCAAGAATTAAAGAATGATCTTGACATTTCCACAAAACCAAAACATAGAAAAAAATACTTTGAACTTGAAGTACTTCTCACTCAACCGTAGATCTATGAGTGAGTTCTCAAACATTCCAACAGTATAAAACATTTGTCCATATAAATAACAGAAAGAATATATAATTCTGAATAGATCAGAAGACATGACTGCAAAACAGTGCAGTGAGAACATACATGAAATTGGCACAAAACACAGTACATTAAGGAATACAAATTAGAAAAGCTCTAGTTTCAAGACAAGAAGGGAGAGTGAGGGGATCTCAAAAGCACCAAATCTGTATCAAGACAAGAGAAATCCTGTCACTTAAAACCCTAAAAAAATCCTAAGATAAGATCCTTCAAACAAATCTTGACACATGAAAGAAGAACAATAGTACTATATACTTATTACAACAACCAAAACATTATTAACAAATACTATGAATGAAGCATGTGGAATTTGTAAAAGAGGAAAGATGGGAAAAGTAAAAGCTGAAATAGAAAAAACAAGATAAGGTTTTTGAAAGAAAATCATAAAAACATGAAGACATCAAGAAATTAAGCACACCTTTGTCAAGAGGTTTTCCAGGGAGAAAAAGTGAAACCCTAATCAAAAAGGTTGTAGGAAATAGGGTTTTTTGGGTTTTGCTAGGGTTTTCTCCATGCTACCATGGACAGATGAAGCTGCCATATGATCTAGTCTCTCCCTGAAAGAGAAAGAAGGAGGGCTAGATCATGCTGGCAGCTTCAACTATCAGTGGTGCATGATATAGAAAGACTACAGACACTGCTGCTGCTGCTGCTGCTGCTGCTGCCTTATATATGAATTAGCTGAAAGCCTGAAACTATAGAAACCCTTTTCTTTTTCTTTGTTTCTCTCTACTTTGAAGACCTCTTTAATAACAAGGGGAATGAGAGGAGGATATAAATAGAGGAGGGATTTTCTTGATAACTCTGGTAACTACTTTTTTCTAGGTTTAAGTTTTTGCTACTTCCAGTCTAATTATTTCTTGTCTTACATGTGATTGGCTACACTGGCATGGTCATCTTATGTTTTATATACTAAATATAAGCTGCAACTAGTATATTTCAAGCCTGATGGTAATTAAAATTATTAGTTTGACTGATAGTAATTAGTTTTAGTGTTAACGGGTTTTTTTAAGATAAGAAATTAGATCAAAAAGTGAAGTTTTTTTCATACTTATAAATACGGATCTAATTCTTTTTATAATTAATATGAGAATCTCAACAATTTTTCCCTTCATCATACATTAGACCTTAGATAAAACGTTTCTTTCCTTGAAGTAAAAGAAGATAAGTTAGTAATCCGAATTTTGATACTAGTGTTGGATGTTATTAAACATTCTCATCTCAAAAATTAACTCAAAAATTAAAATTTTTTCTTACATTTATAAATACAAATACGCACCTCTTCTATAATCAATATGAAAACCTTAATAAAAAGTGCACATCTTTCCATCAATTTGATGCATTTAAGGTTACTCCAGTGATGCAACTTTGTTATATCAAAATGATTACACTAAATGGAGTGTTAAGGGGGAAATATCGTTGGATTAATAAGAAGCTCGTGAAAGAAAGCATTGAAATATGAAAAGTAGAGAGGCTAAGGGCTGGGAGGGAAAAGATGTAAAGTGGTCCCAAAGGGGAGAAGCAAATTTAATATTGGTTCACGCCAGGCCCCCACATGCAGACAGGTTAGTGAGAGTTTCTAAAATTTGCCCAAGGGGCTTTTATAGCTTTAGTTGGATGACCCTTTCATCTTCTCTTTCTCTTTCTCCTTCTTTCTCTTTTTCCTTCTCTGCATTTCTGCTTGTGTAAGGTAAGCATCAACCATGAAAGAAGAAACAAAAAGAGTATAAAACACAAGGAGGTTTGTGTAATAGGGGACCAGCTTTGCATGATTTCTTAGATGTTTGCATAAGGTTCACACAATAAAGTAAAAGGAAAGCATAGCAGGGAAAGAAAAGACAGAAAAGAAAGCTCAGCCTATCAAAATCTCTCTCTCTCTCTCTCTCTCTCTCTCTCATTTCACTAGTATTGTGGTTTTAATTATGAGCTACCTAGTGCATTTACTTCATTTGTTAATTAGCACTGGTAATTAAAAAAGCCAAAAAAAAAAAATCATTAACAAAATTCGAGCAATCAGCAAATTTTTATTTCAAGCATGAGATGAAAATCAAATTTATAACGTGAAAAGAATACTCATTGAACTTGAAGCTTAATTCAAATAACTTGTATAGTTAATTTTAGATGATAGTATTCAATAAATTTGATATTTAAATATTAGAACTTGTAATCTTATTTTTGAGAAATCTACCTTCTTTGTACTAAAAAAATTATCATAGGCTGATTGTCTGTGCTGCAAAGGTGACATCTTTTTCATTTTGAAAACAATGGCACTGTAATTTTTCAATTTTTAAGTCTGTGCAAACTCATGCTTTTGAGTGATTGGTGCCAGTCATGCATCCATCAAAAAGCAATTAAAGAAGACAATACAAGGGATTAGGTAACATTTGGAAATTAAGGTTAGCCTGTAAAGTGATTTAACCGACTATTTGGGTTTTAAAATTAGTTTGCACTTTAGTAAAAGTTGCTGTGATTTGGACTTTCTGCTTGTTTTTAAGCTACTTTACCGTGTTGATTAGGTTGTATAGGCAGATTCACACAAGACTGCATAAGGTAGGGGAATCATCACACCAACTGAACCCATTAACTGTTTATTATAGAAGTTTGTGTCATTATTGGATTACATAATCTATAGATTAATTAATCAAAACCCATTGCCCTTAGTGACCAGGTTTAATTGGTCATAGTGCATGATGAGGTGCAACCTTTCATGGGTCACAACCTCCATCACTTCCATATTTCCACTCTCTCTCTCTCTCTCTCTCTCTCTATATATATATATATATATAGATATATATATATATATATATATATATATATATATATGACAGGTTTTGATTGGTCTGTTATGAAAATTGCATGTAAGGTTAAACTTTAGAGTGAAGAGAAGCAGCAGCAGCTGAACTGGACAGTGGACTGATTCTGAAATAGGTACTCTACTTTTTTTTACTTGCGCTTGAGAAATCAGATCTGTGGTAAGGACTAAGGAGAGAGAAGAGAGAGTCTAATATTTGTACACGTGGCAATGGGGCCCTATAGGTTGATGTAAACGAGTTTAGTATTGGCGGTTAGATTAATTGGTAGAGTGTCAATGAGAGTCTTCTCAGTGCATGCCACAGCAATTTCCTAGAATGGTAATCCTACTTGCTTTGCTTTCTTAAAACGCAAAATCCTGTCTGCAGATATATAGAGATAACTACTTGAAATAATAAAGCTTCACAGCTAAGAATATTACACAAAGATAGGCAGATTTCACAAAATTGTGAATCAGTGAAAAGAATAGTACACAACATGAAAAGAAAATTCTATTCCACAAAGATCAACACATTAAGATGAACGTTAATTCACTCTAAGCTACTGTTTCACAGACATTTTCTCGGGCCAACAATTTGTCAGTAGTTTCTCAATAATAATCTTCAATGCAGGAGCACTCACCCTGCATTTCTGATTTGTGAAGCAAGATTCGCCTTCTTCAGCTGCCCTGCAAAGTTGTGGATCTAACAGAACCTTTCCGAGGAATGGTACTCCCATCTCCCTACACATTATTTCTGCACCACCACCACTGCTATCAAAGACTTCACTGACAGCAACGAGATCTAGCATTTCTGGTGCTTTCTTCTTCATATACTCTATAACCTTCTCTGTGACGTCTGTGGGGTCACCAGTCTCCGTTGTCCTCAAAAACCTGAAATCCATCAATGGCTGACACAAGCCACTCATGTTCTCAACTACTCCAAGAACTGGTACTCCAACCTTTTTGCAGAAACTAACTTCTTTTCGCACACCGATCAAAGAGACTTGCTGTGGGGTAGTGACAATTATTGCTCCATCTATTCCAGTAGCCTGAAGGAATTGGACAATAGAAATGTGCTCATCAGAGGTCCCCAGCGGGGCATCAACAACTAGAAAATCGAGTTCTCCCTAATATACATCCTTAAGGCTTGATGAGCCCACTTGTATGCGGTCCTCTCCAAATAACAGCTTTATCAGGGTTGGGTAGCATGAAACCAATCAACATAACCCCAAGGTTAGATTCAACATAGACAGGAGACCAGCCAAGGTTGCTCTGGTGAATGTCTTGACTTTCTAGACCAAGCATCTTTGGAATGCTTGGACCACATATATCAATGTCCACGAGACCAACCTGAAAGTCCTTATCTGCTAGTGCAAAAGAGAGCTGGCCAGAGAAAGTGCTTTTGCCAACTCCTCCCTTCCCTGATAAAACCAGTATCTTATGCTTAACAGTAGCCATCCTTTCGGCAATTGCTAACAAGTCTGCGTAACGTAACTCATTAAGCATTATATGTCAGATAACATATTTATGACAATTAAGGCAATTATATGCAAACTTCTTGATTTAGATCATTATGGAAATTGAGAGATGAAATATGGCAACAAAAAAGTCATAGGAAGGAGGTCTGAGTATAATGTTCACAACTTAAATGTTAGTAAATTACAAGCACGAATTAGCATCCTCTCCCCTCATTTCATCTCGGTTCAATCATAGGGCGAGAATATGAGTTGGGTCAAATTGTGTGTATGTAGTCATATGCAAAATTTGAAACAATCAAGTCACTTTACTATTCAGGATTTTTGTTTTTGCTTTTGTTTTTATCCACCTCGGTATGCAACATAGATAAAAAAAGTTTTGGGGTTTGAGTAGATTTACTGTAGAAAGCGAAAAGAAATGCCAGGGTAGCAGTTGTGGGCAGCTCATTGTAAATTAGTAAATTAACCATCCAACCTAACCTTTTGGCTAAGTACAAAAAAATTCCGTGTCATGAGCTGCCCAACATAATTCATCTCACCTTTGTCATGTCAGCATGGTCAATACCACATCAGCAAGTCAACATCCACATCAACAAAAATAACAGTAGAAAACTAACTCTGTTAAATATTGGACTGAAATTTAAAATCCCGGAAAATAAAAGGGGCTCGAATTCTTCAAATTACTGTCCAGGGGTTAAATCCACAATTTCATCCAAGTGCAAAGACTAATAGAACAAATTGACCTTTAAGTTAAAAGAATGATTAAAACACTCAAAAAGAAAAGACTTGCAAACAGAGAAATCATTGATCTTTGCTTTATTTCCTAATCATTGCATTTGTAAAATTTACAAGACCCCTGTGCATAGAGATGCAAATAATAGGCACCTTTAATAAAACATCACAATTTCATTCCTTTCATTACCATATTAGGGCAGACAGGCAATCATGCCAATCTCCATTTTCTTCAGCAAGACTAGCACAGTTTCCTATGTTTATAGACTAATATCAGTACATGATCATTGAAGACTAATTTCATCAGCCAATTAAGCACTATCCTACTAAGAAACAAAAAATTTAAGCTTCGAGCGCACATCACGATTAATCTGCCTTAGCCACACATAATCTTGGTCTAACAAAGAACTAACCATATTTTACTAAGTATATCACAAGTCTCCAACCTTTCTCTTCTCATTCCAAATATGCAAACAACTGAGCTCTATTTATACATGCAAACAAATTCCTCAAACATACACATAAAAAACTCTGAAAATCGATTTTTTAACATCAATTTTAGTGGTTCTTCTAGCTCATCTATACTTCAATGCAGCTTCATGTTCATGTACAATAACAATGGTGCTCAAATTTTCACTAGAAATTCTAAACAACCCTAAAGTTCTTATTAAAAAAAAAGTAAAAAAAAAAAAAAAAGGCAATGTTTAGAGTCAAGCATCAACCAGAAAATCTATTTTAAAAAATGAATAAAGAAAAACTACAGAGTACAGACATAACCATTTATAAAAATGGTAAAGAAAAGGACGGGAAGAGCAAACCAGGGACAGGGCCCTTAGGGGCAGTGGCACAAACTTCTTGATTAGGGCAACCTTGGCAGGCATCGGATTTACCCGCCAACTCTGAATTAGGACCCGGGCAATCTGAAGAGAATTTGTGGAAAATTAATTAAAAAAGAGGCGCAGATAACACAAATCATGAAACCCAAGAATACCCAACAATGGAAAAAAAGAGAAAAAAATAAGAAGCATACGTTCATTGGCATTTTCTGGGATTTCTCCATTCTCCATGGCTGAAGAAAAAAGAGAGCTTACAAAGGCAACACTGTTTTCTTTTAACATGAAAAAAGAATTCTTTGGCTGCTTGTTAACTTATACTTAGATGATTTCAATTAGTTTACCTAAGCAACAGTTCAATTAATCTAAACTAATTTGGAAAAACAGCTCTAAACGATCAAGTAAGCTTGACTTCGGGAAGTATTCTGCTTCTGTCTTCTGTTTGATTTAGTTTTCGATGAGTTTGAATGCGAGGTTCTTGTATCGTTTCTAGGCCCATAGTCTTTCCACCACACAAGGATATTTGGGCCTCCTTTTGCACTTGGGCCCAAAATATGGGCCAAAGAGTTCTATTAACACGTGCTTATTAAGGATATGAATAAATAAGATATTTGTACTCAAGTTTAAGAAAAAGTAATTTTTTATTTATTTATAGACTCTTTAAAATATATTGAAATTAAAAATAATTAATTTTTACTAATTCAAGAATTATGATAATTCAAGAATCTGCACTTTTTTTTTACTAATTCTATGCCTATTGAGCTTAATTTTGGGTACATCTCAACATTTGTATATAAAATTTATATTTATATAATATAAAATATAAAATTTTTTATTAAAATTTATATTAATTTTTAATTTTTATCTATTTTTAATTTATGTAATCATGCAAAATTTCAGATTTAATCCGACGGCGGGTGACATATCTAATGGCGTCATCACGTGTTTTTTTTTTTTTCTTTTGAAAATAAAAAAAGCAATCCAAGTTAAACGAAAACTTTGATCCAGATTCTGGATATATATATACACAGGACAAAGATGAGTTACACACTGCTCATCTGTGCACTTCAGACAAGCATTGATTCATTAACAAAAGAACCCAGAGATGGCCGAGGAGCAGCAGAGTGTTGTTCAGGTTCCTAGAGTGAAACTGGGAACTCAAGGGCTCGAGGTAAGAAATTTTGCTCTTCTGAAAGTGGTCAGGAGCAGGTGTTGTTCATGAGTTGCAATACAAGGATATGTTCGATTTCTGATCATTTAACAATCTCTTACGCCCCTAGTTGCATAGCTATGTTTATGAGCTTCCAATAGCTGTTCCTCAGCTTTTAGTTGCATATTTCCTTGCTACTGTCTTACTCAAGTTTTAATCTCTTGAAAACATGCTCCAACTGAACATTTTTAATTCAATCAGGGTTTCAATTTTCAGTCAAATTCACATCATTTTCCTATCATTTCTGTTGTGAACTCTATTGTTTTGTAGGTTTCCAAGTTGGGGTTTGGCTGTATGGGAATTTCTGGAGCCTACAATGATCCTGTTCCTGATGATGTTGGCATATCCATCATCAAGCATGCATTCAACAAAGGAATCACTTTCTTTGATACCTCAGACGTCTATGGACCCCAAACTAATGAAATATTGGTCGGAAAGGTAACATGTTTGTTAGAATGCCAATAGAGTTTTAGACTTCTGAGTTCAATTGCATTAACTTCCTGATTTTTTGCTTCCTGGTATCACATTAATGTGATTTTCATGAGTGTTTACTTTAATTTTACTTGTAATTGTACTGTAAAAGCAATTCACCAACTTGTGAAAACCAATGTCTTTTCAGGCATTGAAGCAACTACCGCGAGACAAGGTACAATTAGCCACAAAATTTGGTATTGTAAAAGCTGATTCTTCAGCTGCTATCTCAGTAAATGGTACGCCTGAGTATGTCCGCGCCTCTATTGAGGCTAGCCTGAAGCGCCTTGATGTGGAATACATTGACCTCTACTATCAGCACAGGGTGGACACCAAGACTCCAATAGAGGATACTGTAAGTTCTGCAGTATAAAGCATCCCTCATTTCCTTGGCTTAAATGCTCATTGTGGATTTGTGGCACTCTGATGTTTAGCTATTTGTATTAATTGTTTCTATCTTAGATGGGAGAACTCAAGAAGTTGGTGGAAGAGAAGAAAGTAAAGTACATTGGTTTATCTGAAGCTAGCCCTGAAACTATAAGGAGGGCACATGCTGTTCATCCCATCACTGCTGTACAGATGGAGTGGTCGCTGTGGACTCGCGATATTGAGGAGGAAATAGTCCCTCTTTGCAGGTTTCCTCAAAACCCCATGATCATCTTGGTGAAAAATAGTATATTGAATCGTTAAATGTATAGGTTACCTGTTGAACTTTGTTTCTTATTGTTGTGGAAGTGAACTATCCTCCTATGTTACCTGTTGTTTCAGAAATTGTGCCTTTAACATCTTGAGACCAACGCATAAGAAATTCCTTACAGAATGTGTTCCTGTAATGCAGGGAACTTGGGATTGGGATAGTCCCATACAGTCCTCTCGGTCGCGGTTTCTTTGGTGGCAGAGCAGTTGTGGAAAGTGTGCCTGCAAATAGTTTTCTGGTATGGAAACTCAATTTTGCATAGAAACAAGCCTTTTAATTGGTAATCGTAGCTTTTTTGACTGATTGCCAACTTCTTTAAGGCATATCACCCGAGGTTTCAAGGAGAAAACTTGGACAGAAACAAGAACTTATATCTGCAAATAGAGAAGTTGGCTCAAAAGCATGGATGCACCCCTTCACAACTAGCACTTGCCTGGGTTCTTCATCAAGGGGATGATGTTGTACCTATTCCTGGTGAGTCGCATTTCACGTTTTCAACATCCTTTTGATTCTCTTTGACAGCAGGCAGTACAGATACTCAGAACTCACATAAGAACTTTCTGTAAATTATTGTACAAATACATATCCTAAGTTTACCTCATATTTTCGCATTCGTGTAGGAACAACCAAGATAAAAAACCTTGATAGCAACATTGATTCTCTAAGAGTGAAGCTTACAGAAGAAGATTTGAAAGAGATTACCGATGCGATTCCCATAAACCAGGTAGCAGGATCTCGAACAGTGGATGGATTTAGCCATTTGGTATGGAAATTCGCTAATACACCTCCAAAGGAGAACAAGATTTAAATTTAAAGCAATTATGGATGCAAAGTCTGCAGCAGCATATGATGCTTTCAGTCCATGGACTCTCCAGCAACTGAAGCTATAAAAGGACTAGAAGTTTTCATTCATAAGTTACCATGCTTACATTAATAAGTTAAATAAGCAGACTACTAGCTATGCTGCTGAATGCTTGTGCTTGTATGGTTTTTCTATCTGTGCTTAGCTGCCAGCAATCTTCCTTAAGATTTTATTTATCCTTCCTGATCTCTTCTTTTCTCTCTTTACGACTTGCTGCAACCATATTTCACAGACCATTGCTTCTAATGGAAGAAAATTTGTGATAAATAAGATGAAAAATTACAAAAAGCACCAATGATAAATACTTCTCTTGATGCATTATCTAATCTAATATCGATGGTAAACTTAAAAAGTTTTCAATATCATCACAAACAAATATCTTACTAATTTTTGAAGTGCATATGCAAATTGTGATTCAAATCCCCACTAAGAAAATAATTGCTTTTGGTGAAGTCTGTTCTTGATAAAATTTGGACTTTTCCATGAAAGGGGGAAATATGGTAGCCCATTTCTTGGAAATGCATGATTGTGTCTGATACTGATAGCATGACTATTCTGCATTTTAGACTAAGTCCTTGCCTTTTGATATTAACGGTTCTTGGAAAATTGTTTTCAATGTTTATAGCAAAGTAGTCAGAAAGAATTACGTATGGAGTGACATATTTGGTGGCATCACCAACTTGATAAGTGAACTTAGTCTTAGGATTATGGATACAAGGCTGCTAATATTCTTACACTTGCCCATATGCTAAAATCATTGAGTTTCTGTTTTGAATTGAATACTAAAAGCTAGTTTAGATAGAAGGAATGATTGATAAAGATGATATTGAAAAAAAAATTAAAGATATATACTTTTTAATAAAATAATAAAAAAATTTAAAATTAAAGGTGAAAGGATGATTTTATCTTTCTACCGTTTTTGTGTTTTTCCCATTGTTTCATCGATTTCAATCGACAATCCAAACAACCAATGAGATTTGAACCTTAGCATCTGAATTTTTTTTTTCTAGAGGTTTGAGGTCTCCATTGAACCAAACAAAAATAGTAAAACAAAAGAAAAATTCAGAAGCAACAATTATTCTTTTTAACAATGATGAAATTAAATAAGATAAATTAGATAAAATCCAAACAAAAAAAATATAGGGAAAAGCAGCAGTGTTCTTATAGTTTGGATTCCACCTGCTTTACTTGGATAAATAAAAGTAATAATAATGAGACAAGTTAAGATGTTATTTAAGAAGTAAATGTTTTCATTGCTGTAAAACGATTATTCATCATCCTTCCTTGAATTCTGTACTCAAATCAAATAAAAAGAAAAAACTCTCCTCAACCAACAAAGCACCAGTGGTCTAGTGGTAGAATAGTACCCTGCCACGGTACAGACCCTGGTTCGATTCCCGGCTGGTGCATATTTTGTTTTTTCCCGTTTGATTTTGTTGAAAATGGTTGAGGCATGCCCGATCCATGGTCCAATCCAGAAAAAAAAAGTTAGATGGGCTTAGGGTTTGGGCCTAGCCATGGAATCAGACATAGGCCCAATAGGAAACAGAAAGTTGAAAAATATTCAAAAATTTTTTCTAAAGAAAATTCCTTTTTTTTTTTTTGTGACCAATGTTCTAAAGACAATTCAGAAGCAACGATTATTCTTTTTAACAATGATGAACTTAAATAATACAAATTAGATAAAATCCGAACAAAAAAAAAAAAATTAGTGAAAAGAAAAATTAAGAAAAAACGAAAGGAAAAATGGTGGCTCGCAAGTTTCTGGTTCACCACGACGACTCCAGTTTTACCGTTGATTACGACACCGACGACGGTTTCGAAGTCTCTCTCTCGACAGAAATCTTCTTTTTCTTTTTTCTTTTATTTTCTCTCTATAATTTTTTTTTTGAAATTTTCAGGTATTTCAGTTTCAGCTCTTCTCTCTCACTTCAATACCTCCCGATGAGCAAAAGGTCAAACGAGTCTATCTTTGTCTGTCTGTCTGTCTCTAATGAAGTTCTTTTTTTATGAATGGCTTTGACGGTGCAGATTGTCGGGGAAGCTGATGATCGGATCGTATCGGACGATTCCGATCTGGCGGCCGTCTCGGAGAAGCTCCGAGTGCTATCGGTGGCAGCTGAGAACGAAAGAAAATCAGAGAAACAAGAAGAAGCGACGAGTAGTACAGCCGGGGCGGGGAACTTCGATGCTGGAACTACTGTGATGTCCGATGAGGAATTGGCGCGAATGTTACAGGTTTTGATTGTGGATATTGAATAAATCAAATGCATTTTGCTTGTTCTCTATGAACTCTTCTAAAAGTTTACTATTAATGTTACAGGTTTTGATTGTGGATATTGAATAAATCAAATGCATTTTGCTTGTTCTCTATGAACTCTTCTAAAAGTTTACTATTTTTTTCTGGAATTCTTTCTGTTTTGTTTTTATTAATTTTAGGCAGAGGAAGAAGTGCTTTGGCTTCAACAACGTGTAGCAGGTGAAAATAGTGGGCAATTTGAAGGGAGAATTCGGCCTTATATTAGCCAAGTTCTCCTGGTAATGTCATTTATATCTTTTGTCTTATGTGAAGATTGTTAATATGGTTATTTGTTCATTTGGTTTCTGAGAAGATATAGGAAATATATAATTGTTAGTGCATAAGACTTTAGTTCGTGTTATGCAATTCATAGAGTTTTAGGGGAAAGAAAAAAGAAATTGTTAGGAAATGTAGGAAAACGTAAGATTGTGAATGATATTTCCATAACCGACACGGAGAAGAAAAACACTGAACTTATTGATGTTGAACTTTAGCAGCAAGAAAAGAGGGTAACTGACTTCTCTGAATACTATGGGAATGTGAGATGGGATATTTTTGTTATTGTTTGTTTATTATTGATAATTAAATGGAGGGTTAGTACATAGTAGTATAACTTTGATACTTTGTCTGTTTATGTAGTATGAGGATCCTGTACGCCAGGAAGCAGCTCGGAAGACAGTTCCTATAGATAATCTTGAGGAGAAAGCATTGGTTTCTTTGGCAAAGGTGAGGGCTTTGGACTTATGCAAATTTGGCGTAGGAAATGTTAGAGAGTGCTGCCCTAAAAGTAATACTGGTATCAAGCAAAATATCAAGGAGCAATGGTCCCATATCATTTTCCCGTTAGGAAATACTTGAGAGCCCTTTAGTGTGCATGAATCATTGTTGTCTGTCAGTGCTGATATATTGACCACTCAAAGAAAAAAATGCATTTGATTGTAATTTCTTTTACTCCTTTTTAGGGATAACAAAAAGGTTGATATGTGACTTTATCTTAATTAAGGATCAAAGAATGAGGTTTTTTGGTTAAAATTGACATTGCATTTTGCTATGTATGAGATTAAGAACCATCACTTTCTAGATTTATTTTGCTATCACATCATGATAACTAGTATTAGGATAAAGGCTCTGATGATGATCATGATAACTGGTGATTTTGCTAAATATGCTTTAGGAGGGGAACCTTAAACCATCCAAAATCGAACAAGATCAAGCTTTCCTGCTGCAGCTGCTATTCTGGTTCAAAAGATCCTTCAGGTGTTTTCCACTACTTTTCTGTTAAGATTATTGAACTATCTCACAAATTCAACTGAACATTTAAACTGTTTCTGTAAAATTTTTGAATTATTTTTCACGGCTAGAGTAAATAAGAGTAAGACTGACCTGTAGCTTTGCCTTTTGCTGAGACTTTATATAGTGCACAATGTGTTTTACAGCATCCTATTATGAATAAAACTTGTAGGTAATGCTGGAAATTCTATTTGATTGCCATGCAAAGATGGCAGATTCTTGTAATTCCAAAGTTTATGTCAATTGTGTTCTCTATTTTTATACATCGCTGATACTTCATTTCTGGTCTTGCAGTTGGGTTCATGCACCTCCTTGTGATGGCTGTGGTAAAGAAACCACAGGTCAAGGAATGGGTGATGCACTTCCTTCAGAAATTAAGTATGGAGCAACAAGAGTTGAACTTTATCGGTCAGTGGATAGAACATTTTTGTTTGTTTGTTTTTTTCTTGTTTGATTCAGACTGGTCAATTTGGAATCTCTTGTTTAGCTTAATCTATGTTTCTATTTAGTCCTTTCTTGATGCCTGTTAATATATGCATACTCAATTGCCTTTTTATAATGTTCTGGTTTCTGAAGTAATTTATATTTCTGAAAGATTTGAATCTGCGCCCTGTGTTACAGTTTGCTCAAACCTCCTGCTTGCGCAAGTGTTTGACAATAACGATAACTCTATTTTTTTCTCTCATTGTTATTCCTCTGAGCTATAATGCCGGTTTCTAGACCTATCCCTTTTTATTCAGTGAAGTCTTAGTTAAATGAGGACTTGACACTCCATATGTAAGGAATTTAGGAGGCTGATAAGTTTCAGTTGGCACCATGTTGTATCCTTTGTTGTATTCATGATCATAACTGGTTCCTGATTATTGTCTGTTTGAAAGCAAAGTTAATTTTTATGGACAACTGCAGTTGCAATTCTTGTTCAAGAGTTACTCGTTTCCCACGCTACAATGATCCACTGAAGGTATTAAATTGCATTAGTTTGTTTTATTATTATCTTTTTATTTTTTGAGGTCAAGAAGTCCATGTTTCATGAATCTTTCTCCCTTTCACATTTGCAGCTTGTAGAAACTAGGAAGGGGCGATGTGGAGAGTGGGCCAATTGCTTCACATTGTATTGTCGTGCTTTTGGCTATGAATCACGTCTGGTTAGTCACAATTGCTTCACATTGTATTGTTGTGCTTTTGGCTATGAATCTCGTCTGGTTAGTCATTGATGGATGATGATTCAATCTCTGATCCAACTTTCTAAAAGAACTGTTTCTTTGTTGAAAAAAAGGGTTAAGCTAATTTAGGATAATAAAGAAAGATAGTATTAACTGGTGTCGCTGGTGATCTATTTGACCTTTCGTCTGCCTATGCAGCTGGTATTATTTTGATCTTAAGCTTTGGATGATATGATATTTGTAATATCTAGTCTACTGAGCAAAAAGGATCAGTTAGTCTGGAATAAAAAGATTTAGAAACTCCGGGAAGTTAAAACTTTAATATAAAATTATGAGATTGTTTTCTTGGGTGATTTGATTCTGTTTGTACATGAAGAAATAGGTCAAACAAAGAATTTGTTCAAGATAGCTTTAAAGAATTTTGAAATGTATTATTTGTTTATGTATAATATTTGATGCCTTTTTCATTGTCAATGGAACCCCTTTTAGCTTTTTAAGTTATGATTTATGAGTGCTTCCTTTGCTGTGAATTTGGTCATTGAAGCTATTGATTCTGCAATATATTGAATCAGTTTTTTCTGGTGGCATGGCATGTAAATGAATTGTATACTTTATGGACGGCAAAATCATACGTAGTCATATGCATGTTTGTCAGCTGTTAACTGTTTAAAGATGAGATTCAGTGGGATTTCTGATACTTAGCTTAGTGGAGATTTGGTTGCTTGAGATGATGATGTTTCTGTATACCAACTGTTACTTTCCAGGTCGTGTCTTTTATAGACCATGTTTGGACAGAGTGTTATTCAGAAGTTCTGGGAAGGTAAAAAACTCAAAGTTGACACCTTTAATGTTATCAAGGGAAGGATCCCAGCACTCTAATGAATATGCTAAACTATATATGGTCATGTCACCAACTAGTTATACATTTTTGTCCAGGTGGATGCATCTTGATCCTTGTGAAGCAATATATGACAGACCGCTATTATATGAAAAGGGGTACTCTTAGTTGTACTGTTATCCATTTTTCAGAACAATTTCTTTTGTTTTGTTTTTTATACTAGACCTTTTTTTGTTAAATACTTGCTTTATACAGGTGGGAGAAGAAATTAAATTATGTAATTGCTATTGCAAAAGATGGAGTTTATGATGTCACTAAACGTTACACAAGGAAGTGGCATGAGGTAGTTAATAAATACTAATTATGATCAGTGAAAGCACTTTATTCCCTCCAATTTTCTTCTTCTTCTTTTTCGTTCTCTTTTCTTTTCTTTTTTTTTTTTTTCTTTTTTTGTGCTTCTACAGCTTAGACAGGTTATTGATACATTGCTATGAAGAACACGATTTCTCCCTTCCTAAATTCACCATTTTGGTCGTCACCATTGTTTTTCAGGTTTTGTCTCGTAGAACCATTACCACAGAATCCTCTCTGGCATCTGCTCTTGCTTCATTGACAAGAGAATGCCGAAGAAACTATACATCTCAAGTTCTTTCTGTACTTGAAGAACGGGACAACATTGAACGGGAAGCTCTAGAGAGAGATTTACATTCTACTGATGGTGCTTCAATCTCATTACCTGGGAGGCAAAGTGGGGATAAACAATGGCGTGTCGCAAGAGCAGAATTTGGGACTGACTCTCTGAGTTCATCTTCTTGTCCAGTTCGTACATGCAGAGATGAGCATGTTACAAGAATCTACAATGCATTTTCTGCTATACTTCATAGGTTTGTTGAGGATTCTTTAATTGTATCCAAAGGTGTTGAAGTTCTCAAGATTTTTAGAGCAACTGTTGTAGATCTCAAGAAATTGCCATATAAAGAAAGGAGAGCTTCGTTAAAGTCAAATTCTATTGTTGGAAAATCTTTGGTGCATCAGTTGCTGCCCTCTTTTGATGAGTTGCTTAATGCTCTTTCACTGAAGAGTGAGCAGGATACTAATGGCATTGTTACTGTGTGCTTAGCCGGTGACCCTGTTAAAACTGCTTTAGCATTGCCTGTTGCCTTGCATGCATTGGATGAATTGATCAGTGATGTTAGCAAATGTGACAACTTTAGTAAAGATTGTCTAGCCTTTCCTCTTCTGAGATTGAACAGAATATGTTCTGGAGCAGTCCTCGCAAGTGGAGAAGAGCTTCCTTTTGGGACTGTAAGTAATAATAGCCTAATGTTGTATATCTACCATTTGAGTATGAGATGTCGCATGGGCTGTAGTTCTTTAAATTTCCACCCTTGAAAATTTTCAGGCCACAGCAGCATTCGATGGAACTCGCCTGTCTAAATGGGAGGAACCTAATGGTGCTAGAGGTATTACGAACAAACATCATACTTGCTTTTGTCGGTTATTACTTGATATCAAAACCTGAGAGGAAAGATATACTGTAGGATTATTAGTATATGACCTGAGGGCTTGAATGCTTGATGCTAAAGTACGAGACTCTACTAAGTAGAAGACTCGGTTCTATGTAGACTTAATTTGGAAATGTATCAACTCCTTTTGGGATATGCTAGACTTGTTTTCATTGAAACACTTTCTCTCTTAAAAGTTGAATTTTGTCTTGTAGGTTGTTGGATCATGTACAAATTATCAGCCAACATGCAGGAACTTGTTGCATATGAGTTAATGTCGGCCAATGATGCTCCAGAAAGAGATCCAATGGATTGGTATGATTTTCTTATAGGACTCTAAGCATGACCTTTGTTTCTATCAACTTTTAAGTACCACATGCCTTTTATCATGGGCACGCAGTAAGCATCTAAGCGAGTTAAGATGACTGTTTTAAAAGGATTTTACTTTTCTTGGCATTGTCATTACATTTGAGGTAATCAGCTGTGTTAAATTTAAAAATATTTCCTAAATTGATGAACATAACTTTTTTCTACATTTGTTCCTGACAACTTATAGAAAATGAGTTTGGTTTTGAAGTTGAAAACAGAAAACCTTCTTTCTGCCATTCAGAAAACGGAGACAATAACTGGAAAAAAAAAAACACTATTCCTTCTCATACGGTTTGGACATCCTTGTATTTTAAAATGTGGAACTGGAAGGAAACATGCTTAACTTGTTTTCCATTTTCTCAATCAACATACTGGAAAATTTTCCGAAACTAGATGCACCCATAGCTTCTTGCTATATATAAAATGGAAATTAGATGGTGTTTCCTTTCTGCTCCTTTTCTGAACTATGGATTTACCTTTTAATGGTCAATCAGAATATTGTCCACCAGATGTAAAAATATTTACGCCGAACATGCAGATCTTTGATCTTACATAGCATTCGATGTTTATGTTTACAGGGTAGTGGAGGGAAGTAACAATGGAGGATCCAGTTGGCATGTTTTGGATGAACGAACTTCTCAGATGTTTGATAAACGTTTTCAACGCAAAACGTACAAGATAAAATCGACTGGTTTCTTATCAAACATTTTCAGGTGAACCATCATTTTTCATAGTTTGTTTATCTGCAATTTAAGTTCACTAATCTTGAAACCTTTGCTTAACAACATCATGGATGGCAGGTTTCGGTTTTCGGCAGTGAGAGACGTTCAATCAACTTCACGGCTGCAAGTAGGTAGCATTGATCTCTATGCTAAGCAAAGTTAATGTTCTTCATAACTTACCAAACAAAACTCCACAAACTGTCGATCAGCTTAGTAATTTATATCAATTTAATTATGTTCATGACTTGTCTGTCTCCTCCGATCGTGCAATGCCTAGGTGAAGAATCACATTTGTTATGTAATTCGTTCATGTAATTTTCGTCCGTATTACTTAAAATTTTACATATATCATGTATTCATGTTAAATTTTATGTGAATATATAAATTTTAAAATTTTTTTCAAATAAATTATTATCCAATACAATAAAAAACATTAACAAAATTTTTAAATCTTACAAACAAAATTAAATTTATTATACATATTTATTTTATTCATTTTTATTTTTTTATATTTTTAAAATATCTGTTATCAATTTAATATCGTTGTGAAGTCTAAAAATTTTATTTATTATATATTAAATAATAATCTATTTAAGATTATTGGGACTGCTATCAATAATGAAATTGACTTTTTTTCTCAAATATTTTGGCTTCATCATTCATAAGTCGATTGGCATATAAAGGGAAAAGAAAAGCCTTACTCTAATCATCAAAATAATGAACCAGACTCAAATATTCAAATACCTATGAAAACAATCAGATCAACTGTAAGACTGAAACAACAATGGGATGTAACAGCTGATGCAGAAACACTGATAGAACATTTTTCAGAATTCAGGTAAAAGGAAAGCTCTATTTCGCCATCGAAGTATCTTAGATGGTAAAAAGATCAGAGAGAAAAAGAAAAGCCAAGATGAACAACGCTATACTGTCCCAAGCCATAAGGGTTCATCTTTCTATCTTCACCTTCAACTCCTTTCAGGGTCAATGCTCCTCAATCTTCTTCAATCCCTTCATGTCTGTGGTTTCCACCCTGCAACATGAGCAAAATATCAACAGGTTTTACAGTGGATGTACCCAGATCGCATGGCTACCGGCTAATGTGGTAATGAGCTAATGTAAATGCCATACGATCTAGGATTGTCGAAAATTGTGGGAGAGATTGAAGATAAATGTATACCGTTAACCTGGAATAAAATATCGTGGATGATGGGAGAGATCGAAAAATGCTCCAGACAAAAAGTTGGCATGATGGGATGGGATGGGATGAAGGAGGCAAACATAAATTATTGTTTCTTCATGCGGGAAATGCATCGAAATATATTTTAAAAGTAAAGAAAATAACTTTGACAGGGCATCCGCTAGAGACAAAATTATACTCGAAAAAAAGGTGGGGGGGGGGGGGGGTGTCGACGTTTTATGTTAAGGCCACATAGTACTCTTAATGCTGAAAATAAACATATGTAACTCATACAATGACATTAAAGATGAGAAAACAAAGATCCGAGAAGATTAGAGCCCTAAGCCTAGACCAAGAACTAGCATAGCACCTAACAGATGCGATGAAGCAAGCAAATCCTCAAGGAGTTAGATATCCTTGCCCTCTAGAGTGATCTAGAGGTTCCTAGTTTCATACCGACAAAAAACAGAGCCCAAAGGTTGTTGCTAATAAGCAAAAGGAGCAGGATATGCAGTAACAAGTTATGTCCCCATTATGCTCTGCCTTGCTAGATCAATAGTTTTAGGTAATGCAAACTAAAACATATGTTTAGAATTTTGAAAGTTTTAGAATTTTAGAATTTTAGAATTATTAAGTACTTACGTTAATCCAAATAAAGCAATCTTCTGAACTTTTGTGGTTTCAGACTCCGACTGATTGTCTTCAATAAATATGGTCAAGCTGGTAAACATGATAAAGTGAAATTAACACTAATTTACTTAATGTTATGATAGAAGACTAAATGTAGCACATCAGTGCACAAACTATTAACATACCTACGAACATTCTGAAACTTGACATACTTCAAGACTACTGGTTTCCCCTACCAAGAAAAAAAAAAAAGGTGAAATAAGATTTATCGGTCCACAATCATTTCTTTAAATAACCTTATTATAGAGTAGTTTCCGGACATCGGGGAAAGACGGACAAAGAAGAGCTACCTTTAGATTCTCTGGGGATAAAACAGCAGTGTCACTCGGAGGGAAGTCATTGACATTACTGCATTAAGTACATTGAAATACCATCAGTTAAATGATGAGCTTAAAATTGCGAGAATGTAATAATCCTTTGACATTACCTAAATCCCATATGTTCCTTGTTTGTAAAAAGCTTCACCGTCTTTGGACCTGAAAAGAAAACTTTCATCTTAAAATACTACAAAAATCAACAGCCTCGAATGTAACTCGAGTAGGGTACAATTTGAGACAGAATTCATTGACAGGATAAGACAAATAGGACTTGGCTTCAATATGATTGAGTTCAAGCTCAGAAGCATGAATATACACATAAGTAAGGATACATATAGGCAGTAGTAATAAGATTCATGGAAAATTTACCTTCCTCTTCGGATCCCTTGATGACAATAGAATGAAGTTTAACGACTTGAGTGAAAGGGATATAGATCAGCAGTTGTTCATCGGCATCACTCTCTAGATTCAAGCCTTCATCTTCTCTATAACCCTAATTCATGAGCATAAAAAATCAATTGTTTCATGACACTACAATTTCCACAAAAGCAACTTAAGTTTGGCAAGACAAAAACATGACCTTTACATTGGACAATAAACTAGCCCCAAAAAGCCAATGTTTTCAAAGAACTTCCATTAAAACCATGATTTTTCCACACAGAAAAGTGAACTTGTCTCCATAAATTATTCAATAAGAAATGACAATTCACTATTATTAAGGGGAAAAGGAAAGCAGTGAAACAAAAATAGCTTGAAGAGAGTTACCTGCTTGAGAGCATTGGACAGAGAGTGACTTGAGCTTTGATTAAGGCATTCAACTCCAGACCAATCAATGAAGTCTAAGAGATCGACCTAATCAACCAAAAACAATTCTCAATCAAGTTCACAATTTTTAAAAGAATCCTCCATTCAATCCCCCAAAAATCAGTGTTGCAGAAGTTATATATATATAAGCGAATCTTTTCGATTACCCAAAAAACTATGGGAAAAGAATTTAAAAAAGGTATCTTTTCAAGAAAAACGCCATCCAAAAGATACCCAGTTTCCAGATTTCTTGTTTTCCACCAAATTTCTCAGAAACCAAACAAAGGGTATCCAAAAAGGAAGAAACTTTGAAAATTAGAAGACTCACTTGGCTTCTTTGAATTGCAGAGGCTGATTCAGCAGCAGACATCGTTGAGGTTAATAAGATTGCTGAGTTAGAAAGGCAAAGAAGTTGCAGAGAAAGAATAATTGGAGAGAAAGTTAAAGGAAAAATAAATAACAAAGATGTTAAGACAGACTTTAATAGTGCCACTATGGCTGAATCTTAGGAAACGACGAAACTAGAAGAATGTGAAACGTTGCCGTTTAAGCACAAAAGACATGTCTATGGTCGGATTAGGAAAGTACAGATCTTTAACGAAGTTGGATTTTGAAAGCTTTGCAGATCAAACCAAAAGGACTGTAAGATTTAAAAGAAGAACATTGTAAATTTTAATGTCGAAGACTTTTTAAAGAGGAGATCCAATCCAAATTGCCCAACTCCAATGGCCCAAATCCTCTCTCTTAAACAAACAAAACATTATTAAGAAAAAAAGAAAAAAAGAGATTTCCTTCCACCACCAACCAACGACAGAATCATCTAACCAAGTAGCGACCAACCAAACCTTAGAAGTTGCTATCCGTCCATCTTTACCCAAGCTTCACCTAACACCCAAACTCTCCAAAACACTCCAAATTCCAAAAGCTCCCCATCTTACTCTTTTCCTCCCATTCACCAAAAGCCAATGGCCTCCTTATCTCTCCAACTCTCCTCCCTCCACCACACCTCCACCACCCCTCTTATCCTACGCGCCGCCCCTCTTAACAAACGAAGCCAAACCCAGAAACCATTCTCCATCAGGTCCCAATCCGCCCCGGTGCTTTCCCAAGATGAGCTCAAGAAACTTGCGGCTGACAAGGCAGTTGAGTCCGTCAAGTCAGGCATGATTCTAGGACTAGGAACAGGGTCAACAGCAGCTTTTGTAGTTGACAAACTTGGGCATCTCCTTTCCACAGGTCAACTTTCTAACATCGTTGGAATCCCTACCTCGAAAAGAACACAAGAACAAGCTGCATCACTTAACATTCCCTTATCTACCCTTGACAAGAATCCCCATATTGACCTTGCTATTGATGGTGCTGATGAAGTTGATCCTAACCTTGATTTGGTTAAAGGCCGAGGTGGTGCACTTTTGCGTGAAAAAATGGTTGAAGCAGCTTCATCTTCCTTCGTTGTAGTGGCTGATGATAGTAAGCTTGTTTCAGGGCTTGGGGGAAGTGGTTTAGCTATGCCTGTTGAAGTTGTGCAGTTTTGTTGGAAATATAATTTAGTTAGACTTGAAGGGTTGTTTAAAGAGTTGGGTTGTGAAGCAAAGCTGAGGTTAGTGGGGGATGGTAGTGAAAAGCCTTATGTAACTGATAATGGGAATTACATTGTGGATTTGTATTTTAAGAATCCAATAAAAGATGGGTTTGGAGCTGGGAAAGAGATTTCTGCCTTGGAAGGTGTAGTGGAACATGGGTTATTTTTAGGGATGGCGACCTCTGTTATTATTGCTGGGAAGACCGGTGTGGAGGTTATGACTAAGTGATAAAGAAAGTGTGTGTGACACAGAGAGAGAGAGAGGTGAGGTGGACGTTTGATTTTTGTTGTTTACTATTTTCTGTTTGTGGGGATTTTAGTTTGTGTTAGGAGGTAATTTGTTGCAAAATTTTAGAATTTTGATGCTGAGTAGAGTAATTGTAGAATGTGGAATAATTGGGGATTTTTAAATGAAATGAAATTGTTGAATAATTATGCAGTTTTATGATTCTTTCAATTTTCTATTTTAGTTTCCATGTCAGATTGTAGTTGTTTCTGAAATTCTTCAATTATATTTGTTTATGGGGTCATTATGTTGTTTGTTATTTGATGTTTGAGGTACTTTCTGGGTATAATGTATTGCAGAAATTTGGATTTTGATCATGTGTAGATTAGTTGTAGAATGTGGAATAATTGCCATTTGGAAATGAGCTTAATGCTTGCATAGTTATATGCTTTCTGGAATGGTGTACATTGCTTTTCATGTTAATTGTGGTCATTTGTTTCTGAATTTATTATAAATAGAAGTAATGAAACATTGAACTTATAAGTAGTCATACGAACCCAAGAGCATATTACAGGACATTTTCAGAGTGAATCTGTTACCATTATGCCCATGATTTCTCGGTAGTGTCTGCCTTAAAATTTAGTCATCATCTAAGATTGTAGAACTCAAAAGTAAATGAATTCTTAAATTACGAAGCCTGACTTGGTAGTCTTAAATACTGTGTTTCAAGGTTGTTCGTTGGTAACTGCTGTTCTGCACGAAATGCGGCCATCTTCTCTTTGTTTGCAACTTTTGCTTAAATCTGATTTGTTTATCAATCATGCTTTGATTCATTATCTGAGAAGAGTAAAAAATCAAGGTAAAGGAAATTTTAATTGATAAGGCTAAATTGTCTAAGAGTGGCATTAGTAGTAATATAAAGTCAAGATGTCATATATCGCTTAGGAATTATGGTCTTAGAACAGTGAAAGATTAAGGGTGTCTCAAACAAGCTACTAGGTACTATGAGAGTAAGGGTATCATTATTTATGGACAATGGAGATAAAGTAAATAGGGAACCTGAAAGGTAAAGGTGGAATCTTTTGCTAGACAAACTTAGATCCTAGTGTATCTATGTCACTCTTCTTTTCTTCTCTTTTCCAAGAGATATTGAATGATGGATGAAATAGAGATAGCATCGGGTGACTTAGTCTGAACTGGAATCAGTCGAAAACATGAACTCTGATGCTTCATAAGCAACTTCTTATGATGCTTTGAAGTTTAGATAACTATTGTTGTCATTTCATCATCTGCAGCTTCCTTTAGATTTGACTGGAAAACTTCAGGAGAATCGATATTTGTTTCACGGTTCATCGTAAATAAATGTCAAGTAAAATTTGATGAGCAAACTAGCATCTAATTGAAGTTCTCTGAGAACTGTGGACTGTTAGAATAGGAGCTACATCTAATTCAAGTTTATGAATATTTGTCAAAGATGCTTATTATATGATTTGAACCAATCAACTTCGTTGTGCCTACTTCTGGTTAAGTTAAGGCATTGACGTATAGTTTATTGAATTAGAAATGCAAGGATTGGTTTTCAACGATGGCTATGGAACAAAATAATATAATAGTCTCTTGTTGTTGATGATTAAGGAATTGGATAGCTAGATTTTTTTTCCTTTTAATTTTTTGATAATCAGGGGTGGGAGTTGAGGTTACTCGAGTTTGAACCTAAGTCTTACAGTATATTATAACTCTTCACTCGACCAAGAGTTTGTTGATAGACAACTAAAAATTTAGATGGCAATGGGATAAACTTTTCCCTTCTCTAGTTACAGGGGCATAGTTAAGCCTAAAGTTAAGATTACTCAACAGGGATCTTCTAGCTTAGAATCAGTTATGTTTGCTCCTGTAAAATTTGCACCATGGTGCAGTTTTAGTTGTGAATGCATTGTTCTTAGCTTGAGTTCCAAGAGAAAAAATAAAATAAAATAAAAATGAGACGTGGCATGGCCCAAGAATATAGATAAAATATAGTATATCATATAATGTGATGAAAAATAACTATAACAGAGTTCTCTACACAGCAATCATCCCTCTCTAGGCTCGACCTTTAATTACATATAGACTGAAAAAACATGGAAGAATGAAGAATAATCAAATCAACAATGCATCGAATATCAAAGTATAATGGACTCTAGTACAATGAGACAAAAGCCTGGTGAGCTGAGGGTCTTATTTATTCCACGTATCCTATTTCCATAGAACCATAGCCATGGATATCATCAGAACAGCAGCCCAATGAAGCTTCCCTGGCATGAATGTACTAGCTGAAAAACAAGATACAGATCAAGAAGGAATATCAGAGTTTGAAATAGAACACATTTCTTCAATTGGTTTTAATTTACTTTGTCTTTAACATGAAGTCAGATTTGACTATGAGAAGCTTTTAGTCAATTTGGTACAAATCTTAGCATCTAAAATACTAATCTTTAGTTGAAAAAGCAGCTAAAGTTTGAAAGGGTAGTAAGGAGTTGAAAACAAATCCTGGGTTTGACTTGTTTTGTCAGGCAATGCTTTGCAGTACACAAAATTAGCATCTTCACTCACCAGGATTGATTTATTTGTTTGGTTTTTGAAGTAATCAAAGGATGAAGGAGGAAAGGTATGTTTTCGATATCGATTTTTAAAACTTTTTCCTAAACTGGTGATGTTGTGTGTGCCTTGATGCTTGATCTGATTAGAGAGTTTGCACAGTTTAAATCACCTTTTCCAGTTCCACCAGGTGTTGATTCTTGTCTCGAAACTGTAATCCCCAGGCGGGAGCAATCGGATCCAAGAGTACCTTAGAAATCAAAAATCATGAATTCATTAATCAGTTTCTTTGACTTTGTTGCTCTTACGACTTCTGTAAATTTCATGTTTGAGTTCTTACATTGACTGTAGCAAGGGAAGTACGTTCTGTTGAGCAGATTGGAGTATCCAGAGTTGCATTCACAGACATGCTTGTAGGTTGCTGTTTTGTTGCATGTACCTTCTCCACAGTAAATCCAGTAGCAAGCTGAACCAACCACAGATGCCAAAGGTAAGAGAACTGCTAAAGAAAAAGCTGAAACCAAAGATTCTGAGAAAAAGCTGAATAAAATGATAGTTGAGATGGCTGTCAAGGTGATTACGATCAAACAAAGATGAATTGCGAGGAACTTCTCTATCTGGTACTGGAGGAGGAGCTGCCTGGCAAGAGTAATCAAGAGTACCTGCAACAACCAGAAGCTTGCTTTGATCAACTACCTGAACTGGAAAACATTCTGCCATGTTCAAAAGAAACAGGTAAAAGATGTGAAACTTACAGTTTGGAATCACACATGGTAGAAACCTAAGATCTTTATCGTCTTCGTCATCTCTAGTTCTCTGCCAACCTGCATCACACTCACAGATGTAGTTCAAAGGGTAGCTTATGTCTGCTTTGCATGTTCCCTTTCCACACTCGACTTCTTCACATATCCTATCTGTTTTTCATCCAAAAAAGAATCCAGTTAGTGTATTGGACGCTATATTTTTGCATGAAACTCCATTTTTATTTTTACAAGCTTGACAAGGGAAATCAGATGAGATTGGGAAGGTACCATAGAAAGGAGCCAGAGCTGGTGCGAAGTCATCAAGATCTCCTTTAGCAGCCATAGGCAACAAGACCAGAAGCAAAGCTGCAAAAGCTAGAACTTTGAAGGAAGCCATTTTCTTGAAGAGAGAATGAGAGATTGTACCTCAACTATAGACCAAGTGATGGTAGAGTTTGATCAATGGGTACTTATACAAGTTAACAAAGATAGAAAATTTCTTTGCCACCAAACAACATGAAAAGAAAATCAGAATATTGAAAAGACCCGAGATTGTAATATTATTAAAGAATTCTTCCTATGGTAAAATCAAAGAAAGTTCTCTATTATTTTCATTCCGAAGCTTCTTCTAGTTGAAGCACACTTCAATAGACTTAAAATAATACCATTTTCTTCTGTTTGAATACAAACTATCCTCCTCCCATCAATTTTAGTTTTGAACAAGTCATTCAATTGCATTTTATTTTTTAAAATACTATAACAGTATGTGTCATCTTAACAACTCTGCTTGCGGAGTTTAAAATTCACTTTCTCACTTGTGATGTTGAAATGTTTATTTTCTTTGTTCTTATAAATTTCCTCTTGAATTAGCAGTCACTTTGCTCATTTCCTTACGCAAAGCCTAAAACTTGGTGAAGGGGAACTTGATGAAACCAAATGTCAACACAAAGATTGCGGTCTCAATTGGCATTTGTAAGAAGCTTCCCAACCTCACAAATTCACCATCAAAGAAAACACCAACTGGTTCATCATATTAAAATGTTAAAAAAATTTAAAAAAAATATTAAAATATTTTTATTAATAATTTATTATCTCGAGTTAAATCAAACTAAACTCAAATTCAAAAATCTTGATTTAAAATTCAATTTGGGTCTAATCAAAATTGGTTAGATAATTTGACACGTGAAGACATCTAGAAAATCACAAGTTTTTAACCCAAATAATTTTTTCAAAGCTTAGGTTGTATTCTAGAAATGCTCTGCCTAATTGTTTCTAAGCTTAGAAAGTCAAATTTGGCTAATAACAACAATAGTTTCATGACAAATGTGATACTTGATTATGAAATTGTGGAGGGTCGGTTTAGAGGAATAAGTCAACAGAGATAAAATAATCTTTCAAGAAATGAAAATATAATTAATAAAATATGGGTTTAGCTCTTATGATCAAAGGGTGTAATTAGAACTTAGAATACAAATTCTTCTTTAATATAAGAAATCTTGCAGAGAATGGTTTAATTGTACCCTAAACTAAAAGAAAAAAAAAATTAAGAAAGAAAAAGGAATCAAAATATCATTCATATCCTTTGCCGATTACATACATAATTTAATCGTTAAGTTTTATGTATTATTCATTTAAATCATGCATATCAAATTTCAAATTAATTAAAAAATATATAACTATTTGTTCAATAAATAATAAAATTTATCTATTAATATATATTTAAAAAGATGGTATTGTCAATTAAAATGATAAGAATAATAAATCAATTCAAAATTTTACGTGTATAATGAATACAAATAAATTATTAAATCTAATGGTTAATTTGTAAAAATATTAATTCTACATAAATTTTGTAAAACAATTTATTTTTATTTTTATTTTAATTCAACATGATCTCTAAAATATATAGTTAGCAAAAATAAGCACATTTTGCTTCTTCTTTTTTGTACAAGATATGTATTCGATAATTGGAGGTAGCGAATGGTTGTTTAAATTTAAACTCAGATCTTATAATATACCATAATTTTTTTTTAATCACTCGTTCAAGAAATTATTGACAAATAAACACAATTTGTTTGTATTAATTTTACCTAACTTTAATGTGGAAATTTATTTTATTTATAAGGCATGAAATCAAACCTAAACCCAAACCAAGTGGCATGATGATGAAAGCCTATTTCTTTCATCATCAAAAGACAAAAGCTTGAATTTCAAATCCCTTTCCTTAGTTTCCATGCGCTTCAAATTTCAATTTAGCTTTGTTTTTAGCCTATTTAAGAAGAATCCATGAAGTCTTGTAAATAAATAGTCAAAGTTTATAGTTTATATTATTAATTGTCACATAGTCAAAAATGTAGAATATAGAAGCTATAGTCAATTTTTTTAATTTTATTATCAAGTTTAAAAATTAAAATATTAATTTTAAAAAAATAAAATAATTAAAATTCGAATATTAAATCTATAAAAAACCATCCTTTCTACACAAATCAACCTAACTAAATTCCGGATTTTAAAAAAAAAAATTGCAAAATATTATTACACTTTTTTTTTGTTCATTATTGAACTTAGAGATTATTTTATACTAAGAATCTAAATCCATATTGTGGCCTGGTCTTGTCTTGGTCTTAGCCCAGTTTTAGGGTTGGGTCAGCTTGTGAAAGATGTTTAAGCCCACTTTCTTACGTAAATCATTCACAACAGGAGAAAACAAAAATTTCACATATTATTATCATTTATACCTTAAATTTATATTTCATTTGTTTGAGGTAAATTATTTAGGTCAAATTTAAAATAATATATTGGAAATTGTTGCTGAAACTCTACCAAAATTTTTTTCTGACTTAAGTATTAAAGTGTTTACGTAAAGAAAAACTCATGCGTCTTTCTGATTTTTTTTTTTAAGAACTTTCTATAGCACGTGACATAAAAATCAAAACGAATACATTAACACCACATCACTATTATGTTTGGAAACAACAGAAGTGAATAAGTAAGAACTAAAATTGAAATTCGACTCGTATATTAGCAAAAAAAATGGTTTCGATACCTTAAAATCTTATATTCAAATCTCACAAATATAATAGGTGAGTTTGTAAATTTATCTATATAATAAGTTGCGATTAATCGAAGTAATTTTTGTGGATTTAATATTGTAATTTACTTTTCTTATAAAAAAAATGACTCCATATATCAATGGAATTCAAAGAGTAAATGTAAATTTTTTATATCTATATATTTTAGATAAAACAATGTTGTTTTGGAATCAAAACAGATAATATAACCGTCAACGTTCGGAAACAACCATCAAGTGACATGGCATCGGAAGTCAGGCATCACGTGAAAATTCGATCGCCTCCGATCGGCCATCTTTGAGGATGGTGCAATGCAATGCAAAGCAATGGGCCTTGGGTCTTCCATTGGCTTCCTTAAATAGCTGGTCCCAGTGTCTGCATGCTTTCACGTGCCCTGCCATCCTCATTGCCGTTAATTACACATCATCTCCATCAGCCACTGCATTGGATTCTGAGGACCCAAGAGATAATAAATAATACATGCTCATTTATAAAGTATCCTTTTCCAGCCCTCCCTTGTTGGTTGTTTCCCTCACTCTCATGTCTGGCGACTGGATCCCACTTTCTTTTCTTTCATTTCCTTTTTTTCCTGTTGAATTTTGAATATATATGTATGAGATTAATAACATAGAGATAGAGAGAGATGTAGAGACATGTTGACATGATGTTCATAAAATATGATGTAAAAATAAAAAAATATAATTATTGAAATACAAACTTTAAATTTAACAAAAATCACCTTTAAATAAATTTTATGAATTATTGAATTAATTATCGGATTTATTTAAAAACAAATTTTCTAATATATCATGAAATAAAAAAATTCAATGAACATTTTAATTTTATAAAAGAGGTCAAAACCTGAAAATAAAGGAATAAGTAGTTAGTACTAAAACTTGAACTCTAGATTTACTAAATGTCTCGTATTAAAAGTATGTATTTATATGAACCATTTGAATTAAAATTAATATTAAAAATTATTATTATCCAATTCATTATTAGTGAAATTTTTAAATTTTACAAACTGAGTTTTTTAATATTTTATTTTATTTATTTTTATTTTTTAATATTCTTTAAAATATATGTATCATCATCTCAATCTCGTTTATAAAGTTTGAAAACTTATCCGATAATGTATTATATAATAATCATATTCAAAATTCAACAAATATTAATGTTGGATAAAGTATTAAATTTATTTATATATATATATATATAAAAGAACAAGTCTTCACAATTCAATAATCACTAAATACCAACATAAAAAAATAGTGTAGAAAATAATAAACATATTTCACTTTCATTAAAAAAAAGTTTTCGTTTGAATTTCTCTCTCCAATGTCTTACATGATAAAAAAAAAATCATAAAATAGATTTATACATGTGACTACCATTTTTAATGTGATCTTCTTTTGTCATTAAATAATGAATCAGCTCTATTACTTTACATTACATACTATAACATAGCATCTAATTTTTATTTTTATTTTTAAGCATTAGTAATAATTATTTCTTAATCCAAAATTTCATCAACTTAACCTTAATTGTACCTTCATGACCTGCCCTCTGATTGGACAGTGACTTCACTTCCCATCGAAGGGGTGTGGTAGGCTATCTTTTCCCCCCCATGAGAGGACAAAATCCTTGATAAATGAGAGAGAGAAAGAGGAATCAGACGGCCAGAGAGAAAGGGCAGTGGTGTTCTTCTAGCGTTTGTTTTGTTTTTGCGGCAATTTTTACAGTGTCACCAAACCAAAAGTCCAAAAACAAAAGCACAAGCAAAACACACAAACTCTTCACTCATAAACACAGAACAGAAACATGTTTAATGGAGTTCCAGACCAGTTCCACCAATTCATAGCCTCATCAGCAGCTGGAAGAACCACCACTCTCCCTCTCCCACTCACTTTCTCTCCTCTCCATAACCTTGCTTCTTCTAATGGCTTCACTTCCTTTGACACTTTGTTCGCTTCAAACTCCCACCATCAGCACCTAGTGCCCACCCATCAGCTGCAGCAGCAACCTCAGTTTCTGCACCCGTTGCACCAGCAACACCAACCAGACCAGAAGAATGAAGAGAAACAAGAGACCAACATGAGCTTGGTAGGTATGAACATGGAGATTGCAAGAGAGAGATCCAGGTCTGAACCTATTGATCATCACCATCCTTGGTCTAATGACGAAGTTCTTGCCTTGCTGAGGATCAGATCTAGCATGGAAAATTGGTTCCCGGAATTCACTTGGGAACATGTCTCAAGGTATGTTTTCTAATATGTAGAATCTTTTCAAAGTTTGCCAAATTGGGTTCAAACTGAATCGAGCTCAAGCTGATGAAGCTTGATCGAAGAAATCTCCATGAATTTAGAACCTAGCCACCCCTGCAGGAATATCTGCAATATTTAAATAAGCAAAAAGCTTGTATATATAGAAAGAATAAGTGTTTCATTTGTTAAAATGTGGAGGTTTGTTGGGTTTAATTTTGTACACAATTCTGGCGGGTGCAGGAAGTTGGCAGAGCTTGGGTTCAAGAGGAGTGCAGAGAAGTGTAAAGAGAAATTTGAAGAAGAAAACAGGTATTTCAACAGCATCCATTGTAGCAAAAACTACAGGATCTTTAGTGAACTTGAAGAGCTTTGTCAAGCTGAGAATCCTGCTGCTGCTGCTCATCATCATCATAGCCAGCAGGTTGTTGCAGCTGAAAACAACAGAAAAGTGGAAAAGTCAAGGGAAGATGAAGACAACATGGGTCAGAATTTGGAAGATGATTCAAGAAACATTGATGAATTTCAGACTTCAGCAGGAAATAATGTATCAGATCAGGATAATGACAAAGTGGTTGTGAACAAAGCAAATAAAAGCAAGAGGAGGAAAAAAGAGAGGAAATTTGAGAGTCTCAAAGGGCTTTGTGAAGAGATTGTGAACAAGTTGATGACTCAACAGGAAGAACTGCATAACAAGCTGCTTGAAGATATGGTGAAGAGAGATGAAGAGAACATTGCAAGAGAAGAAGCTTGGAAGAAACAAGAGCTGGATAGGATTAATCAGGAGCTTGAACTTAGAGCAAAAGAACAAGCTGTTGCAGGTGATAGACAGGCTACCATAATCAAATTCTTGAGCATATTTTCATCAACTGGATCCTCTAAGAAACAGTGTCTGGGAAGGAGTAATGCTGAAGATCTCGTTAAGGTGCCAAATAGTAATTCATGTAACTTAATGCCAGCAGCACAAAACCCTAATCCTATTGTCAATAACCAAAACAAAGTTGATCAAGTTTCTGCCACTACTTCATCGATCATGCTCCTTGGTCATCAAAATTCTGGTTCTTGTCCAACTTCCATGGCAGAACACCAAGCCCCTCAAAACCCTAATCCGAAAACACCTACTTCATCAGCACAAGCCCTAGCTCCACAAAACCCTAATTCTGCCAACGCTGAAAGCAACCCATTACCACCCACTTCACCATTAAACAAAGCTTCCCAAAACCCTACATCCTATGACAAAGAAGACCTTGGGAAGAGATGGCCAAGAGATGAAGTGTTGGCATTGATAAACCTGAGGTGCAGGCTTTACAACAATGGCGACCATGACAACGAAGCAGCAGCCATAAAAGCTCCTCTATGGGAAAGAATCTCACAACGGATGTTAGACTTGGGGTATAAGAGAAGTGCAAAGAGGTGCAAAGAGAAATGGGAGAACATCAACAAGTACTTCAGAAAAACCAAAGATATTAACAAGAAGAGGTCCCTGGACTCGAGGACATGTCCTTACTTTCATCAATTAAGCACTTTGTACAATCAAGGAACACTTATAGCACCCTCCCAAGGGCCGGAAAACTACTCGGCATCACCTGAAAACCACTCGGAGTTGCCAGGAACCGGCATCGATTCCTCTCAAAGGGGAGCTAAGGGTTCAAGTACTTTGCATGCTCAAGTATGTACCAGCTTTTGAATTTGAATTCTGAATCACATTGCATTTTTGTGTGTGTATGCTAATAATTAAACTAATAGAATTAATTATTATAGTTAATAACATTATAAACACTATTAGAAATAATAGTACTTCTTTGGGTTGATATTTAATTTTTTCTTCCTAGAGAATCTAATTAATAATATGAAATTTCTTGGAGAATCTATGTTTAAACTTGTATTGTAGTGAGCACCGACAATTTGGGAAAATGAGGACTTAATTTCAGGTGAGGCTGCTTTCATTTTATAATTGCTATTTATACTCCTAATTTTACTATTTCAAGAGAGGTTTTGTTTTCTATATGTGAGAGAGGAGAAGGAGGACAGTGTTCAGGCCAGGCCAGTTCATTGTTTCTTGCCATATAAAATAAAACAATAATGCAGAAAGAAAATTTGGAATCTTTTCAGCCTAGAAAATGAAGGTTTTGTACAATAGTTGCTGGAAATTCAGAAATCATGATGCATATATATGAATATATTCATATATAATTGCTTTTGGCACTCTAAGTTTTACATAAATATTGATCTTTTATATATCAGTCACATGTATATGTAATAATAATTTTGATATTTTGATACATGAAATTGAAAAATTGCAAATTTCGGTAATTAATTTCATCGATGAATTGACAATGAAATTGTACATTGAAAATTATTTTTAAAAAATTATGAATTTAATCTTGAAAGTTTGATAGTAAAAAAACTAATTGAATTGTATATTTAAAAAAAAACTATATTATTAAATAAAATTAATTAGATTATTACATATAAACCAATTATGGGTAAGGATCAAACTGAATTACATATATAGTATAAGCATATCAAATTAACCTAAATAATTTTAGTTATCTAGGTTAATTTATTGACCAAACTTGATTATTTGACAAGCTTAAATAATTATTTAGTCAATGAACTCATTTATTTCTTTAAAAATTTGTTTTCAATAAATTTAAAATTCGAATTATAATACTTATATTCGTTTTTTTATCGTGACATTAAAACCTTTTCTATAAAAAAAATTGCAAATTCAATACTTTTTTTATGATAACTAGTCAATGTTGCCTATATATGTAGCACAACATTCCAACCATGCATTTAATTTTTCCAACCTTCATATTGCAATGTAGCAGCCGATCTTAATTGATCAAATTAAATGCCACATGGTACAAAATAGCTATGGTACCATCTTCTTTAGAATTAAATGAATGGTTAACAGAGCATCTGTACAATCAAATTCATTTTGTCCTCTGATTTCCATTTTATTAGAAAAAAAAAAGTTACCCAATTTTCTTATCTAAATTAATTAAATTTTATGCCGTCATTTAAGCAATTAATTTTATTAATTCATGCAATTTATTTAAAAATACTTATGAAAAAGCTTTAAGATTTTAAGTTCAATATAAAACAAATAAATTTAATCAATTAAACGTAAATTACATATAAATTTATCATCGATGAACTGATAAATTAATTAAAGTAATTACAAATGATAAATCGAGATAAGTGTTCCAATATTTAAATAAAATTTGAAAAAAATGTTTATAGATGCTCAAATCTATAAATGAACATTGGAAAAAAAATTTATATGAGTTGAATTTTAATTAATATTATTACTATTTTCTTTTTGAAATAATAAGCTCTTTTGTTTTCTTGTTCCTACCATGAGAGATTACAACGACAACACAAAGGCAATGACATAATTTTCTGAAGGCTTTTTGGGACCCACCACATGACCAAAATGATCAGAGAAAATGGCATTTTACAGGCACAGGGGAATGCATCCAACCAACCCTAGGGCTGAACTCTATCCTGTTTAAACAGTTTAATGGATTGAAATTGGACAAAATGCATTAATTTAGTTTGATTTATTCGGTTTTGGAATTATTTGATTAAATATTTTATTTTATTCAATTTTTTTGATAATTTTATATAATAATATAAATATAACATAATTAATTTACTTAATTTATTTATAAAGTTTTTGAATAGTTAAATCAAATCAATTGATTTAAATTAATTTTGATTATTTCAATTTATTATTTTAAATTGATAAAGTTTTAAAATTGAACCGACAGAATCAAACGAATACTCTCTTTTAATCTGATCAAACCAAAATAAAATGTGACTTTTATCAAAATAAAAAAAAATAAAATTGTGGGAGCCATTTTCTTTTGTCATTTATTGTTACAAACATTCAAAAAATATATATATTTTTTATTTTCTTTTATTACACTTATTTTATTTTTCTTCGTATATCACATCAATGTCACATGTAATGGTCTGTAATGGTCTGTAGTCTGTACTCAACAGCCAGCTTCGCATGCAACCAGGAAAATGGGTTGGTGCACGTGCATCATTTAGGGACCCACTGATTAAACGGCTCAGAAATAATTTGATCATCATAAACCAAAGTCAACATGATCAAATTGTGGTGTCCATCTGATTTCATTATTACTATTATAACTTTCATCAATTTGACTTGGGTCTTTTCTTTTCTTTTTTTTCTTAGCATCTTGGTAATCACAAAATGATTTTTTGTGGAGAGTCTGACTTATATCAATTATGTTGGATTTCTTTTTCGTTTACATTTGTTTGTTCTTATATTTTAGGAGGTGCAATTCAGAATTCGTGTTTTTAATTTATTTTTTATGGTATAAAATTATATTTGTATCATATAAAATATAAAAATTTTGTATTAAATAAAATTTTATTTAATTTTTATTTAAAATTAATTCGTATCACTTTTGTATATTTTATTTATATTGTATATTCGTATCATGTTTAAGATAATCAAGTATGCAACGTATGATAATTTGTGTATATAATTATTATTTAAATATATATATTATATAAAACCGTATACATTTTTTATATGTAACCACAAGTATTCCATTTGTTTTACGGTCTAAAAATAATCATGTTCGAGTCAATAGTGAATTTAAGTAAAATCCTCCAAACAATGACAACTCCATGATTGATTATTGTTCAAATGCTTGTATCAAAAATTGATATTATATATGTATTATATAAAACCGTATTCAATTCGTGTAAAAAATAAAAATTTGTATCAAAATTTGTATCGACATATCAAAAACAAAATATATTTTTAATTTTTACTATATTCAAATATAATTTTTATCAAAGTTTAATCTATATCACTTTATATCTTTTATTTATATTATTTTCATATCATATCATATATAATATTTAAAATTGCCTGGATTGCAATGCATTATATAGGTAGGAGATTGTTCCATGCCTACAAAGAGAGTCATCAATTACTCAGATTGGTCAAACTCGCAAAAGTATCAACAAATCAAGAGAATTTTATAGTAAGGTTGACCCTATTATAAGAGCATCCTATTTTACACATATTTTAAACTTATTTTTATTAATTTTTATGTGTTTATATTTATTTATTATAATGTTAATTTATTTTAAATCTATTGACATTAAATTTACGTTTATTTTCATGTGTTTATATTTATTTTCATGTGTTTCTGATTATTATTATATATTTATATCTTTTTGACACTAAATTCACAATTTTATATATGTTTGTATCTTTTATTATGTAATTACATCTATTGACATTAATTTTACATTTACCTTCATATCTTTACAATATTTTTAACATAAAAGTAAGTTTAAAATAAGTATAAAATAGGTCGATTCAATGTAAAATTTTCTAAAAACAATCTATTAGTTTTTTGGTGTAGATGCATAAAATGACCAAATTATATTTGGCTTACTTTCTTAAATCTTGACTTCCAAAAAAGAAGTTTGATTAAAAAAAATACTAATTTTAAAATTTTTTTAGTATAATAAAGGTTTTTTATACGAGAAAAAGAAAAATAAGTGTTAAAATTAAAATTTAAAATTTATAGAACTTTCATAATTTAAAAATAAAAATTTAAAATTATGATCATTTAAATTAACGTTTAAAATTTAATTTTAATTTTAATTTTTTTAGTGTATGGGAAATGGATCGATGCATGAATTTGTGCTTAAAAAAGGCAGCTGCCATTATATTCTCAAGTCCCAACTCATAAGTCATAACTACGATAGGAAAGGTATCAAAATTGGGTCCCTTAAATGAGGGGGAAAGAAGAAACTATTTTCGTGTCTCTTTCTAATGGGAGCTTTGTATTTAAATTGTATTCAATTGAACGTGACACTTTTATGTGGAGATTTATGCTTCTTTTTTTTTTTAAGAAAAAGACACAAAAATGAAATCCTTAAAATGAAATCAATAAGTTAATTTAATCAATAAGGTATTTGTCGTTTATATCAAAATTAAACTTAATAATTTGTATATATATTTAATGTTTGACCCATATGAAATATGAAAATTATTTTATCAAAATTTGTATGAAAACGTAAATATAAAATATTTAATTTTTGTCAACTTTATATATAGTTTTTATTAAATTTTAATCAATCTTTTTTATATTTTTTATACAATTTTTATATTGTATTATCATTTTGTATTTAAAATTATTATATCTAATTAAAAATTGAGATTGAAGTCAATTTAAAAATATTGCATGTAATTAATAAAGATATTAAAGTCATCATCGATAAACAAAAACTAAATTTCTAACATGAACTCATTAACCAAATGAAGAAGAAAAGATAATAAACCAATTTTTTACATGATAAATAAAAAAATTATAACATTTTATAAAATTTAAATTATAATCCAAACAAATTCAATACTTAATTTTAAAAAAAAAAAATTCATAGACTTGGGGTAAAGGATTTTGGTTGACTGAAGGACCTAGTCAGCCAATGAAAGGATAACTAGGATTGGGCTGCCTAAAGCTGTAGCTTGTAGGCCTAGGGGCACCTTCCCTGTCCTTTGCAAAAGAGAGTTCTGCAGGTTAAACTCTTGGGCCTTTAGGCTGATTTTAAACTTCCCTCTCATCATGGAATTGCCAAGGATTGATTTGATAACCAAATCTGGCAAACTCAGCTCAAACGCAACTTTTCCATTTCAGATTTCTCACCCAAATTCGATAAAATCCAAACTCAAAATAAAAAGCAGTTAAATTATGAAATTTTTTAATTTTATAAATAAAATTAAAAGAGTATCACATATTTTATTCTTAATATAATTTTAAAAGTATATTTGATAATTCATGCTACATCAAAATATGTTCGTGTCGTTTATTGTATTTTAATAAATAAAATATAAAATATTTTTTAAAATTTTATTTAATTTTTATTTAATTTAAATTTGTATAATTTTTATATCATTTTTTTATCGTTCTTACACCATGTTAACTATAATGTTAAAGATTATTAAATCTACTAAAACACATATATTATCTTACTAATTTTATTGGTGGAATTTAAAAGTTCCACAAACAATATATAAAATAAGTTTTCTCTTTATTATAAGGATTTTTTTAAGAATTAATAAACATATCTCGATTCTAATCACTCAAAATTTTAATTACGTAAAAAATAAAATATTAAATACACCTAATCAATGTGAGAAAATAAAATTTTAAAATCATTTGAAAAATAGATTACATCAAACAAAACTTGAGAATATCCTAATCAAACTATAAGAAAAAAAATTAAAAAATAATTTATATTTACAATTGTTTTTTTGTTTTATCATAAATTTCAATGACAAATGCAAATGCTTGTCTTAGATACTTTGAAGTGGTATCCATTATCAGCAGTCTTACAACTGTGGGAACCGACATTCTAACCATGTGGTACCAATTCTGCCTTCATATCATAGCCCAACATGTCCACCAGGCCGCCACGTGTACTTATCTTTCTGTCTGTCTCTTCACTACATGTCGGCAACAAGAAGTTGATGCCACCACCTCTCAAACATGAATTTATCAAATTAATCCTCCTAAATTATATTATTTTTCTTCGAACCAATTCTTTAATTAATCATATAAATGCATACATTTATTATTGAATCTCATGAATTCCTTCAATATTGATCATGTCAAACTTCTTCAATTTTTTTTTTATGATCATTAATTATTATATTTGATAATATTAATTTATTTGAATTTAAATTATCAGGTTAAAGATAAATGACCCGAAATTTAATTTTTCTTATGCTATAGGACATAAAAACATAGGCTTATTAAGTAATAAAAGGATTTATTTAAAAACATAAATCAAAATGATCCTAATTATATAAGTATTGTAATCATTTGGTAATTGAATTTGGAGTGTATTTCAATTGGTTTTTAAAGTTTCTTTCTTTAAAATCAATTAATCTGAAATTAAATTCAAATATCTACAATTATTAGATTAATTAATTTTAAACATCATATGAGGATCTTATATGAAAATGACATGAATTAAAATTTAATAAAAAATATATAAATATGATAAAAATAAAAAAAATCGTATTTAACATATGAATATAAATTTTAATACAATTTTTTTATATTTTAAACTACAAAAATATCAAATTTATATAACATATACATAACATGTCAAATTTACATGCAATCTCTTTCTTTTATTCTCATAACTAATACAATTTCTTTTGTATAAGAAAAATATCATAACTTCTTGCTTTCTCCATTTAATTTTTTTTTCTTATATGATCCTTTGAAACTTTGTTGGATACGACTCTACTACACCATTTGCCTGATCGATGAATGTATTGCTTTACATCAACAAGAAGAAGAGAGAATGATGATTTAAAAACTAAAAGGAAGAAATCATTAGGACAATGATTAAGACAAGTCGTGTCTAAATGGCAAACAATATGAGGGGGGACTACACCTATAAGTTATAACCAAGATTCTTTAAATTATACAAACCCCTTTCTCTTCTCTTTTAGACCTTTGATTTTGACTTCTCTCCTCTTTGACTTCCTCTTCTCTTTTCTTTTCCATTAGTGGGAAGTGACCACCTTGTTTCAAAGATTTCCTAATTCGTCAGACAAATATATACACATACATAATACTCATTTTTATATATTTTTATTTTTTAATAATTTAAATGAAATATATATATATTATCATTTTAATTTTGTTTCTTAAATTTTTAAATTTTATTGATATTGGATAAAATGATAATCATTGTTTTTTAATTCTAATATTCAAAAAGTAAATTGATTTATATGTTTTTAATAAAAAAAATTAGAAAGAAAAAGTTTAGAGAGTGTATTGTCATTCATGTTTTGACTTTCTCAATAGACAAATGTTAATCATTTTGTAAAGTTATATTTTTCATTCATGTTTTTTACTTTAATGTTAATCATTTACATTAAAGGAATTTAAATCTATGTAATGTTAACCAATATCTAACTAAGGTGATATTTATAGAAAAAATCATATTAATGAATTATTCATCTTTAATTGACTATATGCAAAGTATATTTTTAAACTATTAATATTAATTTTAACTATTTTTAATCAATACTTGTAAGTATCCGTTAATTAAACCTATTATATAATATTATCTACTTGCACGAAAAGATTTATTTATTTGTTTTATTGTCTTGGGTTTGAATTTATTATAAAATTGTGAAAAGATAATTTTTGTTTTTACGAATTTGTTAAGTCCAATTAAAATGCATAAATCTGTTAGAATGATAATACATACCTTATTATATTTATTTTTATTTTTTTAATATATTTAAAAGATATGTGTCATTATTTTAACCTCATTTGTGGAGTAAAAAAAATCGTCACTGATAATGTATAGAATAATTATCCAAATCTTTAAACACACAAAAGAGGAATGCTACTCTTCAATATTTTATTCTACTTGAAAATGCATGCCCATCTTCATTTCAAGCTGCCTTAGCAGTAAATCATGATGAACGAAGTAGTTGAGATAACTCCACCAACTGCCTCTGCTCACTCAAAAAAGGTTAACCTCTTTATCACACTTCACGGGTAACACATCTCCATTAAAGAAGTTGGTTTGGTTCACCACTTTTTCTAGTTGAAGATGTTGCATTTCTTGTATTTTAACTATATATATTTATACTGTGCATTGGAACTTCACTTTTCATGTGCTGTGGACAAGGTTAAATGTAAAGGTTTTTCTTTTTAGTGTCTTAATTTCTTCCCCAGTTTGATTGGGAAGGTTGTTGTAGCTTCACAAGGAGAATAAGTTTCTTACAGCCTTCTTATCTGTCTCACGTCTTCAATTCTCACCAAAAAAATGTCTTGTATTTTATAGGCATCTATGATTTATGTTTAAGGACACTAAAGTGACCACAAAGTAATTTTTTTTTTAAGTAAATGAATATTATAATTAATTATCTTTTCATTTAAGTTTGATATTCATCGTAATTAAAATTTAGGTATCGAAGCAGGTATTATATTTTATTTTTGACGAAGCTCGAGAATTAAAAAATATATTGTACGTATTAAGATTTGATTATCAAATTTGATAAATGTCACCTTTAAAAATAATTAAATCATTTGATAGATTTTTTTTTATTACATCTTTGATAGATTTGTTGTACTCATAATATGAAGTTCATACCATTGTTAGGGAGAAAAATAAAATGATGATATAAAAAAATCGCATCAATTAAATTTGAAAAGTCTAGAGTACATAAAGATAATTATGAACCGCTTTTTTGGGTCAAACACTAATCTAAAAGTTTAGTAAAACTATAATCGACCTTGTCGGTTCTTATTAAATACTATAATCTTATGTCTGTTTATGTTTCCTCAAATTTCAATAAGATTATCAGTTCGTTAATTTACTAATCTTTCAGTAAACATCGAAACAATAGACTTGGATCTTTTAATAGGGTGCAATCAAATCGAATATAAATAAATATTATTATATTTTTATTTATTTGTTTATTTTTTTAAATATTATTTATGATTTATATTTTTTAAAAAGTAAATTCGTTTCTAAACATTAAATAAACAAATTCATAAACATGTGTTTGAGAATTTAAACAAGTATGTTCCCAAACATACATTCATAAATATTACATGAACAAATTTATTAATATTAAATAAAATAAATAAATTATGTTCACCGTAATATATAATGTCAAATTAAAAAAAATTAAATAAATATATAATTTAAATAATTATGTATTAAAATAATTTATAAAAAAAATTACGATTCTAATAATTTATTATTATAGAACAATAAAATGATTAATTAAATAAATTAATTTTAAACGAATTTATTCGTAAATATAAACAAACAAAATACATATTTATTCGTGATCGTTTATCACGTTTAATAAATAAACATAAATAAATAATATTTTTATAAACTATTCATCAAAAGTTCTATTCCGATTCATTCCTATCTCTGAAAACTTGGAAGTTGGCTTTGTCACTAGTTAATCAAGCCCTTAATTTGGTGGTTGAGCATGTGATATTCAACAAAAGTTACAAAACCAAAAGAAAGAAAAGAAATGGGCAAAGGCGATGTTGAATCTTCCTTGAGTATGCAACCTTTTGACCATTTATGACAGCACCTGTCTCCAGTTCAGCTCGCTTTGCTGCGGCTGATGGATTGGTGATGGAGAATCAGAATCTTATAGCTAATCTAATCTAGCTAGTCCTTCTCTGCTTTCTACCAACATGCAGTGAGACAGTAAGAAATTGATCATTGACAGTTCATCTGTTCATGCAGGGTTAGGTTTCTTCCATTGATGATTATGGTCAAGACTATGTGATGTTAAAGATCGGAACAAGGACAATTGAGATGAAAGTATGAGTTGGATTTTGGACGAGCTCTTGAATTTTAAAACCTATTTTCTTTTCTTAGTGGTATTTATGTATGTCCAATTTTATCTGTATAGAATATTATACAAAAATATAGTCCATATCAAGTTTGAAATAAAAGAAAGAGGTTGACGATAAATTAGATAATTAATTATTCTAAATTCGTTTAATTTTTATAAAATAAACTCATTATATAAATTTCATTTGCGTATTTTTTACAAAAAATTATATTAACGACTTAACATGAATTCATATTTTAATTCATGTGCCTTATTTTAGTATTGAGATGTAAGCTTTAATGATGTATTTATATGTATTCATATATGTGATAATGTAATAATGTATAATGTATTAATATGTATCATATAAAATATTATCTCATATACTAATTAAGACGATGATGCATATTTTTTTAAAAAATATTATAAAAAAAGTTATTATTATTTAATAAACCGTCAATCAATAAAATTTAACTTTAATTTTTTATTTAATAATATCAAAACAAATTTAAATATTATTAAAATCTGTTATATATTTCACCGATTTTCAACAAAATGTTCAATGCATTTATTGAAAATTTTTGTTTAGATACATGCTTGAAAATAGACCATTCATGAATAAAGTTTTTAATATTATATCATTTAATTAACATTAAAAAAACAAACCATTGAGAATTATTGATCGGAAAAATGTGAAAGAGAAGTCAAGTCGGATATCACCGGGGCAATGTGACCCACTTGGCCAACAAACCATACCCGTGGGGGCCCACTGATATAAAACGACAGGCCAACCCACGCGCCGAAGTCCAGAGTCCCTTTTAAGTAATTTCGATTAACAATGAAGGGTCTTTTCGTAATTTAAAAGGGGAAAGGGCGCCGGATAATATGCTTCGTGATTGCAGATCAAGCGAAAGAGGTGTTGGGCCCCACTTTGTTCCCTTTTGTCGGTCTTCTTCCATTTGACTTAAAGTAGAGTTAAAATAAATAAATAAATAATGAAAAATTCGTTTTTTACTTTAATAAAAAAGTTTTTGTTGAATTTTAATGAAAGTGATAGAAAATAAAATAATTATATTCGGTAATTTTAAATACAAAATAATAATCTTAAATGAATAAAAATATAAAAATGAAATAAATAAAATATTTAGTAAAAATTATAAAAATTATATTCAATATGTAAAAGAATTATGATCTATAATATGATTATTTTATATTTTATATATTTAATACAAAATAAAAGCAATATTTTGAAATTACAAATATTTCTCGAAGAGTTGCCAGGATTACCTCCCGATAGAGAGTTGGAGTTTGCTATTGACTTGGTGCCTGGAACCGAACCTTTGTCCAAACCCCCGTATAGGTTGGCACCTATGGAGTTGGAAGAATTGAAGAAACAACTCCAAGAACTACTGGATAAAGGGTTCATACGCCCGAGTGTGTCACCTTGGGGCGCACCTGTGCTCTTTGTGAAGAAGAAGGATGGTAGCTTGAGACTGTGCATTGATTACAGAATGCTCAATAAGGCTACGATCAAGAACCGATACCCACTGCCGAGGATCGATGACTTGTTCGATCAGTTGAAGGGTGCCAAAGTGTTCTCGAAGATAGACCTAAGGTCGGGATACCACCAGCTGAAAGTTAGAGGTGAGGACATTCCCAAGACAGCATTCCGAACTCGCTATGGGCATTACGAATTCCTGGTCATGCCATTTGGCTTGACGAATGCCCCAGCAGCATTTATGAACTTGATGAACGAAGTTTTCAAGGAGTCTCTGGATAAGTTCGTGATTGTATTCATAGACGACATCTTGATATATTCTCGTTCTCCGGAAGAACATGAACGACACCTATACATAGTCCTTCAAACACTTAGAGAAAGGAGATTGTATGCTAAGTTGGACAAATGTGAATTCTGGATGAAGCAAATTGGTTTTCTGGGCCATGTAGTGGACAAGGATGGAGTATCTGTTGACCCGTCCAAAGTGGAAGCTATAGTGAACTGGGAGAGGCCAAAGACAGTGACGGAGATACGAAGCTTTCTTGGATTAGCCGGGTACTACAGAAGGTTTGTAGAGGGATTTTCGAAAATTGCAGCTCCTCTAACTCGACTCACCCGTAAGGATGTCAAGTTTGAGTGGAGCGATGCATGTGAGTGCAGTTTTCAAGAGCTCAAGCATCGATTAACTTCTGCACCGATCCTCACCATACCAGATGGACCCGGAGGATTTACAGTGTATAGTGATGCTTCACTGAATGGATTGGGATGTGTGCTTATGCAAAATGGCAAAGTGGTAGCATATGGATCACGTCAACTAAAGGAGCATGAAAGGAATTACCCCACGCATGATCTCGAACTTGCAGCAGTAGTCTTTGCTTTGAAAATATGGAGGCATTACCTTTACGGAGAAAAGTTTCAGATCTATACCGATCACAAAAGCCTCAAATACCTATTTTCTCAGAAAGAACTGAACATGAGGCAACGTAGATGGATGGAATTGTTGAAAGACTATGATTGTGAAATTTTATATCACCCGGGGAAAGCAAATGTAGTAGCGGACGCATTAAGTAGGAAGAACATGAGTATGGTGTCCTGTATGATGGTTAAGGAGTGGGAATTGTTGGGACAGTTTGCAAGCTTATCTATTGATGTAGCACCCTCGGATCAAAGTCCCTTATTTGCTAGTCTTAGGATTGAGCCGACACTGATTGATCAGATTAGGCGGGCACAGAAGCTAGATCAGAAGTTACTTGAAGTGTCCAGGCAGATTCAGGAGGGTAGAGATTCTGAGTTTGATATTGGTTCAGATGGATTGCTTAGATTCAGAGGTCGGATATGTGTGCCAAGGGATGAGGACCTTAAGAAGCTGATTTTATCGGAAGCTCACTCTAGCAGATACACCTTACATCCCGGGAGCACCAAAATGTACCATAACGTACGTAAGATGTATTGGTGGCCTGGAATGAAACGTGAGGTTGCCGAGTTTGTAGCAAGGTGTTTGGTGTGTCAGCAAGTGAAGGTGGAACACCAGAAACCGGCAGGTTTACTCCAACCCTTACCCATACCAACTTGGAAGTGGGAACACGTAACTATGGACTTTGTTACGGGTTTACCTAGAACTCGGAGGAAGCATGACGCGATTTGGGTAATAGTGGATAGACTCACCAAGTCAGCGCATTTCTTAGCCATTAGCTCGACTACTCCTTTGAATGCATTGGTAGAAATGTTTGTTAAGGAGATAGTAAGACTTCATGGAACCCCAGTAAGTATTACTTCGGATAGGGACTCTAGGTTCACATCTCGATTTTGGAAACAGATTCAGGAGTCCTTGGGTTCTCGGATACAGTTTAGCACGGCATATCATCCGCAGACTGATGGACAGTCAGAACGGACGATACAAACCTTGGAAGACATGTTGCGTGCTTGTGTTATTGATTTCGGAAGTTCATGGGACGAGCATTTACCATTAGCGGAATTTGCTTACAACAATAGTTACCATGCCAGTATAGGAATGGCTCCATACGAAGTTCTTTATGGACGAAGATGCAGATCACCAATCGGTTGGGAAGAGGTTGGTGATAGGATGATATATGCACCTGATTTAGTTGAACAAGCATCAGAGAAGGTTCGTATGATTTGTAAAAGGCTCCAGATAGCCCAGGACAGACAAAAAAGTTATGCCGACAATAGAAGACGAGACTTGGAGTTTGAGGTCGGAGATCATGTATTTTTACGAGTTTCCCCAACTAGAGGAGTTATGAGATTTGGAATCCGTGGGAAACTTAGTCCTCGCTATGTGGGTCCTTTTGAAATTCTTGATAAGGTAGGAGACGTGGCTTATAGATTGGCACTTCCACCTGCATTATCTGGAGTGCATAATGTATTTCATGTCGCAATGTTGCGGAAGTATGTGTTAGATCCGAGTCATGTGATGGACTTAGCTCCTTTGAGACTCAGAGAAAATTTGTCTTACGAAGAACATCCTATACGTATTGTGGACAGGAAGGAACGAGTTTTAAGAAGGCGTACTATTTCATATGTTAAGGTTCAGTGGAGTAATCACTCTGAACGAGAAGCTACTTGGGAGCTAGAAGAAAGCATGAAGGAGAAATATCCTTACCTTTTCGAGAATCAAGGTAAGAATTTAGATAACTAAATTCCTTTTAAGGTGGATAGGATGTAGTATCCCACCTAAAAATATCATGTAGTTTATTATAGAGTATAGTTGATAGTTTAACTTAGGTGTTTGCACTTTAAAGTTTGCATTAAGGATTTAAGTGTTGATTTAAATTGTTTAGGATCGAAATTCAATGTGATTCGACTAATTACTATACAGTAATCTAGAATTGATCTATTATAGTCTCATGCTACATAAACAAATCTTTTAGAAAGGAAACCATAAGAAAATTTTTAGAGAACTTCAAAATTTTAAACCCATGAATATTTGAATTTGGAGACCAAATTCTTTAAAGGTGGGGAGAATGTAATAACCAGGCTAACCTTTAAAAAGTCCAATAAAAAAAAATGAAAAGCCCAATACCCATTTTTTTTTTTTTATAAAAGACTGACTTAGTATATTAGGGTTTTAAAAAAAAAATTATATATATATACACCCTAGGACTGCTGTCAAAAACAAAATAAAAAAAATCTATCGAACGAATGCTCTGAAGGAAAACTTGACGGCTCTAAAAAAAAAAAAAAAAAAATATACTTCTTTGTCTTCCCCGTTTGATTTTTCCAAGGTAATTATTCTTTACATTTATAAGTTTTTGTCTTTTATATTGTATTTACCTAAACCTACAAATTAGTTTTATCTTTTGAAATTTTTCGGTAATATTCTGGTGATGTTCTGGTGAAAAAATTGGTACTAATAGAAAGTTCTCTTCAAGATCTTTCTAATGGTCTTTGAATCACTTAATTTGGTTGTGCATTTTAAAAGTTATGAATTTTTGAAATTTGAATAAAATGGGTTTTGACAGTGTTGAACATCCAACTTTGGGTTACTGGAACTTCACTTTTTGATAACTGTTTTGGTCAATTATTTGATGGCTTTTGCTGTATGAAACATTAACTTTGTTTTGGTCTTAATACCTCAGTCAGAAACATTTTGTGCTAGTAGAACCGTTGCCCCAAACTTGGTTCGTTGAAACAGAAACCCAGAAATTCTGGGTTCTCTGTGATAAAACTCAAACTTTTGGCTTTCGAAAATTATGGTTCCAGTAAGCTTTTTGAACGAAACAAAATCCTAAATTGTAATATTACATGTGTAATTTTAATTGGTTCTAGTCTCAGCTTTAGATACTATACAGTGTGTTAGATATAAATGCTCAAAGTAGGTCAAATGAACACAAAAATAAGAAATTTCAGAATATTAGAAAATTTCGTTTTAATTAATTTAAAATTTGTTTTGGGTCAATATTGATTCAATCATGTTATAGATTGTATGAAAGTCAAATATATGTTTTTTAGTAATTTTACATATATAAATATAATTATAAAAATTTATTTACAAGATTTTAGATGTTAATAAATACTCACTAAAATTATATAAACTTGTAAAAAATATATAGATTCAGTAAATATTGTCATAAAACAGTATTAATTCTATTGACTTTCATGTTTTAGGTTTAATTTCAATTTTTACTTAATATTAAGTATTTTCTTATATTAAAAGAACATTTATTTTAATATGAAAAACAAATTCTAATAAGTTCAAGTTATTCGGATGATTATCACATCACCTACATGTCTTAGGATAGTTTATCGAAGATTGTATTTTATTAAACTAATAACTTCGTGATAGTTTCTAATGGTAGTTAGCCTAGAATTGTTTTTGTGAATGTGCGCGTGTGCTGAAATTTAATTCGTTAATGTGCGAATGGTAAATGACGTATACCTTAAATGATATTTCGCAGCAAGCACGTCAGAAAGCGCAAAGGAAGCTTAGACGCATATATGCGCGTCTAAGGCGGTAGGCGAAAAAGGTTAAATCGGGCGCGTAGCTTGTGCGGTAAGGGGTTTTATATAGCTGACGTTAGTAAAATACTTAGGATAGGCTAGACTTCATAATTTTAAAGTAGGATTATAGGGTAGCCGATTTAATAGAGTAGTCTAGATTAAAATTCCCTTATCTATTGTTTTTTATTAAAATGTCCTGATTTAAATTCTGTCATAGCATGGAGTTATTGATTTATGAACTAATATTTTTACATGATAGTAGCATGTGCGTGTGATGCATTACAATATTTTCGTAACTCCATGATGATTGTTGATTTTTGAAGAAGTTGCATGGGCACCGTTTTAACCGTATTTTGAATAAGCATGAGTTTGCACGATTTATATACATGCGGATTTTTATACAATTGATATATGTTTTATTTTCGATGGGTGGTTTTTTCCCCAATTTTTGATATAATGTTTTGGGATGAATTGTTGGATTTTCAAAGTGTACCCATCGAGGGATTTTTGAGTCTGTTGGCAACCCGGTTTATGCCTGTGTGGCAGTCATGTCCGTGAGAGCCATCTCTAGCACCCGGTAGGAGGTTCTGTGTGATTGCCCTACGGTGCCAAGTGCTTCACGGGGATGCCTTTGTGGCATCGAGTTGTTATCGTGAGAGCCATCTCTAGCACCCAGTAGGAGGTTCTGTGTGATTGCCCTACGGTGCCAAGTGCTTCACGGGGATGTCTTCGTGGCATCGTGTATTTTATTGCTACCTAATACTGTGAGACCCTGAGCCCGTCTACAGTACCCTAGTCCAGAACCTGCTCAGTTAGGATAGGGCGGTAGTCACTATGGCCATATGTGTATTTATTTTGCATTGATATTGGTGAGGTTATTGAATATTGGATCCATGACTGGTTTGGGTTATTGCCACTTACTCGTATTACTCTATCGAATGCTTTAAGTATGCCCATGCATGTATTTAAATAAATTGCTCTTTGACTATGGTCTCGGTTTTGTGGACTTATAACTTCTCTTTGAAAAATCTGATTTTTGACTAATGATACATTGATTTTCAAATATATAAACTTGTTTAAACCGAAGCATGTTCAGTATTGTTTATTCGAAATATGCATGATGTTTTACGTAATTATCTCGGTTTACCATTGCATGGTGTGTTGCATGGTGTGTTGCATGGTGTTTTGCTAGCTTCGGTTATGTAGGCTTCTTACTGAACGTGTGGTTGCTCACCCCTCTTTTTCCAACATTTTTCAGATTAGTATTTCGGGGCGAGCGTCACGCTCTAGCTGTCTCCTTTAGCCTAGTGAGCTGATTTAGGTATTTTCGAGGTATTATGCGACGAACGATATATATTTATATATATGCATTTTATTTCAGATATGTACGCACGGTTGTATTTATGAGATGTACTAGTTGAAAGACGTTTAAGCATGATTATTAAGTATTACTTTAGGTTTCTTCTTTTCGGTATAAAATGGATGAACGACAGGGCATGCTATATGACATTAACTATTATGTCGGATTAGGGGATTATATGATGTATGATTGAAACTCAGGGTTAATATATTTGATGTTGAGAACTTGGAATAAATATGTTGTACTGAGTATGAAGGACTAAATTATATATTGTAGTCATGCTGTCTAAATAGAAAAATAAATCAAAATCTTTAATATTATAAGTTAAGATTAGAAATTTATCACACATAAAAATATAATAAAGAGTATAATGATACCTACATCGGGCACAAACGACAAGTAAAACGATCCGCATAGAAATATCTAAGTTACAATTAAATACGATTCCGCTTAACATTGCGCGACTAGTTCGAGGTTAGGTCACGGGGTGTGACAAATTAACTGAGCCAAACCCACTTTTTCCATTTATTTTAAATTTATTTTATTTTATTTTTTTACTTTTTCAGACTTTGACTCTTAACTTCTGTGAGTTCTCCCCTTTTTCACTGGAGTCACAGAGTGGTAAAACTCTAAAACTATAATAAACCCTACTTTGAGTTAGAGATGATTCCAATTTTGACCCATCTTTTTTTTTTCTCTATCATTCACTTTAATTTGATTTTTCCCCCTAAAAATTGCATGTGAATCTCTTTGTACTAAAGTTTTTGCTAAAATCACAACTTTTTGTCTAATTATATGTCCTTAGTAACAAATTACTCAACTATTTTCTTATAAAAAAACCCCACTCTATTATTCATTAGAAAATTTTTTTATTCAAGGGTTATATAATTTATAAATATTAAAATTCATTTTTTATACATTATTATTAAATTTTTTTAAAGATATTTATTTTATTTACCATTGGTGAAATTTTTTTACTCTACAAGCAGGGTTAAGAAGATAACATACGTCTTTAAATAAATTAAGAAAATACAAAATAAATAAGATGGAACATGTGTTATCATCCTAATATCGTTTGTAAAGTAAAATTTACTGACGATGTATAAAATATTAATCTATTCTTTAATCTCACAAGTTGAATTAAGCTTTTTAATATATCATCTTACCAATTTTGTCCATCAAACTAAAAAAAATTCTTATGATAGTGCATGAAACGATTTGTTTAAATTTTAAGTAAATAATATTCTTTATGTTAGTGATCGTCGTAATTATTTTTAGCATAATAAAACTTTTTAATCCATAATACAGATGGTGAATTTCGAATATCAAATCTGCATAATTCTTATGTTTTTTGAATTAATATCTCAAATAAGAATATGCTTACAATAATATAGATATACCCAAAATTTCAAACAGTGTAACTATAAATCTCTCATGTGTGATGATTGAAATTTGAAACCAACAATAAATGGCAAATGGTTCATGAGGAGATTCATTAGCATTTCTTATTCTTTGTTTAACAAAGCTAGTTATTATAATTTCAGATTTCTTTCCAAAGCAGTCTTAATCACTACACTTTTTCCCTACTTTGTTTTTTTCTCTAGCATTTATATAGTCATTCCATTCAAAGTTAAACCAACCCACTTTCCCAGTCTCAGACCCATCTTTGTCTACCATGCTTCCTTCTCAAATCATTTTTCTTTTGTATTAACTGACAAATCTCCATAAACTAATCTCACTAATCTTAGTATCCATAAAATATTTCAGAATTTTATATTAGTAAGTATTGCTCAATATATTGTGGTCCAGTCTACTCTCTCTTGTAAAGTTTTGTCTGTTTCTCCCTTGAAACTAGAGACAACCCAATGGAGAAACAGCTGCAACGAGCAGCAGCTTCCTCTGCTTCTTCTTCTTCTTGTTTTTCTCCTCTTGCTTTGTACTGCAAAACAAGTTTTTTTTTTTAGCTTCTGCTCAAATGTCTAAGTCCACATTATTCTTCTCCTTGTGATCTCTTTGGATCAACAACTTGCATACCCTCTACTGTTATTACACTCAGGTACATTTTCCTTCTCTTTCTGTGAATCTGTAGATTTCCTTTTCTTCTTCTCCCTTTACTGTTCATTTTTTTTTAATTTCTCATTTTCTTCAGAAAAGCTTGATTTTTTTTCTGTTATTTTTCAAGTTCTTTGCTTTCTTGATTCTTGATCAAGGAAGTTGGTTTCTTGATGATACATTTTTGTTTTTATTCTTTATTCTTTTCTGGGTTTTTTAAGCTGAGATGAAGAGTACTTATAATGTGCATTATCTGTGGCTTTGTAACTGTTTTTTGGTTCTTTTTTATTTAATCTTTAGCTTTGGGGTTTCATTTTGAAAGTAATTAAAGTGTTGATTTTGAGCTGATAAATTGTGGTTTATAAATTATAGCAACTACTAGTCAAGATATTTTCTTTTTGCTTTTTATTTTTCACTGTTCTCTTCACTTGCTCTTCTGCTCAATTATTTTTGATGTTTTGTTATATTTGGTTCTTGTTTGGTCTTAAATAGAAAGCTTATATCACTCAATTGAGCGTAGTACAAGTGAAAATGGCTTGATGGGTTCTAGAAAACAAAGCTTTGTAAAATGCAAGAAGCTGACTTTTTAGTTTTTAGTTTACCACGAAATTGATGCATTTAAAGCTTTTTAATTTGTTGTCTGAAATATTTTTGAACCTTTGCTTAGATTAGTCCCCTTAATTCTTCTGCTAAGGGAAATCCAGCTTTTCTGTGTATCAAATGTTGAATTATGATTTCCTTTTTTGCTAAATCATGCAATGTGGTAAGTATAATGGTGAATTTTGGTTCTTTCAATGACCATATGATTTTCTTTTCATAATGAAATCCATACTTTTTTATTATTGTAATTTACAAAAATTCTGTGTTTTTCATTGTAATAGCTGGAAGTGTCTCTCTTTCACTGCACATTTTTACTTTGTTTCTTGTTTCTTTCTTGATTTTCAAGGTTCTCTAACTTCTCTCTAGTTCATGTTCTATAATTTGTTGTATTTCACTTCTAAGTATATGCAATTTTTGTTAGGAACTACAACTACTGCATATTCCTTTGCATCTCTACCTTTTCTGAATGATTCACCGATTCTTTTAATTTTTTTGGTGCAATCCAGAAAAGGAAGTCAAATACTATATTTCTCAGATGGAGCAATATGAGGTACTAGAGCAAATTGGGAAGGGAGCTTTTGGTTCAGCTCTTCTAGTGAGGCATAAGCATGAAAAGAAGAAGTAAGATTGCCAATAAAGCACTCTGCCTTCCTCCATTTATATTTACTTCACATATGAAATATATGAGAAGAACAATTAGACATGGTTGATTGATTCATCTTTTGCAACTTATCCTTTTCCTTTTCTGTGGGATTGACAAGGTATGTGCTGAAAAAGATTCGCCTTGCCCGCCAGACCGATAGGTCGCGAAGATCTGCTCATCAGGAGGTTCGTATACTTGCATTTATAGGTCCTCCCCCCCCCCTATATTCTTTCTGCTCTGTTTATGATCTTTACATCACTCTATTTCTATGGAATTCTGCCAAAACCTTTTCTTATTAAGGCAATTGTTAGGGAGAAAAATGAAGAGACAAAGAAAAGAAAAGATGGATTGGAGTTGCTGCAGCTTGTTTCAGTGGTATGAACTAAGTTTGACTCGATCTATAGACTAAACTTTCAACTGTTTCATGTAGATGGAGCTCATTTCCAAGATTAGAAATCCATTTATTGTGGAGTACAAAGATTCCTGGGTGGAAAAGGTATGCTTATGTCTACTACATTTCCATTAATAGCCGATTTGCAAGATCAGTCTCTATTCTTATCCTTTTACACTTATTTGTGGATTGTAGCTTATGGAATAATGTAGTTTATATATATCTTCTGATTATATGCCTTAATTTTCATGAGATTAAAATTAGAACCTTCCTAAAGTTCCATGGCCTAACATGGGTTCACATATGTCTTTGTTTTCAGGGTTGCTATGTATGCATCATTATAGGTTATTGTGAAGGAGGAGACATGTAAGTTTCCTTTCTTGTTGATATGAGATTTATGAGATAGTGCATTTATTTCTGTAACTTGAAGAGCCTTGCGGGACCTTAGCGAATCGTAATAAGATTTTCCTCATACAACAGGGCTGAAGCCATAAAGAAGGCAAATGGCATGCTTTTCTCCGAAGAGGTTTTGTTTATTCCATGCTTTTCAATTTAATCCTTCATTTCTTTTGCCACTTTGTTCCCATTAAGTCTATTGTTATTTTTCTTCATCCCTTAGACAACTTTTTTTTTGTGGTACAATCATAACTCTGAAAATTATTGCATCTGAGTATGTTCAGAAACTGTGCAAGTGGCTTGTTCAACTCCTGATGGCTCTTGACTATTTGCACTTGAATCATATTCTTCATCGTGATGTTAAGGTTAGTGGCTTATATTTATGCTCTTACCGAAGGTGTTTCTATTTTCCAAAATGCCCCAAGTTGCTTTCTACTGATAATATTTCGTTTAATGTTTTGTTTTTTCAGTGTTCAAACATCTTCTTGACAAAAGATCAAGACATACGGCTTGGTGAGTGATTTGTACTGTTTTCACATTATTCCTTTGAATGGAATTACAATTTCCTGCTAATGAACATGTGATCAACACTGGTGCAGGTGATTTTGGACTTGCCAAGATTTTGACTTCAGATGATCTTGCATCCTCTGTAAGTAACATATGAATTACTGATCTTCAAGAATTTGATGCATCACTTGATTTTGTTAATCATAATTGGGGAGAATACTATTTTGTTTTTTCCAGGTTGTTGGAACTCCCAGCTATATGTGTCCTGAGCTTCTGGCTGATATACCATATGGTTCTAAGTCAGATATCTGGTCACTAGGTAAACACGCTCGCATGTAGTGGGTGCTTGTGTTTGTCACTTGAACTTGATAGGATTTCAAGATTTTTCTCTCGTTATTTGTTTATATGACTTGAAAATATGTTGTTCAGGGTGCTGTATATATGAAATGGCATCTCTCAAGCCTGCATTTAAGGCATTTGTGAGTTCTTGTACCTTATCTTTTGTAATTTGTAACCATTTGCAGCTTTTTGCATATTCGTCTTTTAGATTAGTCTGTGCTTAGGACTTCTTAGAGAAGGATTCCTAAAATATACAGGTTTGATTATTGTATATAGTCTTCCCGAATTATTCCACATATACATGTTTTAAATGGTGAAATGAGAGGTTCTATTAGCATATAAATAGTCTCCTATCCTATCAATTCCAAATGTTGAGGCCCTTTAGACAGTCTGTTTTCTCAATATATCATTTGTCATTTTTTGAGCTGAAATTTGGTCAGATCTTGAGCAGTAACTCTGAATCAGTTTATCTATTTGGTTGTCAAAAATAAGCTGTATCTTGCTTGTCATATTAGGGCTATAGACTGCAATTAAGCTTCTTTCATATTTTTTTGTTGAGGTATTTCAGCGTAGCAAGAAATTATATTTGATTCATAGTAACAGACTTCTGGCTCTGTGTCCTCATAACTTTATTTCTCTTGGTGAATAACTGAATTTGATGCTGCTGCAGCCCACTCATGAGGGTACTTTGTTAGCATTAATAACTGAATATTAATGCTTTGGCATTGGGAGGCATTTCTGCATTTTTGAATTTTCATTTAATTTTTAGAAATTGTTTTCCTTTTTCATGTTTCATTTTCTTATGGTCTTAATTCTCTTGATCAGGATATGCAAGCGCTGATAAACAAGATTAATAAATCAATAGTTGCTCCACTTCCGACAAAATATTCCGGTGCCTTGTAAGCCTCATTTCCCTTCCAAGATAGGAATTGTTATGGCTATTTCCGCTTTTTAAAGAGTTGCCTATTCAAAATGAGAAAAGTATATTTTCTATCAAGCACAAGGAAATTATTCAAATAATATACCCTTGCTGATTACAATTGGCAGTGAGCTATGTTGAAGTACAGGACCCAAAGTTGGGTAGTATAAATTTATTTCTGACTCAAGAATTTCATTTACAGATTTTTTGATTTTCAAATGATGAATTATGCTGGTCTAATTATTGCTCGATTCTCTTTTTCAGCCGTGGTCTTGTTAAAAGCATGTTGCGCAAAAATCCCGAACTTAGGCCAAGTGTATGTATAACTCTCTTTAATCTTACCATATGCAAAGCATCATTATGAATATACCATATCCAGAATCGACCCAAATGTGCCTCATGTTGCATACTCCATACTTCCATACTTCCATACTGTGCCTCATGTTGGTGCCCTGACATCTGCCTTCAGGAGCTAGAAAAACATTTCCAGGATACTCCATAGAGGCCACATAAGTTCTCTTGGTTGAAAGGAGAATCACTTATAACTTTTACCTGAAGTAATATGCTCTTACAACTGTCATTTTCTTGGTTTCTTGGAGGAACTTTGACAATACCAGGGCGACATTTATGTCTGAATAGCATGTTGGAAGTATCCAAAAGTGGGGCTTCGAATGAGCTTTGAAATTATTTTTCTGTTGCACACTTTGAAAAAACAGCTTCAACATTTGCTTCAGAAAAGCCACAGTTTTGCATTTTCTTGATATGTTCACAGTTAGTAGCACATTTCTGCAACCATTGCCATTAGATCAGTTTGAAAGGAAATTCTCTGAGCATTCATGCATCCGCATATGCACATTTCTGCAATTTATGATCTTTCTCTCATCCGAGGTAAATATCCTTTGTGACAGGCCGAGGAACTGCTCAGGCATCCACACCTTCAGTCTTATGTTCTGAAAGTCCATCTTAAAATTAATAATCCTAGAAGGAACACTTTACCTGCGCATTGGCCTGAAACCAATATAAAGAAAACTAGATTTTCACATCCAATAGATGTCCACTTCTCCGCTTACAGGGAGAGGCGTCGATCATTCGGTAACGATAGGACTCTGAATCCAAGCATATCTGGAGCTGAGCAAGATTCTGTTTGCTCTACCAAAGGAATACATCAGGACACACGAGGTTATTTGAATCAAAAGTTAGAAGATTTGTCAATTGATAGCAGCCATGAAGGAACAGTTATTTGCAAGCCAATTACTTCAAAAGTTTCAAGCATCACCAAGGCTCCTAGAGGTTCTCTGACAAAAGCTTCTGCTGCTCCCAAGAGAAAGACAGAGTCCTTGAAAAACCGCGACTCGGTAAATTCTATAGAGCTCTACTCATTCCCCTCCCTTTCTCCTAGCTCTTTTCTTTTCTCTGACTTTTGTGCAACACATTCATTGAGATGCCAATTATAACATTTTCTAGTTTCGAAGGCTGAGTTTTTACTGTTTGTTGCCTTGTGTTTCCAGTTTTCTGTTTCGCGTACTCCAATTAAAAAACCTCTCCCCACAAGTCGAAGAGCATCATTGCCACTGCCAACAAGAACTACAGTTCGAGAATCTCCTTCTAAATCTAATGCTGGTATCCTTCATTGCATACAATCGCCAGATATTTCTGTCAATGCTCCTCGAATCGATAAGATAGCTGAATTCCCATTAGCCTCATATGAAGATGCTTTCTTCACCATCCACAAAAATTCATCAATATCTGCACAGGGCTCCACTGGCTCACCGCAATTTATTGACCATTCAATCACAAAAGACAAATGTACTGTTCAAATATGTGATCGAGTGTCTATCAAGCCCCATTTCGCTGATGCATGGCAAGGAATTCAGCGCAGCATGTTTCGGGCGGATGGAGAGGATGCAACTGATTCCTCTGATCAAAATGCAACTGCTGGGGCATCAAGTCGCACCTCATCAGACACAAGACGCCGAAGGTTTGACCCCTCATCTTTCCAGCAACGCGCGGAAGCATTGGAAGGGTTGCTTGAGTTTAGTGCAAGGTTGCTGCAGCAAGAGAGGTATGATGAGCTTGGTGTGCTACTAAAGCCATTTGGACCTGGGAAAGTCTCCCCCAGGGAAACTGCCATCTGGTTGACAAAGAGCTTTAAGGAGAACACTGCCAAGCAGGAGGATTAGTACCGATGGACCACTGAACCACTGCCTTTTGTATTATATCTGTAGCTGTAACCTGTATCAATTTTTTAGAGTCCAGGCATTGTAGGTTTTAGGCAATGATTCCTGTTGAGAGGACCATGGCAGTTAGGCATTTTGGTTTTCAAACAAATGCTAATTGTTAGTTCTAGGTTCTAGTTTAATTTCCTGCAACTTCACCATTCCCCTTGTGCACCAAAGTTTCCTAATTTTCTTTGAAATGAACAACGGGGTTCGAATAGATGGTGGACTTGTATTCTACCTACCGATTCTTGTTTATGTTCCCGACTGATACAGCATATTCATTTAAAAGCATAAGTCAGGAAAACAGATGGTCTAGATGCCTGAACTCTCCTGTATAAGACCTGGGTTCAGCTGGCTTTAGGTAGGCTAACCCACTTGGCCATCCTCGCCGTCTCTAAAAACCACTCATGCTCATGCCTCTGAATGCTTAGTTCACCAGTTTCATATCTGAAAATAAGCACTAAGCTATTCCATTCAAGAGGCTCAGTAAAGAGCTCCATCAAGAGGAGGAATCTTTACCCCAAAATCTTCAAGGGAGTGGCGAATGGGTCAATCAGGGTGAGTTTTTCTCTATTGTAGCCGAAGTCCTATATACAGGCATTTGGACGAAGAAAAAAAACGGTGAAGGTATTTATGATGGTTGGTAATCTTCTTGATAGGGAGAAAAGAGGAGAAAGGTAAATGTAAAAACATTCCATATCTTTTGATGAAGGGAGTGTGATGACAACTCCACCCGCAACTCCTTTTAGGAGGAGATGGAGTTTCGGGAAGTCGGTGAGTAAAGAGAGAGCTCATAAAAGCTCCAGGTCACTTGACTCAATGCCTACTACTCCACTTGTTAAGCAAGCTGCATAGGACCTGGAGAATCGGCATGATAACACCAGGGTTTTGGCAATGGCAACTGCTACCAAAAGAAGAACAAAAGCAACAGATGCAGCTTCTTTAAGAAGCAAAGCAGTAGAAGATGCAGCTGCCACCAGGATTCAAGCCGCCTTTCGTTCTTATTTGGTACTAATCCTATCTTTTTCTTTTGTCCATTGATGCCTAAGTTTTGAATTCCAGTGTTACAGGCCTTACATATAACTAGGACAGAATTCAACAAATACCATTGCAGGCAAAGAAAGCATTGCAAGCTTTGAGGGGACTAGTCACGTTGCAAGCACTGGTTAGGGGTCACCAGGTGAGAAAACAAACAACTGCTACTCTGCGACGTATGCATACTCTAATGGCAATACAAGTTCGAGCTTGGTTTCAGTGAATCCAGATGGCTGAGGAACCACATTTTGCTGTAAAAAGCTATTCATCAAGATATGGAAGTTTTACCCAGAAGTTGCTGTTCTAAGAGCACAGGGAGTAAGTATTTATTCCTATACCTCAACGTTCTTCGAATTACAGTTTCTTTCCTTGATTGCATTAAGCTCCATGCTTCAAGCTATCAGATAACCTGTTTGTTTTTCCTTCAATTTCCATCATTTTCTAACCAACCAAACATGAACTATTGGTGCAATAAGTCAACCACCTTCTGCATTACAAGAAAAGAAAGCAGTAAGAGACAGTGATCCAAAATTCAACAACTAATCATTGTTATGTTTTATTCCGTGAATGAAGCTCCATGCCCCTAGGTATCAGATAACCTGTTTGTTTTTCTTTCAATTTCCATCATTTTCTAACCAACCAAACATGAACTATTGGTGCTCCAAAATTCAACAACTAATCACTGTTATGTTTTGTTCTGAACATACATAAGTCGCTGTTAGTATAAATCTTTATGAACAGCGTGGAACTATAAAGAGCCAACATGGTTTCATGAATCATTCACAAGTTGAGAGCATTGAGCAAGGTATCACCAGATATTATTACTCTGGGGAGCTCTCAATCTCAAAGAGAGAACAGAAATTTGAGGAGTTTTCCTTCACAACTCACAGCAGCCCCAGACATTCTCCTCAAATGTCAAGGCCAACAAGGGGAAGATGGCCAAATTACATGGCCAACACAGAATCTTCGAAGACCAAAGTCAGGTCACAAAGTGAACCAAAACAACGTCCGCCATGGAACTTCAAAGCAAAGGGCCAGAGAACAGCTTCAGCTGAAGAAATGAAAGACAGTATTCAACAACATTCATCTTTACAGTCGAAAGGCGGTGCAGATGAGAATCAAGAACCATGGTTTGTCGAACTTCATCTATCAACAAAGAAACCAAAGGAGAATGAGGGTTATGCCAGTGGCCTAACCAGTTATTCTGAGTATAGGAAATCTCTTGTTGCAAATGAGGCTAGTGAAGAGTTCACTGCAGCAGGCTCAATTTGTTTCCTGATTTTTCTTCTTCAAAGTTACATTGTCTTAACCTTTTTTTTGTCTGATTCATTGAACTGCAGCCTCATGCAACTTCATTCTAACTGAAGATTGAAGAACTCTCAACCCTCACCAGAAAAATGATGTTCAAGATCAAGGTTTAACAGGGGAATTACTATTATGATTCTATGAAAGAAAACACTGCAAAGACCAGTGAAATAATTGGAAGTCCTGTTCTTTATTTGCACAGTTCGTTAAATGCTATGATAGCTTAATCAGGCAAGAATTTTACAGAAAATGAATGATTTAACGTGGATTCTGATAAAATAAGTGTCTCTAGACATTGAAGATATTCGTGGAATTTCTTGAGCCTTCAAAACTGATATATGCCTTGGATATCCATACTCTAACACTAGAAATTAAGGTGGGTGAGCTTAAAGTCCATACAAACTTTACATAAAAATTTTATATTTTCGACATGGGATTAACTTGTAATTAAGATAGTAACAATCCATCACAATGCAATTTCAATGCCCTTGTGGGAGGGCTTTAACTAGCTTAATCTAATCTCGAATGAACACTGAAATACTGTCACTACTCACTCACTAACTTTGGTTCAGGAAAACACTGCAATACCGATATCACCATTTATGCAAGCTAACCTTGCAGTAGACCTAACTTGGGGCAACCACACCTCCAGAACTAAGTATTAAGATGGAAGAACCCATATCTATATAAACTCCACATGCCTTACATTTCGATGTAAGATTCAAGTGTCCCATGCCACAGGATTGTAATAAAAACTTGCCATGATAAGAGATTGAGGCCAATGGCATGGCCAGCAAACGATTAGAAAGGGATGGCGGTACAATGTTTCTGCCTTACAGAAACAAGTTTGTAATGTAACACGGCTTTATAAATTGAATCAAATGAAACTAATAAAAACTTAGAGATACATTATGTTGGAATATTATAGAATTAAGGGTACAAGATTGATTTTTACATTCTCTTATTCTTTTGCCAACCAAATGACTGTTATTTCCCAAAGCTTCGAGCAACATCTTGCCTTTCAAACCTTTCACCTGCAAGAAGGTTTATATTAACTGCGCAACCTATTTAATCTAATAAGGATTCTAATCATAAGACTAGTGTTGTGAGCTCAAAACATTTTATAGCTGATTGATGCAAATGCATGTCCTTTCGACTACAGTCTACTAACCTGGTGCATAAAAGCATAACATGCATGAACAGACCAATTCCATGCATCATAGAGGAATCAGCAGATGATTTAAGCAGGCGAATTTACTACTCGGAAACAAAAATACCTGTCTAACTTGGTAAGTCAAACAACGTGCTAATTGGTAGAGAGAGGAAAGTGTGTCATTTATGAAAACATGTACCTTACATTTAAAGAAAAATGAGTTCCGGCACATGGAGGTAAACCTTGTTTTCTCGTACTTATTTCTTTATGGAAACAATAAGCTTTTTCCAGCAGAAAGATACAGCAGCCTGATTCTAGTGCCGTAAATTATGTGAGAAGGCACATGCTTATTCGTTAAGTGTCTTGTGGAATGCAACCTGCAAATGAAGAAAAGAAGAAAGTAAGCTGATGTTTTATGTTGAGCTTAATTTGAGATGGGTTTGGAAATAATTTCTCAATCCTATGAATTATATTGGCAGATTAAGAATTGACAATCAAAACATTTAGCAAAATGCATACAGAAGTTGATGTCTTGAGAAGCTCTCTTATGGCCATTGTGGCATAGCAAGAGGCAGGAAGGGTGAAGGCCAACTTGAGAGCCTTCTGAGCTGCCTGGGAATTAGAGTCGGACAGAGAACGGATTTGTGGAGGCTCGGCTTCTCTAGAACCCTCCAACTCATCATTGTCGGTTGAAGACTTTTTATCATCCTCAAAGCTCTCTAATTGTTCGATATGATCTAATGGCTCTTGGCCCTCAGTTGCATTGGTCTGTTTCTCTTCTTTGACCAGATTCAAAGGTTTAGTTTTGGCAATTTTGTCGAAATCTGTCTCCGATAATGCTATGCTTCCATCTGAATATGAGAGTGATTCCCTGAAACAACATAAATTACGTTACTTGGTCTATGATATTTCCAAGGCATCTAAAAGAACAACATTGCTAAAAAGAAAAATAATAAGAAAAGCAGACCATACCATTGAAAAGCAATAGGCTTCTGAAAAACATGTCTGTAGCTTCCAGACATGCTGGTTATCGAAAATTCCCTACAAGAAAAAGATGAAAAGTGAGACGTAGGAAGAAAATTTTCGAGGAAGATATTAGGATGGTTTCAATTATGAAGAGTACTTGATATTATGGACACTCTCCGTCAAGCTGATCCCATCCTGATGAATTAAACAAAATTATTAGAAGCACAACATTTTGTATTCAATATATTATAAGAAAATAATAAACCTTCTTTGCCATCTCATGATAAACATCAGCAATATCATTCATTGGATAAATTATTCTCGAACTGCCAAGGAAACATCATAACATTGTCAGGAAATTAAGAAATAAAAATTCATTATGAAAAAGGTTTGAGCAATGTAAAATCTGAGTACTTCTTAGGTATTCCCTTACCCAGGCATAGGAAGGACAATGTCCTCAATGGTATAATTTCTGGTACTAATATCTTCTGCAGTTATGACCTGCCAGAAAGTGGAAGCTAAATTAAATTCTTTGATGTCTTATCAATCTTTTTTTTCATTATTATTATAAATTTCCTACAAAACCCACACTTTACAATTCAAAAATTAAAACACGCTCTTAATAAAAAAACAGGTTATTACTGACCTTAACAAGATTTTTTTTCCCTTCAGGAATATCTTTTCCAGATATTTCATCTAACTGACTACAATCATTGGCATCTTCAAAGCTAGCATCTTCATCTTCAGCAGGAACAACATTCACTTTTTCTGCATCATCTCCTTTACAATATACCAAGTCTCCCAATACAACTTCATTGCTTCCTGCATAACGTGCGATAACAGAACCAAGTTAGATCGATTACCTTGAAACATTTCAATAAAGCTCTGACAAAGAAAATAATGACAACTTACATAGAGGCTTTATTTTATAACTGCGCATGTGACACCCCTCGCCCCCAACCACAAAAATAAAGGATCATAAAAACGAAATAGCATACCATATTTTTGCACTCTCACACTTGCTGCATGGTTCCACAGATAGCTTTGATAACTATGTACATACCTGATCAGTAAAAACGAGACAACTTTAAGAGTCAATATCACTTCTCTCATGAATGTAAACGCGTTGGTAAATGAATGCATGTGAGAGGGAGAGAAAGAAGTGATTCTGAGGAAGATCTATCTCTATACAACTCTTGAGAAAGATAGAAAACTGGTTCTAAGGAACTCAATAATTAACTTAACATAATTCCCAATATTAATTAACTAAAACTTTAGCCTAACCCAATATTGGGATAAAAGCTCTGATGATGATGATGATGATAAAGAATTAACTAAGGCTTTGCTCAACTCAACCAATATACTGCCTGTATTAACAAGAATGAACAGGGGGGGAAATGAGGGCACTGCAAGTAACAAATCAAGCTACTGAAGTAAACAGGAAATAAGTATTTAAATGGCATGCGCATATAAGCAGTAAACTCCCATATTAAACATTCTTCCAGGAAAACAAATAGAATAGTTCCGCACTTTTCAAGATCCTGCACTCAACAAGTTAGTTTCTATTCTCTTGAAAATTAGTGGAAGCTGCACTAAATTGACTTGTAAACCTAACTCGTGCTTCCCTATTCCACATGCTAGAGCAGTCCTTACTCAAGGTAATGTGGTTAACAACATAATAAAGCTCAAAATTTATGGTATGACATTAACATTTTAGCACAATGGATTTAAGTGAGAAATATGAGACAGTGAGAGATGAATTCAAATGCAAAGTAAAAGATTGAGCCCAAGCCCACTTATGCGATTATTACACAAAATAGACTAACGATCAAACTTATAGCACACAAACATAAACCATGTTTATAATTCCTCCACGAAGAATAGCTGTTTACAAATTGAGAAATAAAAATTATATTCCTGATGTCCTGCACTTACATCATTCTCAAAGTTCTAGGAATAGCTTTCAGGGCCTGCAAGTAATTCCCAGGACACTTCTTCAAACACTGCAGCTGTATGAGATTAAAAAAAGCGGAAAAATATCATTTTTTTAATTTTTTATTATGAAACAGACACAAAAGCAAATCTTGATTGAGCACCCTTGTGAAAAAATAATGGATGTGCCATGAAGAAGAGATACTGCAGGGAACTTACCATAGCCCTTTCCGCAACTAAATGCCGAGGTAATTGCCTGAGGGTCCCCTCTATATCACCGGTTTCTTTATAATATTCACGTGCCTTGCTTATCACATTTCTTTGTATTTAGAGATTTAAGTCTAGAAAACAACTGTAATTATATCTTTGATCTGAAAGCAGCAAATCGTTTGAGCAGTCTAGCATATGGAAAGTGCTTTGCCCGAAGGGAAAGAAAAAATAAAAGTAAAGGATATCCCCTTCTCTTGGATCAAGAATTGTGCTTGCAGCAGCTTTCCACTCTCCCCGCAGTAATGTGGCCCCAATGTGGTGAGTTGGTATAGAACCACTTCCAAAACGCTGAAAATTATAGAGGTTTAAAAAAGAGTATAAAAGCAAGAATAAATAAGGACAAGGGGAAAGGGGAGAGAGTAGGAGAAAGAGTGATGATCAAGAAGTACTTGTAAACCAAAGTAGTTGATGAAGCCATGCCTTCCCAAGGACTCTGCAGATGCTTTGATGGTATCTTCAGAATCTGCAACAATTCCTCTGAGGAGATGAATGAGTTCAATGAGTGATGAGATATCGGAAGATAAAAGTAGCATTGATGGAAATTCACAGACTAAGACTAAGATAACATATAAACAGAATTCACATGTGAAAGCAATCTCACCTCAATATGATGGTGAATCGGTTTCCTAAGAGCTGCCCAAGAAGAAGGTCATCCTTGACATAGCTGGATGATAATAGTACTATAAGCAATGCTGCATTAAGCGATAACTTGATAGGAAAACCAGAATGTTAAATCTATCAGCCTTACCAGAAGTCTCCTACTTTAATACCAATCAACCTTTCATTAAGTGCAGCTAATCTACTCGCATGCTGCTTGAAAACAGTTACCTGGAAACCCAACAGAGTGCTTCACTTAAATGTGATCAAGAATGCAGCAAAAACCACGTGTACAAACACAAGAAATAATAGCATCGCCATCAGAGCCTCCATACAAAGATGAAAGTTCTGGAGGCATTTAGAATGAAGACAGAGCGACAAGCCATTAGTCAGGCAGCAGTGTCCCATAGCTTAAAACTTTATACTCTTGAAATGCATTACTAGTAACGTGGTTTTCAGGTAGAACTGTAAGAACCAAGTCAAGGAAGTGTGTTCTAAGGGTGTCTTTGGCCTATCTCTGTTTTTCTACTACAGAGTTATTGGTTATAGATTTATAGTCAAGAAATTAAGATTGCAGCAATTTGTTTTAATTTTGTAGCTGATAAAGTTTCTCAAAAGTGACAACCATCGATCGGTTTCTTCAAGATGCTAAAGACTAGTTTTTTAAATCTTAGTTTAGAACAGAATTAATACTACATCACATGTAGGCTTAATCTATCAAAATGAGATATACAATTCAAGCTAGAGCAAGTAATCTTCAAATTAACTAAAACACCAATTAATTTGGCACAAAAGAAGTAATAACATGACCAACTTACCCCCAAATTAACCAAAACACCAACTCATTTAGCACAAAAGAAGTAATAACATGACCAACTTACCCTTTGAGTTGATACTGATCGCTTATCTTTTGTGCCTGCAAAACCAAATGACCTTGGCTGCCAAACACAAATATTAATGAAGAAGGTTCCATTGAATAGGTACAAGCACAAATTTCAAATAAATCATTCATCATACCTGAATGCCAAGCATCTTTCCTATCAATCCTAAGGCTTCTTGTGTATCTTTATTCTCCTTGAAAAGATGGAACCTGAATATTAACAAAGAAGATAGCACCTTCAAAATGTAGTTCAAGTGCAACAGTGGACACTTAAAGGCATAGATAAGAGACTGAAGCATGAAAGGAGAAAGCTTAAAATAATTTTTCTGCTATCTTAAAAGGCATCAAATGCATGTAGAAGTGCAATATGCTACCTAAGGAACTTGCCAAGATGCTCTGGCCAGTGACTTGAACCTCTACTATCATAGGGCTTATCACCTCTCTCTTTCCTTTTCTTGGAATTTCTACCCTTGTTGTTATTCCCAGAATTTAATCTCACACGAATGCATTTTGATGAAGAATCAGGTCCATCAACTGTGTCAGTGACAAGGAATCTAAGGTTCTCCTTAAAGAAATTATGCATTGCCTGAAAATGTCAAACTCAAAAGGAAAGAGCCTTACAGTTAGTTTGTTTCCCTCTTAAAACTAGATTAAGTAACACCTACATGCTAAAGGTGCAGAAAGATTAACGGATGAATAAATTGAAAAAAAAAAGAAACCCAAAGCTTACCGTTCGATGAGATTTATTAGAGTCTGGAGACAGAACAATTGGAGAGGTATCCTCTTCACTGCCTGAAGTAATTTGGTTAATAAAAGCTTCTAATCTATCTGCATTAGTATCACCAGCAAGCGATCGGAACTTCTCAATTTCAGATGCATAACTCTTGTTAAGTTGATCTGATATCTTTGTTTCAACTTCCTCAACAGCCTGTGTAGATTCGAAGGAAAAATCTATCATCTATTAATTGTACACAAAATACATTAGAAAAAAGAATTGAAGAATGGGAATTCATGCAGACTACCTCTGGAGGGGCCTCTAAAGAGGTCAAATGAACAACATTTCCCTCGGTATCTACTTCATTCACAATGAAATCAGAATACCTACACACAAAATCAAAGCAATAAAGTTCCATTGCCTATAGACATTATAACCAATTCACAAAAAAAAAAACTCTAAACTTCCCATTTTCCTTATTCCAGAAAATTTTCCCCCTCTTTTAGAGACAAAGAACCTCTTTAAGCTAAACCTCATTATACCTACTCAACTACCGAGACACATGCTTGAGTCAAGCTAAACCCTTTTACCACTAAACTAAACCACATCCCACCATATCAATCAAGCAAGCAGATTTTCATGCATGCACGTGAAAACAAACAAAATTTGACATAACGGTATCTGAAAAAGCAAGTAAAAAATGACTTTTCGAGTAACAGTTTCGAAAAAAAAAAAGGTCCTTTCACCTTTGTTTGAGGATGCCACGAAAACCAGGAAGGTTTGAGATGAAACAAAGGATTCCCACATCGGATTCGGAGATGGTCGTCATTAAAGATAAGGTATTCGAAGATTTGATGATTGGGGTTTTTGCCAAGTTTGATTTTGAATATGATTGGTAGTTTTTGCAGTGAAAGTAATGGTAGGGTTTTAGAATTGAGACCCCATAACGCCACATCTCTTTCCTCTGGTCTCACCAGGGTTTAATGGAATGTCTAATACGCTGCGTTTTATTGCTTTATTTGGGCCTTTGGAGCCATGGGTTGAGGTGGTAGACCAACTTCATTTGATGAGAGAAAAGAAGAGGTAGGCCCATTGGTTTTCAATAAATTTGGAGTTGGTAACCAAACGCAACAAAACAAAGAAGGAAAGTGCTCCAAGACACCGGCCACTGGCCAGAGACTATAGATACCAGAAACGGGACAAATTAAAGAAAGTCTATATACCAAAAAAGGGAAAACGATTGATAGGGGGAGAGAGAGAGAGAGAGAGAGAGAGAGAGAGAGAGAGAGAGAGAGAGATGGTGAGCAAAACAGAGGAGACCCAATTGAATAGGCTTGAAAACCAGGCTGACAATGGAGGAGGAGGTGCTTGGGAGTACCTTTGCCTTGTTAGGAAGCTCAAAGTTAGGCGTTCAGAGAAAGTCTTGAAGCATGGCTTATCGATCTTAAATGACCCCAAACAAAGATCTGCTCTTGGCCCTGAAGGTTAGTCTTTTTTTTTTATCTCTTTCTTTTTCTAGCTTGTTTGGTTGATTTGTGATATTGGGTTTTGCTCGAAATCGATGATCTCAAAGTGTTTAATTTGAATTTTGAGTTTTTTTTATTGGTTTTTGTAATTGGGTTTGTTTTGGTTTTAGAGTTTAGACTTTTTAGTTCTTTTAGTGAGTTGCTCACTTGGGTTTTGCTTTAATTTCACAATTTGAAGCTTTATGGATTACTGCCCTTGCCATTGATTTGCTTGAATCTAAAACTTGAAGCTTTATTATTATTTTTTTTAAAAGAAAAAAGATAGAAGATTTTAATTTAAATTGTGTGTGATGAAATCTTTGTGGTGGTGTAATTGAATTTTGTTTAAATTTGAAAGTTTCAATCTTGATATGAATTTTTAGGTTTAACAATAAGAATCAAGCCAGTTAAGACTTAAAAAGCCAGACTGAGTTTTCATTATATTGATTTCTCAGCTAAGGTTTTGAGAAGTAATCAGAAATAGTTAGGTACACTTGGTGAGCTTTTATGCTAGTTTTACAAATTTTCATGTGTGCTGACATATGGCATCATTCAGGACTTCTGCTGGTATTGAATTTCATATGCCAATAAGGGCCATATGCATTTGCGCTAGTGCTCTTTGATCTGTCAGAATGTGATATTAAGTGGTGGATTCAATTAAATTGTTGTCTATTTATGACTAGTTGTCAACTTGTGTTACATGTCTTCTGTTAATTTATATCCCACTTTTTATGAACAACAATGATCACTAACAACTATTTATATCTTGATACAGAATGGACTCTATATGAACAGGTAGCAATTGCTGCTATGGATTGCCAATGTCTAGATGTTGCAAAGGTCCAAATCTTATCTTTGAAGCTTTTCCATTTTGGATTGCTTTTAAGCTTTTTGTTTCTATATAATGTCAGGTTAAACTTCACTCAAAGAACTCATTTTTGAGATAGGGACTTGCATTTATGTACAAAACTAATTCTATTATTATATCAATTTAATTAATGATTTTCCTGCTGGATTGCCCATCTCATTGTTGATCAGTTTCTCCTTTAAACATGTTAAGAGTTTTTTAAGAAGATGCTTGTTTTTACGTTATTCTCATGCTTTGTGAAGGCATTAGCTAGAAAGATCTGGCTTTAGCCTGTTGCTGTCAAGAATGGTGTAACTCGATATCATTGGTTTAGGCTTCACTGACATAAGCCTTATGCTAATCTGTTAGTTTCTTGCATTGCTTCTCAAAATGTAGTGATGTTTAGCTTAGACACTTCTAATTACTTGTTGATAGTAGGCTTGTGAAGTTACCTATCTTAAATTGGTGCAATTTAATTTTGCAGGATTGCATAAAGATTTTACAGAAGAAATTTCCAGAGAGCAAAAGGGTTGGTAAGTATATATCATGTTCTATATCATTGGTTTGTATGACTAAAAGTGTATGAATATGTAGCTGCTAATGTATGCTGCTATTTCATGATTTGTGAATTATACATTCATGGCCTACCCTTTGATAGTTGAAACTCCTGAATTATGCTTCTTCTGAACATCTTGGCCAATATTTTACCCCAAACCTTATTGGGCTTACATATTGGTGTTATTATGACATGAATAAGGATGTACTGATTTGTTCTTAAATCAGTTTGGATTCTTTTGGGTTCCAAAGGATGCATTGCTGGAGATTGTATTCGTTTGCTCTTAACATTTGATGGTATACTGCTTTTGTTTTGTCATGGTCTACAGGCAGGCTGGAGGGCATGTTGCTTGAAGCAAAAGGATCCTGGGCTGAGGCAGAAAAAGCTTACTCAAGCCTTTTAGAGGACAATCCGCTTGATCAAGTAAAATATGCAATCACTTTTCCCCAGCCTTCTTCTCTCTCCCTCTCCCAAAAAAGAGTCAATCTTAATGGTGTTCTTTGTATTGAAAAATGTTATGGGCTATTTCTTTTATAAAACAAAAAGGATCAATGATAACAGATCCTATTCTTGTGCAGGTAATACATAAGAGGAGAGTAGCCATGGCTAAGGCTCAGGGAGATGTTTCAGGGGCTATTGAGTGTCTTAATAAATATCTTGAAATGTGAGATATCTCAGAAAATTCTCTCTATCTGTGCCTTTCCACAGTGGGACGTCTTTGTGTCTGTCCTTCATTGGTTGTTTTTCCAAATTCGTTCATACAGAAGAGAAAATGTCCCTCAATTTCCTTGCTTCTTTTGCTAGATTTATGGCGGATCATGATGCTTGGAGAGAGCTTGCGGAGATATATGTATCCCTACAAATGTGAGTGTTGATTTATATGGCTTGACATTATCTCCTTTTATGTTGCAAATTCATAACATAGCAGTAGTTTAAGCTTTTTTCTATGTTTGTCGATAAATCAGGTACAAGCAAGCAGCATTCTGCTATGAGGAGCTTATTTTATCTCAACCAACGGTTCCATTATTTCATTTGGCCTATGCTGATGTAAGTGTCTTCTTTATTACATTTTAGAAACTCGGATACAATTTCATTAGCGGTTTCCCAAATTCCTAGTTATCTAGAGAATAACATTCTACATCTCCTGCAAAAGCTCTTCTTTTGGTTTCTTCACTTTCTTAATTCACCTAACCAAGGACTGGCTTCATAGTTATTAGTTGTAATGATTCTGCAAAAAAATATAAAGACCATAAAACAAAGCACCACCTCCACAGTGATTTTTGTTATGCATGAATGTAAGGACAATGATACCTGACTAACCACTAAGGGAAATACGCCGACCAAAAAAAAACAAGGGAACTATTTGATGGGTGTTAATAGTCTGTGCGAGATAATACTTTCCATGTAATGGTTTAACAAAAAAGACTTCTAGCCGGAACTCTTTCGATTCTCCTCTGAAATGTTGTTTCAATGATCCTCTATCATACCATTCTTTGACAGGTGCTTTACACGATCGGTGGACTAGAAAACCTTCAGACCGCCAAGAAATATTACGCATCCACTATAGACTTGACTGGGGGTAGGAATACTAGAGCACTTCTTGGAATTTGCTTGGTAAGCTTCTTTTGTTTCTTCTAAGATGCGTACTATTTAATAGCTATGAATGCATCAGCTTTACCGAAATCCTATCAAAAAATAGTTTCTGATACGAGGTTTAATCCTCTTGTTCAGTGCACCTCTGCCATAGCACATCTTTCGAAAGGAAGAAACAAGGAAGACAAGGAGAGTCCAGAGCTCCACACTTTGGCAGCGACAGCCTTGGAGAAAGACTACAAGCAGAGAGCTTCTGACAAGCTCGGCCTGCTTATTTCTGCATTAAGAAGTTTGAAAACTTAGGTAATGCGGATGCCATTGATTGAAGAAGGCTTTCGTTGTCACCCCATGCCATGAAACTGTGAAGGGGTTGAGGATAATTTTCAGAAATGTTTCGTTCTTTGCTAAAATTTAAGTTTCGTATCGATATTCATGCAATTTCTGCTTTTTTTTTCTTTTTCCATTTTAGTCCTCTATTTGAGGTCTTGATGTATTATTATTCAGGAAACTGCCATAAAAACCAAAAAGTTAATGAGTTAAATTTTCCTTCCTCCAGAACAGTGCTGGATGATCATAATATCTGCATCCTATTCCATTTTCTCCATTTCATGTAGGTATATCAGCCTGTCTCTTTCTGTTTATCTGCATCCAACTTCTGAATCTGATTAAGGTAAAAGCCTCAATGATAAGATTTGCAGAGGAGAGTTTGAAGCTAGGATACAACTGTTGTATTATAGCAGTATACGAGTCCTTGAAAGTACTTTAAAATGTATGTGAAGTATAACGGATTAAGGCTCAGTTTGGATTCAAATTGCACCACGGTTCAATGAGATTGGAGCACCTTTTTTCAATCTCACTGGTGTGATACATTTGGATTGCATTAGTGCTGCATGACAGAAGTAATTTTAATATTATAATGTTCTATTTCATTGTTAATAATAAATTTTATTGTTATCACTCTTTCAATATAATCGAAATTAATCTCGTTATTTATCTAATTAAATTCTTAAACAAAGTAATATGATCCACATTTTTCTTGTTATGAGAATTTAAAAGGTAAATAATGAATTTTTTGAACTTATAACGATTATTTTATAAATATATATGTTTCACTAGGTTAATGGGAAAAGAAAATAGATAATTTTTTATTAAATTTGATAATTTTAAATAATATATGGATGACGTAAATTATAAAAGTATTATAAAAATTAAAAAGTTATATTAAATAAATTAATACGGATTTTAATATAAAATTTTTATATTTTATAAAAGGATGTATATATACAAATTGTAGTGTCTTGAAAACACCCAAACAAGTCTTAAGTTAAGATCCTTAACCGTGCCTAAAATATTTCCGTAAATTACTCATTTACAAAGCGCCATCAGTATAATAAACAACCACTGCAACTCCAGGGTTTTTAAGGATTAGGGTTTCATATTGAGCTCTCTCTCACTCACACTTCTTCGGAAACCCTAATCACTTCTCTTTCTAACGATGGCCGTCGGGTAATCCCTTTATTGCTAAAACTCTAACCTTTCTTTTTTTTCAGAATCTAGGTAAATTAGAGTTTTTGGTGATTAATTTTGATTTAATTAGTTTTTATTATTTTCAGGAAGAACAAGAGAATATCTAAGGGAAAGAAGGGAGGCAAAAAGAAGGCGTAAGTTTAATAATACCAAAAAAAATCATTTTATGTTAAAATCCAATCTTTTTTAGTGTTTCTATTAGCTTTTTTTTTTTCTAATTTTTTGGGGGATTTGGAAACAGAGCTGATCCGTTTGCAAAGAAAGATTGGTATGATATCAAGGCACCTTCAATGTTCAGTGAAAGGAACATCGGCAAAACTCTTGTTACTAGAACTCAAGGCACAAAGGTTAGCTCTTTGTATTGCTCAAATGTATTATTTCCACTTGGGTCTTGAAAATAAATGCTAATGGAATAGAGTGAGCTAGGTGATGCTTACCGTGAATTAAGAATGATACTGCAAATAATCATAGTTACAGCTTTATTCCTTGTGATATTTTTGGGTTTATACTAATTAATTGGTGAGAAAATATTGTAAAAGGATTACTTAATATCGACATATGTCTTTTGATTTCTTTCAAATCATGCCACTTAATTACATTATTAGAAAAAGTCATTTGTTGATTACACATTTCATGTGATAACAGTGAATATATATTTTAGTATATTCAATAATGATTTTGATAAGCGGCAACAGAAGGTAAGATTACCCACACATGACTTTCTCCGGATCCAACAACGTGAGAGGCTTTTGCACTGGATTGTCCTTTTTTTTTAATGATTCTGATAATAAATGGTTCATTTTCTTTCGATAATATGATTAGATGGGTGGATTGAGAGAATAACTTGATTAAACTAAGTATATTTTAAGCATTGCTTGAGTGGCGTATCAACTTGTGGCTCTTCTACATATTGAGAGACTTAGCTTAATGGATCATTTTATGTTTGGCTACTGACTTGTTTGCTGGGTTCTTCTTTCAGATTGCTTCTGAAGGACTGAAGCATAGAGTGTTTGAGGTTTCTCTGGCTGACCTTCAGAAGGATGAAGATCAAGCTTACAGGAAGATCAGACTTAGGGCTGAGGACGTGCAAGGGAGAAATGTTCTTGCAAACTTCTGGGTAGGTACGCGGTAGCATTGTGGTTACTTTGTTAGCACATTTACATAGGCTGTGTTTATCTTACTCCTGTTTGAATGAAAAATTAACTTTTGTTCCCTGAATTTTAGGGAATGGACTTCACTACTGACAAGTTGCGATCTATAGTGCGCAAGTGGCAAACATTGATTGAAGCCCATGTTGATGTTAAGACTACTGACAATTACAGCTTGAGGTTATTCTGCATTGCTTTTACCAAGAGACGTGCAAACCAGGTTAAGCGAACCTGTTATGCTCAATCCAGCCAGATTCGTCAGGTTGAAATTTCTTATCCTGGATTGTTGATTTAGTCAAACTGTAGTTTCACGCAACTTCAATGTTTCTTAATGGATGTTCTTTTGTCAGATTCGCCGCAAGATGAGGGAAATTATGGTTAACCAGGCATCATCCTGCGATCTGAAAGACCTCGTTGCAAAGTTCATCCCTGAGGTGATTGGCAGAGAGATTGAGAAGGCTACCTCAAGCATCTATCCCCTACAGAATGTTTTCATTCATAAAGTCAAGATCCTGAAGGCGCCCAAGTTTGATCTTGGCAAGTTGATGGAGGTACGTTTGGGGCTTTCTAGAAACTCAGCTTCAATGGTTGTATCTTGTCATGCAATTCGCTTTATAATCCTTGGTTGTCATGAACATGATTTCATGCACTTTTCTTGATGCAATGGCGATATTTGCAGGTTCATGGTGACTATTCAGAGGATGTTGGTATGAAGTTGGAAAGGCCAGTTGATGAGACAATGGCAGAGGGGGAGAGTGAGGTTGTTGGAGCCTGAAGAGAGCTTTGTTTTATTAGTACACTGAGACTTCCATTTTTAGCTTAGTCAAGTAGACAACATATGGAAATTTTGCCCTTGTATTACATTATTATGCCTAGAACGTTTTTATTCAGCAATTCTTTCATGATTTTGACTACATGATAGAGCCTTTTGTTCTTATATTATCCTTCATTAATAACATCTCAACCGTTACTTTTTTAGCTCGTCTCCCCCTTCTACTTGTTGGGATGTGGTACATGCGCCTTGTTACAGTTATTTTTTTTTTTAATCACGAGGTATTTTCATATTACATTGCATATAAGATTAATTTTTACTCATTCGGTTTGGTTGGCGTTGGTTAAGAGAATTTGATCTAATACAGATTTGAACTAAAAATTTCTTATTATGGATCATTTTCACTCGGAAAATCAAAGCTTTGTTACATTGAATTAGTTGTCATCACCCTGTCCTAACCATTTGATTTTCACTCGGAAAATCAAAGCTTTGTTACATTGAATTAGTTGTCATCACCCTGTCCTAACCATTGATGTTCTGCCAAAATTTCTAGTATGCATATTCTATCAATGATATTATGTAAATATTTAGTATTTATGTTTGTGTAATGTAAAATATAAAAAATTTTATGTTTAAATTGATGTTCAGACATCAAATGCAAAATATATTTTTTTAGGTTTTGTCAAAGTTTTATATAATTTGTATTAAATTTTAAATCATGATACTTTTGTAGGTTTTTTTTATCGATTTTTGATCTAATGTATTTTACCCAAAATTTTAGATTTTGAGAGTTGATTATCCAATTTTGGCATACATGGCAAAAATAAAACCAACAATTTACAGGAAAATCATGTAAATTTGCCTAATTAAATGGTTAACCTTATTTCTACAAAAGCTAAGGTTAGCCCAACCAAAATAATATATTGAAATTGATTTTTTTTTTAAATTATTTTGCTTAGTACTGAAATAAACATTCACTTTTCGATTTATTAAAAAATGTAAACAAACTTTCCATCTTTATTTTATGAAAATTAAGATTCTTAATTTTAATTTTATTATAATTATACGTAATAAATCTTAAAATTCAATTAATAATGTCAAATTATCAAAATTTTTAAAATAATATTTCCCAAATATTTGACATTTAGCATATCTAATTAAATCTAAATAAAACATTTTTTTATAAATTAAATTATCCAAGTATAAAAGTTAACTAATTTTTTTTTTTTTATACTATCAAGGTTTTAATTACAACAAAATAAAAATTTATAACCTTAATTTTTACGCAATAAAAATTTAAGGACTTATTTTATGTTTTATTAAGATTTGAAGATTTATTTGATATTATCCTCTTTTACCTGTCGTACATGTTCAAGAGAGATTTATGCAAATGCAATTTACACGTTAACCGACAATACAATAATACAAATACTAATTATATTCCATCAAGGAAGAGTTAGTCTATGTAAACAACAATGGCTGCCCTTTCACCTCATTGTCTTTCAATATTTTCTCTGCAAATCTTTCTCAATCTTCTTTTGATTGAGTTTTCTTTGATTTTCTCTCATTTTTTTCTGTTTCTTTTGCTAGCTAAACAATGTCTTCTTCAGGGTTAGGACTGTCTAAGTTAACCAGGGAGAGTTTTCAAAGCATCTTTGATAAGATCAAGAATGAAGCTTCTACGATTCTGCAACTTACCCTTCAACTGGAACAAGTTGACAATCATTACAGTTCCATTGAGAAGCTCATTGATGAAAGTTCCAAGCAGCTTGGGTCCATGGAAGAAGACATCAAACAAAGACTTGAGGAAATCAAGTTGAGGGAAGAAAAGCTGAGTTTGGAAGAGGACGCTAGAAAACGAAGGTGCGAGGAGCTTGATCATCTGGAGAAGGAATTGGAGTTGATGAGTTAGAAAGAGATTGACAGAATTCTGAGTTTTCTGGAAGAACTCAAGTTGGCCAAGTTAGGGTGTGAGGAAGGGTCGAGAAACTTGACTTGCAAGAAAAGAAACTGTCCACGATGGCTCAAGAAAGGTTTCAACGTGAAGCAGAACTGGTAAAGATGGAGATGGAATTTCAGGCAGAACAGAAACGTTTTAAAGAACTTGTCACAGCGCATGGATTCAGCGAAGAGTTTGAATGAATCGGGTTGTCATCAACAGTTTTAAATAAACCTAAAGCATCCCGTACAAAATCAAAATTTAGAATATTGAGACATTGTGGTTTAATCTAAAACCTTATCGAGAAGGATCACTTGCTTCAGGCAATCAAATATACAGCCAAGTTCTCACCAGCAACTCTTCTCCAGGATCACTTGAGGTATGTAAAGAAAACCGCCATGGAATACAAGCTGAAAGATGACCTTGTTCCGACTCAAATTGTGGCTACAGTCAAAGAGATTGCTGACCTGAAAGCTTTGACCCACTGCATTCAACTTTACGAGCTTGAAGCTGATTTCCCTTTGGGTAAAATCAAGAGAATTATAAGAAACCTGGATAAGAAGAAAGTTGAGTTGGAGAAGTTTGGGCCATGTACAAGGTCCAAGTGTAAAATCCTGCATCAGCCAAAAGAGGAAATCTCTGATGCCATCTCCACAGTTGCAGAAAAAACTCAGCTCCAGAGCCGGGAATGCAGAAACAAGCGGGCTCGGATCAATGTTGGTAGCTGCTAGGATTTGGTATTTTGTTAGGAATTTCTGATCTCTCTGCTTGATGGAACTATTTCTAGTTTTCTTTATAATTAGCTAATGGCTTCTGTTTGATACATTTAGAAGTTCTCTGTTTTAGTAGCTATTAGTTATCTTTAAATTTCTGATTGTATTTACTGCTAGTTTATCTAGAAAGCTTAATGAACAAGAAAATTTTACCTTTGATAGCAAGGTTTTGCAATTAGCTTATGGAAATTGATCTAAACATTGCCTGAATTTTCATTTCAGTGAATGATTGATCATCCACCTAAGCTTTCCCTGTTAAACAGGAGAGCTTTACAAACAAGAATCAAAACTACCATTAAGTTTTTCTACATTGAATCTGCAGAAGCTTTAATCAAATTTTCAGGATGAAATTTAAGCAACATGACATGGTAAATATTATAAACTCAAACAACAAAATTGTCCGGAGGACTGTCAGCTACAATTTATGGACACAAGAAGAAAATACACAAATAGTATTACAGGGTTTCCACCTTAATAAACAGAGCCTACGAAATTTGAAAGCTCATGAGCTAGTCGTAAGCACTGCAGATAGTGGAAGTAAATTGACATTGTTACTAATTGCCTCAAAATCCAATTGCTCAAGAAAACCAGCAGCATGACGAAAATGATAACTTGTACAAGTGTTCTTCAGGAAAGTCACAGCTTTCTTGGCAGAGAGAATGATGGAACTGGGGGAGCAGATCTCAGTATCAACTCCCCACTACGCCATGCAGTGGATGAACTGCACTCACGATGCGGAGGTGAAACATTCTTACACTTTGGAGAGGTTGGTTTGAGAACAACAGGTTCGTATATATTTTTCAGAACCACAGGAGTTTTATCTTTTCGAATTGCCTGAAGATGTGAATAAAACTTGGGCTCACATGAGGAAGAATCTAATGTACCAAGTTCTTGGGTAGCGCACAACTGAGGAGACGACCTTATAAGACAGGGAAAGGATCCTGCAAACTTCCCACTATAAGCAAATGGCAGCCTGCAAAATGGTACAGCCTTAACCACTTGAACAAATCTTAGATAGCACTAGAATATCCTAACTAATCTAAGACAATGTGAAACAGTACCTGGAAATATCTGGATACACTTCACCTTTTTTGATTATAATGTCTTGTGAATTTTTCTTTGATGCATTCCTTTCAGAGGCTTGTAAGTCCTCGCCATCAGAATCAGATTCATCACATCCTAGTGGAACAATAAAAAAAGCTACATTAGGAAATACTAGAAAGTGAATGCACTCCATGTTGGACAAACTACCACAATAAGATAGAGACTCACCATCCTTCCGACCAAAACTATTTTTACAACCTTCACATCTACAGCTGGGGTAGCATCCAACGCCAGCCTTTATTCACAGAAGACAACAACAATATCAGACTGGTGAAGAAAACATTCTTTGCAGAATGAGCTGAACCAACAAACCTGAAAACATTCGCAGTATTTCTTTAAGCAACTTGATTTTTTACAATTGCATCCTCTTTTATGCCTGGCTGAAGCAGGACTTTTGTTAGTTTCACCCTGCAGAAACAACACCATATTGATGTGATTAAAGTAGAATCGCCAAAAGAATTTAAATTTGGAAAATTCATCATCAAAGCCTACTCTTCTCATAGTTACATTGGCAAAGCATCATAACGCTATGAGCCATGTCAGATGAGACCATGCTAAGAACCCAAGCTTGGCCTAGTAATTGTTAACCTTCAAATGGAATGTCAACATCTGAGGTTCAACTCCTCTTTCCTATTTTGGCCTTATTCAAATATTCCAAAAATGGTCACACACCAAAAAAAGTGATGAGCAATGCATTTTGATGCCACTCTATCCAAAAGCTGAATCATAGAAATAGAATCTAACCTCAGAGTCCAAAAGACTGTCCGTGCTTCTAATCACTTTGGGAGCAAATGCTAGCGGATTGCGAGATTCAATCTGTCTGCGAGTCTCTCGAACCACATTTTCATGAATCAGCTTGTTGAAGCAATCTTGGCATGAACAAGGCTCCATACAGTATAGACCAGCAGCAAAGCAGTCACAATAACTGCATCATAAGACATAGAGAGTAGAACCACGTAAACTACACCGAAAGCAAATGAATCCCAAGTGCAAGAAACAGGTGAAAATTGATGGCAGTAACAGCAACAAGTAGTGATAATAACTAGACAGCAGAGAACTAATTCCAAAAATAAATATCTAAATAAGTATATGAAAACATGGTGATCATGAACATTAAAATCACATTCAATTCTAATAGGCTATCGGAAATTGATTCATTAAGTAATTGTAGTTATCAAAAGCAATAAGAAACACTTCTATCATACAACTCATGTACAAAAGAATGAGGTGGAGCTAATAATTTATCCACTGTTAATGAAGGTAGAAAACTAATTGATTATATAGTTTAACAGCAATGCCAAAATCCTCTTTAGTCTTTATCAATCATGTAATAGCCAGATTTGGAATACGATTAACAAAGTTCTGTAATTTCCAAACTTGTATGTTCCGATAATCTTGAAGCTTCCTTTTAGGTGTGAACAAGCATAGGAACAATATAGAGCAGCAAACTTAGTGCTTCGGAACTAACAAGCTGTTGGCTCAGTGGAAGCATGCTAGCCCTAATCGAGCTTTACCTACCAAAAGGGCACAGGTACAAAACTTGGAGAGGAACCTTGTTGGGAGGAGAGGTACCCTTGATACTCCACTCTCTGAAATGGTTGCCCATTCAGCTACCTTTTTTTTCACCCAAAAAAAAAAAAAAAACTTAGTGCTTCTAATCAGTGAGCTACCTTTTGCAGGCTGACCGCTGAAGCACTTTCCAAGCATTTAACTTTCACTATTTCAATTCAAACAGTTTAATTTGATGTTACGAAGTCAAACAAATAACAAAAAAAGGTAGGGTAAATGAGTTCTTTCTTAGGTAGAGGAAATGTTGCAAACCAGTAGAACGAGATGTGCGGGGAGGCCACGAAGAGGAAGACTAGAGCAGACCCTGAAGAATGAATGCGATGACAGGTGGTAGTAAAAGGCTGAAAACAAGGTTGAGTAGAGAAGAGGAAGGCTGAGAACAAAGTTGATGTAGAAAGGATTTGAGAGAGCTTCTAAGTTAGATGACTTGTCAAAAGTCCCCTTCAAGGATAATGAGAACTCCTTTATATAGGTGTAAAAAATAGGACTTACATTTCTCTGGTATTAATAATATACTAATGAGAATTGATAGCTACAAAAGCATTAATATTTTGTTTAATGAGAGTTCAGCTTTGGGAAAAGGTGTTTTGTGTTCTAAAAGAGATAGAAGAAAGCATTCAAACTTCAAAAAAAGATTAAGAGAACAATTCAAACTTCAAAAAAAGATTAAGAGAAGAATTCTTAACTTTCTCCATATCTCTCCATATCTGATCCGCTAGGCCAAACTCTCCAGGACATTCTACTAGTGAAGTTAACCCAAGAATCTTGCTCTATTTCGAGATTATTTCCACTTCTTCTTATAAAAGTGCTATTTTGTGAAGAGCTATTCTGTGAGTAACTGTTCTGTGAAGAGTTGTTATAAGAATAAACTCTTCTAAGAGGGAGTAATGAGCTCTTCTGAGAAAGGAACTCTTCTGAGAAGAGATTGTTTTGTAAAGTAACTCTTCAAAGAATAGGTTGTCCTACAAGGAGTTATTCTGAGAAGAGATTGTTATATGAAACAACCTTATTACTTGTTGTAACATTCTTTCATTATAAAAAATTAGTTTCCAAAATCAAGTATCTACCGGTAGAATTGACAACCCTTAATATCAACATAGCCTATATTAATACAGCTAGAGTTTGTAAGAACCAAGTTTCCTAAATCTTTAGAGCCATACAGTTACAAACTGTGGGTTCACTTAAGCTCTACTTATGAGTAATTAAAGGCCTGATGGCCTTGAGTATCACAAATGGAGGAATTATGCCAAAACAGACTTGCTGAAACAATTGAAGAATATGCATACTGACCCATATATAGGTTTAAATAAATATGCCAGACTTACAGCTTCAAGCATTTTGATCTCTTACAGTTACAGCGATTGCAGGCCGCAGTCTCCTCAACAAGTTCAAACTTTTGCCTGCACAGTATTAAACTCAAATCAATTTGTATAACAAGGCGTTTGAATGCAAATCTGCAAGAGTTGTAATCTAATACATGCCTCTTCTTTTCAGGACTCCTATGGTCAGCCTCATTGCCGCCAAGACCAGTAGGTGTCTCAGAAGAAATTTCTGTAGCCGTGGCTCTGTTATCATGAGGAACCTCAGCCATCTTCATAGAGCTTGGACTTGATTTACTAAGAGGATTCTGACCTGCATTTAGAAAACTGGAAAATGTCAAGGGAACCCAAGTTGCATAACAATTGCTTTTCAGGAAATGGAGTTTCCGGTTTAGGAAACACCACCTTTTGAGGTGTTTGGAAGCGAATTCAAGTGCAAACCAAAACCAGGTGACTACTCAAATACCAGAGAGCACCGTCGTATGCTACTCTGCCGAGGGTATGATGTAAAATATATTTAGAGAAAAATGTCAGTGCGCAGGACGAACCAAGCTTGATTTGAGTTGGATTGTACTTAGATTTCGAAATACGAACTCCATTTTATAGAAATTTTTTGAACAGTTGGAGTTTAATTTTGGCAATTAATTGATTGAGACAAAAAATACGGAGAGTTTAATTGATAAAATTTTTTTTTAAGAATTATTTTATTTTTAATTTTTAATTTTATAAACTTAATTTATAATTATTTATTATAAAAATTAAAAAAATAATAATTAAATATTAAAATATATATTAAAATAATTACATTAAGTTTGTAAATTTTTAAAATAAATATTAATGTATTTAACTTCGATTTATTTTTCTAAAAATTTGAATTTGATTAAAAATTAAATAAATAAATTTAAAAATGTCATTTAACCGGATTTAAGGAATTTATGAATAAATTGAATAATTCGATTCATTATGACGCTCGACATCAAATCAATCAGCAAAAATTCTTTATTCCATCCCGAATAAAAAAATGGCCCATCTCATTTCGAGCTTTACATTTGGGAATGGAATGGGCTGACCCAACGTTGATGAGGGTTTTTCTTTTACAAGTTCAAAAAAAATTATTGCTTTTGATTTCCCGCCTTCCCGCTTCATCAGTCAAAAATTTTTGTTTGTCCAAAAAATACTTTTTGGGTTTCACCAACTACAAAGGAAAAGAAGCGTTTGCTTGTCTCTTCACGCTCTCAGCTCTTGAGTTTTCAGCCTTGAAAGAGAGCAAAAGAGGAGATGAAGCTGTGGAGGCTTTGGTGACAATGGATACACCAGATAAAACCCAGATCACTCCAACTTCTTCTATTTCCAAATTTGAGGTCTGTTTTTCTCCACAACTCTTGAACTTTTTCTTTAAATTAAGTTTTAGGAATTTGGGTTTTTGTTAGTCATGTTTGTTTACTCAGAAATTTTGGTTCATACCCTTTGTTTTGGTTCATGCCCTTTATTTTGTTTGTCATTTGGTGTTTTAATGTTTATATGCCATATGGGTTTTTGCCTGTGAAGGTTATTTTGTTTTATATTAGTTTAAACTTGCTTGTTCTTTTCATTTTGGGTTAATTTTGGATACTATAGCCTCAATTATTGATGGGTTTTTTGCCTTCATTACTGTTAATGCCCTTTACCTTTGAGTTTTAGGATAGATTTCTGCTATAACTTTAGGCCTTAGGGTTGTAGGATAAAGAAAAAGCAAAAAAACTCATAAAGGGAAAGTGGAAATTTCCACTAATTTAGCCAAACTTTAAGCTGTAAAATGTTGAGATTCTCTACAGTTCTACAATTATTCAATCTCATTCATCTATTCTGTAGCATGGAACTTATGCTGAGGCATAAGGACTCTATACTCATGGATGGTTAAGGTTTTTGTAATTGCATACAAACTGGTGATGTTCACTTGAAAATGCTGAAGAATTTGGTACTTTGTCTGAATGATATGAAAAGGATACTTTTTTTTCCTAGTTGGGTTTATATTGCTTCATCTTTTGCTTGATTGTTTGATTGCTTGTTTTCTACTGCTACTTGATCCTTTGTTAATTAAGACTTTTGTGCTAAGTTTTAAAAATTCTTTTTTCTCCTTTGCAGGATTCACCAGTCTTTAAGTACATCGACAGTCTTTCACCTATTGAGCTAGCCAAGTCCAGGCAAACGGATAATGTTTTCAATTCACTAGCCTTTTTGTCTCCTTCATCTTTGTTTCCTTCCCCGCAGATTAGTTGTCATAGGGAATCCAGGTTTTCAGTTAAAAGGTATAACTAAATGTGTCTTTATTGTTCTATTTAGTTCATATTTAAGTGTTCTGCATGATGTTTGTTTACTTTGTTTCTTCAGGCATCATTTCTCGGCAGCTTTAAACTCTAGGGGTAATGAAACTAATACAAGTGAGGGAGCTTCAGTAGCTGTTGAGCAATCTGACTTGTATGATCAACATCTGGGATGTCTCAATAATGGCAATTCATCCAAAGGAATTAGCAGTGATCAAATTGATGAGCAATCGGATGTAGCAATTGAGTTGCCGAGAAGCTTGAAATATGATTGTGGGAGTCCCGATGGTAACTTAGAGCCTTGTGATGAGATACTAAAAAACACAAACATGGAAGTGGCAGGACAAGAGAAATCTCCTTTCCAGCACAATTGGGATAAATGGGAAGAGAGGCAGCAGTCATTTGAAAATGAAAGAGATTTGCGTAAAATACGTCGAATTAAGCTGAGTGAAGAATCAGCAGGATGTGACTGGGTGGCAATTGTTTCTGATATATTGACCATTAATTCATCTATCATTCATGAGAATACAGATGGGCAGGATCTGAGAACTGCAGACTCTGAGACAACCTCTGTTATATCAACTAGCCTGCAGTTCCCACTAGATAATTCCAATAATTTAGAAAATGCAGAATCTGGTGATCATGGTGGTTCTTGCAAACAAAATGAATTGGGAAAGCCAGTAACAGATCAGACACCTGGCATCCTGTCTACTTCTATACTGGACAAACTAGTAGACAGTGATTCAGGTTTGAAAAAGGATGACAAGGGGGAGAAATGCAAGCTGTCCATCCGTCAGGTTAACTTAAAAACTATCTTTATGTAAATGCTTTTTGATGCAGACGGAATATTTAGGATAAGACAATATTCTATATGAAGTTATGTTTTATTGAATTTTTTTTTGAGAAAATAAAAAGATGATAGAATATTGAGCCAATTATTGTTATGAAATGTTTACATTAAATCATGTAAGTACCTTATTATGTTTATTAAGGTTGTTTTCTATAATATTGTGGATTCTGAAACGTTTACATGCTTGTCCTTCTCAGTGCATTGGCACTTTTCTCTAACGATACTTTGCGTTATTCTCTCAGCAACGTAGCATACGAAGGCGCTGTCTGGTGTTTGAGAAGTCACCTGGTTTTGGTTTGCACTTGAATTCTCTTCCAAACACCTCAAAAGGTGGTTTTTCCTAAACAGGAAACTCTATTTCCTGAAAAGCAATTGATAAGCAAGTTGGGCTCCCTTGACATTTTCTAGTTTTCTGGATGCAGGTCAGAATCCTCTCAGTAAATCAAGTCTAAGCTCTATGAATAGGGTTGAGTTTCCTCAAGACAACAGAGCCGTGGTTACAGAAAATTCTTCTGAGACACCTGCTGCTGTTGGTGGCAATGAGGCTGACCAAAAGAGCCCTGAAAAGAAGAGGCATGTATAAGATTACTACTTTTGAAGATTTGCGTTCAAACACCTTGACATACAAATTGATTTGAGTTTAATACTGCACAGGCAAAAGTTTGAACTTGTCGAAGAGAGTGCAGCATGCAAGCGCTGTAACTGTAAGAGATCAAAATGCTTGAAGCTGTAAGTCTGTCATATTTAAACCTATATATAGGGTCAGTATGCGTATTCTTCAATTGTTTCACCAAGTCTATTTTGGCATAATTCCTCCGTTTGCGATACTCAAGACCATCAGGCCTTTATAACTCATAATTAAAGCTTAGGGGAACCAACAGTTTGTAACTTTACTTCCTACATCTAAAAGTATGAGGTATTCAGGTCAACTTTATGGTTCTAAATATTTATGAAACTTGGTTCTTACAAACTCTAGCTGCATTAATATAGGCCATGTTGATGTTAAGGGCTGTCAATTCTACTCTTTTATGTCATTTGTTTGACTTTGTAATATCAAATCAAACTGTTTCAATTGGAATAGTGAAAGTTTTAAATGCTCAGAAATAGTGCTTCAGCCAGCATAAGGTGGCTCACTGATAAGAATTTAGAAGCACTAAGTTTTGCTGCTCTATATTGTTTCTGTGGTTGTTCACACCTAAAGAGAAGCTTCAAGATTATTGCAACATATAAGTTTGGAAATTACAGAACTTAGTTAATCATATTCCAAATATGGCCATTGCATGATTTACAAAGACTAAAGATGATGTTGGTTTTAGTGTTGAACTAAATGATCAATTATTTTGGAAGACACACCTCTTTTTTTTTCTACCTTCATTAACAGGAGATAAATTATTAGCTCAACCTCATTCTCTTGTACATGAGTTGAACGATAGAAGTGTTTCATATTGCTTTTGATTTCTATGATTTCTTAATGAATCAATTTCCAATAGCCTATTAGAATGGAATGTGATTTTAACGAGCATGTTCACCTTGTTTTCATCTACTTATTTAGATATTTATTTTGGACTTAGTTCTCTGCTGCCTTGTTATTATTGCTGCTTGTTGCTGTCACTACCATAAATTTTCACCTGTTTCTTGTACTTGTGATTCACCCACTTTCCATATTGATTACCTAGTTCTACTGGCTATATTTTATGATGCAGTTATTGTGACTGCTTTGCTGCTGGTCTATACTGTATTGAGCCTTGTTCATGCCAAGATTGCTTCAACAAGCCAATTCATGAAAATGTGGTTCTAGAGACTCGCAGACAGATTGAATCTCGCAATCCACTGGCATTTGCTCCCAAAGTGATTAGAAGCATGGACAGTATTTTGGACAGTGAGGTTATATTCTATTTTTATGATTCACCTTTTGGATAGTGGCATCAAAGTGCATTTCTCATCACTTGTTTTGGTGTGTGACCCTTTTTTTGCAATATTTGAATAAGGCCAAAATGAGAAAGGGAGTTAAACCTCAGATGTTGACATTCGTTTGAAAGTCAACTATTACTTGGCCAAGCTCCGGTTCTTAGCATGATCTGGTCCGAGATGGCTCATAGTGTTATCATGCTTTGTCAACGTAACTATGAGGAGAGTGGGCTTTGATGATGAAATTTCCAAATTTAAATTCCTTTGGCAATTCTTCTTTAATCACATCAACATGGTGTTGCTTCTGCAGGGTGAAACTAACAAAACTCCTGCTTCAGCCAGGCATAAAAGAGGATGCAATTGTAAAAAATCAAGTTGCTTAAAGAAATACTGCGAATGTTTTCAGGTTTGTCAGTTCAACTCATTCTGCAATGAATGTTTTCTTCACCAGTCTGATATTATTGTTGTCTTCTGTGAATAAAGGCTGGTGTTGGATGCTCCCCCAGCTGTAGATGTGAAGGTTGTAAAAATAGTTTTGGTCGGAAGGATGGTGAGTCTTATTGTGGCAGTATGTCTGACATGGCAAGTGCATTCCAGTTTTCTTGTTTTTCCTAATAAAGCCTTTTTTATTATTTCACTAGGAGGTGATGAAACTGAGTCTGATGGGGAGGACTTAGAATCGTCTGAAAAGAATGCATCAGAGAAAAATTCACAAGACATTATAATCAATAAAGGTGATGAGTATCCAGATCTTTCACTGACTTCCTCTAATGTTTCCAGGTACTGTTTTACCTTTTCTTAGATTAGTTAGGCCATTTAATGCAATCTAAGATTCGTACTAGTGGTTAAGGCTATATCATTTTGCAGGCTGCCATTTCCTTATAGTGGGAAGTTTGCAGGATCTTTTCCCCGTCTTATAAGGTCATCTCCTCAGTTGTGCGCTACCCAAGAACATGGTACATTAGATTCTTCCTCATGTCAGCCCAAGTTTGATTCACATCTTCAGGCAGTTCCAAAAAATGATTCTCCTGAGGTTATGAAACCTATATACCAACCTATTGTTCTCAAACCAACCTCTCCAAACCATAAGAATGTTTCACCTCCGCATCGTGAGTGCAGTTCATCCACTACATGGCATAGTAGGAAGTTGATACTGAGGTCTGTCCCTCCAGTTCCATCATTCTCTCTGCCAAGAAAGCTGTGACTTTCCTGAAGAAAACTTGTACAAGTTATCATTTTCCTCATGCTGCTGGTTTTCTCTAGCAATCGGATTTTGAGGCAAATACTTCCATATATAGTAACAATGTCTATGTACTTTTATCATTAGTGCTTATGACTAGCTCTTGAGCTTTCAAATTTCATATCTTCAGAATAGGCTCTGTTTATAAAAGTGAAATCCCTGTAATACCATTTGTGTATTTTCTTCTTGTGTCCATAAATTGTAGCCTACAGTCCTCCGAACAATTTTGTTGTTTGAGTTTATAATGTTACCATGCTATGTTGCTTAAACTTCATCCGGAAAAATTGATTATAGCTTCTGCAGATTCAAGCTGCCAAAACTTAATGGTAGTTTTGATTCAGGTTTGTAAAGCACTCCTGTTTAACAGGGAAGGCTTAGTTGGATAATCAATCATTCAATGAATTGAAAATTTAAGCAATGTTTAGGTCAATTTGGATTAAGCTAATTGCAATACCTTGCTACCAAAGGTAAAAATGTCTTGTTCATTAAGCTTTGTAGATAAACTAGCAGTAAATACAATCAGAAATTGAAAGATAACTAAGAGCTACTAAATCAGAGAACTTCAAAATGTAACAAACATAAGCCACCAGCTAATTATAAAGAAAACTAGAAATAGTTCCATCAAACAGAAACACTAGGAATTCCTAACAAAATACCAAATCCTAGCAGCTACTGACATCGATCAGAGCACGCTTGTTTCTGCATTTCTGGTTTTGGAACTGAGTCTTTTCTGCAGTTGTGGAGATGGCATCAGAGATTTCCTCTTTCGGCTGATGCAGGATTTTACACTTGGACATTGTACATGGCCCAAACTTCTCCAATTCCGCTTTCTTCTTCTCCAGGTCTTTTATACTTCTCTGAAGTTTACCCAAAGGGAAATCAGCTTCAAGCTTGTAAAGTTGAATGTATTGGATCTAGGGGTGTAAACGATACAGTGGTGCTCGCAAGCTACTCGGGCTCGACTCGAACAAAAATCAAATTCGGCTCGATTTTAGTCGAGTCGAGCTCGAGCTACTCGAACTATTGAGCGAGTCGAATTCGAGCACTTAGATACCCGGCTCGAGTAGCTCGCGAGCCTAATCGAGTATCGAGTTTTTATATATTTTAATAATATAATAATATTTATATAATGATTCGAGCCTAATCGAGTTCGAGCAAAATATCGAACTTATATAATCGAGCCTAATCGAGCGAGCTCGAGTAACTCGAATTCGATCTCGAGCCAAGCTCGAACTAAAAAAAAAGGCTCGATCGAGTTTCGAGTCGAGTATCGAACACCGAATTTCGAGTCGAGCTCGAACTCGAGCACCTCACTGTATCGACTCGGCTCGACTCGATTAGACCCCTAATTAGATCAAAGCTTTCAGGTCAGCAATCTCTTTGACTGTAGCCACATATTGAGTTGGAACAAGGTCATCTTTCTGCTTGTATTCCATGGCGGTTTCTTTACATACCTCAAGTGATCCTGGAGAAGAGTTGCAGGTGAGAACTTGTCTGCCATGTTGAATTCACAAACATATTTGATTGCTTGAAGCCGGTGATTCTTTTCAATAAGGTTTTGGATTAAACTACATTGTTTCAATATTTTAGATTTTGTGCAGGGTGTTTCAGGTTTATCTACATCTATTGAAAACGATCCGGTTTCTTCAAACTCTCCATTGAATCTGTACTCTTTGACGAGTTCTTTAAAACGTTTCTGTTTTGCCTGAAATTCCATCTTCATCTTTACCAGTTTTGCTTCATGTTCGAACCTTTCTTGAGCCATCATGGACAGTTTCTTTTCTTGCAAGTCAAGTTTCCCCAACCCTTCTTCAAACCCTAGCTTAGCCAACTCAAGTTCTTCCCGAGAACCCCGAATCCTGTCAAGCTCCTTCTGAGTCATCAACTCCAATTCCTTCTCCCGATGATCAAGCTCGTCACACCTTCGTTTACTAGCATTCTCCTCCAAACTCAGCTTTTCTTCCCTCAACTTGATTTCCCCAAGTCTTTGTTTGATGTCTTTTTCCATGGACTGAAACTTCTTGAAACTTTCATCAATGAACTTCTCAATGGAACTGTAATGATTTTCAACTTGTTCAAGTTGAAGGGTAAGTTGCAGAATCGCAGAAGCTTCATTGTTGATCTTCTCAAAGATGCTTTGAAAACTCTCCCTGGTTAACTTAGACAGTCCTAACCCTGAAGAAGACATTGTTTTACTAGCCAAAGAAACAGAAAAAAAGAGAGAAAATCAAAGAAAACTGAATCAAAAGAAGAAGATTGAGAAATATTTGCAGAGAAAATATTGAAAGATAATGAGGTGAAAGGGCAGCTCTTCCTTGATGGACTAGAAATAGAATTTGTATTGTCGGTTTACGCTTACATTGTAATCGGATAAAATCTCTTTAAATTTTAATAAAAACTAAAAAAAATCCTGAATTTTTATTGCATGAAAAATAAGATTATGAATTTTTATTTCATCGTTGTTGTGTATAATAAAAAAAATAATAAAATAAAATAAAAATAATAAAAATGTATCACCATGCGTCACGTAATGCATGAAAAAAAAAATAAAAAAGACGTTTTTTACATATTAAATATTTAATTAAATGCATAATTAATTTCTATAAATAAGAAAAAATATGATTCATAAAAAGAGATATCTATTTGCTTCACTGAAACTCTATCAAATTCTCTTATGACTTAAGTATCGGAGTGCTTACGGAGGGAACAACCTCTGGGTCCCTCTGATCATTCTTTTTCTTGCAGAACTTTCGGTAGCACGTGATAATAAAATCAAAGCGAAGACGTCAGCAATATATTATCATTGTGTTTGACAACAACAATCGTAATTAGAACTTAAAATAATTTATTTTTTGCTAATTTTTTTATTTGGATAATTTAATTTGTAAAATGTTGTTTTATTTAGATTTATTTAAATGTTCTTAGTCTCAAATATTTGGGGAATGTTATTTTAAAAATTCTATAAATGATACATTATTAATCAATTTTTAAGATTTACTGTATAATTGTAATGAAATAAAAGTTTATAATATTAATTTCATACTATAAGAATTGAAAGTTTGTTAACATTTTTTAATAAAATCCAAAAGTTTATTTGTTTATTAAGTAAAAGAAAAGAAATCAAATTTAATATATTATTTTGGATGTATAATTGTTCTGATAAAATTGTCTAAATATAAATCTAATCCACAATGTAAGAATTTTGTACATTAAATTAATTTTTTTAATATTCATTTATTTATAAAAATAAATTTGTAATGGTATTTTTGCAAAATACTAGAGTTAAGGGTTTTTTTTTTTATAAAATATAACTGCCAGAGGGTCAGAGACCTTTAGAAATTTAATTAAAATATTAAATTTGATGAGAGAGAATATGATTTATCGGGCACGTAAAGGACGAAACTGCACATGGATAAAATACAGTGGACAGAAAGGGAATATAAAGTGGGAGTCTTCTCTCTGTGCCTATATTTGGATTTTATGGCAGCTGCAGCACCAATGACCAATCAGAGATCATCTACTGCAGTGCTGCTCGGATGTTGACTTTCAACTCATTAATTATTTCTCATTAAAAGGACCCAAAAAAAAAGAAAATTATAATTTTTAAAAAAAATTCAAAGAAAAAAGAAATTATGTTACAAATGAATCCATATATATTTTCAACCTTTTTTTAACTTTAATTTACAAGGTTTAAATGAATAAAGCTAATTACAATTTTATTATCGAAATTAAAGAATTAATCAAAAAAATGAATTAATTATATTTAAGAACATCTAGAAAAATTAATTTCTTAAACAAAGATAAATTGAATAGTTCGAAAATATTTGATCTAGATAGCTTGTAAATACCCTAAATATGCTATCGAAATAAAAACTAATATAAAATTATACTCGTATCGTTAAAATATAAAAATTGTATGTCAGCTCGTTAAATATAACTTTTTTTTAATCATATTCATTTATAATTTTTATTAAATTTTAACATATATCACTTTTATCTATTTTTATATCGTGTCAACTTTATCGTGTTTAGGGTTATATAAAAACGAAGAAATGCTAACTACAAACTATTCATCAATGTCTGCGATCTTGCATGTATGCGAGGAAGAGTATGTTTCAATCAAATCTCTACTTAGAAAAGTGCACTCTTAACACTTCAGGAACTCAAATTCTCATCAGTTTACAAATACATGTTGCACAGAGAATAGAATGATGACAAGCTGGCTGGTTAGAGAAGTCTTTGTGGGGCAAAAGACATCTTCAATCTTATAAAAAAACATTAAGAAACCTGGTTGATTCTCTAGTTAGGATCAAACCACATTATTTACTGGGAAAGAATTCAGCAAGATAATTATTGATCCGCACGAAGACATGAATCGGCCTCGTGTTCTTGCTGAGCTGCAACTTACGATAACTGTTTTCGAGATAAGAAGTTGAAAATAACCAAACATTTGAACATGGTGATGGCGATGGTGATGGACAAAATCAAAAAAAAACATTAAGAAACCTGGCTGATTCTCTAGTTAGGATCAAACAACATTACTCACTAGGAAAGTATTCCGCAAGATGACCATCAATTCGCACAAAGACCTCAATCGGCCTCGTGTTCTAGCAGAGCTACAACTTACAATGACTTTTCGAGATAAGAAGTGGAAAACAACCGGTGACGATGGTGATGCTGAGGGACAAAATCGAACATATCACTTTAAGTTCTAGTTGTAAGCATATAAATCAGTCATGCACTAGTATGGCAAGAAAAAACAGCGATCAAACTGAGAAATTTTGATGCATTTGTTATATATGCTTTGCAAAGTTCAATGGAACATTAAAAAGTCCAGATGCTAACGAGGGTGCCCACTTGGCTACAGCTCTAAGGAGTTCAACAGTTTAAAAGCCTCGTGGTGTGAGATTCACAGCTGATTTTTCCTAGCATACTTCGGATTCTATCAAGAAAGTGTTGCAGCTATCGAGGGTGCTTCAGTCCATCTCGGGAATGACTTACCGCCATTGATTGTTGAATACACCTCAATCTAATACTTCTGCAAAAGAGAAGCCATGAAACTAAACTCTTCTCACAGCTTAGGACATTGAGCGATAGGACACTAGAGGGTTTTCACAAAAGCTAGAGAACTTAACAAGCCAATCCATCAGGGAAAGTCGGTATCCTTATTTCCGACAAGACCATCCTCTTAATCATAATTTTAAATCCTAGATCACTATACAGTCATCGTGAATTTTGACAGTTGACCTCAAAAATTCCTTCGTCATTCCATCCAACTCAACACAAAATCCCAATTGCAAGTTTCCCAAGTATTTTCCTACAGAAGCACTTTCCACAAGAAAGATTTTTCTAGCATTATATTGCCGAAGGTTTCAAAGACTAGAGCTATCGGAATTTCATTTTCACTTAGGTTACCTACGGAGGAATACTATGCAAGAAGCAAAGCTCCTATGTAATGGGAATTTAACATAGAAGCCGAAGTTAGACATTGATGTTTGGAGTGCCCAGCAAGCTTAAAATAGTTTTCATATATCTGGAATTACCCAAGCACAATTACAGTTTCAACAGAATTGTAAAATCAGCTTAAGAAACAACAAATGAGAAAGAAATGAAAACGAACTAAACCAAATCATGGTGACTTCAGCTAGTCAGACTTGAAAATGAAAGGCGTACTTTTAGTTAAACACAGAACATACTTACATGGTACTGCCTAGAGGAGATTTCAACTCAGCTAGTCAATAACTCGTCTTCTGCTAAACCAACTTGAACTGCAGCTCGAATAAGATTTGAACAACTATCCATTGAAGAATTCTTTTTTTGTATAACAAAAATTGAGAATTAAACTAATGTATCAAGGATATACAGCCGGCTAAGAACAAAAATTGTCTTTGATCCAGACAGTAATAGCTCAAGTAACTCAAGTGAAACAAAATAACAAAATGGACCCATTTTAATCAAATTAATTGTAATTACTCACAGAGTAGATAACAATCACCACTCACTAAAAGTTTTTGTTAGCACTTGAGAGTTGAGAAAACTTTCACAATCTGTCTACTCATTCTTCCATGCATACAAAATCAGTGAAAAGCCAAGATTTTGTGACTTGGAATCTTGAAATCTCTGCGAGAAAGACCATTGCAACGTACTTGGATTGGGAATGGGTTGGCTAACCCACAACTTCTCTTCTGCTGCAGGGAATGTCTTGAACATAAACACAGCATTTCCGAGTGATGTTCCGAAGAGCCAACTATGGACGTCCCAATAAATTTCTACAGCCATTCCATCAACCAAAATGGTATAGTTTCCTCGGAATTTCCACCTTAACCGCTTCACTTGCATCAAAGTCTTTCCATCCACGCGAATTATAAGGCAAGGATCGTTCACACCAACCGTGTCACATTCAATTATCAGATCATGAATTTGACCATTATCACAAAACTGTGCCTTGGTACCAAATACCCTTTTGCCAAAAACATGCTCCTTCTTGGCCATGAAAACCGCAGTGGAAGAAGTAGGGGTTGCACCAGTCTTCTTACAAGCTTCTTTCCTCATGTCCCCAAGAAGCAAAACCATTTGCCTGTTAGCAACAACACCAACATAAAACCCTTCCAAAGGTTCAGGGCCAGATCCAAATTTCGCCGAAGAAAGGTCCCAATATATGTCTATTTTACAAGAATATGCTTCTAAACTCTTAGATCCTTTTCTCTTAGAGAACAGCCAGGGCTTTATATCTACCTTACAAAGACAATGATTTGCAGAATCATCAATCCCAACGCTTAACCCTTGCCCCATCAAATTTTTGCTCCAAGAAACACTTATTAGGCAAGACCTACCACCAATTCGACATTGATAAACACAAGTAACTAAATTCTGTGCATTTTTACTAGTATTTGATGATGAAGAATCAGCCACTTGCACCCCATTTTCACCAAAACAGGATGGGAAATCTCTCATTTTTCCACCAGACTAACTGCAATTCCTTAAATTTCAATTCCTTCTATCTTTAACTCTTTCCACAAACCCTTTTCTGCCCACCTTGTGCAACCTAAGACTACACAATTAAAACTGACTTAAGACTCTGAAAGACAAAACAAAGGAGACAAAACAAAAGTAACAGAAACAAAGAGAAAAGAAGTGAGACATAGAACCTTACCTTAAACTGATCAGTTACAAAACTGTCTCATAAAACTGCTACAAAAACTGCTTGTTAAAGCTTGATTTTGATCTGGGGTGGTGCATTTTTTTTCCTGCAAGACACTCAAAAACCCATCAATGGAAAATGTTTAAAGCTTCAAAATTTAAAGACAAGTTGAGAGAATGTGGGGCTAGATCAAGTAAAGTAAAACCTTCAACAAGGAAAGAAGCAGACAAAAAGCAGAGTTCTTTCACTATAAATTCCTCTGCTATCCTTGTCAATGATAAAAATATATAGTACAATTTTTTTTTTCAGAAATAAATTTCACCTTCAGACAATGACAGCTTGAAAAAAAAAAAAATATTCCTTTTCTTTCTGAAGAAAAGAAAATGTGAAGGATTTTAGCAACTGAGTATTGCTGGAAAAGGCTGGTTTTTGACGATCACCCTTCACTGAGAAAAGAATATAAAGCCAAAAAATTTAAAAAAATAATAATAAAAAGAATCTCTCTTAGCCATCTCTTTCTTTCTCTCTCTTATAACTTTCCTTTAGCTGGCATGCTCACATGTGTATATAGTAATTGAAGCCAAAATTTAAGCAAAACAATTGAAGTTTGAAGGCAGCTTGCTTTGAGGCTTTTTCCAAGTTTCATTGCGCTGTGGAGAATATAAATTGAGATTATAATTTTTTATAAAAAAATGTGTTTCATGGATTGAACTGGGGTCCAAGGAAACATGAAAATTGCAAGCACGATTTTCCATGTAAACAAATAAATAAATAAAATATGGTTTTGATTGTTTGATTCTTTAACATGGAGTCATGGTTGGCATGTCATGGTGGTATAGTGGTATAGTTTTCTGATCGATGATCACTATGTTTATGCTTTTATTTTTTAAAAATTATTATATAATATATAATTAATTAGTAAAAGCTTTAAATTCTAATAAAAAAATTAAGATAGTAATACATAATTTTTAAATATTAAATAAATAAATAAATAAAATAAAATTTATATTATCATTTTAATATTATTTGATAAAGATTAAAAATTTCATTGATAATGTATTAAATAATAATTATTTTTCAAACAAAAAGAATAATAATTTTTTTAAAGAATAATAATTTTTTTTAAGTTAAAAATGAGAAACAAACTTTTATTCTAGACACTTTTCATTAAAAATAAATAAAATTTACAAATTATTGAATATTTTTGAATATATAATCATGGATAACTCTATAACAATATATTATTGGAAAAAAAAAAAGAATACACTTTATATATATACATTTGGTTATATATATATTTATATATATATATATGATAAAGCGAAGTTAAAAGACTACTATATGAATCTAAAACCTCTATTGGCCATTTATTTGATAATTCTTTGTAAAATTAATAACTCAAATTAATAAGATAGATAACATATTTATGAATTTGTTACTTGGAAATTGTATTGACATGTTATCACATTTGGTTTTAAATGTCAACATAATTACAAATGAGAATTTTGTAACCTAACTTTTTTTACACATTTTTGGCAAAACATGAGGCTAGGAATGGATTTATAGACCAAAAGAACCCCATTTTAGGTGCCAACGAAGGCTAACTAGTTGCCACCCTCATCATCATATCTCTTTGGGATTTTTCTTCTTTCTTTTTCCCCCTAAAATTTTTAGGATTTCTTTTTTGGAATCTAAATGAGTTGGTGTTTTTTTAGGTAGGTTAGATTGGATTTTGATTCTAAAGATTTTTCAACTAAAAAAAGCATATGAAAATATCGGCCAAAGATTTTTTTCACTATTTTTTTATATCACGAATATTTCATATCACATTGAATATGAAATTAATCTCAATTCGTGATTAGTATTGGTCTAAAAAAATTTGATAAGTAAAAATTTAAACACGAAACCTCCTACTATAAACCATCCTTACTTAGAAATTCAATAAAACCTTGCACTAACCGAGCCAACCCTTTGAAATTTTTTTTTTCACTATTTTATTCTATACAAAAGAGAATTATTTATACAAGAAAATATAAGTTTTTCCTATTACGGTGAATAAAAAATGCTAATTCGAGAGATTCAAAATTTAAATTCATAAAATTCTTCGATTTTAAAAATCAAAATATGATCATTTGAATAAAAAGTCAAGATCAAAATATTTGTATGAATTATTATTTTATGATTTAATATTCGATACTGAGTCAGTTGGCGAACCTATATATTCGAGAGATAGTACGGCTACATGGTGTACCAGTGAGCGTTGTTTCTGATAGGGATGCCCGCTTCACTTCCCATTTTTGGGAACATTTTCAGGAAGCGCTGGGGACCCGACTGAGTTTTAGCACCGCTTTCATCCTCAGACAGGTGGGCAGTCAGAGGACTATACAAACCCTCGAGGATATGTTGAGAGCGTGTGTGCTGGATTTTAGAGGATATGTTGAGATACCTGCACGTATTTTCGTCTGCTTTTACACTCACTTAAAAACTCTGAGGGTCAGAGAAAGTGAATAATAATTATTATGACCCGATAGTGGCAAATTACAATTTACCCTTAGTTAGGAAAAAAAGTCAACTTTTGTGAAAAGTTGTAAAAAGCATGGAAACCACCATTTTGAGTGTTTTACTGCTGTTTAGCAAAAGAATAAATAGATGGGCTAATGATTTTAAGGTTTATGTGAATTAAGCACAATTTATAGTGCTGATGCACTGATGAAGTAAGAATTTGAATACAAAATCTCTTACTATAAATTCTCCTCACTTAAAAATTCAATAAGGTATTACATTAATTGAGCTAACCTTTTGAATTTTTTTCATTATTTTATTCTATTCAAAAGAGAATTATTTATAAAGAAAAATTTAAGAATATATGTATTTTTAAACTTTATTCATTAATAGAGTGATTTCTTTGTGATTGAATGATTTTATTACAACAAATATAAACCTTTATTTTATATACGTAGAATTTAAACAAATTTGTATATTCATTTATTAATTTTTTAAAATATAATTTAAATAATATGTGTCAATTATTTCATCACATTAGTAGAGTTTCCACTTGTGTATTGCATTTATTTTTATTTTCCTTTCATGTTCTCGTCACAATTATTTCTTTATTATTTTTTCCGAGATATTTTTATTAATGATTAGGTAATATCTAATATCCAATTGAAAAGGAAATGGGAGATTTTTTTTTTTTAATGGATAAAATAGGAAAGTGTGGCCCACGCGCAATCATGGCGTGTGAGAAAAAGAGGGGCAGGTTTAGATTTATGCATAAAATTAAAAATTAAAATAATAACTTTATGGAGAATAAAGACGTGGTATTCACGTGTTGTTGTCCATGGTTAGTTGGCATGCGTTACAGCCCAAACGGGGCCATCTTTTTGTTCACTTCTGTCTTATTGGGCCTTCGAAAAGTCCGTTTTCTTCTTTATTTTTCATAATTTTTAATTAATTAAAATATATACAAATATGAATTCTTTGGTTTCCTTTTATCATCATATTTTTGTGTCTTTTTTTTTTATGAATTAGATTTTATTTTAAATTTTGAGTTTTTTTTTAATGGATGATTAAATATAAAAAGACGTGATTCATGTCTATATCTCAATAAATTATAATGTTTCAATTTCACATTAAGATACTGTGTTCATCAGTTATGATATATATCTATGAATTATTTTCCATGATTAATAAATGGATCGACATAGTCACGATCATCGGACCAAAAAGTTTATAAAAAAAATAATCCTAACACTAATCTACATTATTAAATCAATTGCGTGTAAGAACCTATAAATTATTTTTTTTCTAATTTTGTCCTTATCCCGTCGGTAACGCGGTTTTAGACTAAAATCCAAGAAAATTAATCACCTTATTAATTTGTTGTAATAATAAATCATCATAGTACAAATTAAAGCATGTAGGACACAATGCATAATCTTTAGTATAATAAAGGATGATTGTGATAAAACTTCAAAATTAAGGTTGCTTGTTCTTATTTCTTAGTTTTATTTTTACCAACACATCCATTTTAATGATTTTTATTTTTATGGGTTTTGTTGTTTTTATTAGCATCATGATTTCTAATGTGTCAGCTAATCTTTGGATTTTTAGTGACACTTATGATTAATCAATATTTTCCCCTTCGTTTAGACTATTGACAAATGAAAAACTTTGAAATTTGAATAATTGAATATATGATTTTGTCAAGCAAAATACTATTATAATAAAATTAGATTTGACTTATAATTAACTTAAAATAAAAAAAAATTACTTAAATTTGAACCCTAAATCAAAAGCTTCAAAGCAATCGAACTTTATTTACATGCAATAATGTGGTGTTGAATCTCTCAAATTCAATACTCTTTGAAATTGTGCGAAAAAACTACTTATCGCATGGTTACGTAAAATATTAAAATGCATGTAATTTGAATTTAATTTTTTTATACAAAAAGAAAAGTTTATGAAATTTGAATTTTAGACGTCAAATTTAATTTTTAAAAATTATGATTTAAATTAGACGTCAAATTTATTTTGAAAAATTTAAATTATTATTATTAAATATATTTTTTGGGTGCTGTGGGGAGAAAATGATTGACAGGGAGGGGACAAAATGAAGATAAAATAGCAGAGAAATTCATGCGGGACAAAAGGAATAGAAAAGGTGCAAAGAAGATAAGCAACTTTGTGAACTTTTTATTTGTTTATTTTTGCTTTACCCTTTGCATATCTCTACATATCATTCTTTCTTGGATCTTTAATCTTTTTGTTTGCATTCCTTTACAAGTTGCCATCATGCATACTCTCTCCTACATCAGTTTTCACAGCTTTTGTTTTGTACCATTTCTAAGCTAATTTTGGTTCATTAATTTTTGTCATTTACTCGCTTAAAATTATCATTTAACATCGAAAAAAATATCGGTCAAATAATTTTATAAGTTCGAGATTCGAGTCAAAACATATATTATTCTTTTTTTAGATCAGAAGCCATCATTATAAAAAAAATTGAAATTTTTAAGTCTCGAGATTCAAATCTGATTAAATGTAAGTTTTATCAACTATATGTCAATTTATTGATTGTTTATTCATCTTATACATATAATTTCTTTAAAAAGAAATAATAAAACTTTGCGTGTAAATATCTATTTATCTTATTTAAAGGAATGGAATGCAAAATCGAAGTTTTTGTATAATTTATAGTTATCCATCGTTTAATTTAATAGTTTTGATTAAAATAATACAATATTACAATTCAAATTCTCTTACTGGTTTGTTATTTATTTATTATCTTTATAGACATGCAAATTATCTTTTCTTCTGTTTTGAGGTGACGAGAATTTGCCCCAATATGTCAAGTTGGGCTCTCGGACTTTATGGTGTAATCTAGGCCATTTTAGAGGCTAGAACGATCCAGCATCCAAATCCCATATTTTATACTATCAAATAATAATAATAATAATAATAATAATAATAATAATAGTTAATTTTCAGGTTAACTTGGAGCAGCACAAAAAAGAAATGATTATTAAAAAACTAGTTGAAGTTTCTTTATATGGTTAAACTCTTCCAATCTTATTTATGAAAAAAAAAAAAAAATTTTTGTTGCTGTCAACAGTTACGTGTTGTTGACGTATCCACTTCGATTTTCGTATCACGTGATTCAAAATATTTTACAAAAAGTGAAATGATCAGAGAAACACAAGGTTGTTCTTTGCGTTTGCACTTTGATATCTAAGTTAGAGAATAATTTTGATAGAATTTCAGTAGGAAATTATCATCTAGTCTAAGAATCATATCTGATCCCTATTTATAAAGAGTTTTCTCGTTTCTTAATTTACACTTTTGTCTTTTTTTATAAAAATGTCTCATTATACCAGATCATCCTCAAATATACCATGCGGTCTAGTATAATTAGCTGAAATGACCTGAGAACTATTATTAATAACACTTTTTTTTTTGAATTTTCTATTTTTTTTATTACCCTAAAAAATCCAAATACCATTTTGAAGTTTTATCCACTCAAATGATTTTATTTCACATATATTTCCTGTCACTGATTGTTGCTTACAGCCATGGCCCATGGACAATCTTATTATTCTTATATTGAAAAGTGACATTTCCATGTCTTAGATCAAACAAGTACACCATTATCAGCTCTTTTCATCAGCTGCACCTAATAATTTTCTTATCTCATGCATATAAGATTTATTATTTAATATATTTTCAATAAGTTTTTTTAATTTTTTAAATAAATAAAGCTGATAATATATATTTTTAAAAATATTAAAAAATAAAAAATTAATTTTCGCAATGGATTGAATAAATATCTTACAAATAATAATTAGAACATTCTATAATGAAGTCCAAATTTTTTAGGTTAATATAAAACTCACATGATTAAAATAAATTTAAATTTATTAGTGTAAGTTATATTAAAAGTATTATAAATATACAAGAATAAATATAAACTCAACTTATATATATTTATTTTTATGTATATACGATATTTCTAATGTATTTTACGACTAATAATATTGAATTTACATTTAATTACGTGTTTAATAAGATCAAAATTTTGTTTTATTGTAAAAATTCCTATAATAATTTTTTATAGACAATTAATAGAGTTTATTGCTCCCCATTTTTAGCAATATAGAAGTTCCTCCTTCACATGAAGAAACAACAAAAAATTCCAGACCACATGAATTTCATGGACAAAAGCTTGTCTCTTGCAGATGAGCTTAGCTGTACAACCACACTCATAGTAAATGCAAATCTGTCATATTCACAAAAACCTTAAATGGAAAATAATCAATTCAACTAACTGTTTCCAAATATTTCTCTCATGATGTTTCACAAAACCAGTGGCCCGGTTTCTTCAGCTTTGAGTTTATTAGATGAGGGAGGCCGGACGAAGCTTTATGCAACAAGCTGTTCTTGTTGCTTTGTGAACTGAACTCTGAGAGAAACAGAAATTCAGAACAGTTGTCATTTGTTGTTTACTTTCACTTTTTCTACATTGGGTTTTTGTTCTTTGAAGCTTTATTGTTTTCTTGTTCTTTTGATGGATGAGAGTTGAAAGATACGAGAGAAGTGGTTTTTAGTTCTGTAAAGATGCATAAGCAAGTTTTCATAGGAGATGCTTGGATAAGAGAAGCTCAAGAAGCATCAAAGTTGGTGGAAGATATAGAAGCTAGAGTAAAAAACAAGAACCCAACTCTAGATCACCAAGAAAACAGGCTCTCAGATGTTACTGCTCGTTCCAAGCTTTTGGAAGCTGGGATCAAACTTGATCGTCTTGAATCACTTCTTAGAAATCCTCCTTCAAAACCCATTTTGTATGTTTCATATCTCCCTCTCCAAGTGCTCTTTCTTCTTCCTGCTATTGTGTGTGTGTGTGTGTGTGTGTGTCTATATATATATATATATATATATATATTATGGTAGCTTGATTTGATATGATTTTGAACTTATTTGAATTCTGTATATGTCTCCTGTAAGTTTTTGAAGAAAGATTTGAAATCTGTTAAGGGATTGGCATAGTACATAGGAAGAGAATCAGGATTTCTTGTTTCTGTTTGTTTTGGTTAATTGGCTCACCATACCAGAAGCTTGAATTTTCCCAAATGGATGCTTCTACCTCTTTAAGTTCTTCATTTGCTTCTGCTTGCATAACCTGTTGCTGCAGTCCATGTGCAGAACTGATGAAGATTTGGACTATCGATGGAAGATGCTGTCAGATTTGCAGCTGAGAACAAAAGCATTGGCTCTTAGCCTGTTTGCATTACCAACTTCAAGCAGGTATTGTTGTTCTCATGCCCAACTAGTTTCAGCTTGAACTTTGGCTTGGTCATTTACTTAGTTAAGAATATGATAAACAGTTAAGCCATAGGGAAATTAGTAAGTGTTAAAGTTGTTATCGCACATTAGCTAAATACTTTGTTCTTTGTGATCTTACACTCAAGTTGGGACCTCCGCGTATTGCAAATTGGTTTTAAGTTGGATACTTAACATGAAATCAGAGCTTAAATTCTGTTTTGTAATTCCTGCTTGCTATGTCTTCCAAGATTGTAGCAGGCTATAATTAAAGGCTGAAGTTCCCTGATTACTTTTAATTAAATGCTTATCAGTGAGAAGCCCCAGTTATATGTATGGAAATGGGACAGCTTGAGCCTTAATTTTCTTCTCAGGACTACAACCTGGACTTTGATCTTGTCCACTTGGATGTAATTGCCATCTGGCATGAACTTGGCATATGCATTTTTCTTCTTCTTTGCAGGCCAGGATGCTTAACTCCTGGAAATGCCAAAGCAACAAACACAACTGTCAATGACCATGAGCAAGGTAGAACTCTATAATCTAGAAGTAAGGACAAACATATTGATTTGCATCTTGTGAGCCAAAATGTTGGAGTTGGCCATGGATAGGTTTGCAGCTTTTGAAAGAACAAATTCGACTAATATAGTTGTTTAGAGGTGCTATCATCACACTCTTTCTAAGAACATGTGCCAAAATGCATTTGTCTCACCTTGATTTTGAAGTAGCATCTCCAATTAGAAATAGGTGGGAGAAAGAGCCCTGGAAATATAGTCTTACAAGCATTTATGATAAATGGCTATGGAGAAAACTGGTAAGGTTTGATGTTTCTTGAGATTAGAATATGAATTATCCTAATAATGATACTTAATCTGCATGAATGATTGGATCGGCTTCATTGCCAGGATTAACTAGTTCTGCTCTGGTCTATTGGTTGTCTTAGCTTGAAACACCTTTGCGCACACATCGCAGGTTGCATATCATGGAATCTGTTGAGTAGGAGGGCCTCTTTTTAATGCTTTCAAGGAAACTGTCAATGACTTCGATTCTCATCTTTTGATGCAGATCAAACAAAAACATTATCATCCAATGAGGATCCAGAGCTTTTCAGACCTCTTATTGTATGTTTTAGCATTTCTGAATGATACTGTTCTTGAAACATTGTTCCCTAAGCTTCTGTGTTCTTCAAGGCCCTTTTATGTTGCTTTTTTTATGCAGTCTAATGATGCAACGACGCAATGCCAAGTGCAGGTATGCTTCCTGCAATGCTTTTTGGAGCAGATTGGTTTAAAAATTAAGTTTCATATGTTTGTTAACTTCATCAGATTTTCTTTCTTTTTTGTTGTTAATGATGCAGATGACACAATGCGGTTCTTCAACTAAACTGAGTTTGCTCCAGAGGGTTTTCTGGATCGTCGGCGCTGTACTTGGATCAGCTGCCCTTATATTTATCTTGGTTCTTATGTGTGCAGTCATATGATCTAATTCTCAGCAGATCATTTTGAGTTTAAGACAGTTTCTTCAGAACCTTAAAGATAGGAAAATATTTTTCAACAATCTGTCCCCACATGTTTGGTCTGGCATTTCAGGACAGTACATAAAAACTGCAATTTTGAATCCTAATGTTGTTGTTCAATCCTAATTCTCAAAGAATAAATTGCAGAGAATTTCCAGAGAGAATGTTGGAAGCAATTTTGCGAAGAATGAATCAATCGATAATCGATATTAGAAGCTCTTTTACATGTTGATTGCAATTTTTTTCTGTCCTCACATCAAAGATGAACGACTCCAGTTTTACCTTGAAATGCAATTCAGCTTCATGAAAACTAATGTTCTCCAGAAGAAGTTTCCAAACAGCTCTTATAGCATAAATAAAACATGCCAGATTCCTGGGGAGTTGGAGAAGGTTCTGTCAAGTTGTCTGGTGGCATATAACCTCAACCAAAACCCTCTTTGAACCTAAGCCAACAAATTCCAATGGCAAAACAAGATGCTGTCTTAGTCAAATACCAACCAAGTTTTGACCTTAATGTGCACTACCTATGAATAAAGCTGATTATTACTGGGAACCTATTTTATAATCTTTACTCTTCTGATAACTTGCATAGCTTGATAACTTGTACCATACTCATTTGTCTATGTTTGATCAAACTAGTAATTCCTACACAAGAACCAGATTGAAAACATTCGACTTACTGGATTGTCCAAGATGGGATTGATTCTTTCCCCTGCATAAGATATGATTGAATGTATTCGAGTCACTGGCTCATTGGACTTGACAACAGTTATGAGTTGCTCGTTCAACTGTCCCTCAGAGACATGACCCTGCACTAGCATTCATGCTTGCCCTCCATCCTTAGATGGATCATTAGAGAAAAAAGATGCATGGTAATTTCATCCTGTGGTGTTGTTCAAGGACTTAACTTAACCTTACCGACAATGACTTCCGGTAGAAGGTAGGGATTCGGAGAGAAACAGATGGAATATCACACTGAGAGTCTTCTAGTCGTCTGATGAGGGTTCCTCATGCTACAAGGTGAAGATCGATGAAAAGACAGATCACCAAACAATAAATTAGTTTTCCTTTTTGGTATCTTTGGCCTGCAAAAAGATGGAATATGTGCTAGATATTGTAATCTACAATTCATCATTGTCTAAGCAAAGCAACATTCTCTCACTGGATATATGCATCATTTCTTCCACCTACCATGAAGAAGTACTCCATTTTCTCAAATGGGGTGGCTGCAATCGCTCCTCTTCCCCCTGAAGAAGCTATGGTTTCGGATGCACTCAGCTCCAAGAAAGAGTACTTAAACTATTTATGATTCCTATTCGTATAGTATCATTTAGTACATGAACATTGCTTGTTCTTCCTTTCTCTTTCCCTTGTTCCATTTTTCTACCATGTTTGCAGCGTAACAAACCATATCCATCCATCATTCATTCAGTATTAGCACAAACTCGTGCATGCACACACACACACACACACACATTTTCACTCGCACAAGAAGACATGAATGAAGACTGCATCAGCATAACATTCCATTTCCATATCCACACACACTTCATTTATTCACTATTACCACAAACTCAGCGCGTGCGCACACACACATTCATATGGGCAATCTGACATGAATGAAATTTTATGCCAGTTTAAAGATTTTCATGACTTCACAGTGGTTAAATTCTTCATTTCTGTATCTTCTTTTCTGTGATTTTCAGGTAGAGGGATATACATTTTATATGAGGATGTGAAGTCCTGTCCAGATGAGGATGTTCATGTTCTCTGGTCCATACTGGTGGAGTCCCATGCACTTCAAATTACATCAAAACAATGAAGGATTTCAAGAATAAATCTATCCCCTTGGCATCAATATATCAGAAGAATAAAAGCTAGTGGAAATCAGACTAGCATTGCCAGTATCGCCCTTCTAGTTCTCTTTGTTTGGAGCTACATGTTAGCTTGCTTAGAACAAAAGGAGAAGGAGAAACTGTAAATTAACAGGTCTTTTGAACTTGGACCTTTCTGCTTTCCCCATTGTAACCAGAAAAGAAAAGAAAAGAAAAGGTGTTTTCTGGAAAGGGTTTGTTTGGCCATAGCATTGAAGTGAGTTGCTTGGTCTATTTTCTGGTAGTTTGGTGTTAGTTTCTTTGACTATTTACCTGTGTTTGATGCTTAAACTTTACAATATGGAATTTAGTTGTACCTTAATGATGGATTTGATAAGAGAATTCACATGAATCTTCTGTTTTTCTTCCTGGGAAGGTCTCATTACTGATAATAACATCAATATATCAGTCAAAACTTAAACCTTAGTAGCAATAAAAGAAAATAAAACTCATTGAGCAGGAAATTATGAGAATTAGAGTTCGGAAAATTGCCCGAATTCAAAAAATCCCTCAACTCTGTTTGAATCCAATTCAATTAGATTTGAATAAAAAAAAATTATTGAGCTAAAAAACATGAGATTTTGAAGTGTAAAATTGACTCGAACTGAAAAAATTTCTTAAATCCATCTAAATCTGACACAATTCTATTTGATTAGAAAAAATAAATTGTCATTTAAGAGTGTTGCAAAGCACCTTTTAGCAGTATATTGGTAGCTTTTCATGCTAAACCAATAATAGAAAGCTCAATAATTAATGGATTACCATGAAATGGAATAGGTTTTGAATGATTTAGGCAGGGGTGTGCTTAGAAGCACCTATTTAGCTATCAGGTTTTCTTTGCCACAAGCATAAATGAGTAATTACTAGATATTTAAAAAATATAGAAGTCATTCTTTACTTTTCTCAACTCAAATGAGAATTTCTACCATTTATTTCCATTAGTAGAATTTTCTTTTTGGTTTTTTCTCTCTTACCAAATACGTGCTAATTTAAATATAGTATGAAAAAGTTACTCTCACATGGTGGTTACATAAACCCCAAAAAACAGCAAAACAATTACAAGTTCAATCGGACAGTTGCCAAAGCAAAAGCACATGAGATCAGTTCGGCAGCGATTAGGCAAGGCAACTCTAGGACTGTCGTGGTCCTTCCTCTTCCTTAGGCAATTCGTTTTTGTCTTTTAGCTATATAAAAAAAGGATAAGATAAAAATGACACCGTCCATTAAAATGTTAAGCTTTGAAACTCAACAAGGTTAATCTTTTGGTACTATTAAACTGAAAACAAAACTTTAGTTTTGGTTGGTCCATTATACAAGTTGGTGGCAAAACCAACAAGACTTGGTTGGTTGGTTCTTTTGCATTTTTTCTATAGTTTCCTCTGAGTTTCAACTTCCAAACTACAAAGAATTGTTTTTTAGCTTAATAGTATTAAGAAAAAGAGAAACTTTGGAAGTTGGATTGTCCAAAAGATTCTTTTTACTACATCTTAATTCCCAGACAAATCTGCCTCTTAGAAGCATCTTCAATCTCTAGATTCCTTCTCTCTCTCTCTTATATTTTATTTTTGGTTGATAATAGAAAGATAGTTACTTGTTTTATAATAAGGAAAGTTGAAGTTCCCATTTTCTTTTTTGGGTTATCTATGGCTTCTGCATCGGTTCTTTTTGCAGCCACTGGCTTGGGTTCTGTGGCTCGGGTGAAGTCTCCAAGGCTCTTTGTGAAGTCTTCTTTAGACACCAATGTTTCTGACATGAGTTTTAATGGTAATATTTTTTTGCCCAGTTGTTATCATTTCCCCCTATTTTATTCTTTGGTCTCTTTTGGATTCTGGGTTTTCTTCTTTTTGTGGTTACTGCTTTCTGTTGAAATTCTTTTTTGTGTTTATATGCCAAAGTTGGTTTTTTGGGGTCTTTTGGATTCTGGGTTTTCTTGGTTTTGTGTGTTCTTTTAGATAGCATAGTGAATTGTAGTTAGTTTAGCTGAATTTACGAGGACGCCATAGGTCAGACATGAGATTTTGGGATGTGAAAGTGGGGTTTGCCTTATCTTGGGTGGAAAGTGTTGTCCAGTGAATTTGTTTCATAGCTTGATTTTGCCTTTGTCAGCTTGAAAGAAAAGGAGACAGTATACTTAATTGAAGTTATTCAGTAGAGATATAGCTTAGAGTTCTTGTTTCTTATCATTTAAAGATCAATGGTATTTGATACTCGATAATCATGTCTGAAAATTGTAGTTGTTTGTAGCGAAATTTCATGTCATCTTGGTAGATAAATCGATTGTTTACTTGGCAGCTCCAAAGGGGTTGTTTCCGCCTGAACCTGAACATTATAGGGGACCAAAGCTGAAGGTAGCTATTATCGGAGCTGGCCTTGCAGGCATGTCAACAGCCGTTGAGCTATTGGATCAAGGCCATGAGGTTTTTCTTGTCTATAGATACCTGTTTCTGCAATATCTTAACCTGATTGACATTTCAATGTGAATAACAATTAAAAAGCAGAACCATATTCTTGCACTTTTTTCAGTTTCAGAAAACCTATTTCTGCAAACTTCTTTCATTAAATATACGTGATAGTGATTTTTCAATATAGTGGCTGTAATTTGATGATTATTTTGGTTGCTTCAGGTTGATATATATGAGTCCAGGACTTTCATTGGAGGCAAAGTAGGTTCTTTTGTTGATAGAAGAGGAAACCACATTGAGATGGGGCTGCATGTTTTCTTTGGTTGCTACAACAATCTATTCCGTTTGATGAAAAAGGTGAAGCAGGAGCTCTTATAATAGTTATAGGACTTTCTCATGATCATTTGACATTGTATCATTTCATGCCATTTATTCATTGGAAAACATGTTTTAATTAGCAAGGAAATTAGATTTTTGAATGAAAGAGCCATACGGATAATGGTTTCTTTTCTGATCATTTGAAAGTTTACTCATCATCCTCTTATTGTAGGGTCAACTACTTATCCAGTCTCTGATAGTTTTTCCTTGATCTCTACTTGATCCTAGGTGGGTGCAGATAAAAATCTACTTGTGAAGGATCATACTCACACATTTGTTAACAAAGGCGGTGAAATTGGTGGTATGATTTGTGTTTGATCCAATTTAAAGAAATTCTAAGATAATAATTTTTATTTTAGGATCTTGCTTCAAAATTTAACTAAAAATTTCATGACTTTGAGTTTGGATGCAGAACTTGATTTTAGATTTCCAGTTGGAGCTCCTTTACATGGAATTCGTGCTTTTTTATCTACAAATCAACTGAAGGTTGTCCTCTTCTACTACCCTTTCTTACACTACTTTTGTACTCCTTGCTTATGCTACCTGTTATAGTGCTTCTCCCATTTTATCTTCCATAGTTGTTGATACTGCCACAGCATTATCATCAATGACATTTTGAGACTTGCTTTTCTAATTCCTATTTTATGTAGCCCACAATATACCTTTCCTGTTAATATAAGTTTTATTTTCATTTCTCTAAGCTAAAATAGATTGTGCTTAAGCTACTCATTTATTCATTTTTTTTTTTAGTGCAGACTTATGATAAAGCAAGAAATGCCTTGGCACTTGCCCTAAGTCCGGTCGTGAAGGCTCTTGTTGATCCAGATGGAGCAATGAGGGATATACGAGATTTGGATAGTGTATGTAATATTACTCCTTCAGTCTTTTGGTTCTATTTCTTGCTTGATACTCACCAAGTTTGGTTCTATTTCTTGTTCTTGTCATTTTCTTTTACGCATTTCCCATTTACTAAAGGTTCATTTACTTCTTGCAGATAAGCTTCTCTGATTGGTTTTTGTCTAAAGGTGGTACCCGCATGAGTATCCAGAGAATGTGGGATCCGGTTGCTTATGCCTTGGGTTTTATTGACTGTGATAACATCAGTGCTCGTTGTATGCTCACTATTTTCTCACTTTTTGCCACTAAGACAGAGGCTTCCCTTCTGCGTATGCTGAAGGGTTCTCCTGATGTTTACTTGAGTGGTCCCATCAGAAATTATATAACAGAAAGGGGAGGCAGGTATGTTATGAATATAGGCCTACAAACTCGTTAGCCTACAAACTGTTTTGCTGAGATGAATTGGCTAGTTCTCTTGTTTAATATCTTTATTTGTTAGAGCAGGTTCCATCTGAGGTGGGGATGCAGAGAGATACTTTATGATAAATCTGCTGATGGAGAGATATATGTCACCGGACTTGCCATGTCTAAAGTAAATCACCTCTTATGTTGCTTATTGAAATTTATGCATTTCATCAAAACAGTTTCAGAGTTGAGTCTAAGGATTAGCTTGTTCAAATCAGTTGTATGACATGCAACAATTTAAAATGCAATCTGAATTGCTTAAAGATGTTAAGGTTTTGAGTTTATGTTTTGCATGTTAGGGGTTAATTTTTAAATTTCATTTTATCGCAGGCTACTAACAAGAAAATTGTAAAAGCGGATGCTTACGTTGCTGGTCTGTAGTTGGATTTTCCTCTTCAAAATTTTCATTTTATAGAAAATGATTGTTAATCGTTGTTTCTCTATTGATGGCAGCATGCGATGTCCCTGGAATAAAGAGGTTACTTCCATCCCAGTGGAGGGAATCACAGTTTTTTAATAACATTTACGAGCTAGTAGGAGTGCCAGTCGTTACTGTGCAACTTAGATACAATGGCTGGGTCACAGAGTTACAGGATCTGGAGCGGTCAAGGTGATTCTTTCATATGTACTATGGTTGTATGGGATTCCTTTTAACAGCCTAACAAAAGACTCCTGCTTTGCTTCTTAAGAATAAACAAATTGATTGTTCTGCTTCATTTCCTCGTTTGCCCTTAACTCATTAAAAGGCAACTGAGGCAAGCTGTAGGCCTCGATAATCTTCTGTATACACCGGATGCGGATTTCTCCTGCTTTGCAGACCTAGCTCTCGCTTCTCCTGAAGATTACTACATTGAGGGACAAGGTTCATTGCTCCAGTAAGGGCACTCCTGTTCTTAGTCTTATGACATTGTATATTTCATCTTGCAATTTTTCGAGTAATTCTCTGTTAGGGACTTAAAAAGCAAAAAACCGATTTCAATCTTTGAACATCTTAAACTCTTTATTTTACCAAGTTGATTGTTGGATTTGGATCTGGAGAAAAATTTGATGCCTTGTAAATACTGCGGTTGTGTATTGTGATAAGCACTGTTGTTACTTCATCTGATCCTCTATTGACGGAAATTTTTATTGCTTCTTTGCTTCTTGTCTTTCAGATGCGTCTTGACACCAGGTGATCCTTATATGCCATTGCCAAACGATGAAATCATAAAGAGAGTAGCAAAGCAGGTTGGAAGCTTCTATGGAACCCTTATTCTTAAGTTGATTGCGACTTTCAAGAGACCAATACACATAGTTCTATGTCTTTGTCCTAGTCCATTTTCACTATCTAAGAGAAGCTACATCAATGTGATACTTTAGTCATAAAAGCTCATTTAGTTACATTTTTACTTCGATACAGCTGGCCTGGTGACAGTATTGTGTTTCATTCATTAACAAGTATAGTCAGCAACTTCATCAGATTGGCTTGTTGATGGATTTTGTCTAGGTTTAACGGCAGAAGAGAACCAGAACCACTTACGATATGGCAGTTGTTAAGTTTTAAGACTTTTTCACGTGTCTCTAGGAACGCTGCATACTTGTGATTTAGATACACCATATTCTAGCTTCAAAACATTCTTTGCTGTTTACATCAAGGTTATTGAATTTTCACCCTCATGATCATCACATGTTTACTGTTGTGATTTTGTCGTCAGGTTCTGGCTTTGTTCCCGTCGTCCCAAGGTTTAGAAGTTACTTGGTCATCTGTTGTAAAAATCGGGCAATCTCTATATCGCGAAGGACCTGGTAAAGATCCATTCAGACCAGATCAGAAGACTCCCATAAGGAACTTCTTTCTTGCTGGATCTTACACAAAGCAGGTAACTTCTTTCTTTTCCATCTTAGAAATGCTTGGTTATCCAACACGGACTACACCCTTTCCCTCCACCTGAGAATGGAAAAAGGATGGCCGAGTGTTTGAGATTCCTGCATTGCCAGGAGGAGAAGCTTTTTCTGCTAGCTGAAAGACATAGGTATAGAAAGAAGCCGATGTGAGAGGATGAAAAAGAAAAGTAATCGGAAGTATCCAAAAGACTGTAAATCAATAAACCTAGCCTCCTAGAAACATATCAATCAACCATGGTTTAAGCACATCGATGCAGGATTGACTGATAAAGATAGGATATCAGCTTATTCCTGTGAAACAGAAAATTCCTGGTCTGGCTATGAGAGGTTAATTTTGTGTCAACTCCAAAATGGGAATGTTTAAATTTTTCATGGTGTTACTGTGTACAGGATTATATTGATAGTATGGAGGGAGCTACCTTGTCTGGCAGGCAAGCCTCAGCCTACATATGTGACGCCGGGGAAGAGTTGTTGGTGCTGCGGAAGAAGCTTGCTGCAATGGGATCTCAGGAACAGATGGAAATTTCTAGTGTCCCTGATGAGTTAAGTCTTGTATAGTAGTTCATCTGTATAGTATACCAAACCACCTAAAGTCTCAACTGGCTGAGACTTGGTGGCTATGGCTGGAATATGCATGTTCAACACATTTAGCATTTATGTAATCAAAGGAATCATAAGAAAATAAAAAATAAAAAAAGGTTTACATTATATCAGTTGTATCTTTTCTTTTGCAATGCCACCTTTTTCATTTGTGACACTTGCGGATGTAATCAAGTGGTCACAATGATCAACTATTAGGTTTGAGCTATCAATTCAATATGCTTTGATTTATGATTTTCTGAACATATATTATGAGGGTATCAAGTACTTTAATATGCTTCGATTTATCATTTTATATCATGTATATCTTTTCTTTTGCAATGCCACATTTTCAATTGAGTTTAGTTTTTAAAATTTGAATTCGACTTGATAAAATACTTAAATCTTTCAAGTTTAATTTGATAAAGTTAAACTCAATTCAATATACTTGATTTATAATTTTTTAAATAAATATTATGAAGGTATAATGATAAATTAATAATAAAATATAAAAATATAAATTAAAAAAATTTGATTAAATTTGCAAGTTTCACTCGAGCGAAGTATTAATATATTCAAATTAGATTCAATTTGTTATTCGGATAGATTAAACTCGATTCGAAAATAAACAAATCAAATTTAAGTAATTATCCAGTTAAACTCTGATAACTTACAAATAGTTTCACTTATTTACCACTTTAGTAGTGTCACTAGAGGCAATGATTTTAGAGTTGAAATTAATTCAATTCAATGTTTAGGAGCAAGGGAGTTTCAGAAATAAGGTCAAACCGAGGCGTCTAGATGACTTAATGACATTGTCAAAAGTCATTGTCTAGGTTTCAAGCGCACCTGAATCCTAAACAAGCCCATGTTCTAATCACAGGACCACTCTAAACTCTTCCTAGCTTGATCAGTCACCACCCTTACTTCCCCATTTCCAAACATAAAACAGAGAATCAGCATGTAATGTCCAGAAATAAGATCAAACCAAGGTGTCTAGATAAACCTTATGACATTGCCAAAAGTCATTGTCTAGGTTTCGAGCACACCTGAATCCTAAACAATCCAATGTTCTAATCACAGAACCACTCTAAACTCTTCCTAGCTTTGTTTCGCCATTAACAACATTAACAGAAAATCAGCATGTGATGTACAAATGCAGAACTAAACATCAGAAAACGTCAAGCAATCTTTATACATAAAACCATCGAACTTTATTGTACAAACACAAGCTCAGTTATTATACAAAGTACAACAATAAAAACTTCACCCTTTACATAAAATTATAGCATCAAAGATAAGGAAAAACATGATATAGATTGCATCCATGATCCATCAAAGATCAAAAAGAGAAAGCTTTATTCTTTTAAGCAGAGCCATTAGCCAATTCCTTCTCGATGGCAATCTTAGCAGTCTCAAGATCCTCATCAAAGAACATATCCCACTTTCCATCCCATTTGATGAAAAACTCGGTGTCTTCATAGTATTTCACTCTATGAACATCCCCAGCTGGAGTAAACAAATAATCCCCAACACCCAAATCATATTTTTCCTCTTTACTCAAATTCCAAACGCTTTTTTTCCCTTCAATCACCACCAAACAATGCCCAAAAGTATGGTGATGGGCTGGCTCTACGCTGCCAGCCTTGAATCTGACAATAGCTGAAGTGGGGCTTTCTCTCAGAATCTTCATTGACCCACCAGGGATCATATCGATTGGATTCAATTCTCTGTTCTTAACCAAACAACAAACAGCACAAGATTCAGCTTGGGTTGTTTCAGATGTACCGATTTTTGGCATTTCAGTCATCGATTCATCGAGGAAATTTGATATTTCCTCGGGCCAAGGCTCAGACTTGGAGGCCGGACACGGCGATTTAAATGGGGTGTGGAGCCACGTGTCGACGATTTCCTTAGCGGTATCTATGGATGTCGACATGCCGGAGAGCGCCAGAACGTTGCAGTTGTTGATGGAGCGGTTGTTGCGGGCTTCGTCCGGAGTGAGACATGTGGTGGCGAAGACGCCGGGGAATTTGTTGGCGAAGATCCCGACACCGACGCCTGTCCCGCAAGCTAGGAGCCCCCGGGTTTCGACCGTGGGGGAGGCGCTGGCGGAGGAGACTCGGCGGCCGACTTCGGCGCCGATGTTGTAGTAGGAGGTGGTGCCAAGGTCTTCGACTTCGATGTTGAGAGACCGGAGGTGGGATAACATCGCGTCTTTTAGCTCGGCGCCGAAGGAGTCTGCTCCGGCGATGATTTTGAGAGAAGGAGGCGTAGTGGTGGCGGAATCAGCCATGGTGCAGTTGCGTAGGAGGAAAGCAAGTGAAGTGAGGTTCGGGATTGAAGCAAAAGGGCGAGAAATTAAGTGGCTGTTAGACTAAAAATCAATGGAACTGTAGAACAAGACATTGAAAAATCAATGGCGAATCATGTAGTGAAATTAGTGTAGTATATTAATATATTATGAATTATTTTTTCAATTTTTTTTTTTAATTTTGACGAAAATTTTGAAAATTTTTAAATTTTATAAATGATGTATTTAATACTTTTTATGAATTATTTTGTAAATCTAGAATAATTTGATATGAAATATAATATTAATATGAGATGATTTAAATGTAAAATGTTTCCAAATTCAAGATAATTCGATCCAAACAAAAAAATAACTTAGAAATGATTGTAATTTGAGATCACTTGAACAAATAACTTAAAATAATTTTTTTTAATTTCTTACCACATTTTTAAATTTTGGTATAAGTTTTCAACCATTAATTTTATTATAAAAATCTATAAATTTTTATTTTACTGTAAAATAAATTTTTAATTTTTTAAAATAATGCAATTAAATAAAATAAATCAAAGGTTAAGGTTTTATAAGCTCTTAATTTTTTTGTTTTACTTAGAAAAGTTTATAACAGATTGAGATTTAATTATATTATTTTAAAATGTTAGAGTTTATATAATAAAATTAAATATTAAGGGTTTATTTCTATTTTGTATAAAAATAGAGTATATTTGATTATTAAGGCTTTACTTTATTACCACTCCTTATTAGATTTCGTATTTGATAAGTTAACAGCCCAAATTTCTTAACTCTATAAATAAAATTAAAATTAAGAGATTATCATATATTTTATTTTTTATTGTTTTATTTTTTTGTATATATTGTAAAAGATATGTATGACTTTGTTTTGGAGTGGTGAAATCTAAAAGCGTTACTATCAATGAATAATCAAAACGGAGAGAGTAATAGTTTTAAGATTATGAAAGGTTGTAGCTTAGGGAAATAGAACTTTGAAATGAGTTTTTTTGAAGCAGAAGCTGAAGGCACAAAATGGAGAGCAGAGGAGGTAAATCCAACCATTTTCATACATTTACAGAATCGAGAATTAATTATATCCAGTAATATATACTATTTTTGATACGAATTCTATGACATTGCATGAGAGTGAGGAACGTGAAGCTCGGGAGCAGTCAATGGAAGCAGACAAGCTAGATGTTTGTGACAATTGTGGAGCGAATCATGTGAAACGAAATAAGAGACTTTTAGCTAAACTACAATATTATTATTATTAAACTATTATTATTTATTATAGAGTATCTAGAATTTTAATAATTATTAATTAATTGATACGGGTTCGTAACAAGATAACTCTGCTTAGAGTGTGTATATATTAATTGACTAATAATTATTAAAATTTTAGATACTTTATAATAAATGATAATAATTTTGTAGTTTAGCTGAAAACCTCTTATTTTTCTTTACACGATCCGCTCTACGATCGTCACCAATACCCAGCTTATCCACTTCCATTGGCTGCCCCCGAATTTCACGTTCCTCACTGTCATGTAATATCGTGGAATCCGTTTCGATTTCATACAACTCATTTTCCGGTAAAACCTAACCAAGAAAATTCACCTACTTGATTTGGTTCTTTTGTAGCAATACTATCATGTAATCATCTATGCTAATTAAAACAAGAATTTGGATCCATACAATCTCTTTAAGAAATGACTTCCAATAAAATTCAGACTCAAATTTCACATCTCCAATCCTTTTTCTTCTATCTCCAAATTGCAGACCTTTTTTTGTATGATTAAAACAAAACAAGATGTAGGGAAAGGAGAAACCATATTGATATTGAGAGAGAAGCGTAGGCCAGGTCAGAGTTTGCCATGATTGGCAAAAGCATAAAATGCATTGTGAATCTGCAATGATGAAACGCATTGTTATAACAGTACCATCAAGAACAATTGATGAGCACAGTACAATCAACATATAAGATATGTGGATGGCTTGTAAAGTAGGAGGAAGAGCCGCCCATGTTCTGGCGCAGAAAGTCCCCACTTTATGCAGAAAGAAAAGCAAGCACTAGCTATATTTGCAGCTTGAAGGATTTTCAAATTCTGGTATGGGTTCCAAGTGGTATTTTATTCGAGAATCCTAGGTCGTGAATCTCGTGATGATGGATGTGGTGGGATCCATGGATGGAAATGGAATCGAATGATAGAGTAACCATGTATGTGTCAAAGGTTGATTCAATGATTTAAGATTTCATTGAATTTTTAACGACAATTCATAACAAAAAATCTTATATTCGAATCTTTATTAAGTTAAATTTTTTTATCAGTGCCAAACATAAAGCAAGAACGATGACTAATGTTGTTGTTATCTGAAACAATGGTGACGAATCGTTGACGTTTTCTCTTCGGGTTCTCTAACACGTGTTGCCGAGAGCTTCTGTAAAAAATAAGATCAGAGGAACATAGGGGTTGTTTCCTGCATTTGCATTCCGATACTTAAATCAGACAGGAAGTTTGCCAGAGTTTTAATATGAAGTTCTCAGATCTGGTTTATGAATAATACATGACTCCTATTTATAGGGGTTTCTCTCTGTCACTAATTACGCATATATCATTTTCATTAAGTGTCAGATTTTCTCATACCTATACTCGTTTTCTTCGTGTGCCACGTGACGCATTTTTTTTATTTTTAATATCATGCACAACAAATGTCATATCCAATATCGTATGAAAACATCTTATGAATTATACACAAATATATATATATATATATATTATTTATATATATGCACATGCCTCTCTTACAAGTATTTGGACCGGAATTTTAGATTTATATAAATGTTACAATTTAAGTATGGATGATAATGGGTACTCTAAAAATAGGTACCAAGTCAGAATTATCAATTTCGCTTAAATAAGATTGAAGTATTTATAATCAAATTCGGATAAGGTTTAAGTAGTAAAGCTATTACCTATTACAGGTTTGAATAGTGATATTAAGGTATCCACTATTTGAATTCGATTACAAATAATATTTTTAATATAATATTTATATCTTTATTTATAAATTATTTATTATTAATGTAATATTTAATTAAATTAATTCATTAAATATTCTAATTATGATTTTTAAGATTAATTTCTTTTTATGAATTAAATTAAAATTATTAATTTATTTTTTTAATAATTTGTTCAAAAATTAATTTTAAATATAAATTTTAAGTCTAACTTTGACTTAATATACAGATATTTAATGAATTTGAATAATTAATAAATATCTTTTATAAAGTTCGAATATACAAATTAAAATAATTGAATTCAAATATTAAGAAAATAACTAAATTCAAGCACAAATATATCAAAATTAATGAAAACCCTCCCTAACTTTAATAGTGGAGACGTAATCATCCAAGCAAATCACCTTATTCTTTGCTTTAAGTTGTGGCTTAAGTGCCTTTTGGACCTAATTAAAAATTAAAAGTTGAGCTTGATTTATCGTATGCATCCCATGGTGATGTTGCCAATGCTCAAAGTCACCTTATTGTATGCATCCCATGGCGATGTTAATTAGCATAAACAATGGAATACATTAAGACTTAAATTCGAAATTATTTACTCGAAAATAATGGTTTGAAGAGAAAAATTAAGTACTCATCTCATAATAAATAGAATTTAGATCTAAATATTATTTATATCGAAATAAAATAATTTATTAATTAATAATTAAGATTTAACATAACAATCATTATCTCTTCTTAAGAAGAATCATTTACGTCTAAAATCATTTTTTTTACCTCTTTGAAGAAAAAAATTATCAATTGAATGGAAACTTTGTTGGCTATGGGTTGTTTTTTAAACATAAGAAAAAGTTTAGGGAATAAGCCATCGGTTGTCATTGTTGAATGCAAATTGTCTATGTTTTGAGAAGTGTTTATTATGTCAAAGTTGGACTCAACCACACGTTTTGAAAAAAAAAAAAAAAAAACAATTTTTTTCTTGAGAAGAGAAGAATATTGGGGCTTCATTTATAAATATACTTTTGGAGAAGTCTTTTATGAGGCTTCAAATTTACAGAAATTAAAGCAAAAAAAAAAAGGAAACAAATTGAAAAATTCACAACATTTTTCTTTTCAATTGAAATCCAAAATTTGGTAGAATGTTGCTATCAAAATCTGATGGTTAACACTACTCTCCAGGCTCCACCTCTTGAGCAGTGCCAATAATGCAAAGGTTAATATATATATATATATATATATATATATATATATATATATATATATATATATTTGATTGAGTGGGAAGAAATTTATAATAGATTCAAGCATATTTATTTATATGAAATTTATCAGATTTATGAAAAATTACATTTTCACATCCTTCAATGAATACAAACTCGATAAAATCAAAAATGAATAAATTCTTTTTTTATTCTGCAATTTTTTTAATTGAATTAATTAAATGAAACCTGCTTCATATTCCAATAAAAAAAAAAAAAAGAAGAAGAAATATTAAAGAGAATATGTTGGAAATCAAAAGTTGAGAAATGTTATACACATTCACACAAATGGATAACTGAATTAATTTACAACATTAAGAACATATATATATATATATATATATATCACAAGTCAAGAAGTATGTATATATTATCTTTAAATTCAGAAACTTTCTCACATAATTAAAAATCAACCAATTTTCACAATTTAACATAAGATTTTGCATTGAAAATGAAAAAAAAAAAATTCCATTCAAGCCTGCTTCCAAGCATATAACAACAAAGAAAATCCTCCATTGCTCCCATATGACCTAGTAGATGAAGAGCATGAGCTTCTTCCACCGTCACTGCTCTCCTCCGCCCATTGCAGCACACTTGAGCATGACGGAGACGGTGACAAAGCTGTCGACGGCATCGGTGCCGACCCTGCTATCGATGACAAACTCTTCCTCATCAACCTCTTTTCCGGCCCTATCATTTCCGGCCACACACCGCCATCGCCAACTTGGAAAATAAACACACCATGACCATTGTTATTACTATTGGTCTCACCGTTGAACCAATTGAACACATCCCAAAAGAATTCTACTTCAACTCCATTAAAGTAAATTCTCTCATTCCCTCTGAATTTCCATGCCAATCGTTTTATAACAAGGCTTGTTTCGCCATCAACTTTTACCTTGAGAACACCACCATTACATTCTATGCCAATTTCATGTTTGGACCCCAAGAACTTGGCTCTCGAAATGTAACTTTTGCGGCCAAACACATGTTCTCTCCTGGACAAGAGTGTTGGCTCGGGGAGCACCTGGCGAGCCAAGACCAACCCAGAACGCCTAGTCAGTTCATCCTGAAGATCCCCAAGGAAGAATTCTAGCCTGGCATTGTATGAGATGGCAATGTAGAAGCTAGACTCCGGCTCAGCTGAATTCTCAACAAAGTCAGCCCTGGTGAAGTCCCAGTATAGCTTGATTCTCTGGTAACGATGGTGGGTTAAGTAGATAGATTTGGAGCCTGGCCGGTTTCTGAAGAATGAGAAGGTCGATGGGTAGAGGGAAATCGTGATGGAAAATGAATCAGCAGCATAGATTGTTAAGGAATGGGAGAAGAGGGTTTTTGACCATGTAAGTGTGAGATAAACAGGTGAGTTGCATAGTTGAGTTTGGTAAACGCAGGTTATGAGATTTTGAGGCACTTGGGAGCTGTTTGACAGTGTGTTGGGGTGGCTGAAGCATACTGGAATCATGGTTTTTGTTCTTTATCAAACCATCCAAAACAGAATAAAGAGATAAGAAGAGGTGATTGTGATGAGATGGGAATGAATACCAAGCTTACTAAGCTAATGGGTAATCAAGCCTCTGAAGTTTTGAGTAGTCTTTGGGAGCAAAGTTAAAGCTTTTGAAGAGAACATGAGGTTGGGAGTGAGCGTGGATAGGACTTTGTCGTATATTATTTTTATCTAACTTTTAACTTCTACCACATTTATGTATTTATTTATATTATTTTGAGTCGTATTATTATATTTTTTATTACAAAAAATTTAAAAATAAAAAAAATTATCTCATTTTCAAGATTAAAACAAATCATTGAATTATTATTGAGATTTAAAAATTCATCAAATTTTTACCTGTAAATTTTACAAAAAATTTTAAAGATTTGAATTTAAATATTTTATATTTAATATTCAAATTTTAATTATTTGTACCAACTTCCGTCGATATCATGTCAATTATGTGATGTGTAAGATTAGTGGGTCTCATTGAGGTGAGGGAAGAAGCTTTTGAGTGTTTGAATGGTTTAAACATAAAAGGGCTTCCATCAGCTAGCACAATCATATGGAGCAGTTGCTAAGCTACCTTACAGTTCATATTGCTCTCCTTGATTTGCGCCTGAGACCGGGCTATCTCTTTATCAAACTCTCTTATTAGCTGGTTTGCACTGATTACTATTTCTTCTCTCTCGGTCAGTCACAAATTTGAGGCTGACTTTGAACCTTTTTTCCCTTACTTTAAAAGGTTTAAGGCTTTTTTATTATACTTTTCTTCATTTTCTTGCCATCTCAAAGTGGGGGAAGAGGTCCATGAAGAGATGATGGAGCCTTGGGAAAAGGAGGGAGAGAAAGAGAGCCTCAACTCTCAACCACTTCCACAAGGATTTGGTAATTTAGGGCTAAAAATATACGAAAAAGATATTAAAAAATTAAAAAAATAATTATATTAGATGTATTAATATAAATTTTAATAAGATAATTTTTATATTTTATCGGATACAAATTCAATTTAAAAAATACGAATGCAAAATATATCCATAAATTTTCGACACTAAATTTGATCCATGCTTTAAGTCATTGAAGTTTCGGTTTGAACATTGAAGTATTTGAAATCTTGGGGAGTGTTCACTGTTGGATAAGCAATGGTGGGAATCATTGAATCATGACAAAACATGGTAGCATGGAAGAACAAGTTCTTAGAGTTTAATAAAATAAGTTCAACATGTCTACTTGAATGAAGTCATGTTTTCAATTCTTTTCATTTTTCTTCATTTTTCACTATTATAAGTTAAAGAAAATTATCTATCTAATTAGCTATAGACAAGTGTGGTTGACTAACTAATAAAAACCAAAACTCTCTAAGTAGTTTGATTGATAACATTAAAGTAAGTACCAAACATGTGTTTGAGTTAATGAGCAAAACTCATTTACTTAGAAGCATTATTTTCTTCAATATATATATAACATTATTTTACATCAATATATGTTTTTTCCATCAACTTATGTCACATCATAACATTATCAAAAATAATAATTATTTATTATACATCACAAGTGATAAATAACTAATAAATATTTATTTTCATAAATTTATAATAATTATTTTTAAAAAAATATAGCTACATAAATATGCTTTGAATAAAAAATTAAGTACAATAAGTAAATTTGAACAAAAAAATATAAATCAGTTGAATTTTCATATTGAACTTGGATTTTACTATTTGAGAATGAAGCTTGACCCAACTCGAAATAATTATTATTAAATTTTTCTATAAACATTTACTAAGTATATAAAACACGATTAATAAATATGATTATATATTTAATATAAAAATTAACATGTTAAGTTTGACAAAATAAATTAAACTTTAAAGGAAATAGAATAATAAAAACAAAAAATTAAAATGTAAAGCATAATAATAATAATAATAATAATAATAATAATATCAGATCGGATTGGATCAAACTTAAACTTGTATAATAAAATTAAAATAAGCTTGAATTAAAAATTAAGTTCAGATAAAAAATCAGATTTAAATTTATATATAATTTGTTAATATATTTCTTAACCTTACTCACGAATCCGATTCAACTTGGATCTATAAATACAGCTAATATGAAACAACCGTTTTATATAATATTTTGTTTTATTATAACGTAACAAGCGGCTATTATCATTAGGAAACTATAGAACTGAAGCTTTTGTATTTTTATTTTTTTTATTTTTTTACATTTTCAATTAGCAGATGATCATTATATTCTTTTCGATGTCGTTTTTCTAACCTTTTGGGCCATCATACTCTAATGACTTTTTCTTTTACATAACTCATGCTCTCTGTCCAAAGCTTTAGCTGGATTTTATTTTTTTATTCTTGAAAATGACCCATGGACATTATCTTAGGGTAGTATTATTTTGCTTTTTCAATTAAAAAAATAAAAGATTTTCTACAGTAAAAAGAACCCACTTATATGGTTTATTTCTTTTACCACTTCAATCATGCGAGGCAGAATTAGAGCAGTAAAATATAGCAGGTTGGCAATATTAGATGATAGAGTCAACACAATGTTATAATATAAATATATATATATATATATATATATATATATATATATATATATATATATATATACACACGAATTTAAAATATATTAAAATTTGAAAAAAATTATTTATAAATATAATAAAAATTAAAAAAAATATTTTATATTTTATGTATTAATATAAATTTTGATACGAAAAGTTTTGTGTTTTATATGATTTGACCGAACATGAAAGCAAAATATTTATGCAAATTATCAAATATAATAGCTATGAATGCGATGGCAATTAAGTCCATCTATTCTTGGTAGCTAAGCAATGATCTCTTACACATGACAAAGGTCTTTTTTCCACATTGTTGGAGAAAAATAAACATTTTTTTCTCGTATTGAAGTGAATCTGGATTTGGTGAATGCACTTTCTCTCATCCTTAGTTGTTGCTTGAACTGCTGGTTGTTCTGCATTTGTCTAGCAAATCCCATTTTTCTAGCCAAGTATTGAACAAACCCACAACCAAAAAGAACTTGGCTCAACAAAAAATTCATGATTTTCTTAATTTCTGATGCAAAATTGGAGTTTGGTTATGCACAAAAACCCAAAATAATTAACTAAAGAGGGTAGCTTCACATTCATATATTGACAATTAAGATGCACAAAAATCCAAAATAAATAACTATATGCCTTCTCATGATAGGGACAAAGTAAAGACTCTGGGCTCAAATCATACTTCATTTGCTGTAAGAAATTTCAACTTTCATCGTTTGGATTGGTTCCAACATACCATAAAATGGAGCAAAATCAATCCACTAAGATTAATAAAAAAAATATCATTAAAAATATATATTTTTTTAGTAAAATAATAAAAAAATTAAAATTAAAGGTAAAATGGTAAAATATTTTTTTTATTGATTTATTCTATATATCAATCGCGTATTGACTCAACGGTGTCAATGGGTGAGCAAATGAGCTATTAGTTATTAAGAAGTACTTGACATATTATGAGTATTGATTCAAATGATCACTTTTAAGATGAAAAAATTTTATAAATTTAAAATTCAAATTTTAACACTACATTCTCTCTTTTTGAAAAATCCACATTTAAAAAAAAAATTGAAATCATGGTTTACGTATCATTCCTATCATGTATTTATCTTATCCTCCTCTTTACTTCTTTATAGATTTGTTTCAATAGAAGTAATTCTATTTTTTTTTCATAAACTTAATTTTTATATTTTCAAGATTCAAACTCAAATAATATAATATAAAACTTCTCTTTACTTATATATAGATTTTTTTCTATAGAGATAATTCTATTTTTTTCATAAGCCTAACTCTAATATTTTTAAGATTCAAGTTTCAAATTTTACAAATTAAACTTCTTTTCCTTAACATGTTCTTACTTAATTGTGAGAAAATAAAAATATATAACAGTGAATCATAATCCACTTACGATTATAATTCCTAAAACATACTATTTTGTAACAAAATTTTCACAATATTCCTTCATCATGTTCGAGCAAGTTCATGCTTAACAGCCATCATGAGCAAGCTATCTTGATCAAGAGCGACGATAACCGGCAAATTGCCAATCCCACGAGCCATGGCGAGCATAATCTCCCTCATTAGCGATGTGAACTCGTTGTAATCAATTTTCCCATTGTGATCCTCATCAAACCTCTCAAAAACTTTACTATAAAACTTATCAACATCTTCTTCAAGCTCCATGGTGAAAATCCTACCGAGGCCTTCTTCAAGTTCGTTGCGAGAAATCCCTCCGTCACCATTAGAATCAAGCAATTTGAAGTATTTTGCAACACAACTTCTGAATGCTTCCTTTGCTTCCACAAACCCCGTCACTGTTTTGCTATCAAGAACAGCTACACTCATATTATATGTATGCAAAAAAAAAAGGTTAAGGATGAACAATGTATATCTCTTTTTCCTGTTTTTCTTTTTTGGGGTTTGATTTTTGTTTGAGTTATGTTGATTTAGATTAGTTTTATAGCCAGTTTTGTCACTAAATCTGGAGTTTTCCATGGTTGATTGGGCTTTAATAGAGGTTTCCTTCTAGTTTAGAATGTGACATATGGCACCTCTCATGCCCAAATACTCTTCTTTGGCACTTGACCAAGTTTCCTGTGCAATAATGTGTAATTACTCGATATGGTAATTTGTGAATCCCATAAAATTTAAATTTTAAATTTATTATAAATTATCTTTAAATGATGGGTTATAATAAAATGGATTTGGGTTATATTAAGTATTTATGGCTATAAAATAAAATGAATTTTTTTTTTTTTTTTGCTAATTCTTTGTAGTTATTTTATTTTTTATTTGACACTTTTATCATGGATTGATGTTGATCACCTTGAGGCTTGAGCAATTCTCAGAGTTTGGGCTATTGTAAACATTGGGCTTCATTTCTCCCTTGAATTCCTTTTATGGGCCAAGCCTTTCTTCCTCAATTCAGAAATATCATTTCTTTTTCTTGAATTCCTATGCATTTTTCATGTTTTTTTGTTCAAAAAACAGATTCGATTTTTTTTAATATTTTTATACATTTTTATTTCTTAAAACAAAAAATTTCACCACTGTTTATACTAATTATTAATTTGTATTGATGTCTTTTTTTTGAAAAATAGATCTAATATTTACTTTTTAATGTTTTGCAACATGTAGCATGTGTGCTCTCAACACTAAATAAATGGGTAAACTTCACGTAAGTTTTTTAATTTTAATTTAAAATTAATTTATTAATTTAAAATTTAAACATTTTAACCTAAAATTATCATTTTGATAATAAAAAATTTGTTCTACATTGTTAAAATTATCAATTTGACATTTTAAATTCATTAATTAATAATCAATTAATGTTGTTTGCCTTACATCATGGATACTTATCCTCATAACTTTAGTTATTATTAACATAAGAAAATGTTGTCCTAAAGCAAGCAACCAAGATATATATAAATTCCACATTTTATTTGCATTTAATTTTTTAATATTCTCTATTCACGACTAATATATTAAATAATAATTCATATATGTTTTATTACTTGAAGGGTTGGGTTTCAATTATGATTCCCATTAAAAAAAATCTCAAATCTTATCAGAAATATGAAAAAATTAAAACAATTTTTCATAGTACAAGCATACAATACTAAGATGCATTAAATTTTTACTATGATCTATTTTACTTGTTGGTAAAAAAATCTTACTTGCTTGTAAAAAAAGGGGTCATGAAATATATTGGATTATTGATTAAGATAAATAATTAATAAATGTTACGATAAAAAAAATGTTCAAACTTTTCCTGAGATAAACTATTCTCAGAAGTAACATTTCATAGAATAATCAAAGACATATATAATCTCACGAAAAATAACCAAAAAGCTAATAAAATTTTGGGGAAAAGAAAAATTATGAAACGAATGTTACGTCGCATCTCATATTGAGTTTTAGGAGATTTTCTTATAATATGTAAGTAGCAATTTATATTTATATTTGTGAAGTATTTTTCCTCAACAAAATCGTGAGATTTTATATTAAAACGGATAATATATTACAAGTTTAACGTGAATATTTACAAATAGTATCAAAGCAAATATCAATTTAAGTTTAAAAACAAAGTGTTATAATGTAAGAGTTACATTTAAAATTCTGCAAGAGTTAAGTGCGACATGATGAAATAACCTTTAAAATTTTAATGTCGAGTGTGATTTTAATTTTATTTTGTATTAAATTTGACAAAATCGCTAAGCTTTAATAGGGGAATTTATAAAGCTCAAATCCAATATTGGGATATTATGAATTTTTTTTTATGATATATAATTAGAAATTTAAATTCATATTTGTAAAAAATGAGACAAATCAATAAAATATATGAGACTAAACAATCGATACCTAGTTGATTGGGCATAAATCTCCCCAGCCAAGCAAAAGATATAAATCTTTGGGTTGAAATTGGCTGGTTTCACATCACTATCAAGACACCAATTGCCCTAAGTTGATTTAAGGGATGCCCTACCAAACAACCCCTTTCACCAAAGCTGTCGAAGATATGTTTTAGGCAATTCAGTAAGGACCAGACCAGACAATTTTCAGCATTGAGATCATTGGCTTACTCTTGTGCTTGGATTTGCATATGAATTGAGATCTCCATTATCACGGCATCGTGTCCTAACCCCCACACCAGACACCTGACCTGCTAATTTTTGGGTTCAATTTGTTGGCCTTTAAGGACATTTGAACAAGATATTATAAAATTATTAATCATATATAATCAACTAAACCTAAGTGAATATATATTTTTTTTTCTATCTTTTGGGGTTTAAAATTGTTGTTGCTAAATAGAATGATAATGTGTTGTTGACGTCTTCACTTCGATTTTCGTGTCACGTGCTACCAAAGATTTTACAAGAAAGAGAATGATCAGAGTGACGTAGGGGTTCTTCTTTACGTAAGCCCTCCAATGCTTAAGTCAAAAGAGAATTTAGTAGAGTTTCTATAAGTAAATAGAGATTTAGGTCATACGTGAACCCTATTTATAGATATTTATTATGTCTGTAATTAAATATTTAATAGATAGAAATGTCTCTCCAATTTATTTTATTCGTGTTACACATAACGCATTTTTAATTTTTAATTTTTTTTTATCACGTACAACAAAAATCAATTGTAAATCATCTTTTAAGTACATCTTCTATTAATAATTCATTAACTAAAATAAAAGAAAATTAAATAAAAAAATTGAATGAATGAAAGGAAAAGGAAAATGAAAGGAAAATAGGTTATGATATTAATATTCGTGGCAAAATTTTCGAAATTTTACTAGAAGGACTTTGCCATATTGCTTGGAAGACTGGACTGAAAGCTCCCCTAAACGATTCATGTGCAATTTCACGTCACCCATGAGATTGTCCTTTTATTTCTTCTTCATTGCCAATTTACTAAAATGTACTTCAATTTCTTATTTAATCATTAAATTATTTAATTTGATAATTAGCTTAATCCGATATCACTATTTTATATTAGTTTTAGTATTTTTTTTCTTTTAACAAGTTACTAGGATATATCATATATATGTGTGCATAAAAATTTTCAATATTTCTGATAAATAAGAATTTAATATCACTCAAATTCTCGAAACAAGTATTAATATGTTTTTGCTCTTGTAATTTTAGGGTTCGAATCTTATAATTATGTTAAATTGGTCGCATGGTAGGTCATTTTATCTCCTATATGTGATAAAATCATGTTAAAATGTGTTATTTTATATTTGTTAAGTCTTGAATTTTCTATAATTTTATATTATAATTGAGTCTCTTCAATTATTGTCAATTAATTTTAAATCATATACTTAATATGATAACAATGTCGATTATGTTTCGTTTTATTATTTCTACTTATGCCCTTTATAATTTTGTCACATGATAAGTCACTTTATTTAGTCTGCACGAAATGAATACAAGTTAAATGATGTTATTTCATATTTATTAAATTTTAAATTTTTTATAATTTTATATTCAAATTGAATATCTTAATTTATTATAATTGATTTTAAATTGAATGATGGTCTAATTATTTAACAATATTAATGACATGTATCCCAAAATTCAAAGACTACCTAGTGAGGTCCTATCTGTTAATTAATTAAGCATTTAATTAAAAGTTGTCAATCAAACACCCTAAAATTCTTGAGTTAGGAAAGTCCAATTTCTAGTTTGTATGCTACCAATAAAGTCTAAATTTCTTTTTGTTTGTCAAAAGAGAAAAGAAAAAAAAAAATAGCGTTTTCTATACGGAAAATTATTAGACCAATGCTTTTTAGGAGGGGAGAGCTTGCATAATATTCTTCCCTAAGAGTTATAGGTCCATTTGATTCGGTCGGAGCTTTTATAAAATGCGTGTTTAAGTAAATTTTTTTTAATAATATTGTTAAAAAAATTAAATTAATATTTGACAAATTTAATATAAAAATATCTAGGATGTTGAAAACTATTTAATATAATTTTTTATATATTTTTAAAAAAAGGTAAAAATAAAATAATAAATTTTATTAAATTAAATCACAAGTTTTTAAGTGAAACAAATAAATAAAATAAAAATACTTTGCTAATTAAAATAAAAAATTAAATAAATATAAAAAATTGACAAATTAAATAAATGTAAAATAATATAATCCTCTTTATAATTTTGTGAATCGTTAAATAGTAAGTGAAGATGTGAAAATTTTACTAAATACATGTTATTAAAACTAATATTCTTGAAAATGTTTAATTTATAACTTCATCGAAAAGCTAAAATTTGCTTTTTGCATAAGATAAAAATTTGGGTAAATTCTATTTAAATTCTTAAGATTTGACTCTATTCTAATTTTAGTCTATTAATATAAAAAAATGAACAATTCACCCTAAATCTTTCTATTTTATAGGACAAGTTAGTCCTTCCGTTAATTAATCGTTAAAAACTTAATTTTGAAACCATTTTACCCTTAAATCATTTGGAGTGTTTTAAATATTTAAATCAATCAATAATGAATAAGAAAATATTAAGAACTACTAAATTTTAAAAAATTAATTTCTTTTCTTAATTTATTATTTACTTATTATTGTTTTCGAATAAATTTTTTATGAATGAAAGGAATACATTAATTAAAAAATAGCTGATAGAGAAGGGGACATTTAATGATTATTTTTGGTATAAAAAAGTTTTTTATTTGAAAAAGAGAAAATTTCAAATGATAAGATTCTAATCCCAAATCGATAAAATTCATATATTAAAAGTGAAGGTTTGATTATTATTTTTTAATTATTAGAAGTGGAATTGGAGTTATTTGAATTCGAATTTAAATTTTATAATATATCATAAGTCTTTATAATCTATTCGATTAAAAAGATGTTGAAAAAAACATAATTATTTGAATAAATATTTAAAATCTTTTTGGTGTTTTACTTGCTTATAAAAAAAAAAAAAGATAAATCTTTCATTACTAAACTATAATATAAAATCAACTTATTTTTAAAAAACGACAAATCTTTCATTTAGCAAACTATATTATAAAATCAGGTGATAACTGATAAATAATTGGTCTTGCTTATCCTTTATTAATTATCATTTATGTGTTGGATTAAGTCTTGATCCGTTAGCTATGATTTTTCAAACCCAAAAAAATACATTGGTTAGGCTGATTTAAGGTATGGCATGCAATAATTAAATTGTTTAAAATAAAAGAAAAAGAAAAGAATCATACTATTTTTTGCAATATTATTTTAACAAAATTTAGACCAAATCTATATTATTTGTCGAATTATCATTAAATTAGGAAAGGGAATCAGCTAAACAAGCTTCGGCAGACTTTAACCTTCCTTGATACCTAAAAAATTGATAGCCACTTATATTTCTCAAAAATGGAAAAGAATTACCTAACCTTTGTTTTTTTCTTAATAAAATTTATAAAATAAAAAAGTCGAGTTAAGAGTTTAATTCAAATGATTCATCTAATTATACAGAATTTTAGATTACTTATAGGGCAAGAGCTCGTTTGCTCGAATCTCCATACAATATTTATCAATCCAATAATATATATATATATAGCAAAATCAAAAACTATATGATAATATGATTAGTACTTTTTTATAGTTCAACAAACTTCATTCTAATGAAAAATGATTGGCTAATTATAAGTAAATTAATCTTCACCTACTACTAATAAAATTTAAAATCATTAAAAAAAAAAACTTGAAATTGTCACAATTGTCATTTTTCTTCTTCTTTCTTTTTTTTTTTTCTTTAAAAAAACAATTACATCAATAATCTTAACCTATCCAACCTTTTTCAACTCACTAATTTAACTCAACAATTCTTCTTTACACTTACAATGTTATCATATTAGTATTCAACATTCTCTAATGAGGTAACATGGTAAATTGTTATTGGCCAAGAGTCATTTTGACATAAATTTGATTAAGAAATTTTGGGGCTAAAAGAAAAGGTCTTTGCAATAATTTCTATGATGCAATTGCATTTATTATGCTAAATTGAAGATTAGCAGGCTAATTAGGCCAAGCCAGCTATCCCCTCTAAGTAGATTTTGGCAAATCATACATAAAATCAGTATTTATGTCATTATAAATCGTGTTTATTTCGTATTAAACATAAATTTTTATGTTAAAATTTTTATTGATTTGTCAAATATAAAATTTATTTTTTTAATTTTTGTTATATTAATATAAAAAATTTACCAACCTTTAACTTTTGTCCCCTACATATATTTTATTCGTGTAATTTTTATATCATATAATTATATCATATTTAAAATTATCAAATTTACCTTTGAATCGCACACAACAAATTAAGTTATATGTTAACCATTCCCCCCAAATTCCCCACACAAAATCATCTCTTGAAGACCTTTTTCTTGTCTGCTCATAGTTGGTGCCATATCACATCTCATGAATTCTTGTTTAGTAGAAAATGAAAAATCAAATCCCCTTCGTATTGAAATTTCTTTTATTGAATTACCCTAGTATATAGACAAATATAAACCTATCTATCAATGAAAAATATATTTGAGCTAAATCTTGCATATTTGTATTATTATTATTATTATTATTTTAGTTGAACGCAAGATTTGAATATATTCTTTGAATATATAGTTATACATCAATTATTAAATCAAATAATCAAAAACATTTATACATTATTTTTAAGTATGACATTCGAATTCATATTCAAAATGTATATCATGCCATTTTTAAATTTAACTAGATGAATATATATATATATATATATATATATATATATATATATACTTAGATGAACATGTGCATTAGTGTAAAGAGTTAAATTTGAAGTTCTTTTTTCTTCAAAATTGTATAGAGATTAAAATAAAAAAAAAATATTGACTATACGATAAATCGGATAGAAAAAAATATATATTTGATGTAGTTGTAAAAATTACTTATTTTTTATTTGAAATTTATGAATTTAAACGAAAATAATTTATATAAAAAATGATTTACACATAATTTACTATAAGAAAACCTTATGCAGTGACTGATTTTTTTTTTTTAATGATAAATGTTGGTAGAGGAGAGAAAAAAATCCCAGAAAAGGAAAAAGGAAGTGGTTGCTAGTTGGGTAAAGGTTAGGCAGTTGGTTTGGTTTGGGTCCAGGGGCTATGGCGGACGTGGGGAAGACTTAGATCTTAGAGCTGTTGACATGAAATTATGATTTGTGATTGAATGATGTAACCATTGAAAAATTTTATTTGTATAATTTTAATTGTAAAAAATTTAAGGTTATTATCGAATATTTTATTAATGAAAATTTTAAATTTTATAAATAAAATTAAAACAATAATATGTATTTATTTAAAATATTAAAAAAATAAAATAAAATATGTCGTTATCTTAATTTTATTTATAAAATTTAAAAAATTTATTAATAATGTATTAAATAATTATCTAAAATATTATATTTAAATTTTTATAAATATATCAAAAATAAAAAATTATTATTTAATATATTCTCAATAAAAAATTTTAATTTTTCAAAAAAAATTAAGCCAATAACACAAAGGTTTTGTAAAGCTAGTGCTGACCATGTACGTCCAAATCTTAACATGTAAAAACCGGAGCATGATACAAGATTTGAGCCTTGAACTGAGGTGGGGTCGATGTTTCTCATGACTTACCTAAGTATTGTTTTTAACAAGTCTTATTTTTCCCGGTTTCTTACAGTGGAGGAGAGAAGCACCTCTCTCATGTTTGTCATGTTCCTTCATGGGGGTGGGTGGTTTTCTGTTTGTACCTCTCAAAATGTGGCAGTTTTTGCCTAAAATCTTGTCTTTTAACCCAAAGTCTCTCTCTTTCTTATTCTTTCATGTGAATACTTGATCATTTATCATCTCTCTCTTTCTCTCTCTGTCTCTCTGCAAGAAAAAGCTATGGAAAAGTAGTTATTTTTATATTTGTATGAGAAAAAAAACCATCTTTTCACCGTGTGTCAGAGAAAACAGCTTACAAGGAGAGAACTTATTATTATTATTATTATTATTTGGAGGATGAATGGTGTTTTACAGCTTGAACCAGATTGCTCTGAGTTTGTTGAAGTTGATCCAACTGGAAGATATGGCAGAGTATAAATTCTTTCTTCTTTGTCTTTCTTTGTTGAGTTTTGAGTTTAAGCTTTTGATTCTTTGGGCTTACTGTTTTCTTCTGTTTCTCTTGTTGCAGTACAATGAAATCCTTGGAAAAGGAGCTTCAAAGATAGTGTATGAATCAAAACTCCAATGTTTCTTCAGTTATTTGAATACCCAAATCTTATTTATTCATCATTTATGCTTGTAGGCATCAGTTTTACAGAATTTGAGCTTCATTGGATCTTTTCAATGGCTGATTTGTTTGTTGTTGGGTTGTTTGATTGGAGCAGTTATAGAGCATTTGATGAGTATGAAGGAATTGAAGTTGCTTGGAATCAAGTCAAACTCTATGATTTTCTGCAAGGCCCTGACGATCTTGAAAGACTTTACTGTGAGATTCATCTCCTTAAGACATTGAAGCACAAGAACATTATGAAGTTCTATACTTCTTGGGTTGATGCTGCCAATAGGAACATTAACTTTGTCACTGAAATGTTCACCTCTGGAACTTTAAGACAGTAAGAAAACTATTAAAATCTTGTTTTGATGTTAAATTTGCTTCTTTTGGAGTTGTTCAGAATCTTCATATATTTGATTTCTGTATTGGTTCCATGATTGTTGAGCTATGGTAGGTATGGGCTAAAGCACAAGAGAGTCAACATTAGAGCAGTGAAGCAGTGGTGTAGGCAGATCTTGAGTGGACTTCTGTATCTCCATAGCCATGAACCTGCAGTGATTCATAGAGATTTAAAGTGTGACAATATTTTTGTTAATGGCAACCAAGGAGAAGTGAAGATCGGGGATCTTGGTCTGGCTGCAATCCTCCGGAAATCTCATGCTGCTCATTGTGTTGGTATGTTTAAATTGAGTACTTGATTGATTTTCATGATAACTTGAACTGGACTTTGGTTGAGACATAGAAATGCTTTCAGAATGAAACAATATACCATCTAGTTTGAGTAATATTAAACTTTTTTGGGTGATTGGTGGGTGATTTGATAAATTAGATTTCATCTTTCCTTTTTGGTTTTTCTTTTCTCCAGGAACACCCGAGTTTATGGCTCCGGAGGTGTATGAAGAAGCCTACAATGAATTAGTTGACATTTATTCATTTGGAATGTGCATCTTAGAAATGGTTACTTTTGAATATCCATATAGTGAATGCTCTCATCCTGCTCAAATCTATAAGAAAGTTATCTCCGTAAGAACTTTCACTCTCCTTTATTTGACTTGCTTTTTTGCTTTGTTTTATTCACTGAAATGCCAACATTTCCATTAACATGCTTTATTCCTTTAGGGTAGAAAACCAGATGCTTTGTATAAAGTGAAAGATCCGGAAGTTCGACAATTTGTTGAGAAATGTTTGGCAACTGTGTCTTTGAGGCTCTCTGCAAGGGAGTTGTTAAATGATCATTTTCTTCATATTGATGATTGTGAATCCGATTTGAGACCACTAGAGTACGGGAGAGAACTTGATGAAATGGATCCTCTCATTAGGCTACCGTATCTAGAACTTCATCACAGTAGTTATTCTCATGGTAATGGATATGGTTACGAGAATGGATGGGGGTATCATCCTGCAGCAATTGAATGCAGTGGCATTGAGCTTTTTGAATATCAGGAGGATGAACATGCTGCAAATCTTGACATAAGCATCAAGGGGAAGAGAGATGATGGTGGCATCTTTCTGAGACTCCGGATTGCGGATAAAGAAGGTTATGAACTTTTTGCAACTTACCTTTCTTTATACAAATTTTCAACTTTTTCTTCGTGGAAATCTGATTAGTACTTCCTCTTTCTGTCAACTTGCAGGTCGTATAAGAAATATATATTTCCCATTCGACATTGAAACTGATACAGCATTGAGCGTTGCTACTGAAATGGTTGCAGAGTTGGATATCACTGACCAAGATGAGACTAAAATAGCAGATATGATCGATGGGGAAATCGCCTCCTTAGTACCTGACTGGAGGCCAGGGCCAGGAATTGAGGAAACACCCCGCGTTGCAAGTCAAAACTTTTGTCGCAATTGCGCTTCCAATCGTACATCTACTGGTTCCCTCTTGGATTTCTTGACACTTAATGCTGGTGTCAATGACTTGCAATTTCTTCAATGCTGTCGAAATGGATGTGCTTCGATGCATGGCCGGTTTGAGGAGATTACTTTTCAGGTTGAGGAATCTGAGCATTATGTGATGGATGGTGCACCAAATGAGTCAAGCCAATCCGGTAATTTGCATTGCCAGGACGAGAAAGAAGCTGGAGCAGGAAATAAAATTACTTCTAGTGCAAGAAACTCAATCCAGTGTTTGAAAAGTTCTCGTGCTTTCTCCAGAGTTCATTCATTATACTGTGATCTCTCTGACAATTGCGAGAACGAAGTTCAGCAGCAACTGAGATGGCTTAAGGCAAAGTACCAGGTGGAATTAAGAGAACTTAGAGATCAATTAGGACTTGTATCATACTCTTCAACTTGTAGTAACAGAGACAAGAAATGAACTGATGAGGTTTTGTTTTTGTCATTACTAACTTCTAATCTTCTGTAAATGACAAGCGTTTTAACTCCGATTTCCATGAGTAAAAGAACAAGAGCTGCCCTAATTCGGATATCCGAGCAGCTTGGTATTGCGAGGCAATGGAGTCTCCAATAGCAGAGGACATGTTCACCTGCCTCCAGTTCATGCTGTTAATATATAATGTGTTAGGCTCTACATTCTTTTGAGCATTCTTTTGCATACTTATAGAGGCTATACAATATCGAATCCACCATTTTTGTCAAGCAAGGTCTATTTCACCATCAATGTGAACTTGGGAAAAGAGTGAATTTGAAGAAGATACAAAGTCATAATCATGATTTGGACAAACCAGAGTTTATAAACATCAGCATTTAGCTTTAAACTTTACCAGAACACAGTATCTAAAAGCCTAAAACACATTGGCATTGCCTGTTAGAACTGAGTGGACGAGTCACTTGGCATTGCCATATCTAGCTGTTCAGGTCAAACATATCCAACAAAAAGAAAAAGGAAAGAAAAAAGGGGAACTGGAAGCTGGCCTATGAGAGGATGTCAAAGAGCTTTTAGCTTTCATGCTTAAGGACCCCCTGTGTCAATTATGGGGGAGTTTTCAAAAGGGAAGTTACATGAATCTCTCCTCTTTCATGTATCACATAATCATTATTCTTTCTTCATATAATCGATTAATTGAAGTATGCAACGTTCACATTTATATATTTAACGATATTTTTTTCGTATTCGATATGAATTTCGTATTCGATATGAAATTAAAATATTTTGTTTACTTTTTTAAAACACGTAACGTGATACATACATATGGATCTGTTAGCATTCTAGGGTTGCCCACAGTGACCAAGATGTTCCAATGAAAGGAGTCTGCGCCACAAACTGAGCTCATTTAAGCTAACTTTGATGCCATATTTTCAGATAATTGAATCCAAAAACAAACAATCTTCCCTTCCAGATAGTAAAAATTACAGTACAACAACTACTTTGAGGGCTGAAATTTCAGTTTGCTTTGGTCAGAGTTTTCAAAGCACTACTGTGATTAAGCAATGAAAGGGAATTTCCTTCATGGCTCCCATGAAAATCACTAGTTAAAAAGGAGAAAAAAAATACAAGTAAATTTGGTAATATTAAGTATTATATAGGACGACATAATACGAAAAAAAAAGAACGAAAACAAGATATAAAAATATTATAAGTTATAATTTAGTGAAAATTTGTATAAATTTAATACAAATTTAAAAAAAATATTTTGTTTTTAGTGTTTATTTATGAATTTTAATACAAAATTGTTATTATTTACAACAAATAAATACGATTTGGCATAATACAAATGTAAATTATAAGCACAAATTTATCGGATCTGATTGCGAATGTTTAAATTTATTAAAAATTAGCTTCTTAAAAATTACATAGACGAATTGAATTAAATATCGAAATCATGAATTTGATAATTTTATGTGTAATATAAAGTTGACCATTCTAAAAAAAATTATTTTCGCTCATCATTTGAAGGGGAGAAGCATCCAAGAATATGCAAAGTCTTCAGAAAATCTAGGGTAATTGCCTGAATTGGACAATGGATTTTGAAAAAGAAATTATAACCAAATCCAAATAAATAAATATTATTAATTAGTATCACCAAAACGCGTGAAGGCTATGCCAAGATTTTTTACTAATTAAGTCAACGCTATGTAGCAAAACAAAAATGTTTTACTTTCTGCTTAATCTAATAATTTTAAATACAGTAGATAATATAATATAAATAAAAATATAAAAATGATACGAATTAAAAAATAATAAAATTATATATTAATATGGCTAAGGTTAGAAAATGTATTTTATATTTAATGTGTTAATATAAATTTTAACATAAAATGTGTATATTTCATATGATATAAACATAATTTTATATAACACAAATATAAATTTTATATACAAATTATCAGATATACTTTCATCCATCTTATAAACGAATAAAATGTTCAATAAACCGTTCATAAATATATTTAATTTTTGTTCATTTATTATTCTTAACAAACAATTATAAACAAAGATATGATTCGATTATTTATATTTACGAACAAATTCGTTTATATTTTGTTTGAAACTTATTCGTTTAATGATTCATTTAATACTCGTTTACTGTTCGATAATAATAAATTTTTAAATTACATATTTATTCATAATTTATTTTAATAAATAATTATTAAATTTACATATTCATGTGAAATTTTTTAATTTGACATCATATATATTAAAATAAATATAATTTATTTATATAAATTTTTTTACTTAGTATTTACGAACATATTTATTTAATATTTATAAATACGATTAATGAAGATAAACATAAAAATAAATCCAAACAATCTAAAAAATTAAATAAATAAATTTCAACATAATAATATTTATTTTCGATGGATTCATTTGCGGTGTCCATTCTCCTGTATAAAAAATAGTGAAGCACGTACCCCAAATAATATAGTAAAAGATAATCTGACTTTTCATAACTAAAATCCAAAATATATGAAGAAAAGAGAGAGATTTTATCAAAAGTTTGTATAATCTATCGATGATCATTGGAGTTGGCGATGACTTTTTGACGTAGAATTTTTCAAGTTGTAATGATTATATATATATATATATATATATATATATATATATAAATTCACCTTCGAAAGAAAATGATGGGACGTTGATGTTTAAATTTGGAGATGTATTTTGACTTTTAAAAAGTCGAACAAGAGGAAGAGAATGATTTCTTATAATAAGGAGAAAGTATTTTCGTACACGATTACGTTTCTTTGAAGTGTTTTTAAATTTCATAATAAATGATCCGATAATGACGTGATTATTATTTTTATGTTATATATTTTTAAAATGTTACTTGTGTAATTCGTTATAATGTATTAATAAAATCATTTAATTTTTATATATTTAGTCCAAGAAATTTAAAAAGAAAAAAATTAAAAAAATAAATTATGAATTTATAAGGGAATTTTCATATTCTTTTAAGATCATTTTAATGGGCTATGAATAAGAGATTAACTGTGTAAGTATGTTTATTTTTACAGAGAAAGAAAGAAATGATTGAGATATGAGAAATTTTTTTATTTTAATTTTATTTGACACGCAATTTTAATTTAAATATAAATATTTAAATTTTATATTTATTAAAAATCACCTTTTAAAAAAATTATTATATAAATGAATTAAATTAAATTTTGAATTCATGACGCAATGAATTTAAAATTATTATCCAAATCTCCTCGTATGTACTCTTTGACTTAAAAACACGAAAAATATTTCATTCATAAGGTTGAATGGATCATTCAAGAGGGAAATTGAGAATCCTGAAGCCTGGAATCATAAAGTATGTAACCAGAAATAAAGAAGCTCCAAAAGGTCTTTATCATTCTCCTAAAAAAAAAATCATGGCTAGAAAAATATTATAACATAGCATGGTCAATGACAACTAATACAGAAGATGATTGCTTCATCCTTACAAATCTTCACCATAAATCAGTCTTTCAAAAATGGCAACTCAAAACAGTTATAATCAAATATGACCAAAGAGCAAAGACCAGAGCAGGGAAATGTGAGGAACCCTTGATAAACTCAACCATGGATAAATGGAGCTAAGTTTTGAAGCACTAGAACAACTTGTCTAGGATCAGACTGAACCAAAGCTTAACAAAAACGGCCCCTAACAGAGTAGTTAATCAGCATATAAACCCTGATATTGAAACAGAAATCCGAGGAATTCTTCAATGATAAAAAAATAAATTTGACAAATGCACATGATATAGTAATGAATGTTAGGTATAAAGTTCAATTCTAGCGCAACTTCTAGTGTTTGTCATATTCAGAACCAGTCATAGCCTTCTTAACCAGACCAGAAAGAGGTTGTTAATGTTTCATAACCATCTTTCAAGATCACAAAACCAACCGAAAACGAGAAATATCCACCTTCTAGGTTATAATCTTTGTGAAAGCCACTTACCCGGCTAGCAATTCTGGTGTAAATCTCATTGCAAAGACTATTTAAACAAGGGCCTTCATGAAAAACAATGCAATCAATAGCGGGTGCGAAACAAGTGCTAGGACCTTCATATTGCCTAAAGGGTAAACAAAAGGCAAAAGCAGAGCTCCGAGGAGAAACATAATTTAGTGGTTAAAGTCTTGGAGTTGGACTAGAGAGAGAAAAAGAGAAAAAAAAATAATGCTTTCAAGCAAATATACACTCTCTCCCTTTATATTTTTACAAATGCAGTTCATTAGACCACATCAATCTTAGACAACCAGAACCTCCCTATTACCAATATACTTTTAGTATATACAAATGAACCCAAGGATCTAACAAGCAGTTCCAATTAATACCTCTCAGGAGAAGATACAAGGTAGATGGTTATGAAATTTTATAGAGGCCTCAAAAGAGGGTAGTCTTCAAGTAGTTGCCGCTCTGATAGTGTGTCATGTTCATTCTGAGGGGTCCATAAGACCTCAACCGCCTGAATGACAATCAAGAGATATCAGCATATGAGCAATCTTGACTAGTCATCGTTGAGGAATAAGCCAATTCTTACCAGTATCTTGCTTGTCGGGATGGAGGCAAGCTTTTGCAAGGCTTCCTTTAAGTCGCCACTTCCATTGATCGGGGGCAATTTATGCACTCCTTCAGCAGCCACCAAAATTGTTATCTGAAATTTCGGAAATTGGATATAAATTAAAGAAAGAATTATGGAAACCATTAACTTCAATTACCATCCTTATTCCATCTGAAACTTAAAATCGGAAACTCTTTTCGTAAATTTGTCATTTCATAGGTTCATAATCTAGATTCATGAAAATTGAACAACACAGTTTGAGGATTGTCAAAATGAATGCTGAGGAACCTTATCCCTTTTAAACTCAATTGACATTAATTACATTGCTAATGTAATAGTATTCATAAAGAAGCAATGTCTTTCTATCCTTCCACGCATATAAAACATAGTTTACACTCTACAGAATCCTCTAATGCTTACATGAAACAACTCATCAAGTGGATGAATGATACACATAATAAAGAATATTGTCCAGAGAATGATGTCTTCAACCCAATAAATTTGCAGTAGCTGTGACACGAGGAATGAGATCTTACCACTATGTACTCATTGCTAAATCCACTAGCTTTCTGACTACTTGTACTTTGCCTTTTAATATTGTTCACATTCACTAGAGTCTCCTCATCAAATTTACCCCGTTCCTCAATTGAGAGTTGATTGAAGCGTTCCTCCCCGCCATCTATGCTCTGTTTCACATCTACCTGCAGAATATACCATCATACACATTCATGCATTAGATGATCATGATGTCTAGTTAACAGAAGCTCATAAACTAGAATCACAAAGAAGAAAGTCAAAATTATCTCAGGGATGAAATTACCGTGAATTTTATATAACCAATAAATTCTCTATTTCTTTTTTTTTTTTAACTTAGTAAAGGAATATGCATGAGACACAATCAACGAATTAATTGATGTCATCACAACAAAAGGACTCCTCAAGTGATAGACTCGATTAAAGAATGCATGGAATGACAGTCTTCTGGATATCTCCCATTTTTTAAAATTAGAAAGAGTACTGAATGTCTACAGCCAAGATTTCTAATGCTAAAATCTTATCATTGTCCAAATCCTTAAACTAAAATACTTACACTCATGATAAGAGTCTCTATAACAAATAGTCACACCCCCCAACCCCCCCCCCCCCCCCCCCAAAAAAAAAAAAAAGGGGAACATCCTTGCCTTCTGTCCCAATTAATAAAGCACGCTGAAGTGTTTCTACCTATGACCTAGCAACTTACATAAGTTTCAGTGTATAGCAGCATATTATTTTTGAGAGCATTATATGCGTGAACAAAGAACCTTTATATCTACCACCAAGCATGTGACTATCCTAGAACATTTCGCCAAGTCTCAAAAGGTAGGAAAAGGCATAGCCAGATGCTGTGTTCATTGTGAATGACAAACAAAACATTTCAGAAAGGCTAACTTACAAATGAATAACCAGAGATGCAATAATCAGGATGGCGAAGCAAAGCTAGTGTTGTCTCTGCAAAAAGACAGAACGTATGTAAGAACTTCCTTGGTACACATAATCAGTCTGACAGACATTGGACTTGACTTGTTTAAAAAAATTAGCAGATCATACACTATTTGGCACAAGGCCACCTTATATATCTACAAGTACTTCTAAAGAAAAACAGAATGAAGAACAGTCACAGGCTCTCAGCTATATGCCCATTTCTAGCATGGGAAAAATCATTTAATCATACTTGTACATGCTATAGAGCATTTTCATAAAGTTAATTTCAGACAGTTGTTATTTTTCTAGAGCTGATTTCAGAATAACAAATAGCATAACTGTGCTATAGAGCTATAAGGTTTGTACAGTGCCTCTTAGGTTGTTATCTGTTCTTTATGACTAGGATTGATACAGGGAGATTAGCATCAAGATAAGGGAAGAGCATTTTCATCTATCATATCTTGTCATTTGTCATGTGCATAATTTGAAGAACATCCACCACTTAATCCAGTCTAAAAGACTCAAATGCTTAAACCATAGACTATCTTAGAAAGCTTTACCTGTCAATACAAAACTTAGACCCTCAGAGGTAGAAGTATCAGCAACTTTAGCGATACGATTTAGATCTCTTTGAAGAGATCGTCCCATACCCAGCAATCCAACCTAAAAATGGGAATGACAAAAACAATGGTGAGACTGCAAATCAAAAATGGCTTACAAATTAGTAATGGTAACCAGCACAAGTGGAATCCCATCTCACATTCTTATCTAGCTCATTTCACATTCTTATCTAGCTCATTTCACATAAAAGTTATTCTTACAAATTAAGTCTAAAAAGCAATTCATACTAACATTATATGAAACTAAAGACACCACTAAAATTCACATTTGAGCAACCCAACTCAATAAATTTCTCTTTCACATTCAAGCTATGCAGTTGTAAAATTAATACTCACGACTAAACGAGAGTTCATATATTAGTTCATTTAGCTTTATCCAATATTGAGATAAAGGCTTTGGATACGAAGATGATTCAAGCTACGTAGTTGATATCCCTAATTTTTTCATGTTAATCGATCCAGTATTTAAACATATATCTAAACGCAGTACTGCATATAATCATATAACCGTAATTATCGCACTTAGCAGAAGCACTTCACTATTTAAAGCAAAAGAAACAACTAAAAACTAAAAAATGAAATCCAGAATCTTACCTGAAGCTTCAGAACAGTGGTCCTTCCGCCGGCAGTCAGCACACTACTTTCGGACCTATCCGAAAGAAACCCCGAAACCAACACAAACGCAGCAAACCCAATCAAAATCAAGAAAAAACTCGATCCGGCACCAACTCCAACCCCAACAGCAGGCCCCATATAAAACCCACCACCACCACCAAATGGAGCAGGCGCATAATAAGGAACTGAGTACGAAGAAAAACTCGACCCTTGATTCCTAGGCACCGAATAACTCCTCGAAGATGAAGAACCGGAAGAAAAAGACCTTCCTCCCATCCTCCCACCTGACGCAGCCAATGCTGCGTTATTAGGATCATACATTAACAACAACCCCAATAAAACCGCGGCTATAGCTGGCTTTTTTAAAGCGTTCAAAGCTGTAGAAATTGCTCCAGCAATAATCTCAAATGGGCTCTTATCATCTGAGCTCGAACTCAAATGGTTGGAATTCAAACTCGAGCTCGTTAAACCCGTCCTCTTCTCACGCAAGAAGAAGCATTTGACATTAAACTTAGCAGAACCTTGGCCTCGAACTGTCAAGGTTGTGCTGAATTTAGATAAGCGAGGAGGGGAAGGAGGAGGAGGTAAATGAAGGGGAAAATATTGTTTTAACTTTAAAGGATTGGATTGGAGCAACGAAGAAGTAGTTGCAGCCATGGGAGATTGGGGTCTTCGGTTGGGAGTATTTTTGAGGAAATTAGGTGATGAGACTAAGGAATATTTTGGTTTAACGGAGGAGAAATGTGGGTGATGTTGAAATTGGAGGGAATTGTGGCCATGGAAACAGTGGAACTGTTTTGTTTTGTGAACCTTATTTTGGCACGTGAGGTGATCAGGCAGAGTCGCTCGTAACATGTATCAATGGCGGACAAGTCCAACACTCACAAGAAACAAATATATCATATAACATAAGTACAAAAAAATATCATATAACAATTTATGTGAACAAGCTAATTAAAAATGAAACAATTTTTCCAGATTTTATAATTTTATGTAAAATTTTTATCAAAAATTTAATCTCTATTATTTTTACATTTTATTATCGCTTTTGTGTAGTATTTTTGTTTAGTATTACCAGCTTAAAATTATCAAGAAAAAATCTCCACTCTAACAAATAAAATATTTTTATTTTTGTGTTTATTAATTTAATAAATATCCTTAAATTGTTATAAAATCTTTTTCAAAAAAGAAATATTTGAAAAAAAAAGAAAAAGTATAGATAAAAAAGGAAAAAGAGATGCATTAATAATTGTGAGAAAATTAATTTTTAAAACTATTTATAATTTTCTTATTATCTTTTCTATATTAATTTTTCATCAAAAAAAAACCCTTCTGTTAAGAATTTAATATTAGTTTTGGAATGAATGGTATTTTGATAATTTTATAACAATGTAATTGATGTAAAAACAAATGTTTATCAAAAAAAAAATTATTATGTGATAAATATTCATATAAGTGGGTGTTTGGTGGGAGGAATTTTAGATTTCTCTAAAAAAAAATATTATAATACAATTATTTTGTTTGATTCACTTATTTTCCTCTTATCAATAATCTAATATTACGAACAGCACCAAAATGATGGAAAATAATGGAGTAAAATGCTTCCCTCCTCGGTCCTGAGATATTTTAGAATTCCAAGGAAAATATTTTTTTCTCATTTTGTTCTTTATTAATTGTTTTTTGATTAATTTACCCGTAACCTTATCTTATATTATAAACATATATATATATCTAATAAATCACATATTCTTAACATGATTATAAATTTGATAACATTTTTAATTTAAAATGCATTGATAAAATACATATTTTTAACATAATCATGACTCCTTTATATTTGTAGCTAAAGTAATATATATTTATCTCCCTCCAAATATGAACTTGACTTTTTATAATAAATTGTGAAATATCCACTTGTTTAGACAAATGAATAGTTTGACTAATTAAATAAATCAAAATAATTTACAGATTAAATAAATTAATTAACTTTGTTAAATAAATTAATAGACAATTGTTAAAAGAATAAACTTAAATAATAATAAATAAACATATAAATAAATATGATAAAAATAATTTTTATCAAAATATTATTTACTTTAATACTAAAGGGTAGTATAATAAAATGTATTAATTATTAATCTTAAATTTCTTGAACCAAACATAAATGCAACCAAACACGTAAATTTAATATTTCCTAAAATTTATTAAGTAAGATGATTGGAGGTAAATTTTTTTTAAAGGGAATTTTATTTTCTGTAAACCAAATACCCTCTAAGAGTGTATCTCCACTTTTATAATATGAGAGTTATGCAAATTTAAATTTTGAAAACGAACCTTGGACAATTGACAGCCAAGATTCAAATAAGTTGAGTTCTGGCAACCTAATTTGAGAGTGAAGATCTTGTTGGCCTTAATTGCAACAATTACCAACATGTTTGCAAATGGAACATGAATTTTACCATTTCCAAGAGTCCCCTAGAAAACATTATTTCTTATGTAGTAATCAACTCTTATGCAGTAAATCCAAGAAACCACTCAAAGGAGTTTTCCCTTTGAGAATTGTCATTTTCTTTTTAAGAGGAACACTACAAAACTTCAACTCTCTGCATCAAAATCAGATATATATCAAGAACAGAAACTGGAAATTATACAAAGTATTAGTAAAAACTAATAAGAACTATTCGTTCTTACTCCTAGCAGCTTACCACAATGGAGCAAAGAATTTGCAACTTTTTCTTTAGATCTCTGTTAATGCAGAGAAAAAATTGCGTACATAAAATTATCTTCAAACCTCACAATATGGAGAGTTTTGTGTCCTGGGTTACCTTTTTTTTATTCTTTAGATATGGCTATTGATATTTAACACTAGCCGAAGTTCTCTTCGTGTGGCTGCCAAGATTGTATTGTCTTACAACCTACTCGATGCATAAAGCAGATTAGTAGCAAAGCATCTGAACAGATACGTAAAATGAAACAAAGAATTTACTTGGAACCCAAAGTTGAATTGCCAGAACTGATTCCTGAAAGACAACTTCCTGGAAAAGATTTTGGGAGATCAATCAAAAACAGGGCCGACAAGAATAACAAATCAACATCAAAGAAGCACGGTTAAGAATGATTTAGATAGTGCATACAAAATGATTTAGATAGTGCATACAAACTACAAAGTTGAAGCTGCATATAGAAAAAATACACTATTACCAATCTTTTGATGAACATGATTATATGTTATGCCTCAAATGGAAAAAAAAATGCAGATATATAAACTCTAATAGACTATTTGATAATCTGAGATCCCGATTAGATGAAACATGTGCCATGAAACATCTTATTTTTTGACATAAGCTCGAAATTCGGAACATATACAAGGAGTTTTTTACCTAGACAAAATTCTTCAAAACCATGATCATTAGAGTGTTGAAAATGTATACAGAAATTAGATGCCAAATGGATTAAGCACTACTTTCTGCGCTTGCTTTTAGCAGTCTTATACCCACACTTACAAGGCTTGCCACAAGGTGTACGTGAAGTCTTCCCAAAACTCCCACTACTCTTACTACGACCCTCACCACCACCATGAGGATGATCAATTGGATTCATTGCCACTCCCCTAACTGTTGGCCTCCTACCCAACCACCGACTCTGTCCAGCCTTCCTAAGCTTCTTAGCTCCATGGCTAGGATTTGACACCGTACCAACTGTTGCCCTACAACTAGAATCAATCAACTTTTCAACGCCAGATGGCATTCTAATCAAACAGTATCTTGATTTTGGCTCTTTGAGGATCTTAGCTGAGGTTCCAGCAGCCCGGACTAACTTTCCACCTTGACCGGGGTTCACCTCAATGTTGTGGATAATGGTTCCGATTCGCATAGAAGCAAGTGGCATACAACTTCCAATTTGTGAATTAATGTCAAGATTGAGTAAATCTCTCTTCATATTCTCAATCATGGATTGATTATGAACATCGCCTGCAACTGCAAGAATACATCATTCAAATTCTTTTCTTTTAAAGCAAAAGACATCCCCAGCTTATTTTTCCTTTCTTCCCTTGATAAACCCTAAAAATTAAAGAACCATTTTTTATTCATTCTAATTCTTTATTCGTCATTCAGCTTTAAATTTTGAATTCAAAAAAGAAATGATTTCTCAGAATCCAAACGAGAAATAAGATCAGACGCCAGTTTGCAATAAAAAACAAAAATTATTTGCAAAAAAAAAAAAAACAAATAAGAGATAAGTACCAGATGAGAGATTGCGATAGGAAAGCGGAGACGGTGGATGGAGAAGCCTGTTGAAGAGATTCAAGGAAGCTGTGCGACCTCTCCATAAAGCCATTTTTTTTTCGTAACAGATTTTATTTTCTCAGAGCTAGGGATTTTCTTTGGAAAAAAAACGAAGCAAAAGACAAAAAGCCAAAACGCTGCGTTTATTGCTATACTTTATAAACTTATATTAAAAGCATTGTTTTTATCAAATTGTTTGATCGGTTGGAAAATTTTCAACAAGCAAGTAAATAAAAATAATTTTGGAATTATTTTTTGACTTATTTGATAATTTTTTACATTAATATTTAGAAAACTATAAAGGTAAATTTTTTGATTATTTTCATAATTATAATAGTTTTATTGTAACGAAGAAAATTAAACTCGTATCAATATTTATTTATTCGAATGACGAGAAGTAGTTTTTTTAAGTAAAATTTTAAATTTAAATATTATGAATGAAATAAATAATATTAAAAAAAATTTCATTCATGAGATCAACAAATGATCAAAATATCAAATTAATCAAAATTAAAAGTGATCATCAAATACTATAAAGATTTGAACAAAAAAAACTGATTTAAATAACTTTTTTTTTTTTTTACAAATTATTATCTTCTTTTCTTAATAAACAAAATTGTTAATATTAGTTATAATTTATAAATGTTTATTTTTATATTTATTTATCTTTTTATAAATTTTAAAAATACTATAATTTTTTTTTTAAAAAGAAGTTGAATTATTTTTTGCTTCTTGTTAGTCCAAAACAGAACAACCCTAATCAAGTCTTAAGTCTCCATGAAGGTATAAAAGCTAAGTTGTACCTCTCTCATTTTCTTCGAGCTGCCGCCGTCCTATCAAAGTGCTCTCACTTCAAAAGAAAATTTGCTTAGCCATGGCGGACAAGGCAGTGACTATTAGGACGAGGAAGTTCATGACCAACAGGCTCCTTTCGAGGAAACAATTTGTAAGTTCCTTTTTCTTTTTCCTCTAATTTTTCATTCTTTTTTTTTTAATCACATGGGTCAGTATTGGATTTTAGTCTTTGGGTTTTTCTTAGATTTTTCATTCTTTGGGTAGGATTTAGTTTCAGTATTAGATCTGATTAAAGAATGCATATATAAGAAATAAAGAGTAAAAGGTGTTGGTTCTATGTTAGTTTGCCTGATAAGATGCTTAATTTTGGACTTTTTTGCTTAAGAAATATGGTATCATGCCTTTAATATAGGTGAAGATATTTTTTTGTAGGGAGAGTGAAACTGAGAAATCATATATGAGCTTATATTTGTTTGAGTTCTTTGTTAATTTGGCAGCTGAAACCTGTTATTTACTTGGTTTTGTGTAGATCATTGATGTTTTGCATCCTGGGAGGCCTAATGTTTCCAAGGTAAATCTCTGAATGTTTGCCAATTATATTGTAGTGTGTTAAGTGATAGTAAATATGTATTGGTTGTGCTAACAGATTCTCTATTTGTTGATGTCGGATTGTTAGGCTGAGCTGAAGGAGAAGCTTGCTAGAATGTATGAGGTGAAGGACCCGAATTCAATCTTTGTGTTCAAGTTCAGGACTCATTTTGGAGGTGGTAAATCTACTGGATTTGGTTTGATTTACGACTCTGTTGAGAATGCAAAGAAGTACGAGCCGAAGTACAGGTTGATCAGGGTAATTTCCTATGCGATTTCTGTACATTTTCTCTGGATTTTGTTGGTAGTGTAAGCTTCCTTTGAAGTTTCATTAGTAAAACTTTGAAGTTTATTTCCCTGATTTAGTTTATTTATGGAATCCCCTTTTCATGCATAAGCACTGTCAGTTCCTTCCGTTTACATAAACAACTCCTTCTAATGCATGGAATCAACTTAGCCCATAAAAAGTAACAAGCCTGATTTGGATCTAGAGTTTTTGTTGTAATTTGTTTTTGACAACTGCCTATTTATGAAGAACACTTGAGGTTAGCATACAAGACATTGACCCAGAGTTCTTAACTTTCTACCAATTTAAACTCCTTCTAATGGTGAAACTATAGAGCATGGAATCAAGTTAGCCTTAAAAGGTAACAAGTCGGATTCGTAACTGGAGTTTTTGTTGTAATTTGTGCTTGACAACTGCCTATTTACGAAGAAATCTCAAGGTAGCATATGAGATATTGATCCTGAGTTTCTTGAACTTTCTACCAATTTATGTTGTTTGATATCTAAAATATGTTGTGACCTAATGGTTGAGTAACATAAGAAATGTGTTCTTTTATAGTTTAACCGTTCCATTAAAACATTTTCATTCCCTTTCTCCCTTTTTTCTTCCCACCAAACATAGAATTTTACTTGACCTTTTGGGCTTCTTGCTTCTCCCTTTCTTTTGGCTTCCCTTGCATACCTTTTGTGTTTCCATTGTTGGTTAAGAGTTGCATTTGCGTTGGTGTCTCTTTGAAGGATTCCTAGGCACTAATTATTTGTGTTGCTGTTTCAGAATGGACTTGATACCAAGGTAGAGAAATCAAGGAAGCAAATGAAGGAAAGGAAGAACAGGGCTAAGAAGATACGCGGAGTAAAGAAGGTAAGATTAATTTTTTTTCTATGATAGCTTACTTAACTGCTTTCGTTTTTTAAACACTCGACGACTGGTGAGGCTGATTACCGGACTGTTTTGCTTGTTCTATAGACCAAGGCCGGTGATGCAGCAAAGAAGAAGTGAGCGAAAATGGAGGAAAGAAGTGAGGTTGTGCTTATTTTAGACCCAATGCTTTTCAACAGCATTTCTTTTCTAGTCTTAAGCGTTTAGGTGTTCTTGAACCTGATTTTTGGAAACTGCATATTGGTATTTTCTGATCGTTTAGCTAATTGTCTTATTTTGAGAATTCATCTTGTGGAGAATTTTGAAATATTTAGTATAATACATTCTTATTTCTCCTGATTTGCCTTTGGTTTTGTCGGGCTGTACTAGGCAGTCAAGGTTGTAGCCGAACAGGACATGTTTGTGAACCTAAAAAAAAAAAAAATTATACAAACAAATTATATTCATCTGAATATATAAGATGCCAAAGTAAAAAAAAATTACATAAACATGCTCGTACAGAAGCAATATTACTATGATTGGAAGGGCATTATACGAATAAGATTTATATGAATTTAAAATGAGTATTAACATATTCATGAGTTACTCATTGTATATATCCTCAGTAGGATATTATTGGTAAAGAAATGCTTCCATGAAAAAGTGCATAAGATTACATACTGAACTCCTAATACCTGGAGGGTTGATGTTTATTGTCACCTTTGGAGCTAAGAGTTGAGTTAATTTGCTGGACTTCATTTCGATTTTAAAATTTGATTTGAATTTAATTAAATTTAAATTTTAAAAGTCAAATTTGATTGGAGAGAATATTTAATAAGTTTGAGATTAATTTAGTAAATTAATAATTAAATATTAAAATATATATTAAAAAGATTAAATTAAATTTATGAATTGTTCGAATTAGGTATTAAAATATTCAAATTTGATTCAATTTATTATTTGAATAATTCAAATTTGATATCTGTTTGAAAATAAACAAATTAAATTTGAATAGTTATGGAGTCAATTCAAGCAATTCCCATGTAATTTAATATCATGCAAACTATTAGTATATGCTTTAAAGTCAACTCAAACATATGATCATTTATGGTAAGTGAGGTTTTATTTCTATATAGATTGACAAAAATAATGATTATTTGTCTCTTAATATGGTGAAACACAAGGAACAAAATTGGCTTTGCAAAAGAATTATAAAAGGTTATAATTATGAGATCTTTATGCATTAAAGTATTGTTCCTTAAAACTTTTCTTAGTCAACGTATTGTCAAGAATGAGTATCGACAATACACTAAAAACTAATACATGTTAAGTTTTTTATTTGTAAAGTAAACAATTGATCTCATAAATTAAAGTATATCAGATAATTAAAAATAACATGTGGATGCTTGTTAGGGAACAATTCACTGAACATGACCTAACATGATAATTCCATTTGGAAGTGTCTAGGAAAACATTATCATGTAATAGCCGTGTAAGTGATCGTTTGACTTGTAACACAAAGTTATCTTATATATATGAAACATCACACTTTAATTTCATCTTTACTTGTTTAAAAAAGCTAATACTTAAAACAAGTGCTTTTTTTTTTATCTTTTGATTAAATTTTAATTAATTCGATTTGGAAACCAAATCAATTAAATATCGAAACTTTTAAAAAATCATTTTTGAAAATTAATTGAAATTAATTTAATAAATTAATTCTACTAAAAAATGATTAGATCTATTGTTTTCATCTACATAGAATCTTTTTATTTGGACAAATAATTCCCATTAGTTTGGAACAATTCTGTTTTTCTAAAAAAATTATTCAATACGCTATTAATAAAGTATTAAACTCTACAAACATGATTAAGATTATTATACATATCTCACTTTATTTTTTATATTTTTAATATTTTATTTAAGAATACGTATAATTATTTTTCGTGAAATCTAAAAATTTTATTAATAATATATTAAATAATTATCCAAAATATATATAGAATGACCAAATATAAAACTCAGTTACCTACAAAAATGGAAAGTGACATAAACTGGTTAAGACAGTTTTCATCTAGAAACTACCCTGGCAGTTGATGTTGGGTAAAGACATCATTGTTGCTGGTCCCTTTCCATATCCAACACCAAGTTTTCAATTATAATTTTTTTAATTATCCAAAAATTTATTAAAATAAGTGTAATAAAGAGTGAATTCTTTTTTTTATTGTTTTAAGTAATTAATTTTACGCATCTTTAAAAAAAAAATTGTCCACGTGACATAACTTATTAAGTATGCATGTATTTTGTAATATAATATATATATATATATATATGTGTGTGTGATTTTAATGAATTTTGAAAACAAAATTATTAAATTATAATGTTTTGTCAATGTAAATGATAAATTTATATCATTTTTGTTATTTTATGTTAAAAAATTATTTAAAATAAAAATGCAATTAAAATAATATAATCAAATAAATATAATGACAAAATTTAATGTTGGTTCTTTTAATTTGATCAAGTTCACACTAGGGTGGTGTTTAATTAAATGAAAGATTAAATGTTAAAATCTAAGTACCAAAATTTACAAGTATTGAATTCGTATTAAAAACTGTTAGGCATATTATTAAAAATCAATTACTAAATATAATTATATTGATTGATAAATGTATTTTAGTATAAATCTTCATTTTATTATTATTTGATATTATTTTGATTATTATTTAATTTAAAATATAAAAAAATTATAAACCTATAAAACTCACTGTTTCCCCTTTTTTGGATTGGAAAAGAGTAAAGACAAAAATGATAAGATTATTTATTTAAGAGAAAAAAAAAGTGCATGCCATGTGCTAATATGTTTATTATTATTATTATTATTATTATTATTATTATTATTATTATTATTATACACATAGTTAAAATATACTTTTACAAATATGCATGTGAAATTTAAGTAATAGTTATAAAAGAAATAAAGTTATTGAGATAAGCTTTCAAGACATTCATTATTTTTTTTCCCTCTCATTTTGATAGAACTATAGAAGCTAGACTTATATTTAAAATTATTTTGAATCAAATTATTTAAAATTGAATTATGTTATTTTATTTTTATAAATCAAACTGAATTTATTAATTTTGAAAATCTAATTAATCGAATTAAATTTGGTTTATTCAATTAATTTTCTAATTAATTGAATAACATAATTAATTTAAGATAAATTGTATTTTAAACTTCTAATTTTTCATATTTGAAACAAATTTAAAAAATCATCCAAGAAAATATTTAAATACCCAAATATTAAGTTAAGAACTCCAGTAACATTAAACTTAAAACATCATGCAAACTTCAACTATTAAACATATTTTTTAGGTTTAATTTATACTAACTTTATCTTGAATTTCTTATATTTCGATTAAAATTTCAATTAATCAATTTGAAAACCAAATTAACTAAAATTAAGATACCTTTTAAAACCATTTTGCAATACCATTTAATTAAATTAAGAACTAAATATAAACTGTCCTTATACCTGTTAATTTCATGTATATGGAATCTTTTTATTGGACAAAATTTTCACTTTTTTTGAGATCTTTTCAACCTTTCAACAAAGTAAAAGAAAAGAATATATGTTATCCTTGAAGGAAGTCAAAAGAAATTAAACCATTGTCATTATTTACCTTTGCATGTAGGGTTTTGGCTTCTTATCCTTGCTTTATACTTTTAATATTTTTTTTGGTACATTATATTTTTAATAATTTTTCACTATACTTTTAATTTGATTGAATTTTACATTAAAAATGGATTTAATTGAAATTAGTTCAATTAAAAACGACTTACTTTTTTTGGGCCATCCCAATATTTTAACAAAGTTAATTATATATATATTTATATTAATTGTATTTGAAGGAATATTAATTGTTTACTTTAAAATGTGAATCACACAATGTATACTTATGCTTGAGAATATGAAAGGTTGAATCACATTCTCTTCAATAGTAAATTTAACAAATATCTTTGGACAAGATCAAAAATCTAAAGATGCCAAACCAAAACTCTACTTTGATTCTCCACTTGATAATGTAATATTCCATAATTGAAACTATAGGGAAATTTCATCAATAATAATAATAATAATAATAATAATAATAATAATAATAATAATATATTGAAACACTATAAATATTACAAAAAATTGAGAAGATAGCTTAAGGATACCTACACTTTTCATTGACTATTTTTATTTTTCTATAATGAGAGCCACTAATTTAATGTATTGAGATTTGAAATCTTATCTGTAAAATTTTGACATTTGTTAATATACATTAATTTAAGCAATTTTTTTAAAAATATATCATTATTGACCTTTGCTTGTAAGGTTTAGCTTCTTATCTTTACATTACTTCTTTTCTTCTTTTCTCGGGGAATTTGTGAGTCTTGTTCAAAAGGCATAGAACATCTTTTTTTCTTATTTTAATGCCATTAGTGTGAACAACATTTTTTTGTTTTACTTAGTTTTTAAAATAATAATAATAATAATAATTATTATTATTATAGAACTCATAAATTTGATCACTTTATCTAAATAATTTTTTCTTTTATTTTTATTATATCTAATTTTTTTAATTTTTAATTTACAACTGTTGCTGTCACTATCAACAATTATGTGTTGTTGACGTATCCGTCTCGATCTTCGTACTACGTACTTCAGATTATTCTGTAAAAAAAAAAAAAATCAGAAGGACGCAGGAGTTATTCCCTGCGTTTGCACTCCGATGTTTAAGTCAGAGAATAATTTTTTCAGAGTTTTAGTAGGAAATTATCTCTCTGTCCCAAGAATTATATCTGACCCTTATTTATAGGAAGTTTCTTTATTCCTTAATTACACTTTTGTCCTTTTATAAAAATGTCTCAATATGTCAAATCATCCTCAAATATATCACGTGTTCCAGTATAATTGACTGAAATAACATTAGAATTATTATTCATAACAACAACTAAATAAAGTTTTAACTTATTTGTATCCATATAATTTCTTAACTTTTAATTTGTATTTAAATAAGTTTTTAACATAATATAATCTTTTGTTTGAAAATAATGAATTATTTAAATAAAAATCAAATGATAAAACTTATTTAGGTTTACTAAAAGTTTAAAAGCTTACTTTAAAAAATAAAATAATTAAGAGATTCTTTTAATATTTTACCTTTTTATTTGGTAGATGAAAATGGGATTGTACTTGATTTTTAAAAATCCTATAGCATTAATTTTTTTCCTAAGCTTAATTAATGAAAAACAACAACAACAACAACACCAATATAATCAAGTAGTAAACAACCAAATTTTCTTATTTTAACTTATTTAATTTCAATGATAAATTTAATATTTTTTTGTGATGTTATTCTTTAAAATATATACAAAAACCTTATAAAATGCTATAAATTATGTCTGAATTTGAGAGAAAAAAATGTCTTCCTATGATTATATGCTACAAAAATAGGTAAGAGGGCATCAAACATCTTCTTCTTCTTTTTTTTTTTTTTTTTAAGTGATAGCTGATAATGACTGGTTTGAAAATTTGCGTCCTTTTTATCTTTGTATTATTGTCTACTCTTCTTCAAAATTCAAGATTTCAACTTAGTAGAGCATACAAGCATAATAAGAATTTTTCTTTTTTTACCACCAATCAATTTTAAATTTTAAAATTTAATATGATTTATGAATATTTTATATTTGTGCACTAATTTTAAGTGATAAATTTAATATTTTTTGTTGTGATGTTATTCTTTAAAATATATACAAAAACCTTATAAAATGCTATAAATTATGTCTGAATTTGAGAGAAAAAAAATGTCTTCCTATGTTTATATGTTACAAAAATAGGTAAGAGGGCATCAAACATCTTCTTCTTTTTTTTTTTTTTGAGTGATAGCTGATAATGACTGATTTAAAAATTTGTCATACTTCCTTTTTATCTTTGTATTATTGTCTACTCTTCTTCAAAATTCAAGATTTCAACTTAGTAGAGCATACAAGCATAATAAGAATTTTTCTTTTTTTACCATCAATCAATTTTAAATTTTAAAATTTAATATGATTTATGAATATTTTATATTTGTACACTAATTTTAAGTGATAAATTTAATATTTTTTGTTGTGATGTTATTCTTTAAAATATATACAAAAACCTTATAAAATGCTATAAATTATGTCTGAATTTGAGAGAAAAAAATGTCTTCCTATGTTTATATGTTACGAAAATAGGTAAGAGGGCATCAAACATCTTCTTTTTTTTCTTTTTTTTTTTTGAGTGATAGCTGATAATGACTGGTTTGAAAATTTGTCATGCTTCCTTTTTATCTTTGTATTATTGTCTACTCTTCTTCAAAATTCAAGATTTCAACTTAGTAGAGCATACAAGCATAATAAGAATTTATTTTTTTTACCATTAATCAATTTTAAAATTTAAAATTTAATATGATTTATGAATATTTTATATTTGTACACTAATTTTAAGTGATAAATTTATTAGTATGATGTGATACTATGAATATCATACAATAAATTTATTATCATGGTACTTATATCGAAATTATGTAATAATAATAATTGACTTTAAATTAAGGAGACGTCGTAAATTTAACATATTATTAATTAAACTTTTGACCAAAAAAATTCAAAACTTGAATTAATTTTTTTACTAAAATATTCGAATCTAAGAAATGTTAATAGATAGAAAAGATCTTGACAATGAATTCTTTCTTTAATATATTTAAAAAATCAAAATTTTATTCAATGCATGTGCTATTTGCGTTGTATATAAGTACGTGGACAAGCCTTCCCGAACTCATCCTTCTCTTCATTTTATCGTCTCCTCTTCCCATTTTGTTGACTAAACCATTGCCTTGATTCAATCAAAGTTTATATTTTTCTTCTCTTTTTTCACCATGGAAGACGCAAATTGTATGTTTTTCTTTCTGGGTTTTTTTCCTTTTTGTCTTAAAATGTTGGTTTTTTGACTTTCATCAAGTTCTTTTCTTTCTCTTTTAATGTTTATCAGTATGTTGGTTTTTTGATCTTTCATCAAGATTTCTTCCTTCTCTTGCAAATTTGCTGCTTGGGCAGAATTTGGAACAACTGAATTTCCTACTTTGCCTTGCATTTCCTGGTTTGGTATGAAAGAGATCAATGGATTTGGGAATGCTTGGAATTGTAAAAGGAACTGACTTTTCCCACACGTTTGCCAAAAAAAGTTACAGTTGCTAGACTTTAATGCATTTTTTGACTGATATTTGTCTCAGTTTCTGTTTGCAAGCATCAATTTTCTGGCTGACGTAGACAATTGGTTACAATATTCATGTTCCTTTTGCTCTTTTTGTTTTGCAGTGATGGAAGCTAAAGATGGAACCTTTTCTGTTGCCTCTGCTTTTCCTGCTCATCAAGAAGGTAATCTTTAACTTCTCACATGTCTTTCAGAATGTTGCTCCTGGGGTTAATGTTAAGAACTAACATCAAATGGTTTATTCAAAGTTGCCTGCAGTAGAATTGTTTGGTATCAACTGTTTCTTTCATAATGTTTTAACATCTCAAGAACAGTGATGGAGATGACTTTACTTCCATAAATGTTCATATCTGATAGTTATTTCTGTAGCGTAAATGTCACTTTTTTGTGATCTAGAGGCTACGAATTCAAATTACAAAAATAGCTTCTCCATTAATTCGAAGGTAAGGCTGTGTGTATATGATCCTACCCTACACTAGGGAGCATTTATGCCCTGGGTTTGCTTTTTATGTGTTTATGATTATCATTATCCATGATCTTGTATATTGCTCGGATATGCTGTAGTAATGTTCATATATGTTTGATTACCACCATAGATTTCTTTTCTAGGCAAAGATTTTGCCATCAACCTATTAGCCGAGTAGTTAAACAAGAGTTTTGACGTGTTATAAGATTTGAATTCGAGCTTAAGCAAACTCAACCCCACTCTACCAATTATCAAAAAAGTGCAAAGATTTTGGAAAACCATCATACTTGATGTTTGGTTGATGGTTATAAAAATGATAATTTTCTGTTTATTGTTCAACCAGTTGCACAGGATAGAGACCACAAATTCTTAACACAAGCGATTGGAGAAGCATATAAAGGGGTTGAATCTAAAGATGGAGGCCCATTTGGTGCTGTTGTTGTTTGCAACGATGAAGTAGTTGTGAGTTGTCACAACATGGTTATGAGAAACTCTGATCCTACTGCCCATGCAGAGGTTACTGCCATTAGAGAGGTTAGACTCAAAAACAAAGAACAGAAAACAATTCACAAAATGCTAAAATGTTCATTGTTATATGCATATTATATGCAGAATTCTTTTGGGGATTTTCTGCAGCATTCTGTGATTCTACTGTGATCCATTGAATCTGATGATATGATTCGATGAAAGTCTATTGTCAATTGTTATGGCTTTGCCTAGAAAATCCCCAATGGAACCAGAGAATATATACAAAATCATTGGTGTGGATTAAACATTGTTATATTAGGATGTTTGGGTATTCATAAGATTTAAGTAAATATATTGCAAGGTTTGTAGAATCAAGTTCATCCATGTTTCCGGTTTCCACTAATGCTTGGACTGGACAACTATGTCAGGCATGCAAGAAGCTCAATCAGATTGAACTCTCAGACTGTGAAATCTATGCTTCCTGTGAGCCATGTCCAATGTGCTTCGGTGCCATCCATCTGTCAAGAATGAAGGTTCAGCTTCGAAACTTTTCATTTCTTTAAGACATCTAAATATCACAGTTCTTCAGCAAAATTCTGACTTACTGTTTTATCTTTGGCAAGCAGAGGCTGGTTTATGGAGCCAAAGCTGAGGCAGCCATAGCTATTGGGTTTGATGATTTCATTGCTGATGCCTTGAGAGGTACCGGCTTTTACCAGAAGGCTCACCTGGAGATCAAGAAAGCTGATGGCACAGGTGCTGTGATTGCAGAACAAGTATTTGAGAAGACCAAGGAAAAGTTTACCTTGTATTAATCAATTTCTTCAGTTGCTTCAATCCTTCATACCAGAAACAGAAGGAATTAGTATGCACTGCTATAGTAAATCCATGATCATTGAGGTTAAAACTGTTCAAATAAAATTAATATAAAATTAATCTATTTTCATAATTTTTCATGTTGATTATTATATATAAGGTCAAAGGTCAAAAGAATTCTCGAAAAAAAATTAACAATTAAATTTTTATATTCTTTTTACAATTAATTGAATCTTTATATTTTAATTTTTACTTAATTAAACCTTAACATTCAATTTTGAAAAATGATTTTTGTTAAAAAAATATTTAATTGAATTAAAATTAAAATATAAGACTATAATTGGTTACGAAAAATTATAAAAATTTAATTACTAAACTTTTTTTATAAGGATGTTTTTATATTTTTATATTTTTTTTACAATTAATTAAATTTTTATATTTTAATTTTTACTTAATTAAATCTTATCATTCAATTTTAAAAAATGATTTTTGTTAAAAAAATATTTAATTGAATTAAAATTAAAATATAAGATCATAATTGATTATGAAAAATTATAAAAATTTAATTGCTAAACTTTTTTTTTTTTTAAGGATGCTTTTATCTGTTGACTTATATAAAAATAAATGTTTAAATTTTGAATATTAAAATTTTGATTGGAAAGTGTCCGTACGGATATATATGTTTGGTGCCACGTCATCCTTAAAAGTGGAGGTGGTCGAGCCATTAATATTTTGCCACGTAACGATTTAGGCAATTTTATGTCCACGTCGCGTAGCCATGAAATTGATTTTATTTTTTCATAGCAATTTCCCTTTTTCATTGTCCGTATACGCGCCAAGCAAGCGCGTTGACCTGTTATCGCTGTTTCTATCTCTGCACCTTTTCTTTCGCCAAAGTCCAACACGCTTTTACGATCAACGAATCCTCGTGAACCTCTTTCGTTCTTCTCTCTTTTCTCTCATGGCTTCGGAGCAGTACGGCGTCGTTTTTGAGGAGTCTCAGGACGACGAAGAGGAACCCTCTTCCTCCGACAACGACCTCGACGAGAACGACGACGTCCTAAATGGCAACGAAGACGGTTTAAATGACGAAGAAGATGAAGAATTGTTAGAAGAAGACGAAGACATTAATTCCCCTTCTTCACTCGCTCAGCCGATCGCTGCCGCCGTATCCTCCACCTCAATCCCTGCGGTTCCTGTCGCCGTCCCCTCTGCCACCGCCGTGACCATCGCTGCCGTTCCAACCGACGAATGGCCTCCTGATTCCAAACGCCAACGCATCGATTCCGCCGTTGCGGGGAAAAAACCTCCTCCGCCGCAACAATTAGACGATTCGCGACGGTTATTTCAACGGTTATGGACTGATGAAGACGAGATCGAGCTTCTCCAAGGGTTTCTCGATTATACAACTTCAAAGACGAACTCAAATTCGTCATCTTCTCACCATCATCATCACGATACGGCGGTGTTTTACGACCAAATCAAATCGAAACTCCAGCTGGATTTCAACAAGAATCAGTTAGTCGAGAAGCTTAGAAGATTGAAGAAGAAATATAGGAACGTGATGAATAAGATCAGTTCAGGTAAAGACTTTTCCTTCAAAAGCCCTCATGATCAAGCTACTTTTGAAATTTCTAGAAAGATCTGGAATAATAGTGTTGGTAAAGTAGAAGATAATGTTTTAGATGATGATGAAAATAATAATTTAATTGATGAAAGCGGAGAAAAAAAGAATTTTACACCGAAATCCCCAGCCTCGAAGAAAAGGTCAAGAAGTAATAAAGGAGGTAAAATGGAGGAGAAAAGAGCTTTAACTGATGGATTTGTGATTACGAACAATAATTTTAATAATAGGAGTAATAATGAGAATGGTAATGTGGAGGGATTTGGTGTTGGTGGAGGTGGTGGAGGAGGAGGGAACGCGGCAGGGGTAATAGAGGAGACGGTGAAGAGTTGTTTAACTCCTTTGTTTAAAGAGTTGTTGGGTAGTGTAATGGGAGTGGGAGGAGGAGGAGGGGGATGTGGAGGAAGAGGCATTAGTGGATTGGCCATGAATGCTATACCGTTGAGTTTTGGAGGAAGTTTGAATTTCGGTGGTGGTGGGGGTAAAGGGGAGTTGATGGATGAGAGGTGGAGGAAGCAGCAGATATTGGAGTTGGAGGTTTACTCGAAGCGGTTGGAGTTGGTTCAGGATCAGATTAAGGCTGCTTTGGAGGAGCTTCGATCGATAGGAGGGTGATTTTGGGATATGGGTGCTTATTTCCATGAAAGATTTCGTGGTTTTTGATGGATAGCTGATAGTGTATGGGAGTAACTGGTTTTTGAGTTCCTTTTTGGGTTTTCATTTTTTTTTTTTTACTTGATAAAAATGAACAGTTGTTGGAATAATGATTTCTAATTATTTAGTACTTCATTCAATAGATTGTCCTAGTTATTCTCATTTGTGTAGATATGGTTTTTATACAATGGGTTGGGATGACTTGCTTAGAATAAAAGACAGATATTATCATTAATTTAATGCAATTATGCAAGCTCTGACATTGTAGAATTTTTGGAATGGATTCAACAGTTTGCTAGTTTACCGCATTGTTGTATAAAAAGTTGTATTTAATTGATATCCGATTTAGCAAGTCGTTTGTGATATGTTGGTGCTGAGTGAAATTTCTGGGATGGAGAGGAAAAGGGTTCGGGTGTCTTCTTTCCTCCTTGTCAATTCTTGGTAGCATTGAAACTAGTTATCTATAATGAATTGCTTCCCATGAGAATCATTTCTGATCCCCTAGGATCATTTCTTATGCTTTCTATAGTCCATTTCTTGCAAACTAGTTTTAAGGCATGATATAAAGACTGTAATGCTGCCCTTCCGATAAATAGTCATATTGGATTTGTTGCTGAGGTTCAAAGGATGTTTTATTCATCAAGCATGCAATGCTTGCTACCTTCAAAGATCCAAGTTTTCATTTGTGATTCTGATTTGTGAATTTAGAGATAGCTAGTTATTATTCGCGACCTTAGAAAGGCGTCGGTCCTGGGACAGCTCAGAACAGCATCCCATGCATTTAATATCTCGGCAAATGATTGTCTGCATTAACAATTCCCTTCTATTTGTCTACTTGGTAAACTTTGTTCGATCAGGACTTTTAACCTGTTTCCTGTAATACATGCACCTATGGTAATTTACATCGATAATGGTTCATGAAGTTATTCATTTCTAGTTGAAGCTGTTTCAATATCATTAATGTTGATAGTTGAAGCTCCAAGATGCACTAGTTGATTATTCATTGCTTTTATTTTTAGTTTGTTTCGATGCCGGTTAATATTCCAGATATACTTGTATCGGTCGGTTGTTAGATTGCTAGCAGATTTGGTAGTTATGTCCTCTGGAAAGAAGACATTTTATTTAGATAGATGTTAGTGAGTAATCTACTGCTAAGAGAGCAGATATCATCAAGGCGTGTGATCTTTTGTTATACTTTACATTCAAGGTTTTGTTTGATTTTCAGTGTGGTGGCTTAAAGTAGAGTATAAAATTGTGCATTTAAAAAAAAAAAGAAAAGCATTTGGGGTAATTTTTTTGGTACAATTGAAACTTCTGGTTCGAATTTCAAACTTGCATAAATATCAAAGTTATGAGTCAATGTTCAAGGTCGGATTAATTTTACTTTTCTCTTTTTTCTTTTGGGATTGTTTGTTCAAACCTGTTGAATTCTTGAAGGCGAAAATATGATCATTCGAATCAATATTCAACTACGGAATATTTTTACTTTTTCCCTTTTTATTTTGGGATTGCATATTGTTGGATGGAACCTTGACAGAAAGAAAACGGGATGCTCATCTTTATTCCTAATGAAAAAGTAATATCGAAGCAAAGGAAAAGGATTAAAGTAAAAAAGATATGGACAGTGGGATGAAAACTTGGGAGTCCTAGAAAAACTAGTTCGGGGCTTAAGTATTAAAATAATTTACAATTGCATGAGTTAAAGAAGAAACCTTTGTTCTTGCACCACGGGGCTCAATTTTTTTTTTTTCATTTTTCATTACGAATTAGTAGTATTCCACGTTAAATTTAATTGAGGCCAAACGTTGTGTTTTGTTCTTGTGTAATTTTTGAAAAATAGAACGTTAATTTTTTAAAAATTATTTAATACACCATTATTAAAATTTGTAGATTTTACAAACCAAATTAACAAAATAACATATATATATATTAATTTATACTAAAAAATTATTAAAAAAAGTAATAATATATTAATATCAAATTCGAACTCTTAATTTTAGCAAGATTTTCCTGGTCAAGGCCGTTTTGAGAAAAAAAGTCATTATTATTTATTGACTCAAAACCAGGCCTGCCAACTAAGTCAAACCCAAAAGGAAGCCCACCCCATCACACGAATGAATCTACATTTTCTACTGGTAGAAACTACCCCACCTTATCCAACTGTTTCAAACAAGAGCATATGCTCTTCCATGGATCCCTTTCATTTCTCCTCCTCCTCCTCCTCCTCCACTCAGTACCCAAAAATCCATTAACAACAAAGTAAAACAAAAACAAACAAACCCCAAACCAAACTCCATTGAAATGGCTTCTGCAACAACAAGACTCACCTTCTCTTTCCTCCACTCAACCCAACCTTCTCCTAAACCACAAAAACCTCATCTCTTTCTTCTCTCCCCTAAACCCCCCACAACCTCACTCAACATCAAATTCAAACCCCACAAAAAGCAACTGCATTGCACCGTCCGTTCCGTTGATGTCTCAAAAGAAGACAGTCAAGGCACACCAACTACAAACCAGGAAAACCAAGTACCCCAACCACCAACACTGCCACCACCGCCAGCACCACCCCAGGAAACCACTGCTGCTGAAGAAGAAAACTTTGTCAAACGCAGGCTAGAAGAGAAGTTTGCAGTGTTGAACACAGGGATATATGAGTGCAGGTCATGTGGTTTTAAGTATGATGAAGCAGTGGGTGATCCTTCCTACCCAATACCACCAGGGTTTCAGTTTGACAAGCTGCCTGATGATTGGAGATGCCCCACTTGTGGGGCTGCAAAGAGTTTCTTTGAGAGTAAGAGTGTGGAGATTGCAGGTTTTGCACAGAATCAACAGTTTGGATTAGGAGGGAATGCTCTCACTGCTGGACAAAAAGCTATATTAATATATGGAAGTTTGTTCTTCTTCTTCGTGCTCTTCTTGAGTGGTTACTTCTTGCAATAGGTATAGAAGAAATTAGGAGTTTCTGTAATTTTACTTTGTTTGACAATTTGTATCTTTTAGTTTATAATTAAAAAAGTATATTTTGTGTGGTGTTTTGCAAATAGAAATTTAATCCATTAACCCAAATTAATTTTCTTTCTTCCTTCTGTTTCAGTTCAGTTTCTAGCTTTTCATATCTTCATTCATTGTGGAAAATAAAATTGTAGGCATAATCTGATGACACCGTCTTGAAAATAAAATAGCTGGCATAACCGATCGATAATTACTTGGAAATTTGAATATTGATTTAACTAAAATTTTAATAAAAATTTAAAATATATAAAACTAAAAATATGTTTTAAGTTCAAAGATTGAATAATATTTTTTAAGCATTTAATAAATTTTAACTGAATATTTGAACATTTTATTAAATGGTTTTATTTAATTTATGTTAATATAAAACTTTAAAGTTTTAAAATATAATTTAATTAAAATATATTAATTTAAAAATTAATCTATTCAAATTCGATTGATTAAATTTATAATTTTTTATTGCATTAATGAAAATATTACAATTTAATTGCATTTACAAAAATAAAATATATACATTTTACTCACAATGATTTACAATGTTTATAGAATTTAATCCATATTACTTTTTAAACTTTTTTCAAATTTATATAACACAAATTATTGTATTAATTCACCTCAACACGTCAAATTTAATCCAATTCTTTTAATCTTTTTTTCATATATTTTTATAGATAATTATCTAATACAACATCAATAAAATTTTTTAATTCTATTATCGAAATTAAAATAATGATATATTTTTCAAAAATATTGTAAAAATAAAAAACAAATAAATAAAACATATCTAACCATTTTAATCACTTGTAAAATCAAAAAAACTCCATTACAATATATTAAATATTAACCCTTAAAATAATCATATTTTTATACCGTATTATTCTCTTATATTCATGTTTAAAATTGCTAAGTGTAAACTCATGCCTGGCATATGCGATCTACACTCCTACCACTTAGTCAAATTCCAAGAGACTTCCAAAAGATAAAATCCTTCTAAGAAAATTATAACATAGAACCATAAAAGGAAAAAATAAAAATACTTTAATCTGTCTGCCAAATCATAAGTTCGAATTTTTCATAATTTAAATACAATCACTTATTTCTTCCCGAATATGCTCAATTAAGAGTTTCGTACGAGTCTAAAATTCTTCAAATTACAGCATACCTATCCCAAGCGGTTGCAATAGAAAGTAGGCGAAACACTAACCTTGAAATGAAGAAAATACCAATTACATTTGCTCTGCTCAGGTATCGAACACGTTAGGCAGCTTTCTGCTCATGTAAAACTGTAAATCGAGAATAGTAACAAAGGTTGCAACTACTTGTCGATTCTATCATCCTAAGCCAACAATCTACAATTATGATGCTTATTGCACAACTTGTACATGTGAAACAAAAGGCTTAAGAAGCTCGCTTCAAATGACATCCAACTGTGCTTCTTGTATCGATACAACGGTCCTAGTTTTGGTGGTGTGATGGTTTCCCAAACAGTTGTGTTTCAAGACACCTAAGGTGTAGCATTAAACAGAGGGGTACATGATTCTCTAACTCATCTTGCAATTCTAAGATTAGTTTACTCCAAGGGTTCAATGGTTGCAATGTCCCAGCACTTACCAATTTCTATTTGATTTTGTAAATGAACATTAGGGCGACATTGTCATCATACGATGCTCACATGACAAGTTCATTTACAAAATCATATTGACAGAGGTAGTGTGACATTGGAATATTCAAACAGTTTTTTGTGGTTAATTTCCCAAGCTCCAGATCAGGCGGCAATATGTGACTTTATCAAAGTTAAGAACTATTGATAAGTATTACTCTACAAAGAATTACAATTGTTAAAAGGACTTGCCTGTGTCAAAAAAGCGGGCAAGTCCATCTGAAAATTGTAATCACTGCTGGTTTGCAGGATCTGCCATTTCCTGTGGACGAGTTTTAATCTGATAAACCACCTTCATCTGCTTCTTGTATGCTCCACTTGATGCATTTTCTAGTTCTAAGCTTGTTCCGGTATTTACATTCTCTGGTTTATTGATCCAATTGATGGGCAGTGTGGGAAAAGCACCAGTGTTCTGCTCAGAAGGGTGGTCCAAACTTTGCAAGTACCCAGAATTTGGCATCCTTGAAGACATCTCTGCATGTGCTCTACCTCTGCCACTTCCCTCAATTGTCAAAGCAGACATTCTAGTCCTCAAATCATGATAATGTTCCTGATTCTGTAATCTATCCTGTGCCTTGAAGTTGTTTCTGTTGATTTGCATACCGTTTGTCGAGGGATGTCTTGGGTTACTTATTATGCCTTGTGGATGATTGTATTGTCCATTGTAATTTGAGCCATCACCATATCCCCTTTCATAACCTGACAATCCAGCTGTATGTAGTCGTCTGCTATAATAATGATTCCGGTCATCAAAAAAGCCCCTTTCATAACTTGATCGTCCACCGGGTCCACCGGGTCTAGGTCTAATGCTTGTGTAGTTGCTTGAGATATTTAAAAATGGCGGTTGCTCAAACAAACCAGATGATGTGCCATTTGATTTTATATTAAGAGTGTTCCTGACGAGACGATTAGCTGCCTCTCCAAGCTGAGGGCCAACTCGTGGCCTGTCAAACAAATATAATAGTAAATGTTTGAATAACCATCTGCAATTTTGAAAGCCCTTAAATAAATTCCGAGGACATTCTGAACAACAAAGACACTAAACTGATGGCAGCATTTTACTAGTTTTTCGTTACTCAGGGTCATGCCATGACTTCATTCCAATTTGACATGGAGCCTACTCTAGCTTACAAGTATGGATTATAAAAATATGGTAAACAGAGCTCTATTATCATGCCAATTCAATGAAATTTAAGATCATGCATTCTAACCGATCTCTGCCTTGCTGCCGCCGCCCACCGTTGTCTTCATGCCATAATACAGGAAAAGGTTTAATGTCAAGAGGCGTTAGAACCTGCAGGAGTAACATGTAAGTGTTTAAATGTAAACTCTGTTGATGGACCCAACAATGCATCCATGATGTTTCTCAAAATGAATGAGATCACTATCAAAAATAGTTTGAGGGATATCCTTGAGTTCCCCAATCATAACTAATAAGTTAAAAGAATGCTTATCTCGGGAATTATATACCTTTTTGGGTAGCACAACACCCTGTGGAAGTTCTGGAATGTGTCTACGACGTGAAGGAGTGCGATATGCAACATTCCTGCAAAGAAAAACACATAAAATGAATTACTAGGATCAATTATAGGTCTCAAGACAAAAAAGGCAATAAAAGGCAATAAAACTATGGAAGACTTACAAAACTTGGTTAGATTCTATATGTGGCAACCCCTTAAGAGGGGTAGAGACTACACCTTGCCAACCATTCCTCTCAGATAACCAAAGAAATCCATTCATTCCACCACTATGAAGGACAAAAACAGATGAGAATGGTATAACCAACAGATGTTCAGTCAAATTACTTGAAATGTGAATGCTCAATTATTGATGAACAGTGAGATTAACCAACCTAGCATTTGTGTCAATTGGCAATTGAAATCTTTCGTGAGGGGGTAATTGATAATAAATATGATAATACGAAATAACTTGTGAAGCCAAAGGATGATGAGAATGAACATATAGCAGATCAAGCATCTCGCTGTTCCGAAACTGCTCTTCTACCTGCAAATATATCTTAAAAGTTAGCATAATGGATCAACTAAAAGCTTTTTAAAAAATTGCTAGCGGCCTGAACGAATACTGCAGGATATTTAGCATGCACCATTCAGAAATTATGCATGCTAGTCTAAAACAACAATTCAGACCGTTAAAGTAGCTTCAAGCTTTCTTGTTGCAGCAAGCAGCTTCCTCTCATCAATGAACGGCAACTTGACAACACCCTGGTTTGAAATTAAAGGAAGTAAGTTTCCATTATTTTTGTTGAAATGGACAAGAAAAATAAATTATAAGTCAACTTGATAGATAAGCATATACCTGCCATGCAAAGCGTTTACCATGCATGTCAATCTCAAAATCTGTCACACAAAGAAATCTGAGTAATCTTGGAAAAGGGAATGAATGTCACAAGATAAACAAACTACCAAGAGTTGGCCGATTTTTTACCAGAGGGATAGAAGTTATAAATAGGTGATGATGGTTCAGTCATCAGTTTCCCATATCCTTCTGGTAAAGCTTTAGAACTATAACATGATAGAGATAATTTCCCATTAGCATAGACAATTGTAAACTATAACCAGAAAGAAGAAATGTTTTAATTAACTAAAGCGCTAAAGGTTAAAAGCCTCTATATACAAAAAAAATAAAATAAAAAACCTGTCAGCTGGCAGTGTTCCCATGAGCTGGTCAAAAGGTTTAAACGGCTTTCCCATGAAAAATGTAATTTCCAAATCAGTAAGATCCTTAAGATCAGAAGCAAATGGAGCATAATGATATGGATAAAACCTGAAACAAACATTGGAGATGCAACTTTAAACTAACTGGAAAAAAAAAAAAAAAAACCATACTGCAAGACATGTAGCATGTTTAGAACTATTTGGTAGGTTACTCCAGAAAATCTCAAGTCAGAATCATATATTATGATACACACACACACACACACAATTGTATACTGTGGAAACCCACTGCAGTTTGAGCTATATAACAGGAGTATCAAATACCATAAATCTTACTCCCCCTCCCCATGGTTCAAACTAAAGCCTCTCAGTTGAAAATCTCTCAACTGTTTACAAAGACAATAGTTCACAGCATAAAGTGAATTTTTGAGTAGATAACTCTGTCTCTTTCTGACATTCCTCTACTAGCCCCATAAAACTTACTACTAACGTGTGCATACATATGATGGCAACCTGAGCTAGTATTTTTTAACTAACAAGATAGAAGGGCAGGCATAGCATAAGAAAGCATAAGGATGTGACATGACACAAAAGTCATTGCCAAGAGCATATAGTTATGCTTATACTTGGCATTTAATCTTAGTCCATTTAGTTTATCAAATGAAAAATTGCAGGTAAAAAGTAAACAGTAAAAATAACATTTTCTGCCTCAGTCCACATCAAACTAACCATTGCCAAGAGCAAACACCTTGGTAGTAATAGCGGCATACCCAACATAAACCTTCAACATACTTCAAAACCTGCAAGGAGTAAAGACCACTCTTGCATATCTTTTAACAGGATAAAATAAACATAAGGTATTGTAGCCAAAAACTTATCATATAACAGAATGTTAAACTTACAACATTTCTTTTAACTTCTTCAATCTCCCCTGGATTTGATAAATTGAATTTCTCAGCATAATATCTTTCTTTGTATCCTGGTTCCCCTAATTTAATCTGGAAAACAAACAAGGTTGAACTATTACAGTACAAGAAGTTCATCACCAAAACCACCAAAATTTTCCAAATTGCTCAATGATTACATCTGGGGGCTACATCAGATTCTCGTTACAATGACTTTACCCTTCACTTCTCTATTTTATGGGTTATAAGACTAACAATAGGAACAGGTTAACCCCTCAATTTGAACAGATGTCAAGAAATGTTTACAGGCAAAATTAATAGCATAACTATAGAACTTCTTAGTTCTTATAACCAAAGATTTGTGAGTTTATCAACAGAACCATAATTATCACATAATTCAGTAAGCTTTAATTTGTGTATGCTAAGTGGTTTAATAGGCTTCAAATTGGTATTAGCAATCATATTAAACCTGCCAGTTTACACGAACTCAGGTCTGTAATTTAAAACAAATCGATTTATTACACAGACCTTATCCAAGACAGGTCCCTGTGCCTCCTCAGAGGACTCTCCTCTTGCTTTAAGCTTCATCTGCTCATTATTCTCATATGCCTGAAAATCAGTCATCCACAAACATAAGTAAAAAGTTTAGGGGCAATATGAAAACTTCACAATTAACGAAAAAACTGAAGGAAGAAATGCATAATAAACCACCAATCACAAACGGAAAGAAGCCAATAGCCCAAAACTTAACAATGCACATTGCACACACGTGACACACCCACACATGCCATCTGGAAGTATTATAAGGGACAACTAAAAGGAGATGACCGAAAACAGTTTTCCTTATAAAAAAATAAAAAAAAAAGGTACCAAATTCACTAGACTTCAGAATTTATAAATGTATTATTAAGCTGTTAAGGATACATTTCTCCTTGACTTCAAGAGATGCCCTTCATCGATCTCAATTCTCAGTATGCCCCCTATTTGGCTATTTTGCCAACAACCACGTGGTCTGTTAGTAAAATGTTGGACTCGCAGTTCCAATGACCAGGATTCATCCTTGTCAACCTCAAGTATATCATCATCGTCAACCTCAAGTGTGAGCGTGCGCTTTGGGTGTGTGCGTGTGTGTATGTGTGTGTGTCTATATATATATATAAGGAACTTTTGATAAACCACTTTTTCCATATACCAGGTGTGTTGTTATTTGTTGGTTGCACTCAAGTTTAAAAAACTTGCACTTGCATGCATGTTTTTAGTTGAGTGGAAGGAAAATTTTGTTCCATACTGTTTCCTCCTTTAAGTGAGCAATTTCCAACTAAGCCTACTTCATCGAAAACAATAAAAGATGAAGATAGTAATTGTTATTTTAAAGCATATAAAACTTGCAGCACATTGCTTCATGAGAAAAGGGGTATTATTTAAAAAGATAATACTAAAAACACCAGCTTATATAGCACCACATCAATGATCAAACAATAGTACATAACTCAAAATCTAAAAGAACTATCCAAATTTCATTTCCTGGCTATCAACTGGACAAGAGATGCAAATAATGTATCAAAGCACGGAAGATGATACTCACTTTCTGTATTCGAGTCCTCTTCTGAAAGATTTGATCCTCATAAACAGAAACATATTGAATAAAACACTCCACTCTATCTAAAAAAACCTGCACTTGCAAAAGAATTGATATTAGTAACCATGAGAAAAGCAGTTCTGACTTCTAACACTAATAAACAAATTAAAAACAACAACAATTCTGTTTTATCTCATGCAACAAATTACACTCTGCCAGGATAAGTGAAAACTCATTTGCATAGAAGAACCACTCTCACGAAATCAGCTCGTATATTATCTCTTCTGAATTCTTAAATGTAACAAAACATATGCACCCTATTACTTAAAATGCTATGTTAATTGTTTAACTTTGGTCTATTGCCCTTAAGTAAACAATCTTCCATGTTAACAGTACCTAGCCATTAATTTGTTATGGCAACGATTTTGGGAAGATGAAAAAATAAATAAATTGTCTCAAGATTTGTGAGTCTTGACATGATCAATGATTTAAGGGATGGAATACTGATTTTATGAATGTATACTGTGTAACTATGCGAGGGGAACCTTAATGCGATGTAAAGGTTGCTCCTTTTTAACCTAGAGGTCGCGGGTTCAAGCAGAAACAACCTCTTTGTAAATACAGAGGGAAGGCTGAGTATACATGACCCTCCCCAAACCCCACAATGTAGGAGCCTTGAGCAAAGGGTTGCTCTTTTTATAATATGTAACCATGTTCGCCAACATACTCACCCCACCGACCAAAATAAAAAAAAAAAAGACAAGGCAGAAAAGTCTATGATACAGATCTGTTTGACTTGGATTGGAGATGGAATTCATTCCCACCTCTTGATGAGACAAGCAACAATTTGATCTTAGACAGGAAAAAATGGAAATTATTATTCTCTTTTATCTGCAAATGCTTCATGACAAAGAATAATAGGTTCACTCCAACTGCTTTGTAAAAGAAATAAAACACTAGTTGATAATTTGATATTCCAAAGACAAATTTTTATTATTTTAGTTTATAGTTAAGTTTCTAACAAAGACTTAATAGACACATAGAAAAGGGGAAAAATTACCTCACCAGCATCAGTAAGATAACCACCCATTGCAGAAAATTCCCTTCTATAAACTTGCATCAAAAGATTTATAGCACCCTGAAACAGCAAAACATTTATACTAAGCATAATGATATAGAATTAAAAAAAATCAGGAAGTAGAACTATGGTAATTGCATACCTCTCTGATTTCTAATGTTGGCATATGTGGAAGAAAGTCATTGCCAACAAAGAAACATAAGAAAACAAAATCATCAACTATTCGTTCAAAGTTTATCACAAATGGTGGGTTGGGGATCTCCAAATCATATTGCAAATATTCTCGCAACACCCATATGTTAAGAAACTGTCCATGCAATAAATGAAATCAGCAGAGTATAAGCCAAACAAAAAACAGAGGCAAAGGAACTATACTTGGATCACTTAAATGGAGGGAGATAAGTTTTAAACCTGATATTTCTTCTTGTGAATTGGTGTATCATCCACAGCATTCCATTCTTCAGTTGCACTATCTGGCTTACCACGACACTCTGCTGCCAGATGACCAACCTGACCACAACTAAAACATTTTTCCTGTTGCCCAGGAAGAGTGATCACCTGTACAGTAAAAGTAAATGAATTAACAACCAGAATTAGCAATAATTTGCTTGAAACCAAGAATCGAATTAAGCACATGATGCCCGACCTCTCTTAAAATTGAAAAGTGAACCTCATGTGTAGCTAAGGACAACATGATCAAATCTGCATCCTGATTATGACAAACCAAATACCTAAATTAGCACTGCAAACAAAATATTTAGTGAAAAGCATAAAAGAATCAGGAATAGTGGAGGCGGTGGCTAGTTAAGTATGGACTCTCACCAAACCATACAGGCAATGTCGTGTGTTTGGATTGAAGCCAGGAACGTTACGTTGTAATCGAATGTATGACATAATCTTGTGTTCTCCCTCACCAGGAACATTTGAATCGGAAAAAATAACCTTCAAATAGTCACCCAATGCAGCCCCATAATTAAATTTAGAGAGACTAAGTATCCTGAAAGCCAAAAGTATATGGGAAAATAAACAGAAAGGATTACTCCACTTTGCAAGGAATCATCCAATCTTTGAAGCAAGAAAGGGATAATGTCCTTCACACCTTTGTATTCCGCCAGCCAGGATTATGATTCAACCTAGATTGGATATAATACTGAAGCGCTACAGACAACACAGCCATAAACGGAGTGCCAGGAGTAATAACATTCGAGTCACATGTTTCAGGTTTTTCCTTTGGGGACAAAGCTTTCCCCTCAGCCTCAAATTCTTTCCTCAATCTCTCCTCTTCAGCTGCCTAACACAATAAACAACTAAAACATAAATCAAATGAATGTAATAATTAGGGTCCACTAAATAATGCAGAGACTTACAGCCTCAGTAGCATCTTTTGCAGCTCTGAAACGCCGAGTACGTTGCTGATTCATTTTAGCTCTAGGTGCAACACCATCTACAAAATTTTTAAATATACAAGCTTTAATTAAAGAAAAAACTAAAAAAGGAAAGAAAATTGACCTAAAAATGGAATAAATCCTACCTATTGCCATATAGAGAAGCTTTCTAGGACGAACCAATGAGAAGAGATGGTCAATATAGTCAAAGATTGTTTTGAATACATCATCATAAGTGGCAGGTGCACGCTGTATGCACAAAAAGAAACCATCATTAATGAATGATATTAAGTGAAGATCAAGGTCATGCTAAAATGGAGAGCAATATACCACTTCATAAAATGAAAAAAAAAAAAATTGAATGGAAAGCAATCTAGAACTTCCTAACATGCAATGTCACATTGAAGAAAACGTTTTTTGATGCTTGGTGACCAATATCATACTAAGAAAGGAAAACAGACTATGAGTTCATGACACGCAAAGAAACACATTGAAGAGAAATGCATTTTGACATTCGATTATCAAAATCATACTAAAGGTAGTAATCAATCTGCCACTTGATGATCTGCAAAATTGCTTTCAAGAATAATGCATTTCAAAACACCTTGCAAGATGACTCTACGTAAGACCTTATACGCAAAATCTAACCCTGCTACAATAATTCCCTACTGAAACAACATAATTTTACTAAACAAAAACATAACTAGAATCACATTTCCAAGCTGTTTACAACTCAAAATTTTCGTAATTACTTTACTAACAAATGGGAAACTATTAAATTAAACTCCAAAGCACATTTCATCTCTTCGAATTGAAATCCTAATAGTTTAGGATTCCAAATCCACAGCTAAAATACTTTTACTGGAGTAAAAAAAAAAAATCTAAAGTGTTCTTTTACAAATTTACCTTGCCGTCAGGATGAAAACAAGGGTGAATAATCGCGTTCATATCGAGATAAAGATTATCGTATTCAAGACCGTTAGGATTAGGTTTAGAGACGTCTACTGGTATTTGATTTCCACTTCCGTCTTCTCTCGGTTCTTCCTCGATCACATCGGCGATCGCTTGCGGATACCGATCCGCTAACCATCTGTAAAACGCTGGAACTCCCATGGCGGTGCGGTGAAGACTGAGGATGCTCCGGTCTCCGGTATGTTCGCTGATAACGAAGGATTTAATTCAAAGAGAAAGAGGAGCTTTGGGTTTTTTGACTCAGGGATAAGAATAAAAGAGAGAGCGTGTGGCGGTGAAACTGTACGGTACGATTGATTTTATTTATAGATTTGGGAAAATGACGGAAATGCCCTTTGGACTTGGTGGGAAGAATGGAAGCAAGAACAATAGTTCGTCAAAGGGCGGGGAATTCTTCAACTGCACGGAAAAGCCCTTTGGACTTGGTGGGAAGAATGGAAGCAAGAACAATAGTTCGTCAAAGGGCGGGGAATTCTTCAACTGCACGGAAAAGAATTATACGATTATTAAAAATTACTCATAAAAAAATTGTGAATATAAATACAAATCAAAGGAGAGAGACTAAATTTTTTTTTATATGATTTCTTATATATTTACTGTAAAAATTATCATATATTTTAAGGATATGCTATATTTGATAATTCATATATATTTTATGTCATCAAATAATTTAATCACATATAAAATTATCAAGTTCATACAAATATCATTTTAATAAATTCGTAAATAAAATTTAAAAATTAATAGATAAATATATTTTTATTTTCTTATAAAATAAATATAAAATATTAATTTTTAATTTAATTATAAAAATTTATAATTTATAATTTTATTTTAAATAAATTTTAAATAACAAAATTAAGGAAAATAAATAAAAACTTTGAAACTTTATGTCTTCAATATTTTATTTTATGGCAAAATTTCATAAAAATTTTGAATTTAATAGTAAATTTGAATATAATTGTGAATTTAAGAGGTAGTAAAATAAAATATTAAGATTATATAGCAAAATAAGAAATATTTGTCTATTAATTCAAAAAATTATTTACTATATATAAGAGATAATTTCTTTTAAATAGCGTACCTAACAGTTTCTTCCCAATATTAGTAAATTTCTCCGTAATAAATTTATAACAATCATTTGTTATTAATTAACGAATATTACAATTAAATTAATTATTGCATGTACAAACATTTACTTTTCTTTGTGTGTTCTAAATGAGTTATTTCTTATTTAACTCAAATAAGCGACTGCCGACACACTAGCAGAGCAGCTGGCAGAGCACAAAGAGCTCGGACCCCGTGACGATCAAACTCCAACTAAAATTGGACAGGGGCCGCGCGAACGCAGGCCCCCACTACCACAAATTATGACGTAGGCTCTCCCGCTATGGGGAGACCTTCGGTAAGCGCCCCTCCTCAGTGCAATGGAAGCCGCTTACCTAGGCCATGGGCCACAGTGATCGCCCATCGACCCCGTCCAGGTAAGTATGTTGCAACGAAGCTAGCTGCCTTTTATTTATAAACCCACCCTCGGGCTCTCTCCTCTATTTCCCCGATATGGGATTCTGACTGAACATTCAGCCGTCTCCTCCGTTCGAAAACTTCGTGGTGGCTGGTGAGGCAAGTTAAAGAGAGGAATTTCATTTGCAATTTGAAAAGAAAATATCATACTTCACTGAGATTATAATTGTTTTGGCTTCATGTTTCATTCAACTGATCGGAAATGGCTGCAAATCAGGCATAGACTACACATGTTTCCACTTCGAATTGTGCACACATTGATACATAAATTTCCAGTTTACCCAATTCATTTTATTCAATTATTCCGAGAAAGTGATTACAAGATTAATGAACAGTCCAAGCATTGATGAGCTCAACTCAAGGCAACGACAGCAAAGCCGCTCGAAGCTTCTGTAGGTACATGGTGCCGCTGCTGCTATACATCATTTGTGACTCTGCAGGTTGAGCCTAGCAGCTGCGGCCACAGAAGCTGCCACGCCGGCCGGATGAGTAGTCAAGTTAGGATCATTCCTCATCTCTGCACCTGTCACCCCTTCTGCATCTCTTCGAGTTGCTGGCTTATCTGAAGGCAACTTTGCTGTTGCATTCTGCAAGGAGCAATCCTCATCAATTTTATGCATTTTCGCACTTATCATTCTTATGATGTAATTAATCATAGTCAAAATTATCTGATATCAAATTTGTTTAAATTTGACTTGATCAAATGTAATTGATCATAATCGAAACTATCTGATATTAAATTTGTTTAAATTTGACTTGATCAAAAATTCGAAATTTAAAATTTCATTCTAGTCCATCAAACTTGATTTTGAAATTTGATTTCAACTCGATATATTCGATTTATTATTTTTTAATTATACCGTTTAAGAGTAAAATAATAAATAAATAATAAAATATAAAAAAGCATATTAAAAAAATTAAATCAAGCTGAAAAATAATTTGAATTGATTATTAAAATAATCAAATTCAGTGCAATTTATTATTTGAATAGTACGAGTTCGAATTCGATTCAAAATAAATAAATCAAATTTGAATAATCATATTAAATTTCAAATTCGATTCTAATTCAATCGAATTTAGTTTTGAAACTCAAACTGAACTTGATTTATCATTTTTTAACTATATATTATCAGAGTAAAATTGTAAATTAATAATACAATATAAAAAATATGTATTGAAAAAACTTGATTAAACTTGAAAATAACTCGAGTCAGGTATTAAGATACTCAAACTTAATACGACTTATTATTCGAATAACTCGAGTTAAAACTCGACTCGAAAATAAATAAATCAAATTTAAATAATTATTAAATTAAATTCAAATGATTCACAAATAAATTAACTCATTTATACCCTATTATAATAAAGCTCACCCACCACTTTCGGGACTTTAAAATTAGTACTCCTTACCGCGAGAATATCACCCAATTTGGTCTTGTCTTCTTCTCTAGTTGCCCTGGCATTAAGGGTGGCAGCTGATTGAGCAGCAGCTGCAATGCCACCAGGCATTATGGAGGTGCGACCAGTGGCTCTCACTTCCGCTGCCTGTATTGCGGCAGCATCACTCCATTCCACGGGCTTCTTTCCTGCTGTCAGAGCGGTGGCTTCAAGTGCTTCTCCAATGGTGATTCCACCACCACTACCACCCTGCCGAGAATCATGGTAGCTCCCAGGGGACAATGGAACTGCTTGGCTATATTGTCCAACAACCTGCTAGGCACATATAAAGAAATTTAAACAATTAATATTTGACCTAGTAATTGTTACATTTTTTTAAGAGAAATTAAGTTTAAAGTTAATTTTTTAATAAATATTATTAAATTTATTAATTAATGAATTATATTTTCGAACAATCTATGAGATGATATATTGATAAAGCATAAAAATAAACTCAAAAAAATATATATAATATAATTTTAATTTTAAAAAATATACCTAATACAATCTTCGGATAATATATTAGATTTATTCACCGATAATAATGCATTAAATATAAATTTAAAAATAAAATAAATAAATAAAATTTATATTTAATGCATTACTATTATGACATTTTATTAATTCAAAAATTTTAAAATCATATTTTTCAAATAAACATTTTTAAATTTATTAATTAATGAAGTTTTGTCAATACAAATTGTGTATATAAACTAATAATACATGTGTCGAATAACCTTAAAAACTCACATTTTTCATATGCTAATATTTCTTTATGGCAAAACATTAATCAACAATAATATCAAACTCTAACCATTTTCACTGCTTTTTTGTTCTTCTAATTGTAAATACGATGAGACACTACATATATCCAAGGAAGATTATCTGCTTTACCTCGTCGCCGACGGACTCTGTGATTATACGTTTTCCGGGAACATCCGTCTCTTTAATGGTAACACCGGCTTCAGCATTCATTTCTTGGTGACCCACAAATCCAGCATTCTCATTCTGCGTTGCTGCAGATTGCATAGCTGCAGCGGCGCAATCCTTCTGGGTGTGACCAAGCATGGAGTTCTCCGCCTTCTGCATCATGGCTGCATCCTTCGGCGCCACCGGCTTGTCGGCAAGCTCGCCTTGTACAGGGAAGACATCTCCATATTTGATCGGTTCTTGAATCTTCTCAGGTTGCAGCTGGCTCATTTTCTTAACGTTTTCTTTTGTTTTGCTTTACAGTAATTAATTACGGAATTATTTGAAGAAATTAAATTATTATATGTGCATGAACCATGCAAGACTGGGACAAGTTTGTTTTGGGAGTGAAACGTGGCTGGAAAATAGAGAGACGGTTCGGCCCCCAAAGGACAAGTGGAATTTTATCGTAAGGACAAGGACTTGGTCCATTCATGAAGGAGAGAATTGAGATATTGAATTTTGAGTTTTAAATTTATAAATTTTTATATTTTAAAGGTAAGACAACATTATTTGATCGTACTTGGAATTAAATTGAATAATTTTATTATGATAATATAATATAAATAAAATACAAAAAGTAATATAGATTAAGATTTGATAAAATTTGTATATAATATATAAAAACAAAAGAAAGTTTTACCTATAATATATCGATATAAATTTTAATATAAAATTTTTATATTTTAAATTATACGAATATGATATTATATAATAAAAATACAAATTATATACATATATTATTAGATTATTTAAAATCAACATTTATCTCTTCGACATGCTTAAGGGGATATATGTTTTCTAAAAAGTTAGATTAAAATTTTTAACAACCTAGTAGTGATAATATAATATAAAAATTTATTTAAATTTTTTAATTTTATTACGTATTTTATTATTAAATTTATTTGATTTAGCGTTAAACTTTATTAATATTTATTTTAAGAGCTACATAATTTTTAAATTTGTTTATTAATGAAAAATTTGTTTATTAATGAGATGACGTTATACTATTAATAGTCAGTGTAGTGTATACAAATCCTTTTATTAATAATAAAGAAACATAATTATAAAAAAAAATTGTTGACCAAAAAAATATTTTATTAAAACAATTAATAAAGAAAATATTAAAAATCGGACTTTTGAAGGTGGCGTTGGGGCTTGGGTTGGAAATTTCCAAATCCAATCTGAAAGTCAAATCTCTTTCCTCAGAAAACCAATTATAATTCAACTCCACCTCCATCCATGATCCGATTAATTTTATCCTCAAACCCAAACAGACTTTGAAAGTTGCATTTTACGATTCATAAGAAAACAATTCTCCGGTGGTGTAGAAACCCTTGTAGGGTGTGAGATACCAATTAGTCTGTGATCTTTTAAGTAAGGAGATCCCAAGTCTGTTTGATTTGTGAAGTCTGATTATTTTATTTCTTCTTCCTAGTTTAGGATTTTATCTTAATTTTGGAACTTGACAGAAAATTTATAAAGGAAAAAGAAAGAGAAAAGGAATAAACATTACACTATTTTTCTTACTTTTTGCATATGATAGCATGGGTGCTGGTAATGCAACAGACATGATTGTGGATGTACCAAACTCTCAGTCAAGTTTGGATCCGGTCAGTATGCCGACGAATGAGCCAAAGCCAAACCAGGCAACTGAAGCAGAGGATGGTTGGGTAGAAGTCTCCATTCCATCTGTATATATGTTTCTCAAGACATTTTTGTTCTAATTATTAGTGCTTGTAATTCCTTTTAATGTTATATCGAAAGAAGGTTACTAATTTCTTGTTCCTGGGTCAAATGGATATGATTTTAGATTGGATTTTATTTTCACTCTAATCTTAGAACTTAAGGCTATACTGGGTTAAATAGTTACAATTTCTTATTTTTGAATCAAATGCTCGAACTATTTGAATTTGATGCGGTAAATTTGATTTGTTATTTTTAATAATATATATGAAAGTAAAATGATAAATTAATAATAATATAAATTTATATTAAAAAAATTAGATTAAGTTTATAAGTTATTTAAGTATTAAGTTACTCGAATTTCGTTTCATTTATTATTTAAATAATTCGAATTTAAGTTTAATTCAAAAATAAATAAGTAAAATTTGAAAAATCATCGAATTCGAATAGTTCTCAAAAATTAAATTATAACTTTATTTGTAATTATAGGTAGCTCCTCCGTTGCAGCAAAGCAATTAACCTTTCGACATTTTCTAAACTTGCTGAACAAATGAGCCCCATTTTAGCCTCTTATTAGGTCATGTCAAGAGGAGCACTTCTTTCCGCAAGATTATTTCCATCCTAACTCTTCTCCTTACTTTATATTATCATCAAAACAGTTGTTAGTTGGTAGTTCACCTCATGATCAACTTCACTCTGAACCAATTCTCTCATCTTCCATCAGCAAACTCCAACCAAACTCTCTCCATTCTTCTTCCAACCACGGGCTTCATCATGATCAAATTCCTTCTCTGTTCACTCTCGTTTTCCTATTTCTTCTCCCTAGTTGCATCCCAATACCCTAGTCACCAAGGCGATTGGCAGCTTTTACATGAAAGTGTGGGGATTTCTGCCATGCATATGCAACTTCTACATGACAACAATGTCATCATCTTTGATCGGACCGATTTCGGTCCTTCCAATCTTTCCCTCCCAGATGGCATTTGTCGGTTTGATGGCTCTGATCTTGTGCTTCAAACTGATTGCACAGCTCACTCAATCCTCTACAATATCAACACCAATGCGTTTCGACCTCTAATGGTTCAAACCGATACTTGGTGCTCTTCTGGTGCTGTTCTCCCTAATGGAACTCTTGTTCAAACAGGTGGTTACAATGATGGTGATCATAATATTCGGATTTTCAGCCCGTGTAGCGATGGATATTGCGATTGGATTGAATTTCAAAACTATTTATCGCAACGAAGATGGTATGCTACTAATCAGATTTTACCAGACGGTCGAATAATAATTGTTGGTGGGAGACGACAGTTTAGTTATGAGTTTTATCCGAGTTCCTCAGGTTCAACTCATATTTTTCTGCTGGATTTCTTGAGGGAGACAAACGATGAGGGCATGGAGAATAATTTGTACCCATTTTTGCACCTTCTGCCAGACGGAAACTTGTTCATTTTCGCTAATACTCGATCGATATTGCTAGATTATAATCAAAACAGGGTTGTGAAAGAGTTCCCTCGGATTCCAGGTGACGATCCACGTAATTATCCAAGCTCTGGATCATCCATTTTGCTTCCTTTAGATGAAAACCAGGTCATTGAAGCTGAAATCATGGTGTGCGGAGGTGCACCTAGAGGTTCATTTACACGAGCCAAGCAAGGAGATTTCATACGTGCAACGTCAACATGTGGGAGGCTTAAGGTTTTCCATGCAAACCCTACTTGGACCATGGAAGACATGCCAGTGCCACGAGTCATGGGTGACCTGATACTTTTGCCCACTGGTGACGTGCTCATTATCAATGGCGCAGAGTTAGGTACCGCCGGATGGGAATTAGCCAGCGATCCGATCACCAGACCGATCATTTATCGTCCATCTGACAACCGTTCGGATTGGCGTTTTTCAGTCATGTCATCTTCTCCAAGACCAAGATTGTATCATTCATCAGCCATATTATTAATCGATGGACGAATTCTAGTTGGTGGTAGCAATCCTCACACTAATTACATCTTCACGAATGTAGAGTACCCTACTGATTTAAGCATGGAATCTTTCTCCCCGCCATATTTATCCCAAGATTATGATTCAATAAGGCCTCAAATTCTAACCCTGGATGAGAAAATAGGGTATGAGAATAAGCTGTTTTGGCTAAGTTTTACCGTTCAAGATTATTTAGCAGCTTATGTTTTAAATGTGGCCATTGTTGCACCATCCTTTACAACGCATTCATTTTCAATGAATCAAAGGATAGTATCATTGAAGATCGTTGGTGTCGAGGGCATTGCACCCTCTACATATGGTTTAACCGTCGCAGGGCCGTCGACCGCCGAAATTGCTCCACCGGGGTACTATCTGTTGTTTGTGGTGCACTCAGGCATACCAAGTTCTGGGATGTGGGTGAAGATAGAATGATGGAATTATAGTAGTTTTGCTTAGAACTAACTCTATACATAACTACCTGGCCAAATATAGTTGAATACTTGGGTTTCTATCACATTTTACATTAATCCACCGATCATCCAATTTCTCAACAAGGAAGAACAAATTTTGAAGGAAAAAATAATAAACTTCTCATACCTTGGATTTAGAGGGCGACCATTTACATGTATTGATATGATTATCTTTTGGTCATGGTTGTTTCTTATTTTTGAATTTTTTTTATATATGGCAAAGAATTTGATAGATCATATAGGATTGGGAATGAAAATTTTTGGCAATAATTTATCATAAAAAAAATGATAAAATTATTATACCTATCAATGTGACATTAAATCCATATCATATACATACTTACATATATATATATATATATATATATATATATATATATAACATAAAGTCAATTGCCTTAATTTTTTTAATTTCTTTTTCTATTTTGATTTTAATGTGAAAAGAAAGTATGAATTATAGGTTTTTTTTTTTTTAAAGAAAGAAAGCCTCTTGCTTGGAGAAATGAGAATGCATGTATTGTGCCTCAAATTTTAAATATATAAATCTCCACACATCTTAAAAGTAAGTATATAATCATTTGAATTAATATTTAAAATTAAATATTTTTTTTATTATATACACCGTAAAGATTACATAGATCACATGAGAAATGAAAGTTTTGTCAATAATTTATTAGTTTTTGTTCTTTTGATAAATTATTATACCTACTAAGGTTATATTAAACTCATATACATTCTCTTTACAAATAAAAAGTCATATATTCTATATAACATCAAATCAAATGTTCAAAAAAAAAAGTCAAATGTTATTTTTTTTTTGTGTTTTGATTTTTATGTTAAAAGAAAGTTTGAATTAGTAATTATACTATTGTAGGGGTTTTTTATTTTTTTTTCAATGATTTAGGTGACAAGCATCAATGAGAAACATTAAAGAAAAACAGTGGGAGCTTAAACAAAGCCATTTCCTCATTCATAAGAGTTTCTTATATTTAACATTTGTCAAAGAATTTGCTAAAGAAAAGAACATTTGTCAAAGAAATTACCAAATTCATGCACCATATGTTATTAAAGCACAACTGATTCATGCATATAGTTCAAATCTCCTTAATGAACTCAAAGCTATATATACATAATGATGGCTAAATACATCAAAATTTGATGTCATTAGGCAAAATTGACTACCTCATTCAAAAGCTTTTGAATTTTTGTTCAATTGACAAAATTAACTTTTATTATTATTATTATTATTATCTGCTCTTTATTTTCTCTTTGTAAAAAAAAAAAAAACCCTTAAGCATGCATGCATGCATCATCAATTTGAGATAAGCAACCTAATAATTAAGCTCATTTAAAGATTCTAAATTCTAATTGATTGCCTCAATGTATATACCTAACTCTATAAACTATTAGACATTTATTTCAATTTAAGTTCAACAAGTAATACATATAGAGTGACATCATATCAAAGGATGATAATTTCAGATTATGCAAGTTGAATCCATACTCAAGTTATCTTAGATATGTTTAAACGTACAAGTCGTAAGAAAATGTAGTAAAAGCTTATTTAATTGATTTTAAATGATGGTCCTATAATTTTTCTTTTACTCATAATTCCAAAGCAAGAATTCTCAACATAAAATTGTAAACTAGTGAGTAAAGTAGGGATGAATTGAATTGGGATCGAAACACTTAAGGGTTGTTCGGAAATACTTTTGTTTTGTATTTTATCTTTTTGTTTTTAAATGATAAAATTGCTTAAATTTTACTTTTAGCTTGATTCGAAGTCTTGTTATTTTACATTTTTAAATTTTGATCACTTTATTTAATAAGTTCTTGTTAACAAATTTTTACAACAAAACATCCTACTCAAATAAGTTTTTAATTTAATAAATTGAAAATAAAGTGAAAAGAAAACAAAATAAAACAAAAATGTTCAAAAATATAAAATACATAACAATCTTAAACGATTCCTTAGAATTTATTTTATTATCTCCTCATAATTATCACGACCTCTTTTGTTTAAAAAATAATGAGAAGTGATAAAAGAATTTTTCTTGAATTAGATGAAATTATAAGATTTAATTTTTAAAAGAAAGGATTTTCATTTAAAATCAAAATTAACATTCCTATGCATCATAATCCTAAACTTGAAACTAAGAAGACATAATTAAATGCACATCATATAAAATATATACATATGTTTGTGGAATATCTTTTACATCATTATTATTCTAAAGTAATTTGACAAACACAGCCTTAAAATTCTAAGAAGCCGACAAATGACGTGGACACTTACATCCATGTGTGCAAAGCCCAAAGCCAGCATGTCCTATTCCCATTGGTCCTTAGCTTGACATCGTCAACCTAAAGCGCGTGTGAGGACGACAAATGGCAGTTTCGTAGATATTTCTCAAATTCAAGAGGTATTAATTACCCGCCAATACATAAATACCCTGCCTTAGTTTCCCTCCAGCAAAAGAAGAAAAAAAAAACCGACAAAAATAAATAAATAAAAGTAAAAGAAAGTGAGAGAAAATGCGAGAAAGTGACGGAAACTGAGACAAAGTGAAGAAGAAAAACAATGAAGCACATTCTTAAGAAGCTACACATAGGAAGCAATCACGAACCTGATCGAACTTCGACAAACGACACGTCGCCGTCAGCATCGCCGTCATCCGCCACCGATCATCAACGCGCGATATCTGGGAACTCTCCGGTGAGTCCTTCTGCAACCACGACGTCATCATCGCCGGTGACCGCGACGACGGTGCCGGTACCATCGAGCACGGGGTTGAGTACACCATCATCGACTGCGATCGCGAAGAATCGAGCTTCCGATTATATGTTATCGGAGGAAGAGTTTCAGGTACAGTTAGCCCTTGCTATAAGTGCTTCGAATTCGGAGGATCCGGAGAAGGATCAAATCGGATCAACGACGCTATTGAGCTTAGGGAGCCATCATCGGATAGGATTAGGAAGGGATGAGGGTGATGTGGCAGCTGAGGTTTTGGCCAGGCGGTACTGGGTAAGTGTTTTTTTTTTTTTTGGTTAGTTTTGTTCTTATTTTTTTTTATATATATAATTTTTAAGGGTTGAACTGGAATTTTGGTCAACTGAATTGGACTAAATGAGCTTAAATTATGAGTGTTTTAGTTAGTTACATTGATTAATTTTGGACCGCTTGATAAGGGTAAGTTATTATACTGAATTTTATCGGAAAAGCTTGAATTAATTGCGCTTTTACTGCAATAATGGTAGTTAATAGGAAATTATTGTTATTTTATCTTTTTTTATCTGATTAGGAACTTGGTTGGTTTGTTATTGAAAAATGAAATATGTGGAAATTGAACTTGAGGGAATTGTTGTGAATAAGCTTCTGTTTGGGGTATTTGCTTCTTCTCCTTTTTTTTTTTTTGTTAGGGTTTAGATTGTTGGTGATTTGGGCAAGCTGATGTACTGGATTACTGCACAGTTTTGCTTCTTCTGAAATTATGGTGGATAAGCTGAAAATATCATCTACCACTTGGGTTTTGATAATTTCTTGGAATTTTTGGCTTTGCATAAAGTACTTTGTTTGTCTTCTTTTGCTTTGTTATTTTGAGGATTGAATTGGACTTTTGGTAAATCTAATTAAAGTAATGAGCTTGAATTAGGAGTGTTTAGTTGCTGCTAGTTATTGTTTTTTGGATTGGATTAGGGAATGTTCTGGTTTGAATTTGATTTTTGGATTCTTATATGTAGCGGGAAAAGCTTGAAGTAATTTTGTTTTTACTAGAATTATGGTAGTTTATAAAATTTTCTTATCTGCTTGTGATCAAATTTTGAACTTGCTTCTTGTAGTAATGGAGAATGAAATACCTGGAAATTGAACCATGATGTATTATTGTGAACAAGATTGAGTTTCTATGGTTTGCATTTGATTTTTCTGGTGTTAGGTTTTGGAATTGCTGATGTTTATTACTAGTTGTTTTAGAGTTTTGCTCCTTGTGAAACTGCAGGGAGTAAGTAAGTGTACTGGTCACTGTGATTCAATCAGTAGCTTGGAGACGTTGAAGGATAATAATGTTAGCAGAAGTCTTTTATAAGCTGAAGGGAATTGATTGGAATCGTCTTTGATATATGTACCTTTCTGCTCCTAGTCACGGCCTTTATCAATGGCTTTATTTGCTTTAGTTGACCTTTGGTGTTTTGGCCATTACACTGGTTGTCTTGCTATATCTTCCAATCTTAGGATCAATGAAATTTGTTTATCAAAAAAAAAAAAATTCTGACTGCTTCTATATTTACTGTCTGGAACTTGATGATGATCATTCAGGCTGAGTCTTCCATTCCTGGCCTGTGTTGCTATTTCTTGAGTTATTTGACTTGGATTGACTGGTTGGGTTGTTCTGATTCACCAGGAATACAGTGTGCTTGATTATGAGGAGAGAGTGGTGGATGGTTTTTATGATGTATATGGGCTCAACACAGATTCAGGAATTGTAGGAAAAATGCCATCTCTTGCTGATCTTGAGAGAAATCTTGGGAATTCTGGTTTTGAAGTTGTAATTGTCAATCGAACAATTGACCCAGCCCTAGAAGAGTTGTTGCAAATTGCACACTGTATTGCGTTAGATTTCCCTGCTACTAATGTTGGTGTTTTAGTTCAAAGGCTTGCCGAACTTGTAACAGGACATATGGGTGGACCTGTTAAAGATGCTAATATAATATTGGCCGGATGGATGGAAAGAAACACAGAGCTGAGAACATCTCTTCATGCAAGTTTATTGCCTTTAGGATCCATAAATATCGGCCTGTCTCGGCATCGTGCTTTACTCTTCAAGGTTAGTTTTTGAACATTAACAGTGACTAAAGTCTGTTTTAATATGGTTATTCCAGCCATTGTAGTTTAAAAAATTGATGATTTAAACTTGATTCTTTTAGTGGTTGATCCAGGTACTTAATATTTTGTGAAGCTATCTGCTAGGTTTATAATTATTTTCTGTATCCTTCTAATGTAGGTATTGGCAGATAGCATAACGTTACCTTGTAGACTGGTAAAAGGCAGTCATTACACTGGTGTTGAGGATGATGCTGTAAATATAATAAAGCTGGAGGATGAAAGGTTATAGTTTGTGCTTATTTCTTATCTTAATCTTTACTTATATTTAGGTCTAATCTTGTGTTTTTGCACCTCCAGGGAGTTTTTGGTTGATCTAATGGCAGCTCCTGGTACACTTATACCTGCTGACATTTTAAGTGCAAAAGATACAACTTTTAAGCCATACAATCCAATAATTAGCGATATCCCAACTCTTCAGTCGTCTGATGATGTTTACACAAGAGCAATGCCACTTAACGGTGAAGGTACTAGTCAACATCCTGTGATCAATAGTAGTCTTTCTTTGGATTGGGGGTCAAGCTCAGCAAGTGCAGAATCGTTGTCTTCATTATCAGGTCCATGTGATTCTGGTGTTGGTTCTTGTGTATTATCTAACAGAGTGACCCCTAATCAGTTGGATCATCTTCCTTCAACTGCTATTGGAACTTCAGTCTATAAAGGGAGTCACGGGGCCAATATTTTTGATGGCCTGAGGATAAACGTCAATGTAGTGCCGTCAGGTCAAAGCAGTCAAGAGGACCCGAAAATTCTTTTTGCAGATCTTAATCCATTCCAGAAAAAAGGGACAGGCAAAACATCCCTGCAGAATAAACCTACAGAGACCACCAAAGTTGATGAGTTTCAGAGACTTAGATATAATGCAGTTGTGAGTCGACCCCCTGTACCATTGATGTGGAAGAATCGACCTGCTTATAATGAGGTTCCTCAGAAGAAGGAGTACAATAATATGGAGGGCCACTTTCCAAAAATCAATCGTGAACCTAATGATTTTAATCGGTCATCATCAGCTTCCACGAGCTCTACCAAACCTGAAAAGGTCTATCCTCATGGTTTTAAGTCACCTGGTGATTTGGATACATTTAATAGAGATAATAAAATCAGGAATATTTTGTCTGGTACTAGCTCATCTTTGGCATCCACTGCCAGTCAGTTCAATAGCTCACAACTGGCTGAGGATGCAAGGACTCAATTTAAGGAAGAGAATCTCAGGAGTGGACATGATCTACAAAATAACACAGGTGATTTGGCTAGAGAGCAAGATAATGAGTTTTGTTACCACAATCGTAGAAAGTACACCCAAGAGAGATATGGGAATAATCTCAAATTAAAGGATCCAGAAAGTCCTAGCACATCAGTTGATTGTGGCACAGGCAGGGTTGATCAGCTATTTGATGATGTAGATGTAGGAGAATGTGAAATTCCTTGGGAAGACTTGGATATTGGCGAAAGAATTGGACTAGGTAATGATATGGCTTATTGAAGTTCATTACATGTGGCAATTTTTCTAGTTACGCAAGATCGTTCTTGGTCAATGAAAATAAATGTTTTCAGTCTACACGTCTAAGGTGTTTGTTATTTTGAAATTTATTCCCCCTTTTTGATATTTAAGAACTCTTCTTATTCCTCATGAAAACCTTCAGAGTTTAAATGCAGTAAGATATTTGATGCTTGCTTTTCAAGAACTTTTACTTTTTCTGGAAGTTCTCTAATTCCTATTAAATTTTGTTTTCTTTTGAGTAGGTTCCTATGGAGAGGTCTACCATGCTGATTGGAATGGAACGGTTAGTTTATACGCTTTTTATACTCCGGCCTATCACAGTTTTCACAGTTTTCATCTTGTATATCACTCACTCTCTGCTGTCTCTATTTAGTATTAAAGAAATTAGGTTTTGAGCAATCTTGCCAATTATTTGCCAAAGGCATGATAGTGAGAACTGTTGTCGTTGTTTTAACTGAACTATAAATATACTTTTTTAAATGTTGTTTTGCACCAAACTATTTTAAGTGTTATTTACAAATTAGAAGAATAAGTAGTTTCTAATTTTGTGGGTGGTAATGGTTATTGAACTACAGGAGGTTGCCGTGAAGAAGTTTCTAGACCAGGATTTTTCCGGTGCTGCTTTGGCTGAGTTCAAAAGAGAAGTAAGCAACTTTTATGCATTTAAATTTCTGAATCAAAATGATAGGAAAATGTGTTTTCAGATTCTTTTCCTTTAAATAAATGTCCATTTACAAACTTAAGACAAACATCCATGCTAAGGTTATGGCAGTCAAATTAAGTCCAAAGTCACTAATCCTGGTTTTTGTTTTAATTTAAGATGCGAATAATGCGTAGACTGCGTCATCCAAATGTTGTTCTTTTTATGGGTGCTGTTACTCGCCCTCCGAACCTCTCTATCATTACTGAGTTTCTTCCAAGGTTAGAGTCTGTGCCTGCATATTGCCATCTTATCTTCGTAATGAGTTGAACTTTTATGCAAATACAGATGCAATATGAAATTGGCAGTCTATGACTGCCAAGCATGCATGTGTATTCATTTGACACACATGGATGATCTTTGATGTTCTTAATTCTGCAAAATTTGTTTATTTTTTCAGAGGAAGCTTATATAAGATTCTTCATCGTCCTCATTCTCAAATTGATGAGAAGCAAAGAATTAAAATGGCTCTTGATGTGGTATGGAATTAATTGCCTCTACAATTGTTTTATTTAGGATGTAACAACCACATAAAATTTCAAATCTGTTTTCGTTTTTCAGGCGAGGGGCATGAATTGCCTACACACCAGTACACCTACCATTGTTCACCGTGATTTGAAATCTCTTAATCTTTTAGTTGATAAAAACTGGACTGTGAAGGTAAATGGTGTTTTATGTTATAGTTTTTTGTGCTTCTAAATGTTTCTTACTTTTACTCTTAGTGTTACTCCCTTAACATTTCTCATTCTTGCTGTAATCATTGCAAAGTCCAGTGACGTTACTAGTGATCCAGTGGAGTTGGCTTGATTATTGAGTTATAATGACTAGTTCCTGTTTTCTCATTCCGGTACTCCAATGCCTATGTATGAACAGAACTTATCTCTGTTGATTTGTTAGGTTTATTATTGCTGCAAATTTTTAGTCTTGGCAGCTTACTTTTTTTTGTCCACTTGTTATTTGATTTCTGTCTCGTGAAGCACTGTTTTGTTATAGTATTAGTTTCACAATGGAAAACTGTTGAAAAGTGTTCAATTTAAAAACATAAAGTACAAGGTGTGTAAATGTGAAGTTATAACGAGTCTGTATTATTGCAGTCTTTTTGTGCTAGCTTCTCTAAACTCTCTAGAGCTGCAAGTGGGCAACCTACCCAATGTGTCCGTACCTATGTCCCATTTTGTTTGTGTACCACCTAGGTTACTTATTAGTTGTGACAGTTTAAAATGAATTGTCTGTCCTTGTGGGGGCATAGTTATTCTGACATTTCTGATATGGCATTTGACTGTATTCTTACACTTATGCTCATAATCTTATAACATATAGAATTAAATAAATTGACTGGCTTTAAACTTTTCAAGACTAAAACCTTCAAGAAAGAAAAGGAACAAGGGTGTGCATCCTTCAAAACGACCATTTTGTTGTCTTCTAAGCTAACCGCGGTTGTTAATGTGTAACTTTGCATGATGTAATTGCTTTGAAATTAAAAACTAACATTTCCGTTTTAAGGAAAAGAATAAGAGATGAAGTATGACTGTTACCTTCTAATTGATTGCAAAACTGAACTATGCAGGTCTGTGATTTTGGGTTGTCACGCTTGAAGCATAATACCTTTCTATCTTCCAAATCAACTGCAGGAACAGTCAGTGCCTTTGCCTGCTTTGCAAGATATTATAAATTCTGACGATATAGATAGAATATGTAGCTTCTGTTATATTGTTGTTCTTTCTACATGTCTCTTAATGAGTTGCCTTTTATGTTTTAGCCTGAGTGGATGGCTCCAGAAGTACTTCGCAATGAGCCCTCAAATGAGAAGTGAGTCGTTTCTCTTCGATTAAATATCATTAAATACTGCTATTCTCTCTCATCGGTTAGGACAGATTGCTCTGCCAATTAAACATTCACTCCGCTTGCTTAATATTCTATTGTCTGCATATAATTGCATCGAGTTACCTGTTTTATTGTTGGACAGAAATTTTAGCTGTCTTTTTCTAACTGTGGCTTGCTGTTATCGATAATTATTAAAGCTGCTGAATGGTTAAAATAACCAAGCTTTAAACTAACATGCATTTTTTGTTGGATGGATAGATGCGATATTTATAGCTTCGGAGTCATTCTATGGGAGCTGGCTACCCTGAGACTGCCTTGGAGTGGAATGAATCCAATGCAAGTTGTGGGTGCTGTTGGTTTCCAGAATCGTCGGCTTGACATTCCCAAGGAACTTGATCCTTTGGTTGCGAGGATAATTTGGGAATGCTGGCAAACGTTAGTAACAGCAACTTGAACTTTTGAACTCGAGTACATTTATTTTTGCAACATGAATCCAATCTAATTTATCACCACACCCATTGTTTCCAGTGATCCAAGTTTGCGGCCATCATTCGCAGAGCTCACGGTAGCTTTAAAACCCTTGCAGCGGCTTGTTATCCCTTTGTATCAAGACCAAGCAAACTCGCCTCTGCCACAAGAGATCTCAGTAAATTCTACACCCTGAATGAAATGTCTCTATTCCGCAATTGTGAATAAGAAGCATTCTGTTTCTTTCCCTTCAATGCGTATTATATTTAAATTTTCCAAAAAAAAAAAAGAGAAGCAAGGTGGGAGAAAAAGCTTGAAGGAGAATGATTTGTGTTATATATGCACAGTCGGGATGTCCATAGTTTTGTCCGAAAGAACAAAACTTTGTAATGTATATATCTAACACTGTATAAATCTGTATAAAACAACGGGAAAATTACCTACTTTTAGCATTGGTTAAAAGGATCATGTTTTTACTTATAAAGCATGAGAGATTGATGCAGAAGATAAAGTTTTAGTATTTGATTTTTTTTTTTTCACATTAGAGAGTATTAAAATGTCAAATTTGGTGCACAAGGCTTTTATGTTATGGGATTTGAAAAGGATCAGATGTTTTTCGTAGTATAAAGAGGATGTTTTTATGATTTGAATTTGTGATTTTTAAATTATAAATAGGTAATTTTTATTGTAATATCGGAATTTACTCACCTTTGATGTTACTATTATGCCAAAAAAAAATCTTCATTATGAATGCCAACTAACTCCATATATGTCAGTAAAGCGCAACAAAGTGATTAGGCTTAACCCTTAAAGTATGTTGATAAGAGGTCAATAGCGGGAGGCAACATGCATAAATGTAGAATTTAAATAAACATTCATACACGCACTAGGAAACAGATTTTATGTTAGATGTGTGTATATGATTTTTAATGTGATAATTTTTGTATTTTACGTTATTTCTACTAGCTTTAATCTACATTTAACACGAAATAAATGCAAACAAATACACAAATTATCAGTTAATCTGTCTAGGAAATAAGTACTGATAAAACCCATCACCAAAAGAGAAAAACAGTTCTTATAGCTTTAGACATTTACCACGACTCTTTCCACCTGAAAATGGCTAATTATGACCGTTCAGCAGCAGGAAAATCTGTGGACAAAAAACTATATAGAAGTAAATCCCTTAGTTTGCCCTTAAGATAGGCATATTTCCTCAGCATCCCTTCCTTTTGGAACCCAGCCTTTTCAACAACCCTTTGGGAGGCCTTATTGTCCACATCAACAAAAGCTTCAACCCTCACAACATTAGGAAAATCAACAAAAAACTGAGCCACTGCCATCTTCACTGCTTTTGTAGCAATCCCATGTCCCCAATACTTCACAGCAACACCATGTCCAAAATTAGCCCTACACTTGTCATCACCCGAGAAGGGGAAGATCGACACAAATCCGATCGAACGGTCATTGACGCATATTGATCTACGCCAAGGGTGGGGTATACATACATCTCTGATGTGTGTCAAAGCTTCTTCCTTGGTAACCAAGGTCTTCCATCTAAGGTTTCTTGTGACTTGGTCATCACCTGCAAATAACAGGAAATCATCAGCATCCTCTAGCTTGAATGGGCGAAGTGTTATGTTTGATAAGTCAATCTCCATCTTGAGATTAAAGTGTATACATGGTTTGATGAATGTATATATTTATAGTAGTTGATGCTCAAGTATTATTGACTCGCGGAAAAGCTACTTTAGAATATTATATGGTGGAAGACCATGTTTCTAGGAAATTTCCCCCAAATTTTCTTGGAAAAAGACATTATGGCTATTATAATGGATGAGTGATTTAAAGCCAATAACATAAACCAAGTCATAAATTATTAAAAAGCTGGAGAAAAAGAAGTTCGAAAAGTTCGAAGAGAAATGGTATTATAATTTTCACATTCAAGTATTTAATTCAATGATAAAATATATAAATTTTTTACTTTAATGAGTAGATTGTTATTAAATATAACGATTGGTTTGTTTGAATGTTAATCTTAAATAAAATTATAAAAATTATACAAAATAATTTATTTTACACTAATATAAATAGATCCCTCTACATGTGTGAGTATGTGTATATTCAAAAACCATGAATTCCTCTTTTACACCAAAATGTGACAAGTTTCTTCCACAGCCATCTTTGTTGAATGCAATTTGGAAGGAGTAACTGTGCCTTGGTCTGTTGCAATCAATTGTTGCTGGTAGACTCTTGTGATCAGAATCAGAATCAGACAAATGTGACATAAATATGTAACAACATAATTAGATCATAATCAAACCACTCTCAACATATGTTTAAACAGAGGGTAAGTGTCTCCCAAAATATCAGATATTGCAAAAGATCTGACATTTTGCTGTTCAGATCATCCCACAAATAGGTATAACTATTCCAGAAATGCCACGGTGGGTGGCAAAATCTAATGCATGTATTTGTTCTAAGAGAGTAACAAGTTACAAAGCTTGTTTTCTTATAGCATTTCTAAGTATTATTATTACTGTTTAGTTCCAACCACTTAAATCCTCAGCTTCATCGTGAACCGCTTCTGCTCCAAATGAACAATCCCATGCCCCTACTTTGGAACATTGATCTTCCATTTCGATATTTAAGCCAGCTCCAGAAAATGATTCTTCGATCTCATGGTTCTGCCTTTCGGGTGGGGGGCAGCCCTGGTAGGAGCCGTTTTCGGAACAATGCCATAACAGCTTCTCCCAGTAAGGGTCCTGCAGTTCAAGAGCAACACCAATCGTCAACATGCTAACTACACAATGACCATCTTAAATCGAAAATAGAACTCCAGTAAGGTGTGCCATGCGCATGCCTTAAAATTCAGAAAATGTAACAAGGTATGTGGAAATACCTTACAGATAATGTGTGGATTTCCAACAATGATGAGCAACGATCTGGCTCGAGTGATTGCAACATTAAACCTTTTCGGATTGCTGAGGAAACCAAGACAGTAAGTTCTGTCAAACTCATCATGTTTGACTGTAGACCTTACTGTAGATACAATGATGACCTCTCTTTCTTGACCCTGAAATTGTTCAACACTGCCAACCTTTACATCCAGCATGTCCCAGGTTTCAAGCACTTTCTTGATCTTGAGGACCTGTTGCCTGTAAGGTGTTATCACTCCAATATCTGCCTCATTTAGATCGGTTCTTGCTCTTAACTTATTGATTATGTCAACAACCTTGCTTGCTTCAATTCGGTTAAACCATGATGGATTATTGCCTTCCCTCTCATCGCAGCCTTGAATGCCGAAGAATAGAACGGGAAACTCTTTATTCGGAAAGAAATCCATCTTGGAAGTTATTGAGAAAGAATTATCCTCTTTACACGCAATCAGCTCCCCTCCGTAGAAAAGCCTTGAAGGGAGATCCAGAATTGCTGGATGGCAGCGATAATTCCTAACCAACTTCGTTACAAAATTATCATCTTCATTGTCGTATGATTCACACTCGAAAAGCCTTTCAAGAAAAGATTTTCTCAAACCAAGATCCTCCGCATCTTTTGAAAATATAACAGGACCAAGCTGCTTTGGATCTCCAGCAAGGACAACAACTGTTTCCTTTCGGCAAAAGTTGCCTATAGGAACCATGCTTTCTGGTTCTGATGCTTGACCAGCCTCATCAAGGAAAATGTGCGAGAAATGCCCACGATTCACACCTGTTGTGTACAGTAGAGATGAGCTCATATAAGTTGATATAATAATTCTATAGCGGTTGAGGGCTTCCTTTGGAGGACATTCGAAAACGGACGCCTCAAAGTAGGAAAAGCGAATATGATCAGGTGGAACATCCTCATAGGGACGGCTAGAAGCATTTAGCCTAAATATTTCACTCTCTTTAACTTTCACATTCTCGTTACTGATAAGTCTCTCTAGTATGTGATCTGCAGCACTATTTGAAGCGGCACATACAAGAATCCGACCATTTTTTCTTCCTGTATATATCTGTAGAATTGCTTCCACCAAAGTCAAGGTTTTACCAGTGCCGGGGGGGCCATAAATCACATAGGGAGGAGCTCCTTTGCAAGCAAGTATCTTCTCAACAGAATGCATCTGCTCCTCATTCAGAGTACCAGTACAAGGCACAATCGGAGCTGTTTTATTCAGTGTCCTTTTGGTTGATTTGGAAGGAAAAAGAAGATCATCCTGTAAAGTCTCTGCTGCTTCAACAGCTTGATACAACCTCCTCATGTTCATCCTGTTATATGTGAAATAAACATTGTACAAGTTTCCATCATGGTGAAGGGTGTGAAATGGGTCTGCAAATTTCAACAGGACTTCATCAGCCTCGACACGATAGATGTAGCCCTGAAACACAAAGTTTGGATCAAAGAATTCAACAATGACAATAGCGAATACTGAAAAGTTATCTGGTTGAGTCTAGGCTAAGTGTTGAAGAAAACATCCATGAAAATCATTTCTCAAAAGCAGAAAGAACAAAAGGGCTGCAATCAGCCTCTTACAAAGGCAAAACATCTATTGATTTTTATTATGGACTAAAAAGAGTAAAGAGCTATCCTCTCAGTTTAGTCATATTTTAATTTAGAGGAACAACAACGCGAAGAATCTCCTACATATCTAAATAAGAAAAAGAATACAAAAACAAAAGAAATCTAATTTAGTTTAATGTTAATTAGCCATATTAATCTTCTACACCACCATCAAAAGCACCTCTAAAAATACCATGACCCAATATTATCCACTTTTGGACATTGGTTTATGCAAAGAAATGCTAATGGGTAAACATGCGTTAACATTTCTGCTTACAAACTACTATTTTATCCGTAACTTTTTTACGTGTGAACTTTGTCTACATATATTTAGCCAAAACTTTCTCTCACCACCTGCTGTCCTGCCTGTCCATATGTATTAGTTATGGCTGCAGAAAAATTTTCAGCTCTTATCATACAAATTGAGAATCCACAATGATACCTAAACCAAAAAGGATAAGCAAGATCTTCTTGGTGTCTTCATTCTTTCTTTCAGTCTTTCTTTTACATTTATAACAAGTAGTCATAAGGAAATTGCTCATGTTGAGCAGGTAAAACCAATTTCTTTGACTAGTGTTCAGTGTAAGTTTCAAGCAGAATACAGACAAAGGAAGCTAGATTAATTAAGCTTTAGTGTTACATCCTAAAAACAACAGTAATTAATAATAGTATTAGCTGTCCTAGGCTAAACAAATAATTGTTTATGGCAATATATTTCACCAATCCCAACAAACTACTTTAAGAAATGCACTGCAAAAAGTTGTTCAAGTTCCTGATCAAACATTCGCCTTGAACCAATACCTTTAATTATTTTCTCAAATATGGTCATTTACGTTGCATTCCAATAGAGTTTCAACATGCATCACAGATCGAAATTTTCCAATGTTGTTAAAAAGCTAAGATGAGTAAAAGCTTTAGGTAGTCAGATTTCTCTAGGAAGAAATAGCATACCTGATATACTCTATCATCTGAGTAATTGGAGGCAATTTTTGCAAATATAAAATCACCGTGTACAAGTGAAGGCCGCCTCTCAGCTAGCCCAGGGACCTCAAGAGCTATGAACCGTGGTCCTTTCCTCCTCATCATGACACATTCCATGTTATAAATCCTCATGTCTTCCTGAAATAGAACTAATGAAGTTGAAGACCAACACAAAAGCATCATATAAATTTACCATATTGACAAATCAATCATTAAAAGCTACCTCTAAACGCAGCTCTTCCATTATGAGCAATGTACTGAAGAAAGCGGCATAGTTCTCCTTCGTCAAACCTTCTGCTAGAACATCAGGCACATGCTTATTCTCTATTAACTCTCTAGTATTTTTTGGGATTGGAAATTTTGGAAGCCGGCATCTATATCCTCCTGTTTTTGTTGGCTTAGCAGGGGGTGAGGAAACCACATACTCATTAACAGCAAATTTCTTTCTTCTTGGAGCTTTTCTATATGGTATGGTAGAAGTCAGAGACTGGGAGACATTATCCTCAGCCAATAGAAAGACCACACGTTCAACCCTATTATCATCTACATCAAAATGTACCACAGTTGTGTGCAAACCCATGTCCTGTGGTTTGCAAGACAGCCAAATGGTTAGAGTCTGACGTGGTTGAAGTACTCTATCCTCAAGAGAGTATCCTTCTAAGAACCCTTGCCTATTTTCCGAGTTTACATTGGCTGAAGGTGGTTCCATTAGTGACAAAGTAAACGAATCTGCAGGATTTGAGCAGAATATCTTCACTCCCCAAAGTTCTACTGGCTCACTAGTGGTGTTGTCTAATGTAATTGGATACTTGGAAGTTTGTCCAACAAGAATGGACTGAGGCTTCCCTAGAGTGAAAGGAAATGGAACTGAGATAATAACTGGCCCCTCTTCATTTGTGTCATAACTTTGCACAGACTTATCATCAGCAAAATCAATAAATCCAATCTCGCCTTTATCACCTATGACTGAGCATTCATCATCCCAACCATCATTCCAACTTGCACTCATCTTTAATGGATATTGATGCTAGCAGAGATGCTGAGAAGTATCAAAAGCGAAGAATGGTAAATCTCATATCTTCCAAGAAAGTTCACTGCCTATCAAATTATCCATAGACACACAAGATTACAGCATCCATATTCTTGTAACCTCGGCCGATAAGCAATAACACAAAAATACCAAAGCAAATACCCTAGGGCCTAGACGACAAGATTGTCATCTATCCTAATGCAAGACTTCCGACATTACTTTCTGTTCATCATCATATCTAAAGCTTTTATCCCAATACTAAGGTAAGCTTCCCAACAATACTTTTTAAAAAATTAATCAGCAATCCCATGAAAACTACATAATTTGGCCTAATCAAACATATTACAAAGGACTGATAACATATGAAAGGCCTGTAATCAAACATTTTTAAGCAACTGGCAGAATTTACATTTAAGTACAGGGAAAATCTAACCTGATTCAATCATCAAAAAGAACATACTCCATATATCTAAACCAGATTCAAGCAGCATTTACAGTAATTTCTAACACATTAACACGAATAACAACAGAGCATTATTAGATTGTTAATCTAATTCAAGATTCCAAAACTATTCAAACAGGTTCAATGTTACAGAAATTTCTCAAGTTCCAACACAGTATAATTCATCAGTGAAAGATCTACAAGGAGAAAAGAGAACCCCATCCCAAGAAGAAGCCATCGTCAAACAGGAAAAAATATTTCTCTATAAAAAACAAAAAAAAAAAAAGATGCTGAGACAAAAACCGCCAAAGATCAACCTTTGACAAAACAACGTGGACAAAGTTATAAATTTGAGAGCATTAAAAATGAAAGAATTCATATCTGAAAAACAAAAGAAAATGACAAGCAATAAAGTACCCACCTTTGATTAACACAGAACAAATTTGGGAACTTTAAAATAAAACAAAGAATACCCAGATGACTAAACCGAGCAATCTAAGCAAAGACACTTAAAACTGAGAGTTTCAGTGAGAATTTCTTGTTGCTTTTAAGGTTTGCTTCAGAAGAACAAAAGTGAAAACTAAATAGAAACAGTTGAAAAGTTACCCTTGTGTGGGGTTAAAGTTAAGCGCGCATTGAACTTCTCACAAAGGATCAAAGAGTCCTATGCTTTTCCAATTGATACTTAGAAATGAAGTAGAGAAGAAAAAACAAATTTTCCATTATTCTTCACATTAACACTGTGCCATGACTGTGGTTAGTCTTCTAAGAAATGGGACCCATTTTCGAATGAGATTATGACACACGTCAGAGAAAATATCTCGGTGATGACGTGGCAATGGCCAGAGGGTACTCTGGTTAATCTTGAAGTCAACAAAGAATAGAAAAAACAGTGTTTTGTCTTTTGACCGTCCAATGCCAAGAATTCCTTTGGCCTAAGCTTTTAGGGTGGGTTTGTTTAGGAAAAAAAAAAAAGGAAAAAAAATTATTTTTTATCTAAGAAAAAATTTTAAGTGGTAAATTTTAAGAAAAAACTTTTATTTTAAATAGTTTTTTTATTTAAATAATTTAAAAATACTTTAAAATTTGAAAGTAATTATTTTACTTCAAATTTTTTTAAAATCGAGTACTGTAAATAAAATAAAATGACTAATAAAAAAAAATAATCGAATCAAACGACAGAATCAAATAATAAAAAAAAATTACAAAAAATTTAAAATTTCCCTAACCAAACACACTCTAAATCACACAAGAATTTTAATTATGTTGTTGACCAAAAGACTCCATTTATTGACAGTTTTCTTTTTTTATTAATATTTTTTAATTTTTATATAAAAAGTAAAAATTAAAGTTCATTGATGATTTTTTTTTTTATATATATATACGATGAATTTGAAAATAACCATACATTGATATTTTGTATTCGTATGAAATTTTTTTCTTGATAATCCTATTTTATTATATCAAATTAATTGTTTAACAAAGATTAAAAAAGCAAAATTGCAATTGATTAGAGATAAATAAATAAAAATATATCAATTTTTCTCTAATATAAGGTCAAAAATTTCCCATGATTTTGGTTCAAAGGAGGGGAGAAATCAATGGAACTTGAATCATTGTTGCATCATTTATATTTTGTGGTATAGGAATGGTTGAAAAAAAATTGCATTTTAAGTGATTTGAGGGTATTATTGTATATATATATATATATATATATATATATATATATATATATATATATATATATATAAAGCAATGTGTATGAAGCAATTTGATTTTTTATTAGGTTACATGCCTTGAATTAGTTGCAAAATTTCCCTTAATCTCCTCACCACAAAATTTTTCATGTTAAGATATTTAATAACCAATAATTTTTTAGTTGAATAATTAAATTAAAGTTTTAATATATTATAAAATTTAGAGTAATCTCAACTTCAATCTTTATTTTTAATTAAAAAAGACAAAAAAGATAAAAAAAAAGTTTGCGATAAAAAAGTTTAGTAATTGAATTTTTATATTTTTTCGTAATCAATTAAGTTTTTATATTTTAATTTTTATTAAATTGAATCCTTTTTGTAATGAAAACCGTTATATTTTTAATCACGTATAACGAAAATTATGTATAAATATAACAGTTTTTATCCATAAAAATACTCAATTGAGTGAAAATTATAATGTAAGGACTCAATTGATTGTGAAAAATATTAAACACTCAATTTATAAAACTATTTTTTCAAAAGCTTTTGCACCCTTAACCTAAAATAAAAAAAAAGGCATTTAATAATAAATTAATGTATTTGTGTTTTTAAAGTCGAAGTGCAATATAATTTTTTAATAGTGGCATTAATTTTTTTTATTATTATTATTTAACAGAAAATATCAAAATTTGGGAGATAAAAGAAGATTATGTAATATGGAAGTGATGGAAATTGAATTTTAGATTTTGCTTCTAAAAAGATTTCATGAACCGATTAAACCAAAATGGGATTACTAACATCAAACACTTATATGCACAAAAGCACTGCTTTGGAATAGAAGGAGCAGTGTATAAATCACAAAGTCCCATCCCATTGTATCGATTTCGACAGTCTTCCCAGCAACGATTTTCCCCTTTGCAGTTCCAAGCTTTGTGGCAGTCTTTTGCTTCTGTCTTAGGACTAGTTTTTTCACCTTTGAAGTTCAGAAAATACAGCTCAATTAATCAATCTCTTCAATTTATTCCAGGCTTGCTTCAATAAATAAATAAATTAATTAATAAATTAATAATTAGATTGAGGACATATTTTGGGTTCAAAAGATAATTTATAAGATTACTAACCTAATTCGCCAAAATCAAAAGTTCAATTATTCGGGTGGCAATCAAGAAATAATTGAAATAAATAATTCACGTCAAAACTTATGAATAAGTAACACTTAGAATTAGACACCTGTCATTTATCATTTTAAGATAGTTGAATGCGGTAAAAATCAAAGTTTTATTTTGATCTAGAAGCACGTAATCTCAAGCATGTATATGAGGGTTAAGCGATTAAGAGAGAATTTTATTAGAACATTCGACTTCTGATATACTAGACATCCAAAATCCTCTCTTAAAACTTTTAACTCTCCCAATATCCTTAACTACTCTCTTCCTCCTTCACCTTATTCAGATATCAACTTGAATGTCGAAACGTATCTCAAAACATCAATTTCGTCGCCTCTTTGACCTTGTTTTTTTTTCTCACATGTCTCATCGACCTCTAAACTTGAAGAATATCATTCTTCACTTGTTCTTACATTATATATATAGCTACTAAGTTTTAAAGAAGATTACATTAATCTTTTCTCATCATGCATCCAAATGCTCCATTAGTAGTTTTAATGAAACATGACATGCTAAAGAGTAACAAAATCATGCAAGACGGATTATGGGGAAGTCAGAATTGGGAAGAAAGTTTTACCAGAGATGAAAACAAGGAGGAATAGCAAGAACAAGATAGTTGCAGAAGCTTTCACCATGGCTGGAAATAATGCAGCTCAATTCGGTTAGGCTTGATTCTGCCATTTGGAAAGCTATGCCATGCATTTATAAAGCTTGGAGGGATCTTAATTCTTTTAATTGCATGCAAGGATAAGGATGATTGCAGAACTCATGGTTGTGATGCAAACATTCATAATTCAATAATTCATGAAGCTTTTGTTTTTAAATACCATTGATGTTAAGTTTCCAAGCTTGATTGTCCAATAAGGGGGTTAAGGAACAAAACTTTAGAAAGTTTTGCCTAATTGAAAGTGAGATGGCTTTGCATTTTGTTTCTTTTAATCTTTTAAAAAAGAGAATTTGGGAAGATACACTGTTAGTTTATTTGATTAATTTACAATTTAATTAAACATGGCGATATGATGATACGTATACGGAAAAAATGATAAAAATTATATACATTTTAATAAAATTTAAAATATTAAATTAATATTTGATATATCAACATAAATTATAATATAAAAATTTTTATACTTTATATAATTTGACACGAATAAATACAAATAAATACTATACGAATTCACATGAATTTAAATATAAAACATAGATGAAGTGTGTGAGGTAAAGTTCCTCACAGTGTAAAACAGACTGATTCTACTTGAATCAAGTTATGGAAATGCTTCAAAGGCTGAAGAATCAATGCATATATATTAGTTGATTTTCTCAAATTGCTTTTGCCGCCAAAAAAAAGAAGAAGCAAAATTCACTTGAATGGATAAGTGTTGAATATTTTAAAGACGAGACTTACATAAAATTAAGTAATTTTAAACCTGACATGTGTTAACTCAATTACAATGTTGACGATTTATTGACGTTTTCGTCTTAATTTTTATGTCACGTGCTATCGAAAACTCTGCAAGAGAAAAAATAATCATAGGGACGTAAAGGTTTTTTTCCGCGTAAACATAGATAATTTGACAGAGTTTCTATAAATAAAATAGAGATTTAGTTTCATAAATCATACCTGACCCCTATTTATAGGGATTAATTTCACATTTAATTACGTAGTTATCCACTAATTAAATATTTTTTATTGTCTAACGGGTCCTGCAGAATCAAAAATATTTAAGGACAAAATTGTACAAAAATATAATTTATATCTTCCGTAATACTGTTTTCAAGACGGTAGACCTAGTCTCTCACATGTTTTTTTCGTGCGTCACGTGGTGCACTTTTATTTTTTATTTTATTATTCTTTTTATCATACACAACAACGTGAATAAAAAATACGATGATGATACAAGATGACACGGATTTAAAATTAGATAATATATATATATATATATATATATATATATATATATATATATATATAAACATGGTAAAAACTAAAAAATACAAATTTTATATTTTTCATATTGACATAAATTTTGATACAATTTTTTTATATTTACACGATACGAATATAATTTTATATGATACGAACACAACTTACAAATTCGAATTGCTAATTCTAAAAGTTCTCTAAAGTGAGGTTTGTGAAGTTTCCCATTAACAAAGCATTACAGGAAAATATTGGATAAGTTCGGAGAATCAAAAGAATCAAAAGAAAACTCATGAGTATGAGAATTTGTTGATGCTAGTAAGCCTCCATTATCCCATGGCTCTAAGTGGAACCCTATTAAGATTTGAAAAGAATCTTTTAAGGCTAAGAAAAGCAAAGCTTGAACATCAAGGTTATTTCTTTAAAGACAGAACATTTTTCATTTATTTATGCCTCAAGTTTATTCATATGGAAACTAAGTTCAGACATTCTAACACTCATGTACACAAAAGCATTGTTTTGGAACACTATAAAGATCAGACATCGTAGTCCATTGTACTTGTTTCAGCAATCTTCTTGACAGATCATTTCCATTGCAATTCTAAGCTTTGTGGCATTTTTCTATAATTAAAAGAACCCATAAAAACATGGACTTAAGCAAGTTATAATTTTTTTATAAACTTTATTTGCTTATTTTACTAGTAAATATTTTTTTTTAAATAATCTTTTTTAGTCAACATCTTTCAAAATATTTGAAACTCATCTTGAATCCGAAGTTTTGCCTAATTGTTTATGTACATTTTTCAAGAGATAATTCTTCTCCTAAATAAACTAATGAATAACTAGATTGAATTTAGGTTTAATTTAATGAAACTTAAACATGGAACCTCAAAATCTTAGGACCTCTTCATTACCATTAAATTAAAGTTTTATTAACACCACTCATACTTAATTTGTTATGCATGATCGGAGTGGATCTGATAGTGAAATTATAACTACTACATATATATATATATATATATATAAATCTAGATTACTTTCTTATATTTTGAGACTCAGATTTGATTGTCCTCTCTTTTAATAATCATTTTTATTATATTTGTTGTGGCCTAACACAACGATGATGTATTGCTGACGTCTTCATTTTAATTTTTATATCACGTGCTACCGAAAGTTTTACAAGAAAAAAAATGATCAGAGAGACGCAGAAGTTATTTTCTGCATAAGCACTCCGATACCTAAATCAAAAGAGAATTTGGTAGAGTTTTAGTAAAGAAAATAGAGACATCCCATAATCAATCATATCTATTCTCTATTTATCAAGATTAATTTCGCATATAATTACGTATTTTAATTTGGTCTCTGACCTGTTTTTTTCGTACGCCATGTGACGTATTTTTCGTGAGCCATGTGACGTATTTTTATTATTTTTTATTTTATTTTATTATTCTTTTTATCATGCACAATAATATTATTAAAATTACTTTTTATTTAATAATCATTTTATTTTTTTTATCTCCTCAAAACATATCTTTTAATTATCTAAACTAATTCTAAGTGGGCTAATACTTTAATATTAGGTTCTCAACATTCAGAGCTGATATTTATTGGGTCATTAGACCTTTGTTACTCTTTATGATCCCTAAGTTAGTTGGGTTATCAACATTAATCTATATTATTTTTATTTCTCATTTAAAATTATCCACTCAATAAAACATACTCCAATGCTATGAAACCAAAGGTACAAATGAGCCCTCAGTCAACAACAAAATCATTGATAAAATTAATTATCTTCAATTAAATTATTTATAAAAAATTACCCAATTTATATTTTCCAAATCTAAACGATGTCGTTTTCTTAGTTTTTTTATTTCTTACCACACCGATGAGCCACTCCCACTCCCTTCTCTCCCCACTGGCCTTTTGACTTTTCAATTTTCTCTTTTCCCATTCAGTTTTCCTTTTTTTTTTTAATGATCCTTTCTTCTCTCAAATCTCTTTGACACTCTTCCTTTCTCCCCTCTTTTCAATAGCTAAGGAAAAGAAAACTCAAGACAAAAGACAGAATCAAATTTCGATACACCAAATTTTCTAGGGTTTAATTTCAGCTCTCTCTCTTCGCCGATTGATTTCCGTCACCGTTCGATTTCTTCTTCGACGACTTTACGGTAATTCCAAAGCTTCACTCTTTTCGCTTCTTTGCTCATTTTGTTTCTCTCTCTCTCTCCGATCATTGACTTCGCGCGTTCTCGGCGATCATTTCTAGTTTGCTTCTCTGTGTATTTATTTTACTAGACTCTTTTTTTTTTTTCAAAAAATTATTGAATCTATATTAGTTCTTTGATTAATTCTAGCATTAATTATCGAGTTTGATAATTTTGGTCAATTTGTGTTCAAGTTTTCAATGAGTTCATGACATTCTTAGAAATTACGTGTTTCATTGAAATGAAAAAGAAATCAAAATGTTAGTTGCAATTATATTAATTGTTCAATTGCCACGTCATTTGGTAGATGTTATTTGAGAGGAAATTTAGCTTAGTGAGAGTTCAGTTGTGTATTAATTGAACCAGTTTCTGCAGAATCATTTGGAAGGATATCTATTTAAAAAAAAAAAATACTGGTTATCTGTTATAGGTTGAAAATTTTAGTCTATTTTGGTGCATTTCAGTAGTTTGCTCTTATCTAATTGATTTTGTGGTTGCAGAACGTAGGTTATTCTAACTTAATACATGGTGTTGAAGTATTCTAGTTTTTAGCGTGCACTGAAATATAAAGTGGTAGAGTTTTTAATTTTGGTTTGACTGCTTATGTAGTGGTCACTGCGATGCACCGAGTGGGCAGTGCAGGGAACAATGGGAATTCTAACCGCCCACGTAAAGAAAAGAGGCTGACATATGTATTGAATGACAGTGATGACACAAAGGTGAAGTGGTTTTTATGCTTTTAGTCCCTTCATTATTTTTTCCCCATTGTTTTTTTTTTTTCTCTTTCTCTTCCTTAATTTGTATTCAGCAATCTTGAGGAATTTTCTTGTTCAAATATTATTAGGATTCTAATTATTTGTCTGTGTTTTTCATTGTGCTGCATTTTAGATTACTGCTGTTTCTGTATTTTTAGATTTATATGCCTTTTCTTATCTTTTTATGCAATCATAATGCAGCGTGAATATAAATTCTAGAAGCTTGTGCTTGTTTCTATATGTATTCTTTTGTGGGGGCATCAAATTTATGAATGATCCATAGAATAACAGATTGAGTATGTGTGCATTTTTGCTTGTGTCCTTGTGTAGATCTATAGGACCATGCTATATGTGCTTTTCATCAGATTGAGTAAGAAATGCTTATTGTGTATTTGCTATGAACTTGGCATATTTTGAAATCTATTTGGGTTTCTAATTCGTTAACTTCCTTCTTGAAAGTAGTGCTGTGCAATATTGCTTTTTATGCTTAGTATTTATGTTATATTACACTGAAATGAAAATTTGGCCTTTGTTCCCAATTGTTAATTGTTTATATTATCCACGCATCCGTCTTTGATTGAGGACTATTTCACAATCAAATTGGATCATGCTACTAATCCTTTGCTTTATATTATAAAAAACAGTCATTATTTTGGATTTTGGTCGATCATTTTATCAATTTATTTCAGGTATAGGCTCTAGCCACTGATGTTTGTCTGCTTTGGTATGTCGTATTGCAGCATTGTGCTGGCATAAATTGTTTGGCCGTCCTAAAGTCGTCTGTCTCTGATGGGTGCAACTATCTCTTCACTGGAAGTCGTGACGGCACGCTTAAGAGATGGGCACTGGGTGAAGATGCTGCCACTTGCTCTGCTACATTTGAATCACATGTTGATTGGGTACCTTCTTTTTAGCTGATGACAGTTTACTTTTGGCTTTGAGAATGATTGTCATATCGTAACCGATATTTTTTTTTTTGGCTAATTTGTGGTTGGGAGGGTTTGAAAATTAATTTATTTTCTGTTTTTGGTCTATTAGAATGCTATGTCTTGATGTATTATCAAATATGAATGGTTGCTTGATAACCAACCAGCTCACCAAAAGGAAAGTCTAGAGAAAGTATTTCACTTTGCACTTCAATTACATCAATAGTCAATTTAAATGTTGAGAGCTCTTCTGTCTTTTTTTTCTTCAGTTTGTGGAATTCACCGTCCAATTATCTTACACATGATATTTCTATGTAACTGTGTAAGTTATGATTGAGAAATAAAGCAATTTCCTTTTTGTGTAGGTAAATGATACTGTAATTGCTGGTGATAATACACTTGTTTCCTGCTCGTCAGACACCACATTGAAGGTTTGTTGTTAATTAATACATTATCTTCGGGTGTTCTCTTTTTGACTATTTTCATTGTGTTTTGACATACCCTTTCTTTGGGATATACCAGACATGGAATTGCTTGTCTGATGGAACTTGTACCAGGACTCTTCGTCAACACTCTGACTACGTTACATGTCTAGCCGCAGCTGAAAAAAATGTAATTTCTATGTCAAATTTTATTTGGGTTTTATGAACTGCATGGATGGAAGGTTCCGTTTAGTGCAATTTGCCATTTAAGTTTCATGTATAATTTGGCAGAATATTTTGTGCTTCAAGGTATGATGTTTATTTTAGTGGAAGTCACTTTCTGATTCTTTTTTAGTGCCATACATTTTAGACCAATATCGTTGCCTCTGGGGGTCTTGGTGGAGAGGTTTTTGTATGGGATATTGAAGCTGCGGTTACTCCACTCTCAAAGTCCAGTGATGTAATGGAAGATGAATGTTCCAATGGTATCAATGGTTCAGCAAATTCATTACCAATATCGAGTTTGCGAACAATTGGATCGAGCAACAGCATTACTGCACACACATCTCAGTGTCATGGATATGTCCCCATTTCTGCCAAAGGCCATAAAGAGTCTGTCTACGCATTGGCAATGAATGATAGTGGAACCCTTCTTGTCTCTGGTGGAACCGAGAAGGTAGCTTTTGCTTCTTATTGAATTCAAGTTTTCTGATAATAACATGTTTCTCTACCCTTGACATCTTGCAAGGGATGGCCTTATATGGTTACCTCTGTTGGTCGTTTGTTATATTCTTTTTTTCATTTGATTTATTTATCAATTTCGGTACAAATCTTAATTTTCTGCCTCACTTTCATATAGGTTGTGCGAGTTTGGGACCCTAGAACTGGTTTGAAAGCTATGAAGCTAAAAGGGCATACAGATAATATTAGGGCTCTGCTTCTGGATTCTACTGGCAGGTTGGTGCAATGAATTCAGCTCAATAGGCCTTGGGTTGGAAAAATTTTGGTATTTTACCTATGGTCCTATATGCTAAATATTTTGAGAACGATGGGGTGGTTGAATTGTGGAGACTAAACCTTGTTATGGCTATATATAGTGTACTTCTCCAAATTTGTTTTATAACTACAAGACTACAACATTGTCTTCAAGTGATTCTGGGCTGAATACTTGTTCTTTGAATATATTAGGGGGTTTATTGTTGTCTGATGGGTTCTTCCCTCGATTGACTGCTTTTGAATTCTGTTATTTGATTGTCTGCTTCTGTGCTGTATTTATTTTATGAGTAAAGCTTTTGACAGGCATTTTGTATTCTTTCAGGTATTGTTTATCAGGATCATCTGATTCTATGATCAGGTACATGATTTGTGCATTTGTTTCGCTGTTGTATGTATAATTGCTTTCCATTTTCAACTGTAAAGAATGTAAGACCTTGGCTGTAAATGGTCACAACTTTAACTTGTAGGCTATGGGACCTTGGTCAGCAGCGTTGTGTGCATTCATATGCTGTGCATACAGATTCTGTTTGGGCACTTGCAAGCACCTCGACATTTAGTCATGTTTATAGTGGTGGTAGAGATCTTTCTGTAAGTACATATTCATGCCAAACCTTTTTAATGGACATCTTTATCATTTTTTGCAAAAGTATAATTTGACAAGAAATTTGTGCTGATGTAGGATAAATTGGCTGATTAGTATTTCAGGCTTGATTGAGATCAAATGATGGGATATTATGAGGATAATTAGGAATTTCAAATTTTGGTTTAGATTGAGTTTGGATGGAATTAATAAAGGACTTAGAAAGCAGTCCTGGGCTGTGCTGTTACTGTTAACATTACTGGTGAATGGTAAAGTAAGGGTTAAGGGTAAAACGAATTTATGTGATTGGGGCTGGGGTTTGTTGGAAGGATTCAAGGTTGGTTTCAGATTCCATAAACTAGACAGTTGGGAAGAAGAATAAGTGTTCTAGGCTTCACATCTAGAGTTCCTTAAACTTTGCACGAGGGCAAAGGTTGGCACCACAGTTGCCGGAGTTCTCGTAAAGTTGTCGTCTAGTAATTGAATAGGTCATGCTTATTTATGTAGTTCTAGTTATTATATTCCTACATAGACATGGGATCCAAAGTAGGAAACTTCCGAAATTGACTTCGGACTACTCCTAAATAATGAACAAAATCCTAATAACATGAGACAAGCTCAAATAAATATGATCCCTATTATCAAATTATTCAAAATATTAGAATTTGTTAGACATTTTAAAATGAAGGAAAGAGAAAAAATAAAACCATGCTACTTTATTTCAATGAAACTTAATGTTAAGCCTTGATAACATCTATTCTTGTTCTAATAAGTTTCTGAATCATTCTATCGTATAACATCTATTCTTGTTCTAATAAGTTTCTGAATCATTCTATCGTCAAACAAAGGCCATACTTCCAAATTTTCTCGGTATATAAACTTGACAATTCTTGACATCCTTGTCTGTTCTTCTAATATTTAGCTTAAACTCTCAACTTTCGCTTACTTTTGTACATATATCAGTTATATTTGACAGACTTGACTACAAGAGAGAGTCTTTTGCTTTGCACCAAGGAACACCCGATCTTACAGTTAGCATTGCATGATGATAGTATGTGGGTTGCGACGACAGATTCTTCAGTTCATAGATGGCCTGCTGAAGGACGGAATCCTCAGAAGGTCTTTCAAAGAGGTGGTTCATTCTTGGCTGGAAACTTGTCTTTTTCGAGAGCAAGAGTTTCATTAGAAGGGTCTGCCCCAGTAAGTATAGTGTATATATTCATTTTTATGCATGTTTTTGCTTACAGCAAATCACCTTGCTGATCATGAGAATTTTGTCTCATAAATCCTTCTTTTTTTTGATCTGTCTCAAGTATTATTAATACATAAAATCTGCACTATAGTAACACCTCTTTTCTTTATATACTTGAATTGTAGTGAACTTGGTGCCGTGCATTGTGTTATTAATGGTTCTGTTTCATTTGTTTCTTGCTCATCCAACCCTAAGAAAGGAAGAAATATTAGATTTTCTTTTTATTAATCATGATATGCTTTGTTATGGATATCTCTTTGAAGTTTGGCTATGTCTGGAATTTGTTTTAACATTTGTCTTCCTATTTTTGCCCTTCAATGATGTGCTGGCATTGTCGGTTATTCAGACTCCTGTTTATAAAGAACCAATCTTAACCATACCTGGAACTCCAGCAATGGTGCAGCATGAAATTTTAAATAACAGAAGGCATGTCTTGACTAAGGTAAATGTGGTATTTCTCATATTTATTGGTTTTGGTTCCAAAGATTTTGTTTTGGGAAATTGTTTTTTGAATGAATGATATTTATGCTTCTTTAACAGGATACTGCCGGTTCAGTAAAGCTCTGGGAAATAACTAGGGGTGTTGTGATCGAGGAATATGGACAGGTGAACTAGATTTTTTCCCCATTTTCCTTGTTTCATTTTTCTTGAGTAGAAGTGGCTTGCACTTTGCTTTTGGTTTTGATGCACATAGACTTGCTTGTATATGCAAGGTTTTGTTTTAATTGTATGTATTTATCCATTCCTTTATTTCATGTCCAGGTTTCATTTGATGAGAAGAAGGAACAGTTATTTGAGATGGTGAGATAGCTATTTATTTGAGATTATATCAGTTGAATATGTAGCATCTTTTTTACGGAATTTACTTTTGATTTTGCTTAAAACAATTCTAGGTAAGCATTCCTGCATGGTTCACTGTGGATACTCGGCTTGGAAGCTTATCTGTTCATTTGGACACACCCCAATGCTTTTCCGCGGAGATGTATTCTGCAGATTTGAACATAACTGGAAAGCCTGAGGATGATAAGGTATTATATTTTTCCATCAATTGTGGCAATCTTAAGACACACATCTGTGCAAAGTCTTGGAGAAATCTTCTGTGATTATTATATGCATCTGGTAGTGACTTGTCTTTGGCAGGTTAATCTAGCTCGTGAAACCCTTAAAGGTTTGTTGGCTCATTGGATGATGAAAAGAAGGCAAAGGCCTGGTTCCCAGGCTTCAGCTAATGGAGATGTATTATCAGGAAAAGATAATACTGCAAGAAGTCTTGCTCATTCAAGAATTGAGGTAGATGGAAATGCTGAAAATGACTCCATGGTCTATCCTCCTTTTGAGTTTTCTGCAGTTTCCCCTCCCTCAATCATCACCGAGGGTTCTCAAGGCCTTTGGAGAAAGAAAATTACTGATTTGGATGGAACTGAGGATGAAAAGGACTTCCCTTGGTGGGTTTTGGATTGTGTATTAAATAATCGGCTACCGCCACGAGAAAATACGAAGTAACTTCTGTGACCACATTAAACTGTCCTTTGCTTAATTTAATCTTATTTCGCAAGTTTGTGAGGAGATCTGCATACATTTAACTGCATTTTGGTTGACCTCTTTGTCAATATTTTGCTACATGGGAATGAACTTAAAGAAGTGTCATTACATGTAGTATGCTATGCTCTTTCTTTTGTTATACCTTTAGTCCTTATTGAATGATATTTTTTTTTCCCTGCTGACATCAGCATTTCTCTTTATTTAGGAAAAAATGTACTTCCCTTGCATCGTTGCACATTCAGAACCATGGATAATTATTTATTGGTGTTAAGTAGGGTGTCCTTTCATCCTTTCTCCTTCTCTCTCTCTCTCGATGAAGTTTTACTTTTAATTTTGCAGGTGCAGCTTCTACCTTCATCCATGTGAAGGATCAGCTGCTCAGATTCTCACGCAAGGGAAGTTGAGTGCACCTCGAATATTGAGAATACATAAGGTATGCCCGTCTGGTTTTCTGTAGTAGGTTTCAAAGCATGCGTTTGTACAAAGTAAGCCAATCTTGTTAGCATACAAATATAGAACACTTGGGTTAAAACACTAGAATCTATTTCATATTTTGGGGCATGGATAGCATAAGGACCAAAAGAGCAATGTTAGATTACTGAAAATGTTATTTTAGATACATTGATAGGACCTTTAACTTTGTTGTAGCCAAAATAAGATAGGAATAAATTAAAATAAAATATCTTCTGAATTGCTTTCTTGAGTACTCTGTTACTCGTATATTAGAGCAAGATGCCTTTGTGGGTTGTTAGGTTTTCTTTTCTTCTCTTGTTTTAAAATTGTGGATATGAGATGCTGTTAGGTGGTGTATTGGAAGATGATGTGTCTAGTATTTTTCAGGATGCCAACTTTATATCAATGCAGAATAGCTGGTTCTAGATTGTTTTCTGGTATAATAATATATATTGACTCTATTGTTCTGGTTATGTAGGTTGTTAATTATGTCATAGAAAAGATGGTGCTTGACAAACCAATTGATAGTGCAAATAATGATGGGACATTTGTTCCTGGACTTGGAGGACAAGTGCAGCATTCAGCAGTTGCAGATGGATCTTTTCGGTCTGGATTTAAGCCTTGGCAAAAGATTCGGCCTTCAATTGAGATTTTATGCAATAATCAGGTTGGATGTTATAATGCCATTGGCTAAGAGCCTAAGATCTCTTCGTCAAAGCTGTGTGATTTCTTCCTCAGTTTCCCAATAATAAATCTTACCATGTGGTGTTTGAAAGCAACATAGTAAAATAGTTTTAGACCAGCTTGTTTAGTTCAAGTTCAATCATGCTATGCTGGTCACTTATTTGATTTGCTACTATATGTTCCAGGTATTATCTCCAGACATGAGTTTAGCTACTGTGCGGGCTTACATATGGAAGAAACCTGAGGACTTGGTACTTAACTATAAAGTGATTCAAGGAAGGTGATTTTATTGGCTTCTGGGAGCAGGTGAGTGGCAACTTAATTCATGTTTTTTAATTTACCTGTATGACTACCACATGTGAAGGTAAAGTCTTTTGGGAACGTTATTTTTCATGATAAAAGCAGGAAACTTTTATTCACTTGGATTTGTTTTTTGGTTTTGGAAAAAAAGGGGGGAAGTGTGGCTTCTTGTTTTGAGTGGAAAAATGTGCCGGTAATTTAATTCTTCTCTCATAATTCTTTCAATTTAACGCGGAATCAGTGTTTGCTTCATTTTGATCAGTGAATACATCATATAGTTTCTCTTTGAGAATGTCTGCATTGGATATTCGCAGCAAGCAATCAACTTTAATAGCGTTTGAAATGTATCCTCGATTGTCTATCGGGCTGCAGGTTGGTCTCAGTATATTGGGATGGAAATCTCATGCTTTTGTAAAGTGTTGGGAGTTATATTGTTCATCTGAGGTTGCCTATCATGATCAGGAGTATCGGTTGGATCCTTGTATATTTGGAAAGGCGATTGATTTTGGATCTGGGGCATTATCCATATTTTGTCAAGAGGATCACAGTTAGTGTTTGGGCAGATGTTATCATAGATTTTTGGTCTTTGTCTAGTCAAAACGTGCATGCTTTAGCCATAAATCAAAAAAAGCTGTAGGGCGGTGGAAATGCGAGCGGCAGAACAGTGTTACTCCAGGGGACAATTAACCGAAAGAAAATTGGATACTCTCTGGGACAAAAACATTGGGCCTATGATGTCGAAAGCTCTGTAGATTTGTATTGTGGGTACAACACCTAGTCATAGAAACTGTTGTTATGAAGTTGATTTTTTTCTTTATTTTTATTCCGGGAAAAATGAAAATTACTTTGCATCAAATTAGTCATATTTCTAGCAAATCTCTCTATGCTCTTGTGCATTTTTCAGTAGTTTTCTGAGATAAGAAATTAAATGTTAATATCTGTGCGAGGTTAGTTAGAATAGGCTTCTAGCTTTTGAGCCGTTTTTTATGTTTATCTGCGAGTAGACACTCCGGGAAGACGATTAGAGGTAGTTGATTTATTTCTTTGCAAAAGTTCTGTTAGAATTTTATTCCTTTATTTATTTAATTTTAATCAAATTAAAATAAATAAAACACACAATGTTGAACACCATTTTGTTTATTTAAAGAGTTTTTTACTGCTTTTAAGTAAGTGTTTTCATTTGTTTATTTATAATCGATGACTTGGTTTGTGCTTTCCAGTTTTTGCAATGCTTCTGCATATTTGGATTACTGTTTTGATAGGTGCAGTTAGATGAAGCACTGATTTCTGGCACTAATGTATTTTCCTTTCATGATCGAAGAAGGCATGAAAGTTTTTCGCTTTCATAATTGAGGTAATACAAACGCTGAAATTCAAATTTCGGATTTGCAGTCATAATGGAAATTTTATACTTCAAAAATAGGATATGATAAATCAATATCGTAAGTCAAAGCATTATGCCAAATAAAAATTCAATTTGGGCTTGTTTGACCATCCAAGTGTAACCCAATAGTCTCGTATGTCTGTCATTTTCAACCGAAGTTAGGCCGATGCAATGGAGACAACATCACTTCACTGGGTTTGAAGTTTCCACCATTACTGGTCCTGCTCATTCTTATCTTCCCACTTATGGCTTGATCCTCGGCTACGTGTATTAAGGTACATTATTAATAGTATCTAAAATCTCTGTTTGAAATCACGTTCCATCTTTATCAGGAAATAAAGACATCTCGCCAGTGCTGAATGGTTGAAATTAGATCTGACAACTATGGTGTATGTATACAGCAGTAATAAAATACATAAATTATCGTGTTAAAATTTGTATTAATATATTAAATATCAAATATTTTTAATTTTTATTAAATTAAAATATATAATTTTTATAAAATTTTACTTCGTATTATTTTCGTATATTTTCAATCATGTAAATGTATCATATTTAAAATTATAAAATTTAATTAAAATTATATATAAATATAATAAAAATAAAAAAATATATTTTATATCATATAAACACAATTCAAACAATATTTACGAATTTATCACGTTTATCAAGTCTAATTAAAATGGCGGTGGACACAAATTTTTTTGTGGGATTAAGTACTATATCGTCCTTTTAATCTTGTTTTTTGAGCAGGTAAGCCTACATATCAATTAATACGAAAAATCTTAGTTAGGTTACCAAAGATATTTCTTTCCTCCGAAACCCCAAGGCCAGGGCCGGAGGCAGGGTTACTAAAAGTCAGCCACGTGCTAATCGCTAAGGCCAGTGAGCAGAAGGTATGGCGACAAGAGCATTGGTTGGATCATGAAGTTAACGTGTCCATATTTCGGCCTCAACAAACCCCTTTTTAATTTCAACTTTTTCTAATTTCTTCGTTTATTTGGATTTAGGAATTACAACACTTTCTTTACCTCTAATTTACCTCATATATGGTGATGGTATTTTTTATTTAAATTATTTATTGATAATTAAAAAAATAGGATTATTTGGATTCACATTTATATAATGTTGTAGTCATAATTTTTTTAATTATTTAATCAAAAGATTATTAGCATTAATTTTTTATAAAAGAGAAATAGATTAATAATTTCAATTGAAAAATTGAATAGATATTTTTAAAAAATTGATATTGGACTAATATAGATGGGTCATTTTTTTTATTCCATTTAACTTTTGCTATGGTCCTTGAAATCAAATTGAATTCTAAGTATTAAGTTCAAAACAGAAGTTATATATTGAAAGTGTTTTTTTTTTTTTAAATTTAATATGTAAGTTTTTTTATTTTTAATATAAATTAACTAAACATGCTTTACGTACATGATCAGCCTTGGAAATTCCGTGATTTGAGCAATCTTTAATGCACCGAAAACGAAAACTATATCTGTCATGTCAAAAGCATGTCTTGATTGAAATTGCATCCTCGGATTTGGAGGTGTCACTTTTCACCTTGAAAAAAATCCAATCTCCATGTAGCAAAAAATAAAAGACCAACCTCCTGAATAAAACGACAACTTTACGATTTTTTGAGTTGATTTTGATTTGAAATTTTAAAATTTAAAATTTAAAATTAAGTGTAAATTTAATTTTTAAAAATTGAATTCGATTGAATAAAATATTTAAATTTTTTTATTTTGATTCAATAAATTTGAATTTGATTCAATAAATTTAATTTGTCAATTTTTAATTTAATTATATGTTATGAAGATAAAATAATAAAATAATAATAAATATCAAATATATATTCAAAAAATTTGATTAAACTTGTAAGATATTTGAGTCGAGTATTAAAATATTCGAACTTCATTTGATTCGTTATTTGAGTAATTTGAACTCGATCTCTTTTAAAATAAATTAATCAAACTCAAATAATTATTGAGACAAACTCAAGTTCAGATAGTTCACGAGTCATGAGTAGTTTAATTTATTTATACCACACTTCATATTCACTTAACGTAAATTTATATATTAATTCATATAACCTATTTTACTATTGTGACGAAGACTTCATGATAACGATAATACTCCATACTCATTTTTTTATGTAATTATTTGTATTATGGTGATATTCAAGTAAAACTTTCTATCAATAATTATTTTAGGATTTTAACCTTACCACCTTACCCTCCCGCCTTTTTGACATTTGTATCCTAGTTATGATAATTTAATCGTTAACATTACCTACCAATTCAGTGTATAGGTGTAGCATATCAGTATTCAGTAGTAACGTTTTTCATGGTGTTGGACTGTTGGCTAATGATAGCCATGGAAAATAAAAGCTTAGCCGTACAATAGCTAACAGAAAAGTTAGGTAAAATCCAAAAAAAAGTAGCTTAAAGTTTTTTTTTTTTTTTTTTGTCATGTAGTTAAATTTATTCCTTGCCAACGAATTTAATTCAACATGTCATTTCAGTATTGTCTTATTGCATGATTTTGGCGAGGAATTCTAGAAATACATGTTTTTGGAGACTGTTAACGTTGTTTTCTCTCTGGGTTTACTCCAAATCTCATTCTTGTACTCTACTTCGTTTTGCTCCCCCCCCCCCCCTTTTTTTTTTTTATATTACTATTTGTTTTGGCATAAAAAGCGTGATTGTTTCGGTTAGAGTGTTTTATTGAGAAAGAAATTCTAATAAGTTTCTTCCAACTGTTGCTGGTTGTTGCCATTGGGTTTAAACTCCAAAGTTGTTCAATTTGTGAGTCCTGAAAACAAAGTGTCTAAAACTGTATGTACATGTTGTTGAAGGCGGCAATATTTTTGTGCTTGAAAATGGGTTCAAATAAGTTTCTGAGCTGTTAAGTCGTTCTATTGGAATTTAGGAGTCATGGTATCTGCTGTTACTTTCAATGTATCGCCTTGTTTTGTGACAAATTCAGCGTTTAAGCCTCGTTTTCGAGTGAGAGCTGAGAGATTAGGTGGTAGTGATTTGTCTCTGTTGTCATCTGATGGGGTCTCGGTGAATGAAACAGGCTCTGTAAGGGGAGAGAAAGAGAAAAAAAGGTCTTTGCTTGATGGTGGGGATGGGAGGTTAAAGTCTAGAATTGAGAAAAAATTAGCGAAAGAAATGGTTTCTGAAGAATTGGAAGTATTGTGGGATGATGGTTATGGAACTAATACTGTGAAAGATTATCTTGATGCAGCAAAGGATATGATTAAGTCTGATGGCGGACCACCAAGGTGGTTTTGCCCTGTTGAGTGTGGGTGCCCAATAAAAGATTCTCCTGTTCTTCTGTTTTTACCTGGTAAGCTCAGTGTTAATCTGTTTCATTAGTTTTTCACTTTTTGCTATGTCTTCCTTGATTGATGGATAACTGTTGGTGGGAGTATGGTACTACTAAAATTATTGCTTTAGCAAGTGATTTTCCTTGTTTAGTTTTTTTTTTTTTCTCCCTTAGAGTTTTGATATTTTAAAAGTGCTTTAGCAGGGCTTGATGGTTTTGGGATGGGCCTCATTTTGCACCATAAAGCTCTTGGAAAGTAAGTTGTATAATCCTTCCCTCAAGTACTTGTGCCAATTTCCCTGATTATTTTGGCTGACAATTTCTGTATTTTTCCTTTGAATGGTGGCAATAAAAGTTAGTCAACTTAATTTTCGAGAAGTGCAGGAGAGGCAAATCAGTTTCATAGCCTCCTTTGTGGCATTTAAATTTAGCACCCAGCTGAAAATTTAACTTCAATGGTTCCTGCACTTGCCTGAAAAAACTGTCTTGAAATTATTTTCATTGTTTTTCTAGCCGTTTCCTGCTGGTTAGGTCATGTTATACTGATTCTTATTCATGTTTAGATTGTTTTTTAGTTTTTTCCTGCTGGTTAGGTCATGTTATACTGATCCATGTTCATGTTTAGATATTTGTTAATAGTTGTCCTATTTGCAAGCAACAGTTTCTATTGAAGATTTCGGTTGAGTGCAGGGTGTTTGAAGTTCAGTGCCTTCATATTCCTGTCCATGATCGAACACCATTTGAAGGTTTTTGTCTTTCATTACCTATCAATTTTAATTTTCTTGACTTGTTTAGAAGTTTTATCCTAGCTGATGATGCATCAACTAGGTATTCCAAGCTTTAAGTTGTTTGTCTAATTTGTCTTAAAGTAGCACATGATTGCTTATTTGCCGTCTTTGTTTCTAGTTTGCATCCTTCTACTGCAATTAATTGCTCATTCTGAATGCTATCTGTGCTGATCGTTCATGGATTTGTCATGCATTTTTTAAGGGGCTTAACAGAACTTCTGACCAGATTTTTTGCATTCTTTTTAAATCACTATTGTAAAAAGAAAATTAACATCATCTTCTTGAATGAAGGACTGGTGAAACTTGTTGAAAAAAATATTAGGCTTGAGCACACTTCACGTCCGAAAAGTCCAATCTATTTGGTGGGAGATTCCTTTGGAGGATGCTTAGCACTTGCTGTTGCTGCTCGTAATCCCAAAATTGACTTGGTGGTGATATTGGCAAATCCAGGTTGGTTTTCTTTTTGAATTACCTGTTTTTGTGCTCTTTTCTTCATCACATAACCTTAAATCTTTACTTGGTCGATATCTCTGTTGCCGAAATGCCAAGGTGGGCTGATGATTTTTTTATCATTTCATTTTAGCTACATCATTTGGCAGGTCACAGTTGCAACCATTGTTCCCTATATTGGAAGCTTTTCCTGATGGTTTACATGTAACTATCCCCTATCTTCTGAGCCTTGCCATGGGTATGTGCTTACAGTGGCACGCTCTATATTTAATATATTTCCAAGGTTCTATTCCTGCAATACCATGCCCTGTGCCTATATATTTCCACTGCTCTGTTACGTTGTGCTTAGTTTTTCAATTTTAAGATTCATCCAAAACTCAATATATCATCAAAAGTTGCACCTTTTGCTAGTATGACTTGATTCAGATCACGAAAGGCGAGTTTGTTCTGATATTGCTGCTTCTGTTTTTATGAGATCAGGTGAACCATTGAAAATGGCAACAGTTGGTATTGACGGTAAGCTTCCTCCGAGACAGAAGATTGAGCAACTGTCTGGCAACCTCACTGCTTTGCTTCCCCGTCTTTCTGTAAGATCATTCTCAATTGCTTGGATTTATCATTTATTTTTTGGTTATAACCATTGTGGCTTGTTCCTGGTCTTTGCTGCCTGTCTTATTTTTCTTAATATTCTGCTGGAACATCTATTCAGTCCAAGATTTAGCATCATTTTTTCCTTTATTTCAGGTTTTGGGTAATGTTATACCGAAGGAGACTCTCATTTGGAAATTGAAGTTGGTTAAAGTAGCTTCGGCTTATGCTAATTCACGTCTTCATGCTGTTAAAGCTGAAGTACTGGTGCTTGCTAGGTCTTTATTCTCTTCCTTGCATGTGCTGTCTGTCTGTATACATTTTATTTTTCTAGTGAATTGTTTATGATATTATATTGCTTCCCTTTTGTTGTCAATATAGCATTTTATTTGTTCCTGATAATTTATGCGGTTTGCCTTTTAACTTCATGAGTATCAACTTCATTATGATTGATGGTTTTTTCATTTTAGTGACAAGGATAATGTGCTTCCTAGTCGGGAAGAAGCTGAACGTCTTAATAATTTATTACCAAACTGCACAATTCGTTGCTTTGAGGAAAATGGACATACCCTTTTACTGGTAAGTGTGTGTTTGCCATTAGATGTATAGTGCAGCTTCTGAACTCAACTTAAGCTTCTAGGAGTACTTGCTTCATATTTTAAGTTTAGCATCTCTGTGATTATCTACTCAAAGTTGTATGTGGTGTTAGATACAGAAAGTTTAGGCCTGCTTTGAATGGAAAAAGGTTTTATCCCTTTCGGACATTCATGTACTGTAAACTTGTACTTCTGCACACCTTGACTGACGGTATGATTTTCTTCAACGGTACAGGAAGATGGTATGAATTTACTGACTGTCATTAAAGGTACTAGCAAATACCGCCGTTCCAAGAGGCATAATTTTACCTCAGATTTTCTGCCTCCCAGCATGTCAGAATACAGACGTGCATTTGATGAAGTAGCAGGGTAATTCCACCAAGCAAAGTGTTATATACTTATTTTTAATGGCACTAAAGCTAAAGAAACCTGTTTAAGTTGCATCATTCACCTATTTCTCTTTATTTGAGACTCTGGCTGATATTTCTGCCATCTTTATTTGCAGATTAATACGTTTTTTTTCTTGTTCTGCTATGTTCTCAACCATGGAAGATGGAAAGATAGTCGAGGGGCTTGCAGGGGTTCCAGACGAGGGTCCTGTGTTGTTAGTTGGCTACCATATGTTGATGGGGTTCGAACTTTATTCTCTTATTGAAGCCTTCTTAAGAGAGAAGAAGATTATGGTCCGCGGAGTAGCACATCCAGAGTTATTTTGGGGGAAACTTCTAGGTTCATCTACTGAATTTTCTCTCTCTGATTGGATGAAAGTAATGGGTGCATTGCCTGTCACACCAACCTGTCTTTTCAAGGCTTTGTCTACAAAATCTCATGTCCTTCTTTATCCCGGGGGTGCGCGTGAGGCCCTCCATTATAAGGTGAGGCAAAGTTAATGCTTACCCGAAATAGATTTACAATGGAACTGAGTTGGAGAGGACTTTCATACATACTCTTCCACACTCCTTGGAAGATTTTTGCTGTCCTTTCTATAACTTATTGCTTTGTTCATGCCAAACTTCCGATCGAAATTCTCAGAAAACGGGGTTTCATCATTGCAGGGTGAACAATATAAACTATTTTGGCCTAATCAACCAGAATTTGTGAGAATGGCGGCACGTTTTGGGGCCACGATTGTACCTTTCGGGACTGTGGGAGAAGATGATATAGCAGAAGTAAGCTTATGTTTCTTTTTACCATAATATTCATTCTGTCATCTTTGGATCCATTGGAGAATGCAATGGGAAGAAGCAACCCCCCTATTCACCCTTACCCCTACATTTACTTGTGCTAAGATTATTGTTTTTGCTTGTAATCTTCTTGGCAGCTGGTTCTTGATTACAACGACCTGATGAAAATCCCTGTGGTTAATGAAAGAATCAAAGAAGCCGCTCAGCTTGGTATAAGAATAAGGTCACTACTCTTACTCCAATGATATTTACATCTCATGTTCGATTACGAAATGCTAGCTACTTATCTCCAAAAGGAAGCCTGATCTTTTTTCTATTTCTGTTTCCCATAAGAATTCTTATTAAGTAGAAATAGTGGAAGTCCAGGAAAGGCTGGCAACAGCTACACTAAGAACAACAATAAGTTGCTTATTTGCAATATTATTGATTGCATTAATGGAGAGCATGCTCTGGTTGTAGGGATGAAGCAAAGGGAGAGGTTGGCAATCAAGAGCTCTTTATTCCAGGGATGTTACCCAAGATACCAGGCCGCTTTTACTATCTGTTTGGAAAGCCAACAAAATTGAAGGGAAGAGAGGATTTGATGCAGGACAGAGAAGAGGCAAACAAATTGTATTTGCAGGTAAAGTCAGAAGTTGAACAATGTATTGCTTACTTGTTAAAAAAGCGGGAGGAGGACCCGTATAGGAATATAATCGATAGAACAATCTACCGTGCATTCTATGCTCCTCTAGACCAAGTTCCAGCATTCAAGCCTTGAACAATTACTCCATTCATATGCGTCTTGATTCTTTAATGGGCTTATTTTTGTACACTCTACATAGTATATCAGTATATGTATAATATCATTGGTCAATCCTATGTTGCACAATATTACAAATTTGCAAATACAAAGGAAAAGAAGAAATTGGCTTGTTCATTATACTTATTTTTTTCATGTTCGATGTCAAACTGCCGAGAACATCTTTGATGCATATATTCTGAGTCCATACCAGCAAGCCAGAAAAACAAACATGACATGTAGGGAAAGTTAAAGTCCCAATGCATCAATGAGCCCCAACTAAAGGAAAGGAGAAAGAGAAGAGTATATTCTGTTATCTCATAAGTAGCAACAGCTAAATCTGTCATGGAAGATTGAATTATTGAGAAAAGAGCACAATACTCATGTAACATTATGGTTTCTTAGCATGAAGACTTGATCAAAATGTTGTTGCCAATGTCAGCTTTAGAGAAAATGACTTGTTCATAATCTTTTAGATGTGAAACTTGTCCAGAACAGAATTAGCATGAGTGCACCATGAATTATGCACAACTTCCTGTAAACTGGAAAATTGCTGTAAATTTTACGTCATTGACATTCTTGTATTTCCGGAATGAAACATCTGGATTTCATTATCTCTAGTCCTTTCTTTTTTCCTTTTCTTTTGTTCCTTGAAGTTCTGATTTTAACGGTTGATTGAAGCAGAAATCTAAAGATGTGAAGGAAAATGATAGTAGAATATAATGCTTTATGATTCTCTTGGAGTAAACCCAACCAGGCTATTGATTCCAGTTTTGGGACACTGCTGACAATCTGACGGCATCATGTTTACCTAAGCATAGTGAAACAGTTTCAGCCATAGCCAACCATAAAAGTTACTTGCGTTTGTAAATTGTTGATTACAATTCTAACTAGGAAAACATGATAATAAATAGATTCTCCATCTTAAATCTTAAAGCTATGAATCTGTTGAAAGCCCGTCCCTTGAGTAATAAATAAGTAGCTTACCTGGAAAACATACATTTTCTGAAGGTCCTGTAGAAGGATTCTGATTCGGTTTCGGAAAAGTTGATTCCTAACTAAAAGAACAGTTCTGACATTATAGTCTTGGTTTCCTGTCTTTTATCCTCCACGTACTGTTTCTGTTCTTTGCTTGCCAAGAGAGGATGACACATTTACATCAAGTTAAAGCGATTCTCTTAAGATTGGACGCTATATTCTGCAGAGTGAAAGACCAGTTCTTATCAGAACACTGTAAGATTGCATTTTTCAGGCAGCTAGTGGATGTCATTGTCCGAAAATGAACAGAATATGATTCTTTTAAGCAGTTTTCTCAATGAGAAAACTGGGGAATCTCAAAGCTTATGGTGAAAGGTAGCATAAGATCTTGCACGATTGATATTACTGAATCTTTTGTCATTGAGTTTAAGCTAAAGAGAACAAAATTTTCTATATAAGGAGAGCTTCAAAAAGCCTTGGTAAGTGAGGAAAAAGTTAAAGAGTCCTCTGAAAGAAGGGTAGTTTCCAACCTGAAGTTGGCAATGGCTGGGTATGGTTATGCATATAGGGGTGGCCACGGAACCAACAATGGCCTTGCTCCACGACCAGATGGATGGAGCAAAACAAGCTATAGCACTGATCATACATGCCAGCCGGTGATCATTGATGCTGAAGGAAGGAGGAGGCAAATAGTCTCTTACACTACCGGTGGCAGTGAGTGCTATGTTATGAAAACTGAGATTGTTGAGCAGGTGCCTTTTGTCACCGGATACAAACAAAGCACTCCTGTAAGATTTGAGGTAATCAGTGACTATAGTGATGTTGAAGGTAAGTGGAACAGGCCCTCAAGTCCAGAGAAATGGCGAAAGTCATCCAGTCCTGTTCGCTACCATACGGAAGAGAAGTGGATTAGGCCTTCCAGTCCTGTTCGGTATCACGTTGAAGAAAAATGGCACAGGCCTTCCAGTCCTGTTCGGTATCATGTCGAAGAGAAATGGAATAAGCCTTCCAGTCCTGTTCGATATCATGCCGAAGAGAAATGGAATAGGCCTTCAAGTCCTGTTCATGAGCGGCCACAACAAGTTGAGGACTTCCTTACCAAGATTCAAACTGCAGCTAGCCAGCCTAAAAAGATTGGTCCTCTGAGTGCTTGGCGCCAGCCACCTACTTCCTATCAAGTCAATACCAGTTATGGCGATCAAGGTGACTTGAACAACAAGCCGAGCGGTTATGGCACTCGGAATGAGAACTATGATGTCCCTTACAAAGGAGATAACATTCTGGAGTCAACTGGGATGGCCGGCAGGGGATGGGCTAAGCCAAGTCATGGGGCATGGTCTAAGGGTCAAGGAGCAAACCTTAGCGAACCAACAAGTGACATTAACACGGCTATGGAATACTTAAAGGGAGCTGTCAAACTTTCCTCAGATAGTACTCCTCCACCTTCCAAGTATACGATAAAGGTCTCAACACCACCGAAGAAAGAAGGTGACTTGAGCAACAAAGAAAGCCTAAAGCCGAGTGGTAACACCGTTCGGAAAGAGAATTCCGATGGTCCTTACAAAATAGATAACTCAATAGAGCCAGTTGTGACTCCTGGCACGGGTAATGGATGGGCTAAGCCGAGTTATGGGGCGTGGTCTACGGGTCAAGGAGCTAACCTTAGCAAACCAACAAGTGATATCAACACAAAGGAAGCTGTCAAACCTCCACCTTCCATGTATACAATACCGGCCTCAACAGGGCCAAAGAGAGATGCCTACTCTGGAACCATTGACAGCACGGAAGGTGAAAGGAAATATGGCAACTTGAATCCTGCATCTTATCCAAGGACGGACAATAATACCAAAAGAACCATTGACAGCACGGAAGCTCGAAAGAAATATGGCAACATGTATCCAGCATCTCGTCCGGTGGACAATTATGCCAGAACCATTGACAGCAGAGAAGCTGCAAGAAAATATGGTGGCACAACAGTTTGAAAGGCTGAAAAGCAACTATTGCAGATGCATTATATTATTAAACTAGGCTTATGCCCCGATTTAAGTGTTTCCTTGTGTAATCACTATGGATAATCCACCTGTGCCAGTTTCATACCTGTATTTCACCAATTATGTGGCTGTTTGGAGTGATTATGGTTGCGTTGTGGTAAAGGATGGCCCTTTTATGTACTAGAATAAGCTTTCCTGTTAAGCTACTGAAATAAATTCATAGATATTTTACTCTTTAGCCATGTCTCCTTTTTGTAATTCCTTTTCTTTTCAAAGATGGGATTCCTTTGTGTTGATTGAGTTCTTATCGCAAGGCAAGCATTATGAAGATGAGACGTGACAATTTCTTTGTAGTTTTTGAATATTTTAAAATTACATTTGATAATTTATGTATATAATTTATTTTTTTATTATATAAAATTATATTTATATCACATAAATACAAAAATATTATATTAAAATTCGTGTGCCAAAGGTAATTTTTTTTAATTTTTATTATATTTTTGTATCATTTTTAATAAATTTTAATTATATGTTGCTTTTTGATTTTTTAGATATACTTTTTTATTTTTATTCTTATTTTATATAATTTTTAATAAATTTTAACTCTTGTGATTTTCCTTTTTTATTCGTATTCTTATCTTGTTTAGAATTAACGGATTTAATTATCAAATTCTTTAAAAAATATTAATAGTAAAAAAAAAAAAAAATACAAGAACATGAAACTCCCGCCTTTTTGACTTGCAACTCAGAGTAGCTTATGGATTTAGCTTCAAAAAAGCACATTAACTCAAACTCCACTCTCTCCTCAGCTTCTTTATGCCTTCCCCGAATCTTCATACTCATCATTTTCTTCCCAGAGTGTTCTTCAAGTTCCTCTCTGCACGCACTTTTTCAAGTATAAAAAATGCCAACTTTAATCAACCCCTTCCCGATATTAACAAATTCTTGTCACTTTTAAAAGAATTCGCAAATACCCTTTTCTGTCTTCAATCTATCCATGCCCAGATTATAACAAATTCTGTATCTAAACACCACTTTTTGGCATCAAATTTGGTTAAAAGTTACGGTGACTTGGGCTGTTTGGGGATTGCCAGGAAAGTGTTTGATCAAATTTCTCAACCAAAACCCATTCTTTCTAATTCAATGCTTAGTGGCTATTTGAGAAATCGGTGTTATAAGGAAACTATTGAGTTATTTGAATTAATGGTTTTTTTTCATTGGGGATTTGATAGTTATTCATGTAATTTTGTGTTAAAGGCTTGTATGGAACTAGAAGATTTTGAAAGGGGCAGGGAAGTAATTAAGAGAGCTGTGGATAGAAGGGTGGATGGTGATAGGTTTTTGGGGAGTTCAATGATTAGTTTCTTTATGAAATTTGGTGATTTTGATGGTGCCAGGCGGGTTTTTAATGGGATGGTTGGAAGAGATGTTGTTTGTTGGAATTCAATGATAGGTGGTTATGTAAAGGGATGTTACTATGCTGAGGCTTTTGATTTGTTTCTTGAGATGATTCTATGTGGGGTTAGGCCAAGTGCCATAACTATGGTCAGTTTGGTTCAAGCTTGTGTAGGAATTAAGAATTTAGAACTTGGGAAATGTGTTCATGGATTTGTTTTTGGATTTGGAATGGGAAGTGATGTTTTGGTGCTCACTGCATTGATTGATAT